>JABSTQ010009182.1:480000-1080000 GCA_013358835.2 Ixodes persulcatus | reverse complement strand
CAGCTAATGGGCATTTATGCGCCGTTTTTCGCTGCTACAGACATCAGATAACGCCGGGTTAGCTCCATGGGACAGTTAATGCTATCACATTTAAACAAAAGTGGAAGAGGAAAGGCGCTCTACCGCAGGAAAGTACTCGTCTATATGTGGTAAGGCGCGAGTCCACCACTGGGAAAATATCACAATATTCAATTATGGCAGCACCTCGTATCTGCTTCATTTTTAAACACTAACCCACAACTTCATGCTAATATAATCATAGGTTACTTATGTAGCTATATAATTAACGGCAGTTAGAAACTCAGTGCTGACTGCCAAGAAAAAGAAAACGCACACACACTTAACGTTTCTCTTCCCCAGGGTGTTGTGTAAAAGAAAGATAATATCAACATGAACCAATTCATAGTGGTTCGCATCCCTTAAATTAATACCCCCTAATGGGAAGTCTCTCTCCGTTGGTGCACTTGATGCTGCGATGGCATGCGCGAACTGAGCTACAAGAGCGGTGCGGAAACTCGTGCTGGCGCAAGTTCCACCACTCCAGAGGATCGGACTTAGTTTCCTCGATCTACTTGTCGGCGAAAAAGCCACTTGCGGGCTTCTACTTTCCTGTGGCTTGTACGTTTTGGGTTTTCTTGACACAAAGAACGTTTTCCGCTCTTTCCCTGCCATACAAGAACACGCTTTTCCAGGACGACTGATAACCCTACATTTTTTACTTTTTCTAGGAACAGAGTTTTCAGTAATATAGAACGTTCTACGACAATCTATGTTGAGAATGAAATTTTCCTTGATGTAGATCACAAGTTTTCCCCAATTGGCACCTCTTATCTTAGGGAATAGTTTTCTCCCGCGACACATTCGATGATAAACTTCATAGTATCACTCACTTATTCACTCCCCACTAGGCAGTCGCACACGTATAAATGGGCCGCCTTAACAAAAAAGCTCGAGGTACACCTAAGCATGTCTTATGAGTTGTGAATGCGAAAGCATGCCAGCCGCTCGTCCGCTCCCTTTTGTCGTCTGCTCGTCCGCTCCCTTTGTCGTCTGCTGCGTACTAGCGCGCGCGCGCTTCGTGATCTCGGAGGCCATGGCGCAGCGGCCAATGGGAGCCCCGTCGACGCGCGCCAGCCAATGAAACGGAAGGGGCGCAGAAACTATCTGCCGTTTTCGCGCTTCCTACTGATGACGTCAGCTCGCTCCGTGAAACAGTTAATGCTTTCGCATTAAAAATGTAAATGCAAACCCGCCGATATCCGCATCCGACCCGCAAAGCTACGAATCTGATTAATTTTTATCCGCATCCGCCAGCTTACTGCGGATATCCGCCAGTTTGCTGCGGATATCCACGGATAATCCGAGGGTAATCCGCTGATATGCATTAAAATGAGCTGTTGGGCTAGTTGGTTTTGCATAATAACAACTGTAGCGCAAAGACAACACAAACAACCATTCCTATATACAAAAGCAAGGCATTTGCATAGGATCCTGTGTTGCCCCAGTACTGTGTGACATTTTCCTTTCCCAATGTGACCGCGACATATCCCAGAACCTTCCCAACAACCTGGTGGCACGTGTCTTTAGATATGTGGATGATTACCTCGTACTCCTGCATGAAAGACCTGCCCAACTTCAGTCAGTGACAGTCAACACCATCCAGTCTAATTTCTGTAATCATGCCAAGGGATTGAAATTTACATACGAACTACCAACCGACAGTAAGCTTCAATTCCTGGATCTCCAACTTCTTTTTGGAGAGAACCACACGTGTTGGACTTACTCGCCACGGTCTAAGAGACGACTTCTTCAGTTTGATCCGGCCCATTCAAAAATCATTAAACGAGGAATTGTGCAGAGCTGTCTAAAAGCCGCATTACAGAAGTCCTGCAAGCATGCAGCCAAGAAGGGCTTTGACTCACAGGTTCTAAGACTACAAGAGTCAGGATATCCCAATTCCCTGTTGTTTGAGGTTGCAGAGAGTTTGGCAAGTCCCAATGAAAGAAGAACAAGAAGTGCTGAGAGAAGAACACGGCCAGCAGTGGTTCCTTACATCCACAAAATATCGCATAACTTGAAACGGATAGCGTCAAGATATGACATACAAGTGGTACTTTCAGCCCCGGATAAACTTAAGAGGCTTTGTCCGAAAATCAACAGACCTCAACAAACTCATACTCTCTGCACAGTTCATCATAAACATAAGTACGTGAATTGCGACGTCAATGTGGTCTATGAAATTCCGTGCTCCTGTGGAAGTGTGTACGTCGGACAAACAGGCCGCTGTGTCAACGTGCGATTACGAGAGCATGCCTTGACTCTTCAATCATCTCCATCAGGGCATCTCGCCATCCATGTCAGAGACTGTGCCTGCACCCCTGTGTTCAGCCAAACTAAAGTCCTCAAGCGCAATGCCAGCAAGAGGGCAAGAGAGATATATGAGGCTAAAACTATCATGACTCACGGGACCAAGTGCATAAGTGCGCCCTCTGTAGCACTGTCTCACAAAGAGCAGCAATATCTAGACAATTTTTCTTAAATCTAGCGGGTAACTGAAAATATTTTCAATCATTTTTTCTTCTTTATGTTTTTCTTCGCTTTTTTTCTTTTTCTTCTTAGAGGGGTAATTTAGGTTGATCATCGGTGTAGATCAAAGTGTCTTCTTCCTTTTTTCAGAGTTTCATCGCATTTTTCACTTCGTTCGCCTCCTTCACGACCGTTAGTGTAGATTGCCATCGCACTTGTCACTTCGTTTACCTCTTTCACGATACATGCGGTAAATACCTAGTTGTGAGTAGCGTTCTTTCCTATCTCTGTCTCCTTCCTGTGTTGTCTTTGCGCTACAGTTGTTATTACGCTGATATGCAGGGTTCTATTTATAATAAGCAGTGCGACTGGAGTGGAAAAAAATTAAAGGAGTAAGGCATACAGAAAAAAGGGGGGCAGACATTGTCTGTGCCCCTTTTCGGCATATCACTTTTTTGACAAATCACTCGGAGGACTGATCGCTCCAATTTCGAAGCAACCGCGGACAAATTCGGAGCCGAAACTATGTTTAGACCTAAATTTGAACAGCCAATGAGACACTGATTATAACAGCAGGTGTAAAGGCACGATACGTATATCACAACGTTGGTTTTATTTCTAGTTCTAGTCATATTTTAAGCCTAGGCATTCGCTCAACTTTTATCTAACATAATGATTGACTCCCGATACACACTGAAGGAAGGTAGGTACCACGGGTATTCTTTAGAGTGTGAGGAGCGAGCTTACATCGTCGAAGCAAAAACACAAGCCCCAAGGTTTGATCGAGAAATTGAAACCCGGTTTTGCGGCCCTCATAAGTAAACTACTCGTCGCAGAAACCTGAAACTGCGTGAGAATATGACGCCCTTGTGGTGGTGACCAAATGTGAAAGTTTGAGCCCACCGCATTACCTGACTTAAAATATAGAAAAGGAAAACTGAATTTCTGCATCAGCGGCGCCCGCTTAATCCTAATATTTATGAAACCGAGATTTTAAATTGCGGGCGCCTAGCATTTCTTATATTGAAAGAATCAAAATCAAAATAGTTTAAAAAAATGTTGTTTTCTTTCTTGATGGGAATTTTTTTTTTTTACTAGCATCATTGCTACAAGGGACACTCAATCTCAAATTCTGGCTTACGTAAACATCGGCTTAAAAATAATGTAATATTTTTCTGTATTTTTTTATTGAGGAAACGTTATGGGCTCAAACGTTCAAATTTTATTAACTCCCCTAGGTTATATTCTCACTGAGGTTCAGCTATCTGCAGGGTGGGGATTATTTATGTGGGCAGAAAAGCCGGGTCCTATTTTTTTTATCTATCCCGGTGGATCAATCACGGCTGTTGGCAATGGGGGAAAAGTAGAAAAATAAATAAATAAAAGAGCACAAGCTTGCTTTGCGCCGAAAAAAGGACACGTTGAGGTCGAAACCTCCATGCAAAATCGATCCGCAGACGAGTATTCGAAACAATAATAGTAAAAAAATAAATCAGGACAAAATGTCGAAGAGCAGTTGATCCCTCCGGGGAGGGGGGGGGGGGGGGGGGGGGAGTTGGGGACGCATAAATTTAGCCCAATTTATGCAGCTGAGATTAGAGGGGGGGGGGGGGGCAGTTCTGTGTTGTTCGCATGTGCTCTATAGCGTCCCGCGCTGCCTTCAGCGCCATCTTTTTTGTCCTCATTGTCTCTCACTTTTTTTTTCTTCAAAGAGTTATGCTTTTCTCCTCGCCAGCTTATTGATGCTTCACATGCTTCGCGTTCTCCACGCTATCACCCTTCAATTGCTCTGCTCTATTTTCTATGCCTGATTTCTTTCCCTCACTTTCATAGGACAGACCTCCGCGCACGCGTGCCAGCTCGGGAGAAGCTTTATATGGCCTCGATTTGACGCCAATGTTCCCTCGTATTAATTTATTTACCGTAAGGAGGGGCATTACACAGGGGGGACTTCATATTATAAAAATTGGTAGCGACCTTTACCTTCAAAGCCCTATATAATGCGTGAGATGCATTATAAGGATCTGGTGTGTCACGTGACGGATATTCTCCCGCTAAATTTAGCGTGGAAACTGAACGGTTGTTTTGGTCACCTGATGTCAGGTTATGTGACGTCGATTTTCGCCACTACATTTAGCGGGGAAACTTAATTGGTAAATAGTTTCTAAGATGCGAATTCTCCCGTTAAATCTAGCGGGTGAAAGAATTGGTGTATACTGTAAACGACTTATTTTTCGCGGGCTCAATATTTCGTGTTTTAGGTCAAAGGCGAAGTTTTTAATTGATTCGCGGGGTCTATTTTTCGCGACGCGGTGGGATCTCCATTTAGATTCTAATGTGTTTACATTTTACCGTAATTGTTCGCGGGACCTGTTTTTCGCGAATTGTAGGCGATTCGCGAAATTCGCGAGAATTAGGTCCTCGCGAAAATTAAGTCGTTTACCGTATATCACGTCATGTCAATTTCTCGCTAAATTTAGCGGGAAAACTGAGTTGATGTTTTGCCACAGGACGTGAATTTTTCCTCTAATTTTAGCGGGGAAACTGAGTTGACGTGTAGGTCACGCGCCGGCAGTTTTCCATAGTTGAAAACACGTGACGTCAGGTGAGGCCACTTTTCCCGCTAAATTCAGCGGAAAATGCAAAGACGAACAGACGGACGGACCGAAAGAAGTTTGGAATTGGGGGTAGCGCTGAAAGTATTTCATGCTTTAATAACCAGATCGCCAGCAGTAGAAAGACAAAGAAAAAAACCCACAATTAGACTTGAGGAAAACAAAATATGAGAAATAATAGAGCCGTTAAACTTCAGCGTTGACATTACAAAACTTAAATAAAACTAAAAACAATAAAAACCACTCGCAGTGCAGCGTGATCATTGCGCGAGCATTAAACATTAAAACGTGACAATTTTCTTTTTTCTTTTTCTGAGAAAGGGATTTAAGGGAGTTAACGATGTTCGATAATACTGATGTTCCACAATATGACGCGACAAGGCGTTCCATTCATTCATGGGGAGGTAGGTTGGTGAGCAATACAATACAACTTTTCAGCCCTTATCAATCTGGTGAAAAGTGTCGAGTCACGCAGGTGCTGACGAATCCGCACTGTTCGACAATTCACAGAAGTAGAATGTTCCGCAGTGGACAAAGATGCTAGATTGTGACAGGCGACTATGGGCGGCGCCTGTTTTTAACAGAGGTCTGTGTTCACTAAAAACAAGGCAAATGGACTGGTTATACACGCTGGGGAAAGAAGCTTAGAAAATGTGTACTACGGAGAAGAACAAACACGAGAGGACAATGCTGTACAATGCGTACTGAGTTCTCTGTGTCATGTACGAGTGCTGCGTCAACTCTCGGCTGGAACTCCCGGTTTAATTGGTGCTTCATTACGCGAGCTCCAGTCGAACACAGACGTAGCGTTCAGCTACGTCAGCCGAGCGCAGCGTGAGAAATACGAAAACAAATAACTCATGCTGTTGTTATTTCTCTGGGTTGAGTTTCTGAAGTTAGCCACTAGGTTTGCGAGGGTCGGATATTGTTCCCCAATAGGTTGGTGCGTTGGAATATAGAGTTTATTTTGGTAAGGGTGGTACTTTTCAAAGAAGGTCGAAAAAATACAATATACTTTATCAACTAAAAAAAAAGAAAAGCACGATCCGCTTGCTGCTTTCAATAGGTGCTAAGCTTAAGGAGGCTACGATTGTTTTTTCTAGAAATAGCTGTGTAATAATGTATAATAAACTGGGCTGATTTATATCATTGCAATGATATTAGTACAGATTTGAGAGGGAAAAGCTGACGGCGTCCGTCTGTGGACAAGCAGTGGAAAGGGAAGCGCACAGCGTAGAGAGTAGGAGAGTAGTGAAGAGCAAAGGCGAGAGGGAGATGACGTCACGGGGCGGAAGCCAATCCGCGCGCGCATGCTGGGACGAGTCTGAACTTGCTGGTGTGCGGAGCGCTTACGCCTTGCTTCGTGCCACGAAATGGAGTGCGAACCAAGCACTAGCACTGGTCCAAGTAGGCGGCAAAAGAAGACGGATTGTGAGCGAAGGAGATGGGCTGCCGAAACCGGTGAACAGTGAAAGCAGCGTCAGGCAGCTTATGCCGCTGGCGTTTCCCAAGGGTCATGCTAACGCAATCCCCGAAGATCCACCAATGAATCTTTTGAAGAGGCTCTATACCATTATTAAGATAAGCTTGACCAGAATTACAACTAACAGAGGCGAATCTAACTTGCTTCTGACAAGGAATGCAAATGCTGACAGTTTCCGCTTGTATCGCCCAAGAACGAGCGTCTTAGAGCAGCCTCGTTGCGAATTCTTAAGGTCACCTTTCCGAGCGATCAGAGACAACTCACGCGATGCTGACCCGTTTTCAGGTGTGAGCGTCGGAACAGTCTTGCGAGAAAAAAGCTTTTAAGTATGCGGCAGATTCAATGGCATGTGAAGGACGCCCCATTTCTGTCAGCTACATCGTCGCAGGGACAAAGCGGCAAAGCGGTGCCCGTGTTCAATACGCAAGATCACGTGTCCGAGCCGAACGCTTCCATGACACTCGTGTTCATTAGTTATAGGCTTTAGTTGAAGTAGTTGGTACATATTGACAAAGGGTCAGCTTGAACGTCTAGAAGGGAACGAAGAGAGGACATAACTTTTTTTTTTGTCCTTCTGCGTCATTTCTTAGTTCCTTCCTGTAAGTTCAGGTTGATATTTTACAAATACTGTCTATTCGGGTTAAATATGTTGTCCGCGATGGCTTCCGCTGGGTGTCCTTGAAAATTCAGCTCTACAAATTTTTAACAAAGAAGATTTTTTATCAGTCATTTTGTATGAGAAAGTTGTCATGAACCAGCAACAAGAAAGACCATCAGGCGTTATAAACGAGCATTGTGTCTCGAACGTGGATCCAAAACGAGCGTCATGAACGACCGTCATGAACAAGCGACACTCTGGGAGCGTTACACGACGTTAAGGCTATCTAAATGTAAGATTTATAAGGGCCCTTGTAAGATGAACATGAAAAAAACAAAAAAACGACGGCCCAGGGAGGCCGAAACCTTGGTCAGTGTCCGACCGAACCGATGACAGTCGGATATTACAGCCGCTGATCTACGTAGCAGATCTACTCTGGGAGCGTTGCGCTCCCGTCAAAACGTTCCGGCGAGATCGTCATGTCTTTAATAGAACTAATATTGACTAAAATAATTAAAAACAAAATAATAAAAAATGAAATGAAACGGAAGATTAAAATAGTAAAAAAAGAAAAAGAAAGATAATAAAAAGAATGAAAGAAGAAAATAGGACAAACCATACACGGGGTGTGGTTTTGTGCGCGACACATTTTGTTCTCCATGATTGAGCCTGGTTAGCAGAATCAAGCTTGTACAATTTTCTGTAGGAAGCATTGCCTCGTTTCCTTTTTTCTGCAGGTTTTTTTTTTTGGCTTTGAACGACAGGCTGTCGCGCGATAGGAACGCAGAAAGGGGCCGGGCCTCGTCCCGAAAAGCTGTGCGCAATCAGCGTTCGAGGGTGCGAGGCTTCGTCGGAATCAATTTCCGACAGTCGGCCGTGGTCATTTCAGCCGCCCGGTATGCAAATGTTATAGGCTCCGCGCACTCCCCAGTGCCGGGGAGGACTTCGGAAGCCCCGAAAAAACCGTTTCCTCATCGGGGTTGCGGGACATATCGAACGACGCCCGTGTGAGCTCGGACTTGGACTGAGCGTCTTCTTTCTCAACTCGCAAGTTGGAGGGGAGAGATTTTCAAAATGGGTTTTCTCCAAGACAGGAAACAGAGGTGACTTACGGGGTCTTGAAACATACCCTTCTTCCATCCTTTAGTTTGGTCTTATTTGCCTCACGCCGCTTTAATCAATAACATTAAGAGAAAAAAAAGTAGAAGTGGGGAAGCCTATTGTTGGAAGTTTCGGAAGGAAAAAGAGTTGAGAGTTTGTTCACGTTAATATATGTGCAGCAGCCGAGCTAGTGGTGCTTCCGAGACGATAAAAGAGATGGCTGTCGGCGCAACCAGACAGAATGACACACCGCAATCTTCTCTAATATATATATTAGAAAGAGAGAGAGAGGATAAAGAGAAAGAGAGAGACAAGTCGGTATACAGATTTTCTTTTGCGTTCGTGTATCTCTTAGATTTGAGTTTTTATCTTCTGTTTACCTTAGCCGAGTTTTCTTCCCTTTAACCATTTGGTATGTTATTTTGAACGAAGAGCAGCCACACGAACCAGGAAGCCGTAGAGCACTATCTGAAACAAACAGTCAGTGGGAACAAGGGAGCATGTGGCATCGGATACAAGCACAGCATTCAAACGGCATGGTGGGCAACTGCAACCACAGCGATGTGGAGGCGCTTCAGTTGCGCTTCGGGCGGTCGAGTCGCGTTTGCGCTCCTAATATATAATAAAAAATGTCCGTTTGCAGACCTGTTCCAAGCATACGTAGGCGTGAAACAAACTTCCTTTCGAGCGTGCGTGAGACGTGACCGCAGATAATTTTATCATTACGTTAGCAGTGAACACAGCGTCTTTTTTGTGGTATATGAGCGGCGCAATGGCGGCTCTAAGCCGTGCTCTGTTAGTATACCCGATGCAACGAGCTCCCGCGCTTCCTGCTAGCCGCGGTTAAGATAGCACATAATCTTTACCGGACATCTGGAATTTCGATCAACACACAAAATATAAACGTAAAACGAACACTCGCTGAATAAAACAAGAACAAAATATATTGTGGTTTAAACGTTTTTTTTTTTTTTTTCAGTAAAAAAAACTTTGGTTACTACCAGTATGCGCGGCGCTACCACATCCACAAATAGGGGGTTCGAGTGCGAGCGACAAACAAACAGCTTAAACAGACGCAAATCGAGGTTGCTCACACGCGCTCGTTGTGTCTCGAACTAATTGAAGTGGAATATATACGCTGTTCAAATATATATATATTTTTTTATGTGTAGCTCGGTGGCAGAAAACTCCAATCGAACTAAGCTTACACGAGGACGATGTGATTTGCATATTTTCTATTCTCTCGTTGCGTTCGGGTGGATCCCCGCCGTAAATTGCTTTCCTTTGTCTCTTCCTTTCTTCGAAAGCTGCATAAACTGAAACGGGTTTCGAGGGTATTGGTTTCTAGTTTATTTACATCGCGAAACATATTTTGTGCTTGTTTGGAAGCTTTGCGGCGTTGTACTCTAAACCGCGCTTTCAGTTTGCTTTCCTTCATGCTTGATTTTGGTAATACCGCCGATATCGTTTATGCAAATGTCGCGACGTTAAGAGCGCGATTTTTAAAGCGCGTGGCGCAGATGTCTGGCCTCGTTCTTTTCTTTTTATGGCCCGTAAAAATAAAATTGACAAAAACAGACTAAGAACTAAAAGCAAACAAACGCGCGGACGTAGACACTTATTTTCGAACATAAAACGTTTTTTTTTTAATAAAGTTTTTGCGATATGCCGCAACCTCATATGCTTGTTTGTTGGGATATTAGTGTCGGTGTCCACGCCGAATTTCTACTCGCCGCGTGAGACGTTCTTGAGAACTGTCTTCGATAAACTTGTTTTATTGCGTGCACCTCGCCGGCCGTTTTTACGAGATGTCTGTATTTGGCTGCTCGCCGCATGGCTACCTGCAAACTGAACGTGCCCCGTTAAGCAAACATGTGAGCCTAATTGAAATGGAAAGAAAAAAACATGACGTAATTGATATAACGCAAACTGCTTCGCAAGACAGGAAACAATAATGTTCACACAAACTATACATTGTGTCCCAAAGTAAATTGCATCAAAATCTAAAAAAAAACCGCTCGTTTTATGAGCGTCGCCACTGACTATAGATTTCGGTGCGCCACGGTACCCCTCGCATGTTATTACAACTTTTAAATGCAGTGAAATATATAATATATACGAATATGATTCGCTCTGGGAAGCTCCCGTTGTACGTTGACACTGTGTTCGTCTCCTACACTTCCTGTATTCTAGCCTAAGCTGATCTCACTGATTGGGTGTCGGGCTGCAGTAAGTGGCATGTTTCGGAACTGCGGTAGGTGATTCCAAATAAAAGAAATTGCATTAATTTTCGTTTAGCAACGTTTCTTCAGAAAAAAAAAAACAAAAAAAACATTGCTCTGAGTTTGTGATATTAGGTTCCAATTCAGTGATTGAATTTCGTAAGTTGATAGCATTCAACCCATTTAAAAAGTCAATTCATGGAGCTCCCGCTATTGACTCGAAAAAGAGTTCGCTTTCAACACGTGCCATCATGGCAGGTATTTAAAACGTTATATTGCATTGCGAGACTAAGACCATCAACGGGGCTCCGCAGAGATCTAGAAGATGCCCTGAGAAGGTTTCTAAGATCGCCTAAATATGGCGATAACTCAAACTGCTGGCTCTAAGCATCTTAAAAATGCCTAATCATAACGATACGCGGCCGATTTCCCTATTAAAAAAAATTCAAAGATCGCAACACAAGGAGGTCATCTCCGGTGAAGGGAGAAACATGATCATAAACCAGGACCACCGTCATTCAATAGCAAGCGAAGGATCCAGCGCTTGCGACCGGTGAAACCGCGGAGTGTTATTTCTAATGCACGGGGCTCGTTGCCCATGCAGATCGCATTATGAAATCACCAAAGCGAGCGAACAATCGAGAGCTGACGGCCAGACATATCACTCCTGCGGAGAAAAAACAAAAACAAAAGACAAACAAACAAAATGCGTTGTTTTTAAGATGATTATTGCGGTATTATGATTCCTCTCCGCGAGACATCGAGATTTTTTGACTAATATATTTTGCATTTATTATCTACAAAAGCATACCCATTTTGTAATAACAGAATTTGCAATCTCAAAGGAACGTCGCGAGTTCATTGGTCACACCATATTTTAGGTGGAACACCATATTTTAGGACATATCAAATACTCAACGTAAGAAATCTACATAAATACAAACTATCACTTGAAATTTGGCGGCAATTTCAGATCAATAAATTGGCGTTCCATGCTAAGTACCACGCGAAAGATAGCCCGTATAATTTAAGGCGACATCTATTAATAAAATCGCGTTCGCGAACGAATTATGGAGACCAGAGGTTGAGTTTTCTGATACCATACCATTTAAACCTGTACCCGTATATTTTAGCTTCATTGGATTGCGTACTATCACTTTATCAATATAAAAATATTGTAAAAGAACATTTACTCACAGGGGAATAAAACCGGATGGGTTTTAAGCAAAATGCTTAGAATGTAAACTAAAAAATGGTCCTTTCATGTTATGTTGTTTTGTGGTGTGTTTGTTTTGTTTTGTATAGATTTTCAGTTTGGAGTGAAATGTATCACTCCTCATTTGTTTTCATGTTTTTGCTACCGTTGCTGCCAAAAGGGTGGCATGGCCCCGTCAGGCACTTATGCCTTTTGCCATGTCCCCTGAGACATCTCTGTACCGTTATGTCTTAAATAAAGGTATAAACAACAACAACAACATGTCGTCCTGGCTGCCGGAACCATGATCCTCCCATTGCCGGAGAGGACCTCGGTGTTGTCAATCTTTTATTGCTTTTTAAATAGGGAAATCGGCCGGGCATCGTTATGATTTATGGATATTTAGGATGCTTAGAGCCCACAGAGTCAGTTATTGCATTATTTAGGCGATATCAAAAACCTCCTCGGGACACCTTCAATAAAAAAATATGTAATTACACAGCTCTTATTCAGACGCAGCAAATGACGCGTCACACGAAACACCGCAATGTAAAACTCACGACACATGCGTGAGTGGTCGCCGTATATAATGTCGCAAAAAAATAGGCTGTTAGAACAATTTTCTTTTTGAAATGTCATCAAAATAAGAAAAAAAAAACAAAGGCGGTTTTCTCGTTAGTTTTTGGCCGTGGTACAATCCTTACCACGCAGACGCGAGGTGCCTGCCCGAGGTTAATTATAAAGTTTCTGTACTCGTTGTTACATCAATGAAAAGAAAGTTTTGCGCATTATTTATGTGCAACACAAAGTAGTTCTTACACGATTTGGTAGTCGGAGGAACAGACGATGCTTTTGGCGTTTAGAACATGTACACATCGCGACACTGTTAGCGCGAACACGATATCGGCGCATTTTCGCATTTTACTTCTAAATAGTATTAGCGAGCACGAAATGTTATCGCTTACATTATAGAACTCAATGAGCTCTTTCCGCAGCAATAATAACTTGGATGACATCCCTTGGTTTCAAAGAGAAAAACCGGAAAACCCGGCGAACGCTTGTTCGCGCTAACAGTGTCGCGCTCAGTACGTCTTGGTAAAATGACATAATTCAAATATATGATGTGCCCAGATATATATCTTAATTCAGCACAAGAAAAGGAGAAATGAGTAACTTTCCGCGAGGAGCCGGACCTTCTTTCACTGCGGTTCTTGAGGTGAACACGAATATACGCCTACTCATGTTTGAATGTATAGATGAATGAATGGATGGATGTGGCTGAACCCTTTAGATCGGGCGGCAGCTTGCGCCACCTAGCCAGTGCTTTTTTTACATACAGACTGTTAGGGGTGCTCCGCGGTTTACAAACAAACTGGAGCGCCCCTAGCGGCATGTCACCGGCGCAGCGCATACGCGATGAAGTGTGTGCAAGAAACGCCGCGTCTCGCATAAAGAAACGATTGGAAGGTGATTTCGTCTGCGTCGTTGTGAGTCCTTTGCTCTTTTTCTCGTTGGAATTGTCGATTTTACGTCCTCCTGGCAATTTCCCGACTTTAGTGGCCTGAGCAAAATTAACGAGGACCGCTACATTGCAAAACTTTGCGTAAATAGTGCGACGTGTCCCGATTCATTACGTGCGAAGGCCGCAGAATGGACGTTACAGCCCTATTTACCTGATGAGATTCTGCTCGCTATTTTTAGTCGCGACGTAGCTCGGGCTGAAAAAGCGCGTTTGGTATCTCGAATGCTCAACGTCGATATTGAAAATCTAAAGCAGAATCGGGCCAAGTAAATTAGGCATAAAAAATTGATGACGGCCTCTGGTAAAATTGATCAATATCTCCTTGTATCCACTGTTTACACCAAGCCTACTTACCCCAAAACCACCTTTAGACTTAAAAAAAAACTTTTGACGCCTGTCCTTATTTCTAATCGAAACGAATGGTCTACTTCTCGCTGCCATTTGAACGAGCAGACGACAGATTGAACGAGTTTGAAAAAAAGTGAAAGCCGTTTACAACTCCCTGTAACGCCGAATTAAAGCGCAGCTCTTGAGGAGGAGGGAAGGTTACTGGGGGAGTGGGTCAAGTGACCTCGGGAGTGGGGGGTCACGTGACCTCGGGGGGGGGGGGGGGGGTCACGAGACCTTGGGGGGTCACGTGACCTGGGGAGTCACGTGACCTGGGGGTCACGTGACCTCGAGGGGAGGGGTCACGTGACCTGAGGGGTCACGTGACAATGACGATGCCGATGCCGATGACGATGCGGATGCCGATGACGTCATCAATGACGTCACTGATGACGTCATCAGTGACGATGACGATGCGGATGCCGATGACGTCATCAGTGAAGTCACTGATGACGTCATCAGTGACGTCACGCGTCCCATAATGCAACGCGCGGTTACGCCGACGCCGACGGCGACGCCGACGCCGCTCAAGCCGGAAACGGGCGCCAAAGAGCTGCGCTCTAAAAGCAGACGACAGTTTGAGCACTCAGGGAACCGTCTGAACGCGGTCCACGGGTGGTCCGAAATCTTGATGGTTTTCCGGTGTTCATGTTGAAACAAAAATAAATATGACGGCCACAAGTATTCATTAATTCAACCCAAAGTGCTTCCCACACAAGCAATCGTGGTCCGACATTGTCTGGTTTTCCCCTTTCACGGCACCTATCGACGCTCTAGGACTAACCGAGGAGGCATAAAACATACGAAAACCGATCTTCACACCTTTCCCAGCTCTTTTGGTACAGGTCCAGTCGCGGCATTTTGAATAGAAGGCAGGTTTTAGTCTAGGTTTCTTTTAAACATCACAGGAATGCCCTTTCTGCATGATGACTTCCGCCCACACTCCCAGACCGGAAGTGCGCCCGAAGCGCCAGCACCGCGGCGTGACCTAACAGTGTTCAGTTCGTGAATACGTGGGTGGTAAAACTGATCGCCAGAATGCTTTTAAAGCGCTCTTTACGCTACCCCCACCCCCCAAACGTTTAGCCGTCCGTCTGTCCGTCCGTTCGTCTGTGCCTATTCCATTAAATTTAGCGCGGAAAGTGGCGTCACGTGACGCCATTTGATGTCACGTAGTCTAAACACCTTGGGTAAATAGACGGCACGTGACTTGTATGTAAAATCAGCTTCCCCGCAAATTTTAGCTGAAAAATTCACGTCTTGTGGACGAAACGTCAATCGAGTTTCCCCATTAAATTTAGCGAGAAATTAACGTCAAGTGACCCATACACCAATTCAGTTTCCCGCTACACATAGCGAGAAATAGCACGTCTTGTGACCTATACACCAAAGCAGTTTTCCTCTAGCATTAGCGGGGGAAATCGATATCATGTGACCTATAGAACATTCGATTTCCCCGCTAAATTTAGCGGGAACATATACGTCACGTGACACATTAATTTTTTCACTAATTCCCTATAATATATTTCACAAATTATAAAACTTTGAGGTGAAGGTCACTGCAATTTTTATAGGTGCGTGTTTGTAGCGTAAAAAAAAATCCCCGAGTTTCCCCTGTACTTCTGTAAATATACCACGGAGTACGTGCATTCCTTTTTGTAAGTTGGCATAAACGGAATGTCGCGGCCCCTTGGAGCTAGTGGGAGCGACGAAGGCGAAGCATATGACAGCCAATCAGCACACGCGTAACAAGGCTGCAGTGCTAAACTTCCAACTTCACCTAATGAGGTTAGTGCGGGACGCGGATTGGACACGCGTGCCGCGTCATCGTTTGGCTAAAACTTGCGCTTACTCGGCGGGGACACGAGCTTCAATCGAACGACGACGATGCACTTGTGTCAAATTCGTGCCCGAGTTCAAGGGTCAGTTCTAGGCCTTCATGCCTAGGACGTGTCTCCTCTCGACGGGTTGACTGGCTCACCCGGACCTTAAGCCGTCGCCGCTACTGTGATACGGAGCATAGCATAATAGGAAACTTTAGGGAACCATTTTTGCACATCGGATACTGTACGATGGGCCCTAGTACCAACTGCGCATGTGCGTGTCTTCTGCGGTAGTGCAAGCTCAGTTCGCACCGAAGGGCCCACCGTACCGTATCGGACATGCAAAAACGGTTCACTGAAGCTCCCTAATGTCCTATTTAGAGATGATGCAATGAACGGTTAGAAATGACATTCCAATAACGGGGCGTCTTTGTTTCATCGGTTAAGGGATGGGCTGCTTTTAAGCCCACGTTATAGTTACGCATTAAGTTACCAGTACAATAACGCCCACCTTGGTAGTAGTCTGAAATTTATGTAACTTTATTTTGCATTTAGAAACTGATTGCGCGTTAGTAGTGAGGTCAGTAAAAGTTTGAATCGTAAGTCAAATCTTCGTTTTATAGGCCTCAAACGCTTCACGTTTCTTCTTTTTAGTTTATAATAAAATCGTGTTGTAAACAACGCGTTTTTCGGCGTTTTTTTTCTCGCTTTTTAAAATTACAAATCCACAAACACGAGGCGAGATTGTTTATTAAAGACGCGATATCAATTTTTATTGTCAAATGTAATGGCAGTCGGTGGCGAAGCGCTGTGAACAATCTTACCTACTCGCTCGTTTTCTTCACCAGTATTCTGCACGGGGACGTTGCCGAATTGCGCGGATACCAGGATCAGCCGGGACAACGCTGAATCAGCATCAATACACTGTCGTCATCGGTTCTTTTCACGCCCCCGGGTCAACGGAACGCAAGTGGTTGCCACAGCGCATGCTCATCGCCCCATCCAAGACCATAAAAGACAGCAGCATCGCAGCCATCGTCGCAGTCGGTGGCGAAGCGCTGTGAACAATCTTACCTACTCGCTCGTTTTCTTCACCAGGTGAGAGCGCTTTTGAAAACTTGTTAAAGAGTTAGTTTATTTTTCTTTCTTTTTTTTTTCTGCCACCGACTGAAGTGTTTTGTATGCTGTTGTGGTATTTGCTGTGATGTGCTATGTCTACTGCGACTGACTGTTTGGCTTGTCTCCAAGCAATCACTAACGAGCAGAAGTCCATATCATGCTCAGTTTGCAAAAACGGTTATCATTTCGGCCAGTCATGTGCTGGAATTGCAGAAAGTTCCTATGCAGCCATGGGACCAGCGAAACGTGAGAAATGGCGGTGCAAAACTTGTCGCACACAGGAAAATAGAAGCGCAACTCAAAGTGGAGCTACTTCTTCGCAGAACGCGTCGCAGGGAAACGCGCCGACAGTAACGGCCCAACTGCAGGCATTTGGACTAAAACTGGATGTTCTGTTGGGTTTGAAATCAAGTGTTGACACTCTCCTGACGCTTCCCGCGAAAGTCGACGAGTTATTGAGCCTAAAACCCACTGTGGAGAGGCTAGAAGCCCACATACAAGAGCTCGAGAGTAAAGTCGGTGAAATATCACAGAAATACAACTCTTTCCTAGAGGGTGCAGCTGCAAGGGAAAGCAAAATTAGAGAGCTAGAATTGCAGCACAGTGAATTGCGAGCCACTGTAACCTGCCAAACTGAGACGATTCAGTCTCTCCGAGAGGAGATCAATAGTGGAGAACAATACAGTCGCCGTGCAAACTTGGAGATTCACGGGATGCCTTTTTTAGCAGGTGAAAATCTCAGACAGTCCGTCAGCGACTTGGCAGCTAATCTTGCATTATCTAACTTTCAAACTACCGATATTCTTGCCGTACATCGCCTTCCCGTCAAACCGGGATTGACCCCGGTAGTATTAATCAAGTTCAACTCAACGGAGACAAGGGATCGCTGGCTCGGTGCACGTGGAAAGTTGCGGGGTCTTGCCGAAGGGGCTGAGGCCCAAAAGCTCTATTTCAACGAGAACCTTACGAAGCAAAACAGACAACTGTTTTGGATGGTCAGGGAAAGAGCAAGGGAAAAACATTATAAATTCACGTGGATAAAGAACGGGAAGATTTTTGTGAAGAAAGAAGTCTCGTCGCCACTGTTGCGTGTTGACCGCATGGTGGATTTGGACAAAATACTGTAGGTCTTTACATGAATTTTTTTGAGTTTTCAAACAGTGCGTTACTGAAAAGGAATTTCGAAGCGTCCTCCAAGTTTTCGTTTAGCTTGTTTCACGTTAACATACGAAGCATTAGAAAGTACTGGGACCAGTTTATGCTTGTAGTCCAAGAATTGGGAGCTGTCATAGATGCGTTCGTTTTGACTGAAGTTAATGTTAATGAGGATGTAATAACTCTCTTTTCGATTCCCGGTTACAAACGGTTTACATTTACGAGAACGTTGGGCAGAGGGGGAGGAATTTGTGTTTTTATCAAAGACATCTGGGATGCCGACCAGTCTGCAACAACCGTATCGCACTCCGAGTGCATAAGCCTACAAATTAGACGCCAGGATTTTTCGATTCACTTGATGGCAATCTATCGCCCCCCTTCGAGCAACGCGAACTTGTTTATCAAAGAACTAGATAAAATGCTATCCGTGATTACACCGACAAGTCAACTGTGCTTAGTGGGAGACTTCAATTTAAATACGATGGATTCTTCGCGCCATGTGGTCTGCGATTACCTAAACTTAATGGCAACTTACGGCATCGGAAATGTGATACAGGCACCCACTCGGGAAGAACTCTTAGGTCAAAAATTAGTATCCTCGTGTATCGATCACATAAACCTTCGTATTTTTGAGGGTACCGTAAATGCTGCAGTGATAACAGAAAAGGTTGGCGGACCATTATTTTATAGCGTGCCAGATAATCTCAAAAAACAATAAGGAGTGCCACAACAACAATAAAGAAATCACCATAACTGATCAAGCGCAGTTAGATAGCACTTTTAACTTCGGTTGAGCCGTCAATGTTGTACGATACGTTTGTTGATCTGTTTTCTAACTTTACATCTACGAGCAAAAAGAAAGTAATAATTAAAAGACATAAGCCAGATCAGGAATGGATTACGTCAGACATTCTAGTGGCTATACGTTATAATAATTTTCTATGGAAACGCTGCAAACGGTCCCCAAGCAATTCAGCGCTGAAGGAAGAGTTTAAAATAGCAAGGAACAAAGCGTGCGCACTGGTTCGTTCTTCAAAGCGCAGGTACTTCAAAGGAGAGTTTGAAAAAAAAAATCGCTTTGACACGGCAAAAACCTGGGAGATAGCTAATCGTCTTCGTGGCGGCAAAAAAAGACGCTCAATCGATGAGATGATAGACAAGTCTTTCGCGCCTGTGACGCAAAAAACGATTGAGAACTTCAGCGCTTTTTTTGCTCGTACTTCCGGTGCAGCTCAAGATAGTAATAACGTCGGAACTGACACGTTGCAAAATTACAATCTAGCTTCAGCCTTTTTGCCTTCCCTCACTGAAAGTGAGCTCCGAGATTATTTATTTTCTTTTAAACCAACTAAGTCGCCAGGCTTCGATAAAGTGCATATACGGGATCTGCGTAGGAATTATGAAAAACTTAAATATGTACTTTTAGGAATATTGAATGATATCATCGAGACTGGAATTTGGCCGACGGGAATGAAAACGGCTATTGTTAAGCCACTTTACAAGGGAGGGGCAGCGGATGATTTTACCAACTATCGTCCTATTTCAGTTTTATCGTGCATGGCGAATTTACTAGAAAAACACCTTTTGAGGGCAATGACTGGTTTCGTAGAAAGGTTTGGCTTATTGTCTGATCATCAGTATGGGTTTGTTACGGAACGAGGAACCCAAGCGCTTTTAGATAGTTTTGGAGATTTTTTACATACAAGTTTTGAAAATAATATGTTTTCATGTGCTGTGTTCTTGGATGTGTCGAAAGCTTTCGACAGTATAAGTCACAAAATTCTTTGCTCCAAGCTATACAAGCTGGGTTTTCGAGGTCCATTTTTTTCACTCCTTAAAGATTACATTTCAGGACGTTCTCAGGTTGTGGTTTTTAAAAATAAAAAAAGTAGTAGAACGTTTTTAACGGCTGGAGTACCGCAAGGTTCAGTGCTGTCTCCTTTACTTTTTAATTTATATATAAATGATCTCCCTTGTGCTGTTTCAGAATGTAAAGTATTTCAATACGCGGACGACACGGTGTTAGTGTCATGTCATGCAGATTACCTTATCGCCAATCAACATCTTCAAAATGATATTACTTGTACAATGGATTGGTTTACTTCGAACCTGATTAAGGTGAATGCGTCAAAGACAAAACTGGTTTGCTTTAAAAATCCACTTAAACGGGTTGAACTCCCACTTCCTGTAGCGCTACATACTTCCAGCTGCATATCTTGTGATTGCGAAATTATTGAATGTGTCAAATCTGTAAAATACCTCGGAATATACTTCGATAGTGATTTATCTTGGTGTACACACCTTACGTATTTGTGCAAAAAGTTAAGAAGTGTTTCGTGCTTACTATACAATGTTAAAATGTTTTTGCCTCT
The DNA here is from genome assembly GCA_013358835.2 of Ixodes persulcatus. NCBI lineage: Eukaryota > Metazoa > Arthropoda > Arachnida > Ixodida > Ixodidae > Ixodes > Ixodes persulcatus. Next base: position 1,059,882 of record JABSTQ010009182.1, on the reverse strand, counting down.
CTCTGTTAGGAAAATGATAGCACAGGCTTTGGGATACAGTTATTTACGGTACGGCATAACACTTTTTATGGGATGTTCGTTGTTCTGGCGCGCAAGAGTTAATTCATTATTGAAAAGTATTTTGAAAAGTGTCGCTTTTGGCATGCCAGACGTTTCAAGTGCAAAGATGTTTCAGGAACTTCACATGTCGTCTTTTGAGGGGCTTTTTAGGGAAACCGTCGTGCTGCGTCATTTCTGGAACTCCAATTTCAAAGCCCCTTATATTCAACAGCGGCCAATGAGGCCATCTCTTCGTTTTGAGGTACCGCGTATTCGAACTCGCTATGGTGAGCGTGTGAGAGTGTATTATGTGCCACATGTATTTAACCGCCTACCAGAATCAATGCTCCTTATAACGTCGAGAAAAAACTTAGGAATGCTTTACGGAACTTAGAGGAATAAAGTCAAATTTTAAAGTGCAATTTTTTTTTGCTTTTTTATTTTTTTTTCTCTCTTTTTTACATTGCGGTTGCAGTGCGTCTAAAGTGTTTGTTTGGTGTGTGTATTTTTTCGGTTTGGGTTTAGACACACTGAGGTTTCAGAGAACGAGTGTGCTATAGATTGTAAATTGTTTTTCAATTAATCTTCTTCATTATCTAATCTATATGATTTCGTCACCTGCCGAGCCAGGTACACAAGCCCTTGAGGCTTATTCCGGCTCGCTATTGTATTTTGAAAATGATTGTTCTATCAATAAAGCTATGTTCTATGTTCTATGTTCTACTTAATAATATGTTGTTAATTCAATAAATAATAACGAGGTATATTGCTCTTGCTTCCCCTTCTGCTCTTTGAGGGGTTTCTGAACAGTCATATTTCTTCTGTATTAATACGACAACGCAAATTCTCACAACCATAATTTAAAAAAAAGGTTAGTGTAAATATAATATTGGAGCACCAAAGACTAATTAAGTATTCCAGTACAGTACGCCATAAGCGCTAAAATACTAATAATAATACAAAACTATCGAATAGTTCCAAATCGCCCTTCAAAAATAGGAACGCAGTTTTGTAAGGTAGGCTTCACCTCAGTAAGGTTAGAACTGCGGCAAAGCACGCTCTTCAGGGGCCGCCGCTAGAATCCCGCGTTGTCTCCGTTCGCCCGAAATGTGACATTGCGGCACAAGCAAGCCACGTATTCGTTGGACCAGTAACACGTCTATTTTGTGCCACGTGATAACGCTCTCGTTTATACTCCAGTGCAATAAGTGGGATCAGGGATTGGCAAAAAGTAGTTTATTGATCCGTCGAGCGCGTAGCTCCTTCCATCACACTGTTTGCTTCGGAGTGAACACAATACTAATTAGGGTTGTGTGAATATTTATACAGCGTGTAGATGGTCAGCCATTTCAAACTTGCGACGAGTCACTCGCAGTAGTTGAGCATTTTAGCCAGTGCACTACAACCGCTAGCCTGGGACTTTAACGTGCACCACGCAGTAGTGATACACGACCGCACGCCAGTACGATGCTCATCCAGATCCAAACGGGCAGGGGTGGCGATTGAACCCAGGATCCCTGGGTTCTGCAGCGCGGGCTTTCGCTCCCCTGCTCCGAGCTGGTTTGCGATATATTCCGTTTTACCTTATGTTGTACCGCAGCGACGGCTAGAAGAGCGAGTTCATAGCGTTGGCAGCTGCCCTTAATGCGCGAGAGCTTGTGCCGCCAGGACGTGGCCCAGAGCAAGGAGGTCGCGCTTGTAGCCTTTCCTGCGGTTCCACATGAGGTGAAATAGACTATAGTCCACTTAGAGTTCCTGTATAGGCTCCCTGCGGGAGCCAGAGTTGTGTGACTGCTTTCAATGTGCCGCCGCGCCGCTATTCGCCGAGATCCGATCATGTGAGGAACCGGATCAAGTGCCGTGCAGGAAAGTAGACGTTGCACGCGCCCCGCCGTACGTTCCCCTGCTTTTGAGCGCGCCGCGCGCTTCGAACGCGCGGCGTCGCTATTCGCCGAATCCAGTCACGTGACGAGCGGGATCAACATGCCGTGCAGGAAAGACGGCGCTACGGAGATGAACGCGCAACTCTGGCTCCCATAGGGAGCCTATACAGGAACTCTAAGTCCACTCAGCCAGCGATCCCCCCTAGGAGTGAACACTACTTTTGAAGACGTCTGGGTTACAGGCTGTCCCTGGTGGGTGTTGGCGCATAGCAGCCCTGAGCACGGCGAGTGAAAGATCGCGCTGCAGATTCCGAGCTGTATCTCCGCCGAATGAGACTCGTACCGGCCTCCATTCTTGTATCACTACTGCGTGACGCTCGCTAAAGGCCCTAGGCTAGCTGTGGTACTGCTTTTGATAAAACATATCTACTACAACAGGAACACCCGAAATCCCATTCGTGAAGAACACGTTTCCGCTGTTTAAACTTTCATAAAACAAGATATTACATTTACCGTCTCTTCTGGCTGTGCCAATACTCCTTTTCATCGTAAGTGCGTGCGAAGCCGATGCTACAAGCAAAGGCTGATGTAAGTCATTGCGCTCGCACGAATATTTTTTCTTTCGCTCGCGCTCATAGTGAATGGATGTAGAGGAAACCATGATATAAAAACTTTCGCAAGGTCAGGGTTTGCGTAGCATAGAGAGAAATTCCGACTGCATAAAAATGTGTGACTAGGCCTGTTTACTTTCGTTTATTTAGTTACCGGAAAAATAAAATAACAAGAAAGTGCAAGGTTTTATAAAAATTATTTTGAGACGCGATGAAAATATTTTTAAAATGTTCCATTTTTGTAATTAGCACATGGCTCAACATTCTGCGCGACATAATCATTTTAAGTCGCGTCTCTACTCCATGACCACATTCAACAGTGACTTAAGGATTATTCACACGATGCATCTTTTCAACGTGCCACAGTTTAGCGAAACCGAGATTTCCCGAAATTGGCCTGTTCGCACGTGGAGTTTGACGCGCGAGACCTGTGACGTATTGACTCACAAAAATTTTGCCAAACCTTGTTATCTGCAACGCGAACACCAAGCGTTTCACATCAAAATTATATAAAGCACGCACAGTGTGAAGATATAGTCGGTTTTATTAATACCACTCAAAGAACTTCGTCAGATTCGGCTCACTGGGGGTTACTAGTCCTGCTGAACCCGGGAAAGACCGCGAACGGCAAAAGATAGGCAGAGGATCTCGAAGCATATCGGACATTTTTGCACCGGTAATGAAGAAAGTTATCCCCAGCCATCATGCTTATATGCGGTGCTTGCACTCGTCGCGACTGTTAATGAATCTGCACCGCGCCTCAAACCCATACTGCTTAGGCGCCGTTCACTCATCGCCCGTACGCACCGCTTCTTTGCTTGTCGCTCGCCATGTTTTTTTTTTTTTTCTTTCGGCTTTGGCTCGGATACGGAATCGGCCAAAAATCAGACTCCTCCAAAAGCTCGCTCCTCCTCGAAGGTAAGACGTCATAACAAAGTCGAATGGCCATTGGCAGCGTCCGCGTTTCTCCCTCAGGTGGTTGACAGGTCTCGGTGAGGTTTCAGCGAAACATTGCTCCAGAAGCGAGGAACACGCGCCACTTTTTTCGGAGGCGCGCCACGTCTTCGGTCGCGTTCACACGGGGAATCTGTTTCCCGAAACCTAGTTTCGCGACACAAGATTTGCCAACAAGATGCATCGTGTGAATAGACCTTTAGCGTAAACCCTAGCTGATGTTTGTGAATTTGTCATTAAGCGCAGGTCAGTTTCTGACAAATGGCATTATAACATTTGCGTTAATTATGAAATTCATTGTGATATCTTATAGAATGCGGTTACTACGCCGCATGTGACGAGTGAAAATAAAATAAAAATGCACGAAATTATATTTTTAAAAAGCTCTTTTGATTTTTTTTTAGTTTATGTTATTTCTTTTTATTTGAATTGTAATAATACAGTTTATAGTGCCGTGGCGCGGTCACAAGAGCCAGGACTCCTTCTCCCTGTATGCAGAAATTCACACATTTTGTAACTCTATAGTGCAACGAATGACCCTCTTCCCTTCCCATAAGAACTCGGATAGAGGCATACTAAGTTTGACATTTCGTTTAGAAACTTACATCTGTCTAGTGTTTTAATTCGGAAACGCAAAGAATTGTACTGTCAACGTTTGTCTATTTTTTTTTACTAAGCGTTTTGTGCAAGCATTACGCGGTTCTCAGCACTAAGAATAGGGCCATCGCTCAAAATCGGTCCTTTGTGGCGGACTGCTACTCTAAGCTCCTCACAAAACGGAGGATTGCATTCCTGGCAGATTGTAATTCCAGCTTAGCGGGTCTTACGCAACAAATATCCTGAAAGAGGTCATTTCTCCACAATCGGTGACTTATAACGCGCGTGCGGCTTAGCTCTGTACCCGAGAGGTCTACATTTAACTCGACAACATAAACAGCCAAAAAACTATCGGGTCGAATTCGGCGAGACGATTTGTGTTGTCGTCGACGAAGGGAGGCATGATTCGTCTTACAAGCGCTTCCGCCTATTCCCAAATCCCACAACAAGCCGTCCTTTATGTCTGGCGCGCGAGTGAAATCCTATAACCTCTCATGTCCCGGCGCTCGAAAATTCAGTCAATGTGCGAACCTGTAGTGCCCCGCCCCCTCTCTCTATCTTGATCTAGTGCATACATAGTTTTTCTCATCCTTTCATATTGTCTTCCCTCTCACTCAGAGAGCTACTCGTGTTGCTTAGCTTCTAACGTGGAAAGTCGAGTGCCGCCTCGCCGTTTCACGTGAGAGTCGGATTATTTTTGTTTCTTCGTTTTTGACTTTAAGCTTAGCTACTAAGACCGCGACATCCCCAAGTTGCTTCATAGTGAAAAAAGAAAACCCTCGATACAAGGAACGAAAAAGGGAGAACAAACACAATACCGTCTATAAAGATGGTGTTGTGTATGTCCCTCTTTTTTTTTTCTGGTGTCGAGGTTCTTTTTCTAATATGATCGTTCACCAGCTCGCCTGCGCAGTAACTCTCATTTCAGTCTAAGTTGCTTGTTTGCTTTTGTAGCAACTTTGAGAAAATCAGGTAACAAACGAACGAGTTCATTTCTTTCAATTCCCAGCCCTCCAACTTGTGCCAAAATAAGCGTATATGTACTTTTTTCGGCTATTAAGAACATTGTTTTACGAAGGCATTAGTTCCACTTAGATATTAAATTCCAAATTGAAGTGTGTCAGAAAGTCTTACATTTATTCCAAGCTATCAATGTTTGGGACATATAGACAGCTCATATAGTTCAAGGTGGTGATATATAAATAAAGTAGAGATTAGTTATTATGTGGAGGATGATTTGAAGCTCACTCACGTATGTAATTTCTTGTCAAGATTAGTAAGCCAAGTGTTGTTTCCCCACTTGCTCGACATGCCTAGCTTAATCTATTTCAAGACACTTCGTTACACAGTAGTTATGGTACAGTGTCGTGTGGAGAAAATATGCATGACTGTAATTGCTAAGCACTTAAACTCTGCTGACACGCTAAACGTTCCTTGTTTCTAAATAGCAGAAGTGTAAATTGTTGAGACAGAATAATTCCAGAGTGAGTTGGTTTCAACAATATACAAATCACAGATGAACAAAAAAAATTGCAGACGCAACATACACCACATCACGTAGCCATCAAACAAACTTTATTTGAGTTGATGATGCAATTATTCCAAAAGGGCAAGCGAGCGGAGAAGAATAACGATAATATTCCCCGGAGAAGGGGAACAAGGGGGACAAATGGTGAACACATATATCCAGGAATTATTATCGTTATTCATTTGAGTGCCCTTAATTAGACTAAACAAATTCATTTCACATATATTTTTCACATTGCAATAATTATATGACTGTCCCTGCCCACGTTTGTTTTAGATTGGCAGTTCATCTCCACTTGTCGTGTAGAATTATGCATGAATCATCTGGGTTGTATGTATATTTTTTTATGAAATACATCGTAAATAATGTTCCACACCTGCAGTTGGCCCTAGCCAGATAGGGCATTTAAGAAATATGAAACACTTAATAGACTCAATTCTTTGACTTGATCAAGGTAGTAGTGAAAGGGTATTCACAATCTTGGACAATTGCCTCACTACAGAATACATCTTAACATTTATTAACATTTTATTATGGTGTTTTCTTTAGCTAGGTAAGAATGATACAAAACCTTGAACAATTGGGGTGTGTGTATGTTTATACATGCTGAACTTAGTCTGCCTCATTGGGTGACTTGTCTCCCAGCTGTAGATGTGAAATTTAACCAGGGGAGTAAAACCGCACGCCAGGGGTCTTTAACGCGCTTTACCCAATAGTGATACACGACCGCACGCCGGCGCGATGCTCATCCAGATCGAAATGGGCAGGGGTGGGGATTGAGCCCATGATCCCAGGGTTCTGCAGCGTGAGCTGTAGCTCCAAGTGCTCCGAGCTGGTGTGCACCAGCCCACTCGGCAACCAATCCCCCCCAATCCGTGTAAAGAAACTCCACGACATTCCCTGAACTCCGTTTCACTTTAAGGGCAAGCGAGGCCGAAGCTACAAGCGCGAGCCTGTGGCCCTGTACAGTGCTTGCACTGCACGAGGGCGCGTGCTTGGCAGGGACGCTGAAAGCCCGGAGCTCGCTCTTGTAGCTTTTGCCACGCTCACACTTAAAGTGAAACGGAGTAGAGTTAACGAATCTCTGAACGATACAATAAACCTCACGCCGGCTCGTTTTTAATATTATAGCAAAAAATTCGGGCACCTGGAAACATGATGTTACGGGTTATACGATGTCCGGAGTTCTTGGTAATTGTGATGGTAGATGGTTCGTGTGTTTATGGTGTTAATAGAAGTACGGAAGACACAGGATGCGTTAGGGAATATTTCACTATTGCGATATAAACATCAGAAGAAAAGAAAAATCAAATATTTACACCGCGGCTATTTACAGAATGTCATTGTACGTGTTGTCTTTCTCACAGTTTTGTTTCCCTGGTCACATGCAGGGGTAGCGACGACGGAGGATGGTGGACGGCTCGTCGTTGATGGGCTCGGCGGCAGTTCTTGTTAGCCTGGAGCGTCTGGTTCCCGGAGATGTTGGTGAACCCGGTCGCTGGAGTTGTCTTCAGCGCCTCAGGTAGTCCAGTCGGCCTCAGGCAGGCCGGCGCCTTGATCACGAGAAGAGGCGGGGACAGAGTCGGGCCTCTGACGCCTGGTCACGTCGACGGAGGTCCGAACAGCTGTTCGCAGCTTCGCCTTCCAAGTCGTTTTCAAAAACCGCCCCATTCCTCGCGCATCTCTTTTCTTCCTTGTCTTCGTGGTGGATCACCCATCACAGTAATATAGAACACGCATGGAATAACCACGTTTTGTGGGGCGTCGGAAGTTATGAAACTGGAAGTTGTGAAATGGGAGGGCAGTGAAGTAACCCCAACGCCTTTTTCAATTTCAAAATAAAATAAAAGACATGCAAAACCAGACAGCGAAGATTGTAAAGCATCCCCCTGGCGTCACTTACAAAATTTCACTCACACAAAGTTTATCGCAGGTACTGCCGAGTTTTTTTTTTATGGTTTTATGTATTATTTATTGTTTATAAAGAAACACGCGCACACGGAATAAAAGCAAAACGAAGTATGTGATGACCTTCGTTTTCATTCGCTATATTTTTGCGTGTGTTTCGGGACTTGATTTTTCATTAAAATTTTGGAATCGCAGTAGAGTTTATAGAGGAAAAAAAGAAAAAATAGAGAGACGTTCGCGTATCTCCGGCAAGTAAACGATCAATTAAGAAAAAATGAAGACGGAAACAAAACAAAAAAAAAAGAAACGCTATTGTGCGTAAAATTACCGCCAAGAGATTAAACTTTTCTATATTATTTTTGTTCGCCTTAAACTCACTATTTCAGAAAACTAGAGTGTCAAAATGAAAACAAAAAAAAATCATCGGCGGTTCTCTATGAAATAAATAACCTAAATTTGAACTTCCAAAGAAGCTGGCTAGTGTTCTTTGTGCCGTGACATTATACTTGCCTTTTTCACTTTTTATACCTGTTTAGACAATCGAGTTGGCAGATAATAAAGAAGTGCAAAAATGTGCCCTCTTTTGTTCTTCTAAAATAACACGATAGTATAATTCTGTTGTTTCCCTAAACAAAGAGGTAATCGTCATTTCAAATAAAGGACTGCTCTTAGGATCATATTGTATTGTAAAGCAGACATAACATTTACAATATCATTGCGTGGGATGCGAAATATATATCTTCTTCCGCCGGTCAATATACTTTCTAATTATTTATTTATTTTTGCTGCGTGGATGTCGGCGCTCGGAGAGTCCTAAGTGCAGCAGTACTTCTACCTCAAATATTTCACCAATGTGAGTTTTAGAAACGCATGTTGTTTATGTACTCACCTAGACTTTAATAACTTAAACTAGCTTAGGTTCAATGTCCTTTCAACAGAAAGGACATGGAACCTCCCAGGTAGCAGCGGCTCAAGAGTTCATAGACCTCTTTTTTTTTCTCTTCTTTGTAACTGCACCTCTCGTTCTCTTTTCCTTTCTCTATTACTGCATGCCTACGCAGCTTTGTTTCTTCCCCTTCTTTTAGCCCTTCTTACTCCTAACACTGTCACGAATGACAAGCAGAGGGACGGCTAATGGAGTAGCAAACTAAACTTTCAATAGAGCGCACCTGTGCTCAAAACAACACCAGAGGGACAGGCGTCGTGATGGGCAAAGGCAATTTTCCAGCACCCAGAAAGTGCTGGAAAATTACAGGGGGACGCTTGAGCTTCGCACTTAAAAGAAGAACGCGACAGTTAGATGTAAGCTCCCACTCGTTTCAAAGTCGTCCAAGCATGTCGGCGTGGCCTTAATGGTAGCGGGTTCGATCCCGCCTTCGCATAACATTCTTCGAAATTTTTATTTGAGGCAAAGATGTTTCTGATAAACCAATCATATATTTCCGTCCCACCTACACCGAAGCCGGCTTTTCTGCACAACGAGCTCCTTAAAGCTATGATTTTAATGGAAGCTAATAAGGTTCTCAAAAAAAAACAAAAAAAACGAGTTAGAGGTGAATTGTAGAGTATTTTTATCCCGTGAATCTGAATAGTATGTTGTTGTTGTTGTTTTTTTTTTCTGAAGATGTAACGAAACGCGAGAAAACACGAAAATCCTGCGACTAGTCTTTACGTCATACGCACGTCTTTTGGCCACGAGGTCCGTCTAGACTCTAGCTCGTGTGGACAGCGCGGGCATTTGCAAGCTTGCCAGGTATAGACACTTCGCACACGCGCCAGATTCCAGCCGCCATTGTTGACCTTCTCTTGACTTACCAAGATACTAAGTCACTGAAGCGTGCCTTGACGAGCCTCCAGTGAGGCCAATGGTCGGTAGAAAAGCACCATGGGATCTAAAATGGCAATAACCTGTCCTGTTGTGGTAATGATTGAGCCAAGTGATCAAATGAAGGAGAAACAAAAACTAAAGGTCGGCGATGGCGGCGCCAATGCACAGCTGCTGCAAGGCGTCTATATTCAACAAGGCGGTAAGTTGGGCGAGTTGGTTGAACATCTTTAAACGTGAAAACAGCGCAAACATTTGACAAAGGACGAGTGAAAGAAGTTCACGGACAAATCGCTGACTATCAACTAACGTTTAATTTTCAAGCGAACCAGAAAACTAAACACAGGGAGAAGAGGAAAGAACCAATCAAGACACAAAAATACAACCCGACCGACAAGATTTCTACCTCGTCATCACCCTCACACGTACCTGCCATTCTCCTTGATAAAAAGCACTTCATAATCCCCAGAGTGCACCGACGGTGCGCTCACACCATCCCCTTCCCCTTTTGATGAAATGAAAAATGCCTCTTCAATCTCTCTGGCGGTCTTACTTTTATTACGCGCCAAGATCGTTAAGTCATTAAATATAGGTACGCAGCCGCACCTACTGCAATGTACCGCTAAGTGGCAAGTGGGGGAGGAACGGAGAGAAAGGAAATGCTCCCTCGCCCTCACGTTCACGCACCTCCCCGTTTGTCCAATGTACACCCTACCACATGTGAAGGGGATCTGATACACAACCCCTAGTGCGCATGGTAGGAAAGGAGTGCGGTGGTTGACATCACAATGCGAATCACTGGTACTCCCTCGGTTAACAGAAGAGCACAGTCGTGACAGCTTCTGGGGTGCTGAAAACACCACAGGCACGTTTGCTTGTGCGCCACTCGGTTGGTTGATTGGGTTGTATTTTTGTGTCTTGGTTGGTTCAATCCTATTCTCCCTGTGTTTATTTTATGATTCGCTTGAAAATAACTTTTCTTGATAGTCAGTGCTTTGTCCGTGCACTTCTTTCACTCGTCCTTTGTCAAATTTTCGCGCTGTTTTCACGTTTGAAGGAGCCTATATTCCCTCGCTATAACATCAGTCCTGACGTCTTTTACAACGGTAAAGAAAGGTAAAGAAAGATAAAGAAATGTCGACACAAAACTCCGGACAGCTACCGCCATCTATGAGTGACGGCGGCCACCAGACAACCGGCATGCCAATTGTCTGGTTGCTGCCGTCAAGCATATACGGCGGCAACCATTCCAGCCTTTCCACTCTGGCTTGCCGACTTGACGACTTCATTCCCACCATAGTACAGCTTCGCTGGTCTTCCTTCTTCACCAGAGTGGAAAGGCTGAATTTTCCTGACCTTTTCAAAAAGGGCGAAAAGTGCACGTACAGATCTTTGATAGGCGCTGAAGATGCGCGAGAGCACAGATTCCGAAAATTTTGTATATGACGTCACGCTCCGGGAAGGAGGAGCTTCGACGGTACTTTAAAGACTATTTTTTGCAGCCTTCATGCACCATATTAAAAATAATCTTGATATGCGTAATTCTGAAGGCCAAATGAAGACAATTTATTTGTTTGTTTTTTTAAATATAGGACCGCTTCAGTTTCCCTTTATTAACACTATGCACCAGCGGAAAATCAAGGAAACTTTCGAGTTGATACTGAACCTTCCAGAAATTAAAATTTAATAAAAAAGGGTTCGCGGCTGTGATTCGAACCCGGCACTACTGCGTGAGATCCGGCCACGCTGGCCCGGTCTCTAGCAAACGCCTTTTTTTTTTATTGGAAGACAACACGAAATGTCGCTTCAAATTAAAAACGAACTGCAATTTTTTTTTAGCAGATACTGAAATGCTCGCATTTCGAACAGAGCTTTACAGATGCCCAGCCACTAGAGCTTGGGCTCACGGAGGGCCAACATGCTTTAAGCCTGTTTATTAAGTGAAAATGAAATAAAATAGAAGCCTATGTTTTTGTTGTTGGGGTTGGCATGCCTAACGTCCATACGCGACCTTCAGAAACTACAAAGGCGGAGAAGAAAGAAAAACTCACGTAGAGATCACCGTCATAAGTTTCAAGTTCAAAGAACGGACTGCCAAGGTGGTTATACAATACTTTTTCGTCAGCGTGCGTTTCAGCACATCCCAGAAAACATAGCATCTGTACAAAATATTAAAATCATGCTCCACTGTCTCAGGTACCTTACACAATACACAGGCAATAGTCCAAGGCACATCCAGACACTTTTCTTGCACCACATCTTAAAGGGCAAGGTATTAGTATGCAAGTTTAAAAAATAATGTGGTCACCGAGGGTGGCACACACATGCGTTTCCCTCTCTAAAGAACCTTTTAACTGCCGTCACAAAAAAAAAAAGTTTGATAGGTTGGCTATGGAAACAAACTGAGCACCCAATCCCTTGTGAGCGCTTTCTTGCTCACTAAAGACAAATACTCGAAAGAAAAACGGGCAGACAAAAACTTTACTGCGTCTACGACTTTCTTCTAAAAGCCAAATTGTCTGGTCATCTCGCTTCCACAAGAAGAAACCAGAAAAAAACGGTAAATAAGGTGACAGCTTGGTTTGAATAGACACACGTGTAAAAGGGTGGTCGCATGCTCTCGCTGAAAATGGAGGCGAGAAACGAGTTGCCTATTAAACAAATGTAAGAGCCCTGGTCCTCCATGACGCACCCGATGGAACAGGTTATCATGCCTCATGCGTTCCCAGCTTGACCTCCAGATATACAAAGCAAAAAAAAAAACGATGAATATTCTGCACATTCAATCGAAAACGGTGTGTAGTTTGCAAAACGTACGAAATATTTGAAGCTAAAACCTTTTTACAAACAGTCGCCCTCGCGAAGATAAACACAATACTTCCACCGGGGAGCAGGGCAGCCCAGGTCGGTGGTGACCCCCGACCAAAACGTTTTGCTACCGCGATAACACTTTGGCGGCACACCGAGATGTGCACAGGGCACGCCGACCCAGCGAACGCCTTCAAGCATTGATGTCGTTGTGGACCATGCGCCGTGCCAAAACTCTCGGGACTTGTCCCAGTGAATTTCTCGGCGGTGCCGTCACAAAAGAATTTCGCCAAAGTGACCGCCGCACTGACACTTAGTTTATCAAAACAAAACAGTGATATGTTGTCGGCATAGCTCAGGATCTTAACCTCTACATTTTCTGACCAAAAGCCACGACACGTGGTACTATTAAAAACACTTAAACAAAAAGACTATAAATACAAATTGAACAACAACGGCGTCATTTTGCACATCACCCTTTTAGGTCAACTGCTTGTTGACTATAAGCTTCGGGATGGAATATTTATATGCAATTTTGACGCCTTACAAAATGACATCACCTGACTTTACTCGATTTAAAATATAAAACAAAATATCACACCTGTATGAAAGTACCTTTTTTTCCGGCATTCCAGCGCTGATAGTCCTGGTCATACACTAAAGAATGGCCCAAAGTTTTGCGTGAACGTCAAACACTCAAGGATGAATGTGTTGTAGAGACCTTATCTAAACTGAGGAGTCATGGTAGAAAAAGCTGCGTTTAAGATGTTACTCTTCCTGTCTGTTCCTTCGACTATTTTTTTTTTATTTCTGCGTCAGTCTCGGGTGCTAAACGACCCGATTACTTTGTAACAGCCATGCTAGAACCCTTACGAAAATCTTATAGTCTACTTTACAAACGGTAATTCGGCGGAAGCCCGTGACATGACGCAGTTCCACGTTATCGTCACTCTTAGGCAGAAGGACAGTAAAGCTACGTGCAAAAGACGGCGGCCAAGTTTTTCTTTCGTACACGACACAAATAACCACCAAAAAAAATAATAGCCACAACGCTATTAAACGTTTTATAAAATTCGGCGCTCAAACCATTGGGTCCCGGTGATTTTTAGGTTGGCAAGTCATCGATTTCTTTAACGATCTCGTGAATTGTTATTTACTGAGAAATACTTGCTGTCTCGTCCTCCGCTAACTGCGGCAGCGCCTCAAGACGTTCTCCACGCATGGGATCCTGCTTTTCTGAACCTAGTCACCCAGAAAGTTGCTTATAATGCGTAAGACCCACTTGATGAATCATCTCCGGGGGAAGTTCTGGTGATGCCGTTGACCTCGATTTTTCCTAAGTTACCCTGAAGGGCATGTCGCTTCTTGTCCACCAGAGCCTTCTTAGTCGGTTGCTCGCCCAAGAAATACCTATCCGCCCGCACTCGTACCACGGCGCCGCAGTAACGCTACTAAGGAATCAGCTTTATCCGCTTCCTAAGGGCCATCTAGATAATCTAAGTACACACGTTAGCCTCCTCTATTACGTTAGCCTCCTCTATGCTAACAAAGCCTGGCAGTTCGACGACGGAGCCATAAAGTGCCTGGTCGCAGATTTCGAGCGCGAGGATCTGGTAGCATAGAGCATTTCTGGTATTCAGAGCACAGCTTCTGCAGTGGCGAGGACCCGAAACATGGTTTTCAAACCCGACGAGAAAAGAATCGGTAGCACGAAAAACGCGAGATGCACGAGCGGAGATTCCATAGCTCGGGACAAATGGTTTTCGGCGTCTCGCCGCAGCGGGGCGCTCTTTACATTCCTCTCCTCTCATTCGTTGTCTGACGGACTACCTTTTTCACTTTTGGTGGCCGCGTCTCGTGGCGATTTGCCAGGCTTTGTCAGTATAGAGGAGGCTATGGCTAAACACTGCGCTACTCTTTCCGCTTGTATAGGAGAATGCGGCAATATTTATCACCATTGATATCATCATCTTCTCGTTATTTTGTCAAGTTGCGCCGCTCATCTCATTAACGTGTTTGGAACTAATTTTACACGCTTTATTTTAATGTAGAACACATCCTAATACTAAACAATATTTAATAACGCAGAGAAATAATATTTTCAGGTTATTACCGTTCTTAATTATATCTTTTTTTTTTCTCGCTTCGCGTAATTTAAGGTGTCAGCAATTATATGTAAAAAATGGATCCAAGTTGATTTTGTCCGTAATCGCGAAAAACTTAATCTGTGCAAATTTAGCACTATCCCCAAAGATAATTATGCCTTTTACACGTAATAATTAAGAGGAGTTTAATTTCTCTATGTCACTAAATATTCGCTTGGCCTCGATCAACACGTCGGCCAGGGCGCACCGTGCTACGTCGTCACCGGCCCGAGTTACAATCCTCGATAGCCGCGCAGCGTATACAAACACTCGATATTAACTTTTTAATGAAACAGCCTTAGAGCGAAACCGCCGCTGCCATGGCAACGTCGGAAGACGAGCCGTTCACACGCCGTCCCTGCAAAGTTGAATTAGCTTCCTCGAAGGTAGCAATTAAAGAACCTACATTTGAGAAATGGGGCAGCTCAAATCATAACGAGACTGTTTGGACTCAATGGCGGAATCCTCCTGCGCTGATTGGTCGGAATTGCGCATGCACTGCGTATGTCCAGTGGCGAGGAGGACGCGGGCTGAGGTGGCATTGCCTACGTTACCTCCTCGCAACTCGTGTTGCAAACGCTTATTCTAAACATACGTGACTCCGATCGAGCAATTGGAAACACTTCGAACTCAAGGTGCACTGGTAGCAATGCAGTGAGCTTGCGCTTAATTACTCCTTAGCATGTCGAAATGTATGAAATATGTTGATAATTCGAAATAAAGGCGTGCCGGCACTTACTCCGCGATTAAGGAAACGTCACGTTCAAAACATGCTCGCCCCTTGTATTGTTCTTTAAAGGGATACTTCAACGAAATTCGAAATATACCCGTCATGTTCAGAAATGGGTTGAATATGGTCTACAATATCCCTAAATAAAACTCGTGCGGCTGTATTTTGAGCCTGAAGGCTGTATTTTTCCGTTATAAAGGGCCCACTCTGGTAAGCGCTCGGAGAGCAGCCAGCGGAGAGCACGTCGCATCCGGCGGAATTGTGAAGTAGAATGCCTCGGGACGAGCAAAGCTGCGGAGAGGCTGACGTCGACAGGACGGTTGCATGCAGGGCATCTGTCTGGCGCCATGGCTCTGCTCGTGCGGGCGAGTCCATGCAATTACAAGCTTGTCAAGGCTGTGTTCACTCGCACGCTGCACATGCTTGCACGCATGGGGGCACCACTGAGGCTATAGACCTAAAGCTCCTCTATTCTGGGAAAAGTGGCGCCATTCATTGTTGTAGAAATGCTCGAGACACGTGCCGCGCGCCACTTCTGGGAAGAACATGGCGTCTGAAATCCAGCTCAAAGCTGCGCTCTGCCGCCATGATCTTCCCAAGGGCTACACGTTGCACGTGCCTCGTGCATCGACGTACCTTGCGTTACTTTTGAAACATGAAAGGGCTTTATATTGACAATTGCAAGCAGGGCTTCTGGCCGCCGCCATGTCCCTGCTCGTGCTGGGAAGTGCACGCATTTACAAGCTTGCCAATGCTATGTTCGCGCGCCCGCTGCACATGCTTGTACGCATGGGGCACCAGTGAGGTGCCATGCTTGCAATTGTCTATAGACCTTTTCTTTAACGGCGCCGCCATCTTGAGAATTGCGGCGCCAACGACGCCGTCTAGCGGTTTAGAAAAAGAAATACCGGCTCGTTCTGGCAGCACAGCTATCTGGGTAGGCAACGCTGTGGGTATGGGGGGAACTTGGCTAGACTTGGCTATGGTGGGCTGCAATAACTTGGGTGGAGCTTGTCCGGTTGAATCCAGCTGGCTACTCACAGGCATTCACAGGCCATCACCTTGCCTCCTCGAGAGAACGAGGACGAAGACGGTGGGGTGTTTTGATTGAGTTTCCACACCGAAGTATATATGAGCAGTTTAATGTAGTCTATGCAGGTAAGCTCTCGGCATTTGATAGCTCCACCTTGAGTGGTGGCATGTAGACTTTTTCATACCTTTCACATACCATGGGGCTTGCAGTGATAACCTAATTGAACCACCTGCATCGGGAATTAAAATCGGTCTTCTTGTCGTAGACGAAGTGGTCGTGAGCTTAAACGTGACGTTCAGTCTGATACGAATCTCTCACGATTCAAGCTCGCAATCAACTGACTTCATAAATAAGGATTCTTGGGGAAAATCCGAAGCTCGTTAACATTGCAGCCACACTCGCACTGCAGCTTCTTGTGCTCATGGCACACTTTCTGCTCTTGCTCTCGTGCTTTTTAAAATTATTTATCCATCCGACGACCACACAGTGGTATCCAGACAACCGTAGATTTTCGGAAATTGCAGCACGGTAAAAAGGAGCACTCGGAACTAACTCATGCACGACGTCCGTTTTTAAGCCTTTTCGCCCATACCCTTGACGATTGCATACCCTGTGTCAGCGGGCAATCCAAAAATGCACCAGGTCGAGGGTACGTCAGTTACTGGCTGGTTTGAGGTTATGCGAAAAAGGTCTATAGACCGACACGCGGAAGGGCTCTTGTTACCAACACGGCCGGAATGCCGCACATGTGCAGAAGCTATGTGGGCAAAAGCGGCCTGGCTCTCCGTGTTTTCCCCATTGCGTTGTGTGGCGTGCGCTCGTTGATGATGTTGTACGGACGCTTCTAGATTTAGTTGCGCATCGTATATCCTGCCAATGTATGTCGTTCATTGTCCCGTCTATTTGAGGTCGCTACCCGAGCCT
Source organism: Ixodes persulcatus (assembly GCA_013358835.2). Lineage (NCBI taxonomy): Eukaryota > Metazoa > Arthropoda > Arachnida > Ixodida > Ixodidae > Ixodes > Ixodes persulcatus. The sequence continues at coordinate 1,042,898 of JABSTQ010009182.1, read as the reverse complement.
GAACGGCAGTGGTATCGAGACAAACTGTGCGTGGACGGCGTTGCCTTTGACGACCCGTACGCAGTAAGCAAGGACTGCTGGAGTTTCGACGTGAAATTTCTATCACCAACGTCGATGGCTCACGTCGTCGTTTATTTAGTTTTTTCGCCAAGCCAGTTCATAGCCGACACGGAGCAGGCCTGCAAGTATCTCGAGGCAGTTTCCGCGTTTCCGGCGGGATAATCCGACTGTGGGTCTGTGGAAGTGTATTTATTATTTTTTTTTTAAATACACAAATCGTCCTTCGAGTCAAGGTATGATAATTTTCTGAACCTCATGACCACAAGGTACGAGAAGCGGTGACGCTTTGTCCCTTTTGCCTTCCGCTTGGTAGCATGGGCGTAGCGAGACACCGACGAGCGCTTGGCCGGTGCTTTGTGCGCATACGTACGCCATGGGAACAAAATCTGGGTGGTCTCCATCAGACGACGGTTTTCCCTGCACGTAAGCAAGCCTGGGGACGGAGATTGAAATGAAAGCCACACTTGCCTTCAAGAAAGTGCTTGCCACACAAACGGTCGTTCGCGCGAGGTGACCATTATTTTCGATCCAGGATTATTATCCTCCTTCTGCGCCCTTCAGAGTCCACCGGGAACTTCTAGAAACTCACTCCGCTACTTTTTCTGTGCCTTCCGGCGCAATTAACGGCTACACAGCTTTGCGGCATACTGAAATGCTATGACGCTCATGCCAAACATGGGCCCTACTGCCCATATCATCCAGCTCCAGCGCAATCGCAGTGGCGCCGCAGCTCCGTGACGTCAAGCCCGCGTGTCGGTCTATAATTCTAGGCGAGATAGGCATCATCACTTTCTGTCAATATTCCTAGATGGACATTAAAAACGAGGCTTTAGTGGAATCCACCAGGTTTCCTTTGCTCATCGTTCAATTCGCTTTAAAATTCCTTTTCGTGTATTTTTCAAAAAGAAACTGTGGTGTCCGATATGGTTCTCTCCCTTCATTACGTGCAGACCACGAAATAAGCGCCGGCATGTCTTTGTAATAACTCTTTAATGTTTAAAGTTTAACCGGCCAAAAAATAAGGTTCTTTAGATTTTATACAATCCATCGCGGAAAGCAAATATTGTTTTGTGAAACTGTTTTTGCCTAGAAGAAAAGTAGCCATAGGGTCCCTAGATTTGCGTTTGTATTATCGTTTTAATTTTGTGTTTCTGGAAAGTTCCTGGCTGAGGCGATTGCATATAGAGGAGCGCTTGATTGATTCATGTTCTCGAGAAAAAACAAACCTGTTACAAGAAAATAAAAACGGTACAGACATAGCGAAATATGTAACTTCCTAATTAAACAACTATGTAGCCTTCAGAGGTCCGATAGAGTGAATGACAAAAAACATCACGACGGAATTTTGGAGCTGAAAGAATGACCGAAGGGTCCCAAAGCATTGCGAATTTCGAACACTAAGCAATGTTTAATGTCGCCGCCCAATTAGGTGTTTGCACAAGACACATAAGGCATCGATATTGTCAATGATTGAAATGTATGTTGACAAGACAAACTTTCCGGCGCCATCGTTTGGTGAAAAGGCGAAACGCATAATTGAAACATGCGCACTATGTGAACAGGAGACAATTTTCCCGCTGAATAACTTGGGCCGAACAAATAACAACAGCATTCAAATCATCACTTTAGTAGCTGCACAGAGTTCGCGATCTTTAACGCAATAGATTTAGAACTAAAACCCAGAAATCAAGTATTCTTTGAGCGACACCAGCACAAAAAGGGGCAAAATGTATTTGTTCATTACAAGCCTCTTTGCTTTCGTGGGCGAGCATGCTTACACATGTATTTTTTTCAAAGATAATAAAGATATTATTATATTATATTATTATCACTAGGATACCAACATCAAACCTCCCATGCTCCGCTTCCCCTCCAACTCCCCCACGTGTTAAAAAAGTGACCTACTTGACTGCGGGGAGTTCTTTATTCCGCAATGCAACATCCGGTAACAAATGACTACTCTCCCTTTTGCCCCCTAGGTTTACCCTTTTGCAAGGCCTTCCGCCACTTGCCTTTTCATTCAAAGAAAGACATACGTGAAAAAAAAAGAGAAAAATAAAGCAGAGCTCAGAAATCAACGACGCAAGCGCAATGCCCGTCACTATATGCGTCTTGAGATCGCTATCTCGTTGATCGACAAACTTCCGCACCACCGAATCTGCGCAACTCCCCATTACCCGGTTGCTCCAAAGCGGAAACGGGACCCCTGTCACGTGGTCACGTGATCACAGCCGCTGTCTTTTTTCCCCATTGATCACGTGATCCCCTAGCTTGTGCCCTCCCTTGAAACGGAACAGAGACAAGTGACGTAGCTGCTTGCTCTGGAGATTGCATTCCGCTTGAAAGTACCGCTGTTACTCATCACGTTACCGTGACCGTATCTCGTGACACCTTTAAATCACTCTTCCCTTTAATATTCTGCTTAAAAGAAACGTAACACAGGTAGATAGTCGGGAGGAAAGGGGAGGGGGGAGGGTGCTTTCGTGCACCACCCGTTTCAGTGCAAGGGAATTGTAAAAAAGAAAGTGCCTTTCTTTTAGTGCTCAGCTCTTAGGCCCACGTTTCCGTGTTTCGCGGCGTCGCTGCTGGCGTCACCTCTCCGCTATATTTAGCGGGAAATTGAATTGGTTTTGAGGTCACGTACACGTCAACTTGTTTATAGGTGACGTCACACAAAGTTATGTGACGTAATTCTACCCGTTAAATTTAGCGAGGAAACTTAACTTGCTAAATTTAGTAGCAAAATTGACTTCACTTCAGCTCAACACGAATTCAGTTTCTCCGCTAAATTTAGCGGGAAAACTTACGTCACATGACTTTTGTGTCACGTCACCGATGAACCAGTTCAGCGGGGGAAGAAAGGAAGAGGAGGAGGGGATAAGGACAAGAAGGAGAGGGGAGGAGGAGGGGCATACCCTCCCCTCCGTACCCTCCCCTCTTCATCAAGAGCTGCGATCAAGTTTCGCATTACCGAGATTTGCAAACGTCGTTCATTTTTGTCTGTGTTTTCAGTTGCTTTAATACAATTTTAAAAAATCACCGTGCAGGCCATCGTTTATAAAATATCAAAGCGAAAGTTACGTTTACTCGCTTCTGCGTATAATATTGAGCCTCGCTAGCCCGGAACATTCTCAAGAGGAAATTGTTCCAGGCTAACGCTCACAGCTCTCTAAATTCTGAACGTCCTAGCCTCGTCGACGTGGTACAATTTCGCTGGCTATTTCGCAGTTTGCCACGTTCGAGCACCAAAGCTTTTAGTATGTTCTTTTTTCTTTTTTTTTTTTTTGCCGCAAGAGTGACGTTGTTATTGCCATAGCATCCTTTTTGCTGAAACACCCAAGCAAAATTGCACCAAGCGAATCAGGTTTTAGTCAATGAACCGTTTTAAATTGTCCTGGGAGTTCACAAAAAGCAAACTGCGAGAACCGAGGAATGTCGGAGAACCCCCAACACGATCGAAACTTCAAGTAAATTTAAACTGTGTGTCCCCCTCCAAAAAAAAAAGAAAAAAATCATTATAATATATCGGTGAGCCCCATTTGACGCTCTCGAGTTGGCTGCCGTGAGAATAAATGTGGCGCTCTGAATCTGATTTGGCCAATTCCTCGCACCATTCGACTTCAATTTGGGTATTCAGACACCTTCCGTTTGGATGTCATATTTTCGTTGGCCCTCTCACGCTATTTGTGTTTTTTTTTATTATTTGAACACGACATATTGTTGTGAATTTCAAATGGGGCGATTAAGGTTTAGCAGGGAGATTTTTCTCAATCGAAGGTGCAGTCTTTGTTACTACGAGAAAATGTGTTATTTAATATCAACGTATAGTAAGAATTTCCGCCCATAAAAAAGACGCACATTAGCGGTTAAATGAACTCTAAAAAAAGGTGGGATTAAGGCAATTTCTATCGTATTTATCGCATTTGCTCTTTTAAAAGCGCCGATGTGAGTATGTGACTGAGTTCGAGGAGAAGGGTTTGAACTTGGGCTAGATGGTTGAACGTGTTTGGGGGATGGTTTAACATGTTTTCGACAACACCGTTTTCTTGGCACAAAACAAGAATAAGAAGACAGGGAAGATAGCGGAAGCGTTATTTTATTTCAGATTGTGACGAACGTACGTGTGTTAGTGCCCCATCAGAAACCCTGTATGAATCGGAGCTATCGTATTTATGATCATGCACAGTGTGAAAGCAGAAAATGTGATGAGTAGCGATTGGAAGTTAATGGGATGTGTGTCTTGTTGGTTTCGCAGTGGGTGTCTTTTTTCAAGATTAAGACCAGTTGTAAGTAGCGCTCTGTGGTGTGTGTCTCTTCTACTCTTCCGTCGTTTTTTAGCGCTTTTAACCCTTAACCAAGTTTGTGAAAACCTCAAGTGACGTCGTTTCGACTCCAATGCGTCGCAAGGTTGACGCAAAACGGCGAGTCGACGCAACGCCACGCTTGATTGACGTGGCTACCTGGCTCGGCTGCGAGAACTTCCGTTTCTGGCAGAAAGGCATACTTTACGACACGGCAACGGGGATTCACAAGTTGGTGGGGTAGTCCGGTCGAATCAAGGAGGAAACCAGTCATGAGTTTTCATCTCCTTTTTTCTGCAAAACTGGATCAATAAAACGAAAACGGATTCCTGCTTGGGTTTTATAAACACTGACGATTAATTGGTTTCTTCATTTTGAAAAAAAAGCTGGGAAATTAATTCATGCTGCCTTTAGATCCACTCAGACAAATTAATGCAAAACGCAAAAAGTAAGATGTTTAATTACTTTTACGTCCTTACAAAAATACCGTACACGTTCAAATTAATTTATTTGTTCTAAGCGTTCAAGTTTTAAATAATTACTAAACTGCCTTAATTTACGAGCCGAAAATAATTATTATGAATATCCATGCGAGAACGTAATAAAACAGAACAAAACCGCTTCTGGGTTTGCGTTTCGGCACTTACACTTACACACCTTTGAAACTCTAGTAAAATCAAAACATTATTCGAGCAAAAATAAATAAAATTGAATACAAATATGTAAGTAAGCTGTCAACATAAGTATTCCTTTGGCGCCTTGACTGAGAAAAAAATGGACACCTTTTGTTTTGAAGAATAGCCCGCGGACTTTACACATTTAAACGTTGAATTCTTACGTGGTGTGGAATATTTACAGATGCGGACGATACAAGGACTTGCTTTTTCTAGGTCGTTCATTATGGTGAGGTGGGACGAATTTTGAGGATGACAGAGTGTTAATGGTGATTTATGTATTATAGAGGTTTCCTCGGCTGTTAACAAATCAGGCATTTATCAAAGTGCCCCGTGTATGGGAATCTTTCACGTGCAAACTTTGCACCAGGTTCGGACTACAAAAGAAACGTCTTTTCTTTTTGTCAACCGAAACTTTTTTCTGCAGACTATACACCGGGTCCGGACTCAAGTCAGTAAAATGCGAAACTTCATTTTACAGAATGCAAAAAAAAAAAAAAAAATATTCCAGGCGCTTGAATGACAAGCGTAGCCCTCAGCAATCCGCGACCATCAAAAACAGGTTGGACTCCAGACTGAGGATTTCAGCGAATCCCCAGAGGCGGCCTTCCGAGTCGAATCCACCCCAACAATGACCCGACCCAAACGAGAGTCTACCTCGTCAATGGCCGCGGGATCAAGCGAGAGAAGCGAGAAGCAAGCTGCGCGACTCCCGGCTAGTCACTCTCTTCTTACTACCGTCCCTTTGTTGCGATTTTATTTTTTCTCTTAGATTTCTCTTTGCCTCTTTCCAATATTTGTGGCGCTTTCTTTTATCTCTTGTTCCTTGATTTCTTGCTTTCCCAACGCTGCTGATCAAAATGGCGCCATCATCATCGTTAGCGGACGGCTCCCACCCTTCTTTCTTTATCGACAATCCTCTCGGTCGCTTGGTTCAACGGAATCTTTCTTCCCCGTTTCCCCAATTTTTGTGTGGTTTGCTTTCGTTGCAACTTCTTAGTTTGCTTCTTTCCTTAAGGTGCTGCGTTCCCGAGAGACTTCCTCCCCGTTTTGTTCTCTACCCCATCTTTTCAGATAGTCACTCTTTTCTTTCCCTCTTTTTCTTCTTTTTCTTCCCTAGGTCCCTGTTGCCAGACCGCTTTCTTTCTCACCTCTATTCTCTACCGTCCTTTCTCCGTAGGGCATTTCTCTATCCTTGAATTCTTTTTCACAAAGGTACATTTCTTTCACACGTTTTCCTCCATTTTTTGAGCTGTAGCTTCATATTCCTAAGTCCGTCCTATCCGCTGCGCTGTCTTCCGTTAGCCTTATCTCTCGCCATTCTTTTTTTTTTATCGTTCTCCCCAGCTTGCTTTTTCCCGATTCGTTTCCCGGGGAACGGGAATTAGCACTAATCGCTTCCTAGGTTTCGGCCAATGGGTTCGGCTTCTGCTGCCGTCCTGGGGACAAAGCGTAGCCGAGAATGTTTCCTTCGGCGAGAGATCCAGCGGGCCGCGCATCGGCAACGAGCAGCCGTTCTTCCTACGGCTCCTGTCAAAACAAACAGGGCGTGCCTAAGATAAACAGACGCCCAACTCACGAATGTCACGCGGTCGCATGGGCACGAGGTTTTGTGCGGGTGAAAGATGGGAAATACTGCTCGCTTATTTTGTTTGGCGAACCCGTACTTCGCGGCTCTTAGGCGCGTCCAAAACGCGTGCCGGAAAGGGACAGACAAAAAAAAAAGTGGAAGATAGTAGCGCTGTTTGCTTTCGGATGCCATGCGTTCATCTCTAATTAATTTCCTTTTTTTTTTCTAAATGAATTATTTCAACCGTAGTTACGTTGTAGTGCAACTAAGCTTGCGACCATTCTGGCTTATATATACACTGCTTTTTATAATTCTAGAAGTTGTAATGCGACTTTGGAATCATATTCAAACATTTTTAAATGCCCATGCGCCGTTCAACGTTTAAAGTAAAATACCGCCTCCTTGGCTATTTTAAGTGTATTCTAATGTTAAGGGCTGCTACGGCTTCGCATCATTCACGAATTTATTGAAGTTTGTAGGAAGAACCGTGGAAAAAAATAAAAACTTCTGAAGGGGACAAAGTAGAGTTTCGACCTTTCAGAAAGAGCCCCGCTATTTCGGCTCTGAGCGTGGGGTATCTCCAGATGGCCCTGTTTTATGAAGCAGTTCTTGAACTGCCGCCAGCATAGCAATGCCGTGACATGGCTCACAGTTGGCGTGTACCGTATATGTACCCCAAGAATATAAAGGGTATATTCTTACACCCCTTGTCTCATGTGCTACACCCCAAAACTTCAGTCCGACCTACAGCGCACTGACTTCGAACCGACGGTACAATCTTTCACGAGCGACGTGATAGCCGAGTGGTACAACCTATTAAAATAGCTAATGTACAGAGCGCGACACTGTTAGCGCGAACAATCGATCACCGGTTTTTCCAGTTTTTCTCTTTGAAACCAAGGGATGTCATACAAGCTATTATTGCTACGGAAAGAGCTCATTTAGTTCTATAATGTAAGCGATAAAATTTCGACCTCGCCAATACTATTTATAAGTAAAATGCGAAAATGCGCCGATGTCGTGTTCGCGCTAACAGTGTCGCGATGTGTACGTATACTGACTACAACAAAAAAATCTGTGTTTTTTTTTTGGTTCTACTGCCAAACCCCAGTTGTTGTTTTTGTACGTACGTAATTTAACTGCTTAGTAAGATATATAGCATCGTTATCAAACCCCTCGTAAAAGTGAGGGCCGTCAGTTCGACGCCAGTGCGATGTACGTCGAACTGGAGTTTTGAATGTATAATACGGGAAAAACGGGTGCAAAACTTTACCCGTTTTTATAGTGAGGTTGATAAGCACTGAGCATGAGCTACCAGTATTTTTTTTTTATTCTTGCTTTTGTAAAGAAAATGTAACATCAGATAACATCGTTGGATGGGTGCGAGCTGTGCGAAATCTCAGATGAGCACTGCCTGCAATAGGCCTATTGCTAAATTACCGAAGCATCAAGGGGAATGCTGGGAATGTTGGTCTACGCGAAGCACGTGCTAGCATCTTCAGCAGTAAGTGTTTTATAGCAAAAGCCTAAAACAAACGGCATCTTGAGCGCGCGTTCGTCAACGCCTTAATTTGGGTATTTACGTCGAATCTTTCATACGGGAAAGGGGCGTGCGTGCGGCGCGTAGACCTACATTCCCAGCATTCTCGTTGATGCTTGGGTAATTTAGCTGTACGTCTGTGAGCGAAAGCGGTACGTGTTTGTTTTAGTGGAGGGAGCAGGCGGCTTCTCCAAAACGTGCAGGTCGATACCGAGATCGGTCAGCGTCACGAGCCGGAAGAAGCTATTTCGAGCCCTGGCACACGGCGATAAGCTAATCGACGAAAGCCCGGTATAGAAGATCAGATAACTACCAACCGTTCTGTTAAAGTGTTTATGTATTTATTTATTTAACCTTTAAAGGCCGAAGGAGGGCAATACATTAGGGAAGGGGAAACAAATATGAAGTCAAAAAGAGGACAAAGAACGCTGGATGAAAAACACCAGAAGCAAAAAAAAAAAAAGAGAACGTCACGTATATTATACTGTAATATACATATTATACAGTATATTTTAAAGCTAGTCAAGCTGGTGAATAAACGTAGCTTTCACTCAAAGTGACACGCCGTTGATCCGTTTCGCAGTTGTTCGACCACGACCGCTTCATCGCTCAGCTAGGAAGACCGGACGCAGTGCGTTCTCCGTAGGTAAGTGAAACTTTGTTAGTGTGCTTCGATTGGCCGGTCTGACAAACTTTGCCGTGGCTTAATTACGCCGGGATATAACTGGTCTTGAGTTTCCTTGGCAACAAAGAGTTGGGTCGCATGGTTGCCTCTGTTTTTATTCATCGTGAAAGCGCCGTGGTAGGAGATAGGAACATTAGACCAGATGGATTCAATATAAAATAAGCGAATTAGTCCCGCAACTAATATGAGGTACTATTGAGGACAATGTGAGCCGAAACAGTCCTTCATAATTCTTTGGCATACATGCCACTTTGTGACCGAGCCGTGGTTTGAATTAAAAATGGAACGCAAAGTTGAAGTCTCATGCTTTGGTCTAGTTGAGAAACGGAGAGATAATAGAACTTATGGGGACCGGAGACTCGAAAGAGTCCGGAAGGAGTGTTTCAGCTCATGTTGTCCGCGAGGGTAGATTAGACTCCCGCCTACGGGCTCGACAACGTTCAGCGGGCCAGCGCTCTCAGATAGAATCCAGGACTCAAAAGGGCATCTCGGTCAGAAGTGACGTCACCATGAATCCGAACGGGCCATCGAAGCCGTCTAATAAAACAGGCGGTGGCCGCCGCACGCTGGTGTGGAGCGATGAAACCATCGACGCACAACGAAAATAGATCCCACAATAACCTGATAATAAACATCCCAAAGTCTAGTTCTAAGGTTACGCTGCTGTGTTCATCAGTAGATGAATCGGGATAAAGCGCCAAAGGTTGGTGGGTCTAGCGATTTCGGTAATGTTAAAAACTAGTTTTTTTTTTCACTACGTACCGCTGCATTTAGAAAAAACGAGCACTGCGTAAGTTTCCCCGAATGATCACTAACTAAAAAAAAATGCCCTTAGGAGCCTTCACACAAATCGAGGCTCTAGTGTACATGATGTTTAATCAGAATTCATCTCGTAAGTTGGCGGTAAGCTGCAACATCAGAAAAGTAATCTTGCCAATTAAATCGATTGCCGTGTAGATCTTGTCAGATGAAATTAAATATCAGTGCATCCTTTTTTTTTAACCTAATTCTTGATGGCTTAAATCATGCAAGCATTTTTGTTTTGTTCAATTGTAGGCTCGTCTTATTAATTAGCTTTCTTGGTTATTTTTGAAGATTTATTACGAGGTCGTTGCAGTACATAGTTTTAGATTGATTACCGAGCTCGTTCTATTAAGTTTTCTTTCGGCGTTTCAGTATATGAAGTCCCGTCTCTTTTTTGTCTCTTCTATGTTTTGATGTTTTTCTCCTCCCCCAGTGTCAGGTTAATTCAACATGATTGATATTCACGAGCTCACCTGTACTCTTACCATACTTTTTACGGTAATCCATATGTTCTGGTTATTCAACGTTACTAATCAAATAAAAAAAAGCGGCATTTTGATTCTTTGTAAGGCATACCAATCACTGCAGTAACCAGCCTGATGTTCGGCGGTTTACATCTGTTTAATGATGATAATCAACGAACGAACCGAAACGAAATATATTCAATCAAAGGTGATTTGAAGGCACATGCCACCGCGTGAAACGCGCTTTGCTCTCTAATATTTTATCTATTCTATGTAATAATGTGTATTGCAATACTAACGTGGCAATATATTTCTGGGTAGAAAATGATCTCAAAATATCCGACGCATCAACTAAACTTTTGATATTGATATTTCTAACAACATCATAGCTTTGTAAATATTGATGTGTTTTTGTTTTATTAGTCCTCTATCTTTTAAAGAATAACACTTTGTCCCGCAGAAGACTGCTTTCGTATGCATAAATGCATTTCAACTTGTTATTCACAAAAACAGAACAACATTGACAACTGCTGAAGAACGCATGTAGATCGCATCGCAGCCACGAAATAAAATCTAACGCTTCTGGAAGGAGAATATGCTTTGCATTCCAACTCCATCTTCAAAAAATATACAAGTCGGTGAGCTGAAAGTGAACGACGAGCACCGAAGAAAGATTTTCGCGGATCATTCGAATATCGTACCAACGCGGGAACATTCTAATAACAAAGGGCAAGAAACAAAAACGCGAAGCGTTCATTGTTCTTGCATAGACAAAAATGCGTCCTAGGCATTTTCCTGGAATGCCAAACAACATATTGCTTTCACGTGCAGCCGACAAACACAAATGCCCAGTGGTGGCACGTTGCATGCGCAGTACTGCTTGTTCTTTGTTTTCGCTCGGACAACGGCAATGTCTAACTCGCGCGAAAGAAAGAAAAATAGCAGCGCGGAAGCAGTCGCGAATTCTTCAGGACGACCGCACTTGGACTTCTTGCGTCTCTCGAATGCCTTGGCCACGGCAGACGAAGCAGGAACTAGAGGGAATGACAACGCACAGAAGGATGCAACGTCGGGCGCAGGACACACGTCCCTCATGGGGAATATTTCCTCAGGCCGCGACAATCAACAATGGGCTTGTTTCTCTCGACCGGGGGGCCCGAGCGCGTCCCTTGATACCTCTTTTTAGTACAAGTAACGACAACAAATAAGAATGACGAAGCTCATTTTGTTAAAACGGGATGGCGTTATTCAGTGCAGTCTAGAGTCCCTTGATAGTTCTTTTTACAAATAACGACAACCGGTGCAAATGAAAAAAAGCGCATTCCGCTGGAACAAATTGGCGTCATTCAGTTCAGTTTTCTGCTGTGCGCCCCCCCCCCCCCCCCCCCCGCCATTCGCTTCCTAAAACCTTCATCGTCACGTAGTTTGCGCTTCAAAAAAGTCGCTACTTGGAAGCTCTTATCTAGGAACTTTAGTTTAGTTTACTGCTATGAGCCGCCATTCGCTTCCTCAAACCTGCACCATCACACAGTCGGCGCTTCAATGCGCCTGCTACCTTGAAGCGATCTAGGTGGCGCTACTGTCGACTTGCGATTTAGGAAGAGTAAAAGATTAGTGTGTATGGGGAGGAGGGATGTCCATGCTGCCAGAGGACCCTAGACGCCAAAGTCAATATTGCCAATCAAGTAACCTCGAAAGCGTCACGGCTTTCATCGTCTTTCTATGAGCATATTTTCTGAGGCTCGTACAATTGAGCGCAGAAGGTACACCGTGACAGTGCGCTTTTAGCCTGTGTGTACCTGTTCGCGCGTCTTTTATTCATTTATTGCTCTATGACACATGTTGAAATAAAGTGTAGCAACGCCGACTGAAACTAGAGCCTTCTAGGTACTAAAGCCTGCGCGCTTCTTTTAAAGAAGTCAGCTACGTCACAGCACCTAGGACAAGCATCGAGAGCCAGCAGTTAATCTTCACAACCGAAAAACCGCGGCGATACTGACGATGCTCACCAGATTTCCCGAGCACATGAATAGTTTTGTTTTTTGTTGATTCGTCATTTCCGTTGTGCTCGTTCAAAGCGGCGAAGATGAAAGGATGTTGTAGTTTATGACGACTAGATATAAGCATAAAAAAAAAATTACTCGATGTGACGACGGAGTTTGTAAGACGCCAGACGGCTCGCAGGCATAGAAATACGATCAGCGCATTTGCGACGTAGAAGGTAGCTGAATGTGCGCTGGAAAGACACGAGACTTGACACGATTTTGCACTTCGTTCCTCTTCGACAGGGGTGCTCCTAGCAAATGTGAGTGCCAGCGCCTTATATGTGCTACCGGCCAAGGTGTTCGAGATCCTGAGCCGGGGACCGGAGGTTCACATTTTATTCTTCCCAACGGACCAGCAACGATGCGAATAATAGATTAAGGCCAAGCCGCAACAAGACTTTCAAGTTACGAGCTATTTGTAAGTATGCCAAGCAGTTTTGGAGCTATATTTTATGTCTGCACTTTGCTATGGATACTGTGTGCCGCAAGATTAATAATTCTAAACCACTCCGCTCGTTTCTGTAGTTTCGAGGAGGCATGGTAGGTATTGGCAGGACGAGCTACGGCTTCCAAAGTGATTTGCAATATTTTTGTAGATTTTAAATATGAGATACTTGCTCAGAATTGTGTGCTATAACTTAACCTTGCCCGAAGAGTGATACCAAAAAACCTGTGCCGTCAGTTTGCCCTTTCTTTATTTCTTGTTTGCACTGTATTTTACAAACAACAGATTGTAAAGTACGGTCTGTTCAGATAAGATTATGCCCGCATGTCCGGTTGACATTCTCGTGTTTCTTTATACTTGATATGTTACTCCCAAGTGTGCGAAGAAAACAAAACAACAAAGAGTTAAAAAAATAATATTTCTGTACAAAACAAATATAAAAAAGATCGTAACTGCATCAGAGCTGCAACCTTCTTCTGGCGTTTCGAATTTTTTAATTTTTTTTAAAAGTTTCACAGCGTGTAATAGATAAAATATAAATGATCAAAAACTGAGATATTTGATAAAGATAGGTTATAGTGATAATATCCATGATTTGTACATTTTGAAGATTATATATCGCGCGTCAAATATCCACAAAGATGGCTACTTTGACATTTTACTTTATGTTTGTGATTTACCTATCTTGTAGAGGTTTTAATATATAGCATAGAGAATGTTTTTAAATATATTATTCACATAATCCAGTATCGTCGTATCTATTTTGTTTTCTAGTCAATGAAACAAATATTTAGAGCTCTTCAAATATTGGCCAAGGTACGTAAAACGTTCCGCAACTTAAACGTGCAAATAAAAAATAACAAAAATAAACCTTGAATTTTTTGGGGGGTGAAGCAATTTAAACAATCTCGCCGTGTTTTTTTAATAATAAAAACATCTTGCAATATTTTGTTTCCGTCTAAAATGTAGCGCTTCAAACCTCACACATTTGGCTGCGTTGATAATATCTATTGGCCCCACGGATCACACAAGCGCCATCTCTTGGGTGCTCTGCAAAGCGACACGGAGAGTTATTGTTCCGATATATAGACTCAACCCAGACCTAACTTGCTTTAAACTACGTGCCTCGCGCCGCAAAGCACGACGATGTGCCTTGAAATCATCAAGACGAGAGGATATACAACGCTATCAAAGGATTGATGCGTAATTTCGTAGGCATACCAAGCTGTTACAACGAAAGCAATGGCTACAGCGATGTGAGACGCTTCACTCTCCCGGCGGTGGAAGACAAGCATGGTGAATTACCCGCATTCTGGCGGGTCACGCTGTTCCCGCTCACCGGTCCTTGGCCTTGCAATCGCGCAGAACCTCACGTTGACTCAAGCCGCAGAACTCCTTGCTGATGAATTCACCTCCGCTCCCGCTCCACCATGCGCCAAGATTTGTCGCAACTACTGCTACAAGCACCCCAGCGCAGGCTGCCAGCAACTCGGATTTCATGCATGGTGAACTATAGCATCAGCGTTCTTCACGGAAACGCACCGCAACAGGCCCAGATGGGATAACTTTTCAAGCGCTTAGCAACCTTGATGTTACGACCCTTCCTGGCCTTCAGGTGTACTCAAATCACATTTGGCGCTCGTCTGATATTCCTCTTGCCTGGCTCAAATGTGAGGTCATTCCCATCCCTAAACCAGGAAAACCGATTGGTGCCACAAGTTCCTACAAACCAATATCTCTTTCATGTTGTCTGAGGAAGGTGATGAAGCGACTGGTCCTACGGCGCCTTGACTGGCAGCTCGAGACATCGGGCGCCCTGCCTAATCAGCTGTCTGGCTTCCGCAAACAACGCTGTACGGCAGATGCGATCGGCAGCCTCGTATCAGACTTGGAACAATCGAAGGCAACAAGGCAATCAACAACAGCAATATTCCTTGACATTAAGAAAGCATTCGATGCAATTACACACGAAACAATTATTGCTCAGCTTTCAAGGCTCGGCAGTGCAGGCCGGGCTGTGGCATTCGTACGCGCCCTTCTTACAGTAAGGTCAATGCACGTACACCTAGGTAGAATTAGAAGTTCTCAACGTACGGTAATCCAACTCCAGGGTTACCATGTCGGTAATCCAAGGCGTTCCCAAGGGCAGTGTTATAAGCCCTCTCTTATTTAAAGATGCTATCGCGGCCCTGCCACAGGCCCTTCAACGTATGAGGACTAAGGTATAAGCTAAGATGTAACAAGCCCTTTAGGACGGATTGACTACAGTTGTAGATGAAATATATAGACTATGCCTTACACTCTTCACCTCCAGAACAGCTGCCCTTCAATATCATTCAACGGCTAGAGCATCCCTGGGGTTTCTTCTAGATGACCGCTTCTCCTGGCGGCCTGCAGTCAAGACAACACTGATCAGATGTCGCCGCCACCTCAACGCCATTCGAAAGATCATGGGCAGCAGGTGGGGAACGTCTCAGGTCATGATGCTACAGCAATACAGAGACCTCATTCTCTCGAGATTATTATACGCCTTGCCGCTGATTTACATCAGCAATGCGCAGTTTTTAGCCATTGAGACCCTGCAAAGGATTGTAGTTTGTTTCTGTCTGGGTTTACCAAGATACTCTCCGAACATTCCAGCGCTGGTTGAAGCGAGGATCAACCATGTCGAGAACCACGCCAGAGAGCTGACGCTTCGCCACATCGCAAGGCAAACATCCTGTCAGTCAACCCTCTTGAACCATATTCGAAATTGTCCTCAATCTCGCCTTGGATCGCTCGGTAGATACTTCGAAGCAATTGTGGGCACTTTAGATACGATCTACCCGGCACCACCACTTCACGACTCACCGCTGAACATCAGTGAATCTATTCTGGAACTCAGAAGCAAACGCTTCACAGCCTAAGTTGCCGCTCAGGACCTTCGCGGAACACCGAAGTGAGACACATTTCCTAGGACGGATACGTGTATATACCGACGGCTCGCAAATTATCAGCTGCAGTAGTTTGTGTACTTGAAATAAAGATGGCCAAATCAAGGGAACGCAGCTATCAGACTACATCTACCACTGACGCACTCGCCGCGCTTTGGCTAGGCCTCGACATCCTCGACAATATCTCTCACTGTGGAAATGCAGTGTTCTTTACAGACTCCAGAATAGCTTTAAAACTTCTTGGTAGCCTTGAAGACGCCACAAAATCAGCCATATATATTGGACACATCGCAAGATATTTAGAATCCAAATCATGGCAAATATCATACCAATGGCTGCCATCACACAATGGTCTCTCGGGCGATGAGACAGCCGATCGTCTCGCTAATGCAGCACAACACATTAATGTACCAACACTTGTTATACGAAAGATGTATGAGGCCAGACCTAATATTCACAAAGAAATAGAGAAATAGAGAACCTACATCCGGACACGCGCTTCTAAACCGGGAAGCCACCCGCACGCGTGCCTCCAAAGCTGTCCCGAGCCTCCGCTTCTCTATTGTACAGACTTCGCACAGGTTGTGCCTTCACTACAAAAGCCCTTCATCGTATGAAGCGCACAATCAACCCAAGCTGCCCGTCCTGTGATGTTCTCGAGGGCCAAGACCATCTCCTCTGGACCGGCCCTACAATAGCGGACGCAAAAAAATTGTTTCTCGACGGCGTGGGGCAAGCAGGCGTAGCAAGTGCTACAACACAGGACATTCTTTTTCCCTTAGGTTCTCCACGCGATGTCTCCAGAACATTCGCCGCACTTCTCAAGTTCTTGGAGGACACCAGTTTATTTGACCGCCTCTAACCATGGTGTCTGACATACACTGGGCGATGGCAGCACATCTATAAAAAAGGCACAAGACCTGTTGACAAAGCGTTTCTTTTTTCCTCTTCTCTTTCAAGCTGCTTTTTGATCTTTTTTCATCCCCTTTCCTTCTCCGGAACTAACTCCCCCCAATATATTCCTACATTTCCTATATATTCTTCTCAAGAAAATCTATCATCTAAATATAAATTGTTGCTCTAGTTTATAAAAGAAACTATTGAAAGCGCTTCAAAAATGTGTCAAGGTGAAAGTTCCATAAATTCAACGGGCAATTCAAACAAAGCTAAATTCTATACTTTCAAGTACAAGTAAAGTATTACACTCCATATCGCCGTGTTTTCGCATTAAAAACAAACAAAACATGTTGCAATATTTTATCTCAGTCAAACATAATGCGCTTCGAAATGTACCGTCAGCACAAAATGAAACCCGAACGCCGGAACACGTGGCCGTTGATACAGGCTGCTCCACCTGGAGGGCCCTAGAGGGTGCGGGTCCTACTAAGATGAGCTCGACCCTCGAGCGGCGCGTCTGGGAGTTCCGCGTTTCGCCGGTGGCGCGCTGTTAATCGCCGTCACATCCGATACGAAAAGCACTGTCACTCGCTTTGTGTATCGGATTCCCAGCGAAATCTCTTCAGCGCTGTCGTTCATTATTGCTTTGTGTATCGCAAGGGAGAAACGAAAGTTGAAACATTTCGAGCAAAGAAGACCCGTAGTGCTTGATGACGTGTCACCGGAACCACGCTGGGGCTTCCGGTGAACAACGTGCCACGCGCGGTTTCTGAGAAATAGTGAAACGTCATAAACGCGAAATAAAATTTGTTTATTCGCACGTCCGTACTCTTTATAAAAAAAAATGCTGCAACAGACCGACGCGGATGCCTCGGTTTTTATGAGCAAGGCCCATGTTTTTGTGCGAGGTTATCAGTCGAATCTTAAAAAGCGAGGAATTGCTCGCTGACGCTCTCTTTGGTAACCACTGATATCACAGGCGTATCAATTCCGGAGCGGAATGAAGTCATCACCCTGTCTGAGCAGGGCCTATCGCAAAGAGCTATAGCCAGGTTAAGCTTTCGCCCGGTGTCGACCGGGCGACAGTGCAGCGACAGAAAAGCACCCGAGTGACGGCGCTTACAGTGCGCCACCGGCGAAACGCGGAAGTCCCAGACGCCCCGCGCGAGGGTTAAGGACATCTTAGTAGGACCCGCACCCTCGCACCCAGGTGCATTTTCATTAGTTCTCAGGTGCCCTCTAGGTGGAGCAGCCTGTATCGATGGCCACGCGTTCCGGCGTTCGGGTTTCATTCCGTGCTGACTGTACCTTCCAGACCGACATTTTTGTCGCAGTCCGCGGTCCCAATTACTCGTATCTTTTGTGAAAAGAAATTTATCGTAACTTTTTTTTTTCTGAATTTGTGCCCAAGTGCAAATTTTAGATATGTGATGCAATAAACACATCCATTAAGTGCACCTATAGATTCCTGGCAGTAGTTCGAATTCGCATCAATTAATATGCAGTCGTCCTGTGACGAGCGCGCCTTCTCGCTTGCTCCATGGGTCACTGCTCGGTGTACGCGTATACTGAAACATAACTCACCAGGGGAAGAACCGAGCGCGACAATTTCATTTGCGCTCCGGGGGTAGGAACCGAACGCGATATATCTTAGTGGAACGGAGAATTTATTCTTTACTCTAACAAATTCACAATACTATACGGTGTCGGCACTCAGACCGTTCGAGTAGTAGTTATAAATAACTTGTGGTCAACTTTCAGTGAAGCAAATGAGATAACTATACCGTCGCATTAGGCGTCATATGACGTTCCAGGAGCATGGAACCATAGACCACGAGGCTTCTCCTTCTCTAACGCTTCGCACGTTTATGCTCCGTGTTGTCGTTACCTCCTTCACTTTGTCCCTGTCCTTCGGCGCTTCTATCAAGTCATGAACCAACTAGCCCAACTGAACATTTTGTTGCACGTTTACGCAGTGCCCTTTTGTTTTATTTTATGACGCTGTGTATCGAGTGCGGCGACAAACTGATCGTGTGTCGTTAACGGTGAGCCCAATCGGCTTCCTGGAGGCGCACTGTGTTCTTTCGGCTTCGGCGCCGTACAGCGGGAGTGCTGCCGTCCGGCGTCGAGGCGGAATTGATTTGAATCGATTTTGAGCGAGACCACTTTTCTCAAATTTCTTTTTCTTAACGTGAGATAACAAGGCCGGAGTGCTGGGTTTTCTACGTCATCTACAAGCGGCCCTCGCGAGGCACACATGAGAGACGCCTGGAGCGCCAGCATTTGGTATAGTATTTGTGTTTTCAGTAATTGAGCAAACACGAGCCCCAGACGAATGCTGCCGCCTCACTCGTGCCCAATTTATTCTCCGCGCTGGCCCTTTGGAGGTGACGTAGGGAGATAGGAAGAGAGAGAGAGAGAGTGTGAGAGAGAAAGAGAAAGCAAGAAAGAAAGATACTAAATAAATCCAATGGTACAACCTTCGTGGAGGTGTTGACTCGCCTATCTCCTCTATCTCAACTCGCCTCCCTTGCTTCCCGGCTGCTGGCACTGGGAGTTTTGTTTTAGCTTTACATTGTTTTCAATCGCGTTGAAACTAAAATTTCACTTTAATGATGACAATGATTTTTTATGACAATGCTGGACAACACCATACTAGTTTTATTCAGTGCTGTAGGCGTTACAGAAAAAAATAATGTAAGAAACTTCGCTACTCGTTAATTGCAAATAAATGGAACGCACTACAGACTTAAGTTACCTCTGAATTACAACGATTTACTGTGGTAACCTTTCAGGTATGCATTAGCACCATATAAAACAAAAAACATTATGTCTATGAAGAAACCAAGCATAATTACCTACATCTTTTTTACGATTCAACTTTAATACTCGCAAAGAAAAACAAAAAAGAACGTAAAAAAAGGTAATATGACTCGGTGTTTAGAAACGCAAAAAATAATTGCAAGTGTCATTTTTTTAAGTCTGGTGAAGATGTAACCAGTGACGTAACCACGTAACGCGCTACTCGCAATACGTAAAGTAAGTACGTTATCCCTTATTGGGGAATTGTAGTAGACCGTTTCCGCAGCCCGCTAAGCACCCGGATAGCGCTCCGTAATCCGCCACAAGACCTTGAACTATGCAGATAAGGCTGGCGGCGCGCATGCGCAGCTGCGGCGTTTTCTTCAGGGATACCGTAGCGGAGGAGAAAAGCGGTCTACTACAATTCCCTAGTGTCTTGAAAACGTAACTAGTGCGTCACTACGTTACGCGAAAAATTTACTGTGCCACCGGCAAAGCCGTTACCTGTAACGAGTTACCGCCAACATTGCATTTATTCAATTAGTTCAGAAAGAACTGGAAGTTGATGAACGGCTCTTCATTGGCCGTATTTTTGCAGCTGCTGTTCTACAGGCTCTCGTGTAACAACCAGATAAATGTCGTATATCCACGCGCTGTTGTCTCTAAGCCATCAGCCACTGCAGTTTGACACCGTGGTATTTTAAAAAGCGTTAAGACTTCATTCCTGCTGCCGAGATTTAGCTTTAAATGAATACCTCGTAAAATGTTGGCAAGCTGTGGAAGGTGAATACAGTCGATTAAACGAGTGGCAATAATTATGGTACTACTTTCGTCAGCGTAATTAGGATAATTTATATTGTTATCGTTGTTACTGGTGGCGGTGGTGTTGGTGATGCTTGTGTTGCGGTTGTTAGAATAAGCCGTCTGAAATGGTTTTACAGGCAGATGAATGCACGCGATATACAAAAATCGCCCCGGTTCAACACTTCATAAAACAAATTAAAATTAACCCTGCATATAGTATGGCTATCGGATCGCGATTCTACGCACATTACAAAATTCATTCTTAAATCGGTGTACTTCCTGGAAAGTCTTCTACGCAGTATACAGACACAAGAACATGTGCTATATTTGAAGCCGCGATATCCCATATTGGCGGCTCGTTGATTCGATTTCTCTTAGTTAATACTAGAATCGTTCAACCACTTCACGCTCGCGGCAATAAAAACGCTTCGAATGATTTTTCATTTCATTTTTTTTTTATTATACGAAAGGACGGCCTCACCTCAGAAGCATCATGAATTTCGTGTATGAAAGCAATTCTTTTTTTTTTCTTTTTTTCTTCTAAAATATCCGCACCTGATCCCGATATATCGCACCTGGCTAGCATTAAATACTAATAAAAAAATAAAGCGAACTCATTAAGCTAGCACCTTGTACAATTCCCCTCATTAGCGATATCTTTTAATGGGTTTCATATTCACGAGGTTATCGTTTCTTTACGAGCTTATGGAGTCCTCATAATTACTACGATCTACGTTCATTACTAAAAAAAATTAACGAGTGGAAAGATATTCTCCTCACCGAGAGCAAT
The DNA here is from genome assembly GCA_013358835.2 of Ixodes persulcatus. Lineage (NCBI taxonomy): Eukaryota > Metazoa > Arthropoda > Arachnida > Ixodida > Ixodidae > Ixodes > Ixodes persulcatus. Next base: position 1,022,084 of record JABSTQ010009182.1, on the reverse strand, counting down.
AGGAAATTGAAAAATCTACATCGATTCGTCATTAGCGGCAGGAAGATTATGTCACTCATTATGCTGATTTCTAGTCAATCTAAGAGGCGAGTTCGAGAACGTTGAGTTTTTATCTCGCAGGCTGGTAGCGGGCAAGTTGCGAGCCTTAAGATGAAAGCTAGCTTCTAGAATGAAAATATGCACAGTACCGAAGTGCGCTCACTTTAAGTGTCCATCCGTTAGGCCTAAGAATGGACACGATGACATCCCATATAAATGCGTGGTTATTTCGAGCAACAAACACTGCGTCGTGAAATTGACTATTTGGGAGGAGAAGGGATTGTAGGTAACCCACCTGCTGTAGCAATGAATGCGTTGGTTAAGCAAGCAAACACAATCCCCGCGCCCTTCCTAAAAAAAAATAAAAATAAAACAAAGATGTATCTACATTCGGGGTTACAGCTGCCTCAACGAAAATAAACATTGTTTTCTGTGTCTACATTGTCGAGAGCATATTCCATAACGCATTGTTCGGAAACAAGTCGTCGCTGTTTGTCTGATGTCTTTAGATATCAATAAAAAATAAAACGGAAGAATACTTTACACAACGCATTACGAACAATTCCTCTCTCCACTGTGAACAACCATGCCTAGTGTCAGCGTAGCTTTCAGAAAATCAGATACATCGATCGCCATGCGCAAAGTGAGGCGTCCGAACCAAGTACTTAACAATGCGTCAGCGCAGTTCACGCCTGTCGTGCGGTGTCACGTGTCTCATTCTGGAGCTCTTATTGGCTCGCTAGGGTCGTAGCCTTTGTCTTTCTCCCGTTTACGTAGAGCGCGCATAGTGGGGCCCATTCCGGTATCAACACACGCAGTCTTTCTCTCACTCGCTGTTTCAATTACATGAAAAAAACTCGTGTTTAATTTAGGATTCGCGAGTTTCTAGACTGAAGGATAAAGGAACGTTCCTCGACGATGATACAAGTAACGGTAAAATTTATAGTGTTATATGCACAGGAGCAAAATCCCGTGTCTTCGCGTGATGGCGTTCATCAAATATGCATCGGCCGCATCAGCCCGGACTTCCGGATACCGTTGGCGCCTTTGTAGGTACATTGAAAAGCTCCCTGAGGGCCTTGAGAGAAACGGGCGAGGCGCGACGTGCTGACAGTGCGTGCTTAGCGTACTCTTTGCTAAGCCTCGCGCAAATAAAGGATTTGGAAATGTGAAAAATGTTGGCCTAGAAGGTGCCTTCTCGCTTTAGAGTACAGCAAAAAATTAATGGAAATTTCACCTTTTTGTTTTTCTTGCATGGCGGATATGTCTACGTCACTCTATCTAAAGGAAGCGTTTGCGGGAGAAAGCTGTTTTGCGAAGAGAGCCGCATTTTCGATGGAGTCACCTCTTTATCGGAACACATCCTGGCGGATACAAGACCCTTTTTAGACTGGTGTAGGTTTGGGACAGTCTTATTTTGTTTTCTTATGGCAAACGATAAGCTCCCTTCAAACCTGCTGGCGTAGTGGGTGTGATATAGTCTTTTCGGAAGTGAACTTCACTAATAAAACTGAATTTTGTTTTAATTGGATGCTTAAACTATATTTGACAGCACACCCTTGTCATAATCGCGGCTTAATATTCCACATACTCATGTTACACTAAGTTTTCTTACTTTTGTCCAAGGAACCGCGATCACATTAGTCATGAACTGTGAGGCCCCAAAAATGCGAGTTTCCAAATAGGTACCACGTTAAAAATAATATCGAACTTACATTAAATGTATAACTGCTCCCCCCCCCCCCCCCCTCCCGCCGATATAAAATTATTACAAGCTTTTTTTTTTTTACCGTAAAATATTTACGCATTGTTAAACGCTCATTTTCCACCCAAATATAACGCTTGAGTCCTGAACAATTTTCCATATTTTGACAGCTATCCGTCATCTTACAACAGCCTTCTTTGTCATCTTCCATTTCAAATACTACACTGAGAGCGCCTCGAGGTTTTTAATTATGATTGAGCACCAGCTCGCCTGTGTTTTGACCGTTACCTCATTTAAAAGTTGTAAGCTATTTTCCGAAAAGTTCATTGGGAAAACAGGGCCCGTTTTTACCCGTTAGCATTAACTGGCGCTATTTCACTCTACGCAAATGAAAGCTACGTCGGCCGCCATTTTCTCCTTAAAATTTCAGAAAATCGCTTATAACTTTTGAATAAGATAGCCCCTATTTCTGAAATTTTGGCATCTGATTTGGACCGCTAATATTACTTGTGGGCGGAGAACAAGCGTTTGGCTATACCGATGCGCTTTAAATGTATTAACATCGGCTATGCGTACTTTATTTCTGCAGTAAAAAAAAATCCTCCGAATAGTTTTGGGACACTCTGCAAAATAGCGAGTTTCAAAAAAAGCCACATACTTTCTTTCTCTCATTCGACTTTCAATTCAACGTTCTAATCTCCTTTCAGCCTCCGTCGCTCTCATTGGAGATTACGGGTTTCGCTAATCACAATCAACACGTCGACGGTCTAACGCCTGCCCGCGGTAAGAAAGAGTTAAGCAATTTGCCTCTTCCGCTCGAGTTCGTAACAAACCCCTTTTACCGCGTCGTAGGTTAGGCCTATACGCGGACGGCGCCGGGCTCGTTCATCGCCGACCTCGCCGTCGCCCTCGACGATCGTGTTGAATCTTTAATACGGACCAGCGCCTGACGCCCGAGCTAAACAAGATGAAGTGGCGAGCTCGAACAAAATATCCCCTGCCGACGTCGACGCCCAAATTAAAGGGCTACTACCATCTTGATGCTCCGGACTAGCGTTCATGAAAACAATTACCGGCTCAATTTATTTTAAAGCCCATTTTATTGACTATACCGCGTTAATAAAAAATAATATAAAAAAGTCTTTGATGTGGGTTGTTTTATTGTTGAAGGAGGAATAATGACGCGAAGAGTCTCCGTACAAATTGCCGAGAGCAACGCCTCTTGTTTTCCCACTTTCGACTTCGCAACCTCTCATGGGAATTTGGGTTCGGTCTAGTACACCTTCTATAGCAAGGCTGCATTGGTAAATTTCAACGTCATCCATGGTAGGCCAGCACGAATCGGACATGAGCGCTGCTCATTGAATCCGAGTCCCGGCCGAGCGTTGACGAATCGCTCCTTTTCAATCAGAGCCCTGCAATTGCCGCTTGTAGATGACATAAAAAACCGAGCTTTCACGGCCTTACTGTTTAAGGTGTGGTCACTGTCGCATCGCTTCCCGCGTAATATCATAAAGTGTTAATACTGCGATGTTGATAGTCATTTTGATACTTTCTTTTTCCATATGTAACTTTTGAGGTTAAACTAGAGTCTTTTATGCGCTGTCGCCACTTAGTTTTTGCACTTTCTAGTCTCTCGTTATGTTGGCTTACACGTGGATCATGTATTTGTGAAGTGGTTCTGTTGAGCGCGGACGGGTACACAGTGTCCTCGATGGATAATTGCAGTTGAATACATCCATTACTTTTAGTGCTGCTAGGCAGAAATCAACGGGAATGTTCAATCAATGGCAGGGTTTGGATGGGAAAATAATAACAATAATGTATAAAACTAGGAAATCCTAATTCGCGTTTACATTTGAACAGATGGTTTCCTAATATTGTGGATAGAGAATAATATAGTTAGCTTTGAAACGAACCATTAAAAATAAAATAAAAATAAGGTATAATTTTTAGTTATGAGCTGCAGTTTGAAATATTAATATTAGCAGAAATCTGCTGAAACTGGTTTTTGCAAATTTTTTTCTAAAAGGAACAGACGAAGTTCGCCTTACGGTGAAAGGAAAGTAAGCAGTGCCTGCTTTTGGAGCTTTAAAACGTTTGCTCATTATACCGAGCAGCGGCCTAAACTTAGAATCGTGCATGTTGTACCTATCGGTCTACACAAATTAGGACAACGCGAAATGGTATTGTGATAATATTAGCACGTACGTTAAAACGCTGGTCGAATAGGCCAGCCACGTAATTATACATACTCGTCTAATGTTACAACACCTGGTTTAAAAAAAGGGAGGTCGAAAAAAAATTGTACTGCGCCACATTAGCGATCTGAAATTCACGATTCGGCAGCAGGCTTCTTAATTAAGCAACCGAACGAGCTAGCTGGTTCCGACTACAAAGTTAAACTTTCCTAGACACCGCCACGCTGTCCCCGCAAACGAGCGAAATTGCACCGTAATTTCTGTTGGTGTATGTTTCACGCAGAAATATAACGACCCTACAAGAGACTAGATTAACCCGGAAGGCCGGGTGCTAATTGAAATTTAAAATGGCAGCCCGAATCCCCTGTTTGACTCGCCCACATTGAAGCGCCCTCCGGCACATTAGTAATTTGGTCGCTCCAACCACACGGGCCGAGTTTGCATGAATGCGATGGCATAGCGCATCGAACGGAGAGGCAACCAATCGCGGGCGACCCGTCCCTCGGCTACAGCCAATCAGAAGCGTCGTATGTCGATTTGATACGGCATACGGTCGAATCCATGCATCTGCGCCTAGCCTTCAGGTCTACCCACTAATCAATCCAATCACAGCATGGCATTTTGGCGCGTGCACGCGCACTCTCTGCTCCTTCTCTCCCTCACCTTTTCAAAAACCTTTTTTTTTTATTGATTATTGCGTGATTGAGCACAGCGTATGAATGAAGTTTTTCGGCAAAAAAACTGTCTTGGTCTACATAGCTTCAAAGAAACCTCCTCGTAAAGCAAGCTTTGCCTTCGATTTTGCAATTGTTTTTCTGTATTGATTTTTTTTGGCTGATCAGTTAACGCTAGAGGATTATCCGCTTTCGGAGTTACAAGTAAAAGACAGAGGGGAGCGACATAGAGAGACTAAGGCATCACAAGTGTATGCACGGCGCGAGCGATATCCCCTAGAAGGCGAAGCCGACTCGTGACGTCATCGCTGGTGGATCCCCGACCCGCCCCCAAGCGGCAAACACGTTGAAAGTCGGCCTGAGACGCCGCAAAGCGGCAGACGCGTCCGTCTTGGCGTCACCCCGTGCTAACGTCGCGTTCGTTTTGAGACGGCTGCACGACGCGGCGATGCTGAAGCAAACTGGGCGGAGCTTGCGTCGATTCACTAGGGATGACGTTTGTGGGGGGAAGGCACTTGTCTTCTAGCGGCACGACACGGTAAGCACACCCAGGGTTTTGGCACTTTTTTTTGCATTCCGCTTAATTAGTAAAGAAACATATCAAAACTTAAGCTTGCTGCCTATAATCACTTTCCACCACACACATAGTCTCAATGACGATGTGTTGGATTAAAAAAAATGAAAACAAGAAAAGTCGAATGTGCCTTGCCCTTGTTAACAGTTTCGCACTTTGTATACAAGACATGAACTGGCAGAAATTACACTCTATGAAATAGGGTGTGTCCACTTTCCTGCAAAGCGCTTGGGAGAGCCAGTCGCTGCAGTCTGTCGAGTGGAAGCTATGGCTAAAAATATGTATATACCCTTTCTTCAAGGGCGCCGCCATCTTGAATTGTGGTCGTCACTTCCAGTATGGGCGAAAACATTGTTTTGCCGTCGCCACGCCAGTAGAAGACACTTAGGATATAAGCGTAACTGTCACACATTATCGTTTTACTTCCCCCTTATTTTTTTACTAGTTACAGGTTATAACGTGTTAGTGTTTTTTCGTCGCCCATACCGGATACGCCTATTAGGTGGCTGGAGTAGAGAGTACACAGAAAAGGTCTATAAATCTAATGAAAAACAAAATCGGGCAGAACCAATTATGTTGTTTAATTAAGTGATTACCTGCAGACACAACTGAAAGAACTGCGGTCGGTCACGTGTAATTTTTTTTTTGTTAAATTTAGCGGGTAAACTGAATTTGTGTGTGGGTCACGTGACATCGAGGCATATATTGTCGCGGATGGAAAAGGCTGGACCAGTGTAAAACTGCAAATCAAGGTTGAATCGGTGAACTTGTACCAAAAACAAAAAAAAGGAAGAACACACATCGAGAAAGCAATCAGCGAGCGTCGACGGCGGCAACAGCGAGGCGAGCGACGGTGCGTCGGCGTCACAGCTGGCTAGCGCGAGAGTGATTGAATCGGCAATACCGCACTCGGTTCCATATCTACTACACTTTGTATCTCGAATATTAGACCTAGAATGTTCGGGAGTGATCTAGGGCGAGACGGACTCGGCAAGGTCCTTCTGACCTAATTATATTTTAGAAGAAACACGAATCTTCTAGATGTATGGAGAAGTGTCACTTGTCGGTCATGCACGCGGCAATATGAAGTAATTTTCCCCTTTACATTTAGCGGGGAAACTGAATTGGTGTTCAAGTCACCTGACACAAACTCATCTGACGTCATTTTCCCCGCTAAAGTTTGCGGGGAACCTGAAATTGTGCGACGTCAATTGCCTGCTTTATTTAGCGTGGAAACTGAATTCGTGTATAGCTCACATGACGTCAAGTCATGAGACGCTATTTTTCCCGCTAAATTTTAGAGGGGAAAATAAACGGCCAGTGATAGATACCTTAAAGTGGCCTGAAAAAGCTAATCGCTTAAAAAAAAGTTCGGTTTGTGATATTAAGCCTGTATTACGTCATGCTCGGTGTCATATCGGAGTCTGTATATTTAGGTCTTTACATATGTTCAACCTCGTCACTCGGGGAGTAAACTCCGTACATTGCAGCGATTGGCTTTCCCAAGTGCTTTGAGGGAAAGTAGGAGCTGAAGATTTCTTAGAGCGTACGCTCACCACAAAGCTGCAAGAAAAGAAAAATTGGCAGAGCGTACATAGGGAGAGCCTCTTACATACGAGCAAACGGCAAAGAGGCAATCGTTCAGAATAGAGGGTCCATAAATGCATTCGAAAGACGCAGCGCGCGGACCAATCTATATCCGAAGGACATGCATATATGGAAGAGGAGAAACAGGGTACGGCGCAGGGAGGTTAATAAAACGGCCAAAGTTGTAATTCCTGTTTACGACTGCAAATAAGCAACACTCGCACTAACTCGCAAAAAAAAAAAAAAATCGCCGTCGGCGACGCTTTGAAACAGAGCCAATTACCAAAACTCAGACGTAGTGCGCACGTGGCGAGTCTAGAGCTTGAATTATGTTGCGACTTTGGAATTCGCACCACTACGCATACGAACGCCGGCTATCGGAAGGGAAGCACGACGACTGTGCAATGGTGCCGCCTTCGAACTTACGAGGGGGTGTCACCATTAAACGTCTGCGAAAACAAACTACACTAGAATAGAACGAAAAAAACCACAACAACAACAAGTATGGTCAAAACTAACAACGACCGAGACAAGAAGAAAGAAAGAAAATGAAGAGATAAGGAAAACAAAAGAAGGATATCAAAAGTCGCTGCCCAAGGCAGCTTCACTGCATGGCTCCCGCTTAAAAATAAAAACGTGTTTTTTTGTGTTTTTTTTTTGTCTTTGAAGAAAAAAAAGCGGCGTTTTTATTAGACGTACCTATCGGGTCCGGCCTTTCCTTTCCACTTTACGTTTACAGCCGCGAAGGTGATAAAATAACTTAACGGGACTGAGTCGTAAATGGCGACGAACCATCCAACTTTTTTATTCCTATTTTTTAACAATTTTCCTTCTTCTCTGTATCTGCAGTTTTCCCTGGGCCTCCTGTCGCTTAACGCGCCTGCGTTTGTACGTGTGTATGTGTATGTGCACGTTTATTAGCGTCGTACAAGAAGCAGGGTTGTATACGACTTTGCGTCAGCGACGAAATAATCCTTGCTGAAAAAAATATGAAGAAACGGGCAGAGAAAAGCGCTTGCGCAATTTCTACAAGACGCATGGCTCCCTGAGCGACAAATGTTGCTGCAATATTGAGATCGTCGCCAGCAACGCGCTCGCACATAAGCACGCACACAGGCTCACATCTACACAGAATTTTACGTACACGCAGACGCGAACAAAAACAAAAGTCCACATACAAATCAAACAAAAAAATCTCTAAAACATAGTATTTTAAAGTTTTTTTTTTTTTTTTAAGTTCCGTCGTTTTATACTGCAAACGTTTATCTCCTTTTTTTTACGAGTTTGAGTGCGACTTTTCCAACCAATTCGAGCAGAACGGGGTAACATTTTTTTCTTTCTTTTAAGCGATGGGGTTTCATCATAACGCTTCTCGCTTTCGCCACGCAGTGTTAACTGAAGTGCATTGGAGCGAACAGTTTGTTGAGGTGTGTGTTCCCACACTTCACTTTAAACACGGTGCAGGAGAAAACCTCGGCATTTGGGGATCGCGTTGCGCGAACGCGTATTTGTTAAGCACAGGACGGAACTCGTGTGAACTGGTTGTTACGACTCGGTTCAGAATAACGTTTTAGCCGCAAGAAACGCACAAGTTTTAATGCCCTTACAGTTCTATACCATTCAATGACCCATCGCAAATGTGCTTGGCTTACAACGTTATAGTAAGAATTAACTTCGTGTTCTATAAAACGTTCAATGCGAATGTCGTATTAAAAACAAAACAAAAATAACGTCGAAATTCTTGTTATTGTTCTTAAACCTGCGATGTGCCTCGCAATCGCGTCTACAAAAATATGTGTGGCCGTCCTATGTTCATACTTTTGCCGTTCTGTTACCCCTTTGTCCGTCCTATGGATTCCTGTAGACAGTTCTTGGACCATGTACAGACCGCTGGTTTGCCATAGAACGGCCACAAGAACGGTATAGGGATCTCCGCGAAACAAAACGTTTTTCATTCCTTTCTATTTCCACGCTATGGTCCTGGTGAGTCTATGGACATCCTATTGCATCTGTATGGTGTGCGCTATATATTTGTAGATTATTAAAGTGAGGACAGGTAGATGTTTTCTTTAGGTGTAGGGAGGTGTCCGAGTTAAAGAGTTGTGAATTAAGAGCCGGGCATCAATATGTTACATTGATGTCGGGAGGCATGTCCAACCTCAGGGCATATTCATTGTGGAGATTGAAGTGTTCAGTATGTACCAAAGTAATTCCTTTACTTTCTCAATGGGAGGGAGGTGTGTGTGGGTCTCTGCGGCCCCCGTAGATATTCGCAACTTTCACGACCCATGGAGGGCGCACTGGTGCCTGTCAAAATGACGGTCATCTGGATGATCGTCGTAAAACAGCGGTACTAGGCTGGGTCTGCGACGCGTAAGTAATTCTAGTTTTGCTATATCCGAGCAGTATCAGAGCCTTACGTTATATTTGCACGTCAGCAAGGTGTAGGCAAGCCCTTTTATTATTAGGCCAATCATCCAGGAGCTAGGAAGCGCGATTCTCACAGCGCGGTACCACCATCGCTGGGGGGATCGGTGGCCGAGTGGTCTAGCGCACACCAACTCGGAGTACGTGGAGCGAAAGCTCGCGCTGAAGAGCCCAGGATCCCGGGTTCAATCCCCACCCCTGTCCGTTTCCATCTGGATGAGCATCGTACCGGCGTGCGGTCGTGTATCATTACTGCGTGGTGCACGTTAAAGATCCCAGGCTAGCGGTTGTACTGCACTGGCTAAATTGCTCATCTACAGCTGGGAGACTCGTCGCCCGTTGAGGCAGACCAAGTTCTAGGCTGTTAAACACACACACAACCCAATTTTTTTTTTTTACCACCATCGCTGAAAGTGTCGAATACTCCCTGCAGACTGAGTGGCTTTTCTATGGACCCCGTAGGGACTACGTGCAGACCCTGTATGGCTTCTCTGCAGACCCCATAAGGACCCTTTGTCGACCCTGTATGGCTTCCCTGCGGACCCCGTACGTACTCCCTGTAGACCTTGTATGCCTACTTTGCAGACCCCTAAAACCCTACACTTTTAAAAAGCAGCTTTTTGCGTAAAAACAATTCAAAAAAATCTCTTTTAGTAGAAACCTTTATTGGAGATTAGTACAGAATGACAGGAGCGTGATGTTTGCATAAAAGTTTAGCTTATGGGGTTTTGCGGCACAATTATTAATTTATTATTGTTTTTATACAGTCATGTCTCACCGGCGACTTCAGATAGCGCGTCCCGACCTGGGTGCGTCCTAACTTCGGTGGCAATTCGCGGCGCGTCCGCCTGGAAGACGGGGGATGGCATCCCTGTAACCCCTTCTAACGTATGTTTCGGCGCCTAAATCGCCGATTAAAGCCAAAATAGAAGTCACACGCTGCCGAAAATCGATACTCCCAAACCAATAAACGTGTTCGTGCAGTTCTCTGAGTGGCCGCTGCTGGAGAAATGGCGGCATTGCGATCGCAATTAGTTTGTTCTCCGGTACGGATTGACGCCGCTTTTTCAGAGCAGGCTCTTTGACAGTTTCTCAACTGACGTGTTCTATTAACGTTGGTCGGTGCGGACCCCGTGGCTATACCCCCCGCAGACTGAGTGGCTTCTCTACGGACCCTGACGGCCTTCCTGTAGACCTTGTATGGCTTTTCTGCAAACCCCATAAGGACCCATAAGGACCCTGTATGGCTTCCCTGTGGACCCCGTAGGGACTCCCTGTAGACCTCATATGGCTTCTCTGCAGGCACCCTATAGACACCGTAAAGATCTTATGTAGACACCCTATAGAGTCTGTATGAACTATATTTGGTGTCTTACTATAGAGAGGGTATAGGATGACCATACATCGTCACTAAAATAGGACGTGCATAGAACGTCCGTTGGCTAATATTCTATAGGGCAGCCATAGGACGACTTCACGAAGGCAACATCAGTCGTGGTCTGCCTATAGATGCCTTATGTTCTGCCTATGGACGCTGCTCTATTGAACGTCCTAGGAGTGTCCATACATATTTTGTAAGGGGCAGACGACTTGCTCTCCGTATAAGTTCCGCCAAAATGTAGAAGTGAACGGGAGTGTCGCTGTCGTCACGGTGTCCTAGCTCCCGACTGTTGAAGCTTCCGCGGACTGTAAAGCTGGAAGCAACCTGCAACGTAACAGGCATCTGGCACATGCACCCACGCTGCTGTGACACCACCAGGATCGCCACCGGCGACAGCGTGACGCTTCAGTGATGTCACAAGGCGGAAATCGAGGAACCACTTTTCAAGACGCGTCAAACACGTACCAGTCGCAGACGCATTCCAGGCCCAATGGTTGTGAGGTTGCTGCGGATAACTGAATTTTTGTAAAGCTTGCGATGGTACCTCGAGAGTATGGTAGTGATTGCTTAATATTGCCACGCGCCAAGTAATAGCTACTAAACAAATCTACTTTTGCTCGCTCATGACTGATCCTTTTTTTCTTATTTTCCAATGAATATTTATAGATAATTTTTTTTCGGCTAATTGTAATATACCAGTTGAGACACGGCAGTAAAGAAGAGAGAGGCACTTTCAAAACACCGTCCTTAAATTATATATATAAAAAAAAATTGCAGAATATTTGAAATATATGCATGCGAAAATCATTCCGCACTCCTTTCGGAAAACAAGGGCATTGACTTTAGGCGTTAAAGGCGCATTTGGGGTGTCTTCCCGATAAATACACGCCTATTATGTTTTAAGTAAATGCAATAAAAAATATTTGTCCATGTTTGAAGTTTTGCGCGATTTTGGTTTTGTGTGCATGTTTAAGCTTTATTTCGTTACCTTTGACAAAGCCAAACTCACTCTCAATAAACTTAAAGGGGCCATGAAACGAATTTTGAGATGGGATAAATTATTTTAAATTGGGGCTTTGCTAATCGCATATTGTTTAGTAGGCCAAAAGAAAGAGGGTAGAAAGTCAAAAGCCAGCTTTTCGGTACGAACATCTGAAAATATAGCAGACTATTTTGTACCTTCTTTCCTTCGAAAGCTCTCCGCCTTTTCACTATGCTACATCCGCGGTTCCCAAAGCGCGTCAGCGGTTCCAACCTGACGCCAGCCGAGCCCAGCTCACGCATTGGACACGAGAACTGCGTCACTCGGACGTATGCGCTCGTCAACAATAAATCCTTCGACGAATATTTGGGTTCGCGCTCGTGGCCAATGAGTGCCCTGACAGAACTTATCGTCACTGGGGAATGACAAGTTCTATGGTGTGCATAAAAAGCACAGTGGAAGTTAAGAGTCATCGCCCCGGTGCCAAAGAGTGTCACGATGACGTGAGTTCACAATTCGCATTTGAGTTGAGGATTACAGCTAAGGAGGAAGAAGTAGGAAAATCGTTTTATGACCCCTTTAAACATATAACACGTTTGTAAGTTATTCAAAGATTGCATTGGAGCTAATTTTGCGTTAAAAAATTCAAGAGCCGAAAGCAAACAAATTCGGGCAAGCCTTTCTCGAATCGTAGACACTGTTGGAACTATTCAGAAAGCGCGAGGACACCGGAAAAAGGAAGCAAGCAGGCGACCAAAGCATTGGAGCTGCCACGACCTCGGCCGCTTGATCACGAGCAGTGCACTACGACGAGAAGAAAAGGAAGATGGGATGGCTCCCGAACGACGTTGACAATTCTGTACCCGAGGTCGGACAATTAAATTAGTTTGTTTTTATTAGATCAAAGCATCAACTTCAGACCAAAAAAGATCCATCAGATACAGTGAGAATGTCACCACCATAAATGACGGAAATGTGTTTTTGTTTTCGGACGCAGCAACGTTGATAAAATAAATTTAAATAATTTAGTAGGCAGGGTCACCCAAGAGTAGAAACATAAAAAATCAACCTTCATATGTGTGCGCGATGCCGACGGGTGCACCGCTACACGATCGTTCCCACGGAAAACATGGCGCATCTTCACGTCGTAAGCCACAGTCCTGAAGCCTAGACGCGGTGATCACCGCCGCCTCATCACGAACAGCGAACGGACGACCCGATCACTTCCGGAACAACCAAGGGAATTCTAGGAGGTGACAAAAATCTAATTACTTTGGAGCAAATGCACCCTCAGCCCCTCTTTCCATGACCCCGCAGATAGTTCCCGCGTATCTTATTTCTCTCTCTATTTTCTCAGTCTTTCTTTCATCATTCGCTGTTTGTGCAGATCGCTGCGCATGCGCAGTGTCGACAGCGGCGCCACCGCAGTTTCTTGACGTTAGTGAATTGAGTTGCTGCAAAGACTGCTTCACATTGAGTCGGAGTCCAACCGAAAGGCCACGATCCAATGTGAAGCCAACCAAGCAGTTCTAAAAGTGCATCGTCACGGCGGTCGTCGTCTTTGTGCGTTTGCCACCACCAACTAAACCGATAGAGCACAAAAAAAAAATATTGTATGGCAAATTGCTGAGCACTTTCGTTGCACACGTGAGACGTTGTAGCACCGCGTGCATTAGGTGACGTCAATGTTCCCGTTAAATTTAGAGGAGAAACTGAATTGCCGTATACGTGACGTGACGTCAGTTTCCCCGCTAAATTTAGCGGGGAAACTGAATCGATGTGAACGTCACGGGACGTTAATTTTCCCCGCAAAATGTAGCCGAGAAATTGATGCCGCCTAACCTGAGGTCACGCGCCCTGATGTCCCATAACCTGATGTCACGTTACCTGATGTCACGTGACCTATACGGAAATTCATTTTCACCGCTAAATTTTTGCGGAGAAACTGAGTCGGTGTGTTGGTCTGTGACGTCCCATCATGCAACACTGCGCGCGTTGCATGATGGGACGTCACACGCCATGGCCTTACGAAATGCGGTTTCACGAAATCCGGAGCGACTATAGTCGGTGGCAGGTGAAGAACGAAGTGGAAGCTCCTCCCACACCTTTCAACTTCAGCGGAGTGAACGGTGGAGAGGAGGTCGCCTCCTCTCTTCCTGTCACTGACTATAGCTAAAGAGCGTTTCACGTTGGAAAAAGAACGTGGGGTCAGTGCGCATTCACCATGTGTGATTGGGTGATTGCTTCAGCCGTCGATTGCAGGCTCACGCAGACAACGACTACCGTAACGATGAAGTTTTAGCGCGGCTTAATTGGCTTCACCGAATCATAGCACGGACTGCACTCGGTTCTTTAGTGCGAAACGAAATACAGCGGCCAAGGCCACAGTGCTAGGATTTCCACGTCACGCTGTGCGGGCCGGCGATAGTCACAGACTGGGTATACGAGTGCTGCGGGTCAGCGTTTGGCCAGGACTCGCGTTCAGTCGGCCAGAACCACGGTGGAAGAAATACATTTAGGTGATGACTCTGGCCGCTCTTCCCGCGGAGAGCGAGCGACCAGATCGTGTTCGGAGCTAGCCTCGAACAAGAAGTATACTCTGTTTCACCTTATGATGTACCGCAGGAAAGGCTACAAGCGCGAGCTCCTTGTTCTGGGGCACATCCCGGCGGCACAAGCTCTCGTGCATTAAAGGGAGCTGCAAACGCTATGAACTCGCGCTTCTAGCCTTCGCTGCGGTACAACATAGGGTGAAACGAAGTATAGTTGTTCCGCACCGCCGCGGAGGGCGCTGAGGTGTGAGCACCGTGGGTATGAGGTCTTTCCTCGGCGGCCACGGTGTCGGGGGCGTAGCTTGCTCGCCTTTTTCGCGGTGTGGTGGTGGTGTGCGGCCAGGGGCTGGCCTCATGTTTTGCTTTGGTGCTGTGTCGATCACAGGTGCCACCATCGTGCACGAAGATGAGCATTAACCCGAGGAAGAAGTCATGCTATAAGGATGGGAAAGACGTGCTTCGTTCCCAAATGTAATTGGGGGTACCGGAACTGCGCAAAGAGAGTGCCCTTGTTTAAAGCTCCATCGAATGACGCTCGCCTGGAGCAGTGGCGTCGTGCAATCCCGAGGGCCGATCGCAAGTTACTACCTAGTCTCCTCATCTCGTTGACCAAGTGAAGACCAAGCTTGACAGTCTAATTTCTGTCGAAGACTGGGAATGCCAAGATGGCTGGACAGAAAATGCTCAAGAAACCAAGTATATTATGTAACTGGGTTTTTGAGCGTGAAAATAATAACAAAGCTACACGCTGCCCTGCATGCCGATCCGCTTTCAGCATCGACAAGAACACTTCTACTGAAGTAGCACTGACAAACGTGAAGAACAGAGGAGGCCTTTACATCCCTACAAGAACATTTTTCCAGCTACTGAAGAAAGCGGAACAGTTCTTCGTGTAAAATGAAAGCCACCAGACTGTCTACTGGGACACAATTGACAGTGTTCTTGAAACATGCACAATCACGTTTCCATGCGCTGAACACAAAGAAGAAACAATTGCAAAGTTGCTCCACTACTACTTCTGCATGCGAATGCGACAACACTGTAAGCATATTACGATGAGTAGGAACAAACAAGCTCAAGAAATAAAGAAATCAGCAAAGCAGCGCTCGTCTTAGTTTAAGGGCATGGGCTAGAAACACAGGATGTAGGAGATCGCGTTCTTTGGTAGCATGCAGTGAATTCAGCTTTTATGTACAGTTTAAAGCAAAAATATTTGTCAGGTATTTTTTTACCTGTAAGACGGGGTGACACCATATTGTGAGAGTATAGAAGAAAAGTGATTTATGTCTTATAACCGCTACTATTGTTTGACTTTCAGTCACTGTCATCATGTCAGTCAGTATGTCATCATACTGTGTCATCATTTCAGTCCCTATGTCATCATAAATAGGAATTTTTTCTTCTCACAAGGTTTGTATGTTCCACAGTACAAGCTGACATTGTATGTATAAACCATTTGTAATGCTAAAACCTTTATGCGCATGTAACTAATTATTTAGGCCCCACTATGTAACAATATTAGCATTCATTATTTTCAATAAGAAGGCAGGATCAGGGTGGAAAAAATCACCCGACCTTCTCTAAATCCACGCAATGTGTGTAAACAATTTCCGGAACTGTTACCAAACATGTTGTTTGACAAAATATTCGAGCACGACCCAGGTGTTTACTCTAAATTATTGAAGGCCCAGTAGAATATTCCGGGAAGTTTTATATTTATACGAGTATTTTTGTCACGCTGAGTCATCATCGGAATGTTCTCGTTAAAAAAAAAAAAACAAAAAAAACAGGAACCGCACGGGGAAAAAGGCAATCAGTGCCAGTGCGCCATCATAAATCCATCATTTCACTACACTGTACACAGTGACCGAGTAAAGAATGCATACTTTCTTTCACAAGCCCTCTATACAAGCCTTCACAAGCCCCTCTATACGTGGGCGCCATCTATCTCCGTGCGAGTGAAGAGCGCTCGGTGCGCCGAACATAATGTGGTCGCATCGCGAGACAGAGAGTCATCACCTAAATGTATTTCTTCCACCGTGGCCGGAACACGAGTCATATAGCCGCAACGCTGGCGTATAGCACGCTTGTCATATCTGTGCCGGGGCCGCGCCGGCCTTCTTTAGGTGACGCGAAAATCCCAGCCCTTAGGCGCCTTCTCACCCGAAAAGCGTCGACCATGTCCGGCCGAGGGTGACAGAGGGAGGATACATTTCTGCCCGGCAAGTCCTATCAGAACATCGATTTTGCGGCATTAAGCTAAACGCACACACAATTAGTATCGCGATATCTGAGTTATCAAAACGATCTTGCTGAAGTTCCCCATTTACTCGCTACCGCCACATTACCCTCTTTTGTGACATCTTTTTTTCTACCTCCCCATTTCTATCTGTTACCAATCTCTTCCCTTTTCCGCCAATCTCTAAAGCCACCACATCCCTGAAACCGCTGTCGCACTGCTCGGACAACATCGCTGCAGACAGGTTGAAAAAAATTATCTGCGGGAACGTCCCAAGCGTGTTCCAAGCATGGCTGCGTCACACGCATGTAGGCTTCGAACATGTCTGCATAGAGTGTTTCGCACGACCAATGTGGTGGGGGCGTCAAACAAGGAATAATCACGCCTCAGACAGTGTTGGCAGACTGCCTTTTGTACGATGTATCCGCAGCGCGACCTAAGGCTCCCCATTCAAACGTTCCTCGTTATCTTTCACACACTCGCTCCGATTTCCCCTTTCCCCACACCGTCCTCGCACCCTTACGTTGCCTCCCTCGTCTGCGTCGTCCCTTTTTCCATCCCCCGGAGGAGGACGAGCTCCCTACGACTTCCCGAAGAGGTGTTCCTCTCGTTAAAACCTCGTTAGTCGACGCACAGGGCTCGAGGCGACGCACGCGACACTAAAACGCGTAACCTAAAAAACGCGTCCCTTTCCCCCAAGCCCTTCCCTATTCCCCAATTCCTTCCCGAAGAGCGACAAAGATGCGGCCAGGCCTGTCGCACCACACGCCGAGAAACGAGCAGAAGGAACTTTGGCGAAGAAGGGTCCATCCGCGCCGCAACGAAGCTTAACGGTGTCGAAAGAAAGAGGGGACGTCTCTAAGTAATGCACTCGATGGACCAATGTGGACGGTAGGCGAGCGACCCCAGCCAATCCAGCGGTTTGAACGTGTCACGTGAGAACGCGCCAACGCGCGTAGCTGCGTCCCTTTTTCGAAGATCACGTGGCACCCACTTGACATTGGATTCGCTGCAATGGCTCGCAGCCTCCGCTGCGGTTCATCCCGAGGCGAACCGGAGTATATGGCTGGGAAGGACGCGGCAACAGCAGCTTGTTAGTGGCGCGCGAATGCGCTCCTTGGATCTCAGCGCCGTCTGATGTGGCGGAATGAGGCTAGTTTTGTTGGGAGGAAGTCGGAAGTCAGACGTCTTATTCCCTAATTGCGCAGTTCCCATTGGGAAGCGCAGTTTTAAGGTTATGGGGGATGTTGGAGGAGTGACCGGGGACACCTTTTGGGCACGTCGTCAGGGCGCAGTCACGCGACAAGAGGGATCACGTGAATACCTACGTGACCCCTAGATTACCACATGCGTGACCCGATCACTGTGAGTGACGGGTTTAGTTGTTGTTAGCAAACGGACAAAGCGATTAGAGTAAAGGATACGATTTTTGCATCTTCTGCGTGGTCTCTGGACGGCCATACGACAAAGTCTAAAATATGCGGTGTAATTATGTTTATTCGTTACGAATGTTTTTTTCTTCATTTACTGCGTGAGTGCCTGTTATTATAGATACCGTTTGCAGTGTCTTTTTTACTGGTCTTGGTGGACAATAAATCAGGAAAGAGTCATCTCTATCATTCGATATTTTTCACTCAAGTTTTGCACTATGCGGAGCGCAAGTTCGCCTCCTTCGTTTGCTGGGGCTGTGGTGACGTCAGAACGCCCAGCTCTGATTGGCCCTGATTTGAAAGATTGTGGGTAGACCTCAAAGCAAGCCGCCTTGAGGTATACCCACTATCCTCCAATCAGAACCGATCAGAGCTCGGCGTTATGACGTCACCACAACACCTGCAAAAGAAGCAGACAACCTTGCGCTCCGCATACCAACGCGCTAAACCCCCCCCCCCCCCCCGCCCACGAAAAAAAAAAAAGTGGGCTAGATGTTTTAATATTTATATTTATGGGACTTGTTACAATCGCTCTTTTGGAGGCAGTCATTATGAAAGGCTATGCCAATCAACAAAATTTCGAAAAAAAAAAAAGAAACTGGATTAGATGTATTGTTCGATCACTAGTCGCATCGTTGTCACCCGATTTCAAGACTCGACACCAGAGAAGCAGGTTGTGACCCATCAACACTGATGCCTGTGTAATTCAGTTACGCTTTTTATGTGCACTTTTTAAACCAGGTTAAATTGGTATCAAGTCACGCATACGAGCGTTCTGAACTTAGGCGGGCCACCGGCTTTCTGTCTGTATTTTTATTTGTACTCAGGAATAAATATAATCCTTATCGTTAGGCATAGAAACCTGACGTATCCGTAACGGGCGCGTCGTGGTTATCTCATTGACGTGCTCTTGGCGTCAGTGCGGAAGGCGCACTGCCCAGATGTTCAATGTGGGTGGCCCCGTCATAACTCAAACAAAAATAATAAAAATACGAAAAGAGCGTTTTATCAATGACTGCCAGCAGAGCGTCTCAGCTATAACCGGCTTACGCGACCTAAAGGTTTCTCCGAAAAAGCGACACAGCACGAAGATAAATAAATAAGGAAACAGAAATCTCAGGCGCAAGACGGGAAGCGACACTGTGAACAAGAGCAGCATGTTGCTCTAAACATAGAACTCGCGTATCATCCAGCCCAGACTGTTCGTCGCTCCCTCGGGCGCTCTGCTATAAATACGCGTCATCTCTGGAGCATAAACGCAAGTTTAGCAACGTGGTGTCTGCCGACGGGAAAACGCGTCCCCTGGGCACGGACCTTCCGCAAAACGCTAAAACACTCGACGACGTTGCGTCTACGGAGATTCGGAGAACACGCCCGGTGACTACGCCCCTTGAACAACAAAGACGTCAATTATGATGATGATAGTACAAAACAGTCTGACGTCGATAAGCAGTGAAAGAATACCAACATAATTCATCTAACGCCATATATTGAACGTCATTTCTTGCTGTGTTTTCAGTAAACATTATAACCCACGCCTTCCAAATTGCTATTGTGCATTTGTTTTTACATTTTTGCTTAATAACATTTTGCTATGTTAAAGAGCCACTGACGACCCCAACATCAATATCTTTTTTTTTATTAATGCACACGACTGAATATGATTCCTAGGGATGTCCCTAACCATATCAAGTTTGCGAACAGCGTATACTTGAAGAGAAAAAAAAAAAAAACTATTTCCAGAAAGCTTGATTTGAAGCGCACGCACGAATATATGACGTAGTTAGCGAAATGATTCCCTCCTCGCCTTTTTGAATGGCTTCAAACAGGAAGCTTCCTTACGTTGGCTAGAAGGAGGATGTGTCAGCATCGCGCAGCTCGCTGCGTTTGCGGCGACGCCCAGTATGTCATGACGACGATTGATGGCGCGCTCATTGACTCTGAGATGCCTATTCCAGTCGCCGCGCCGAAAAAAAAGACTCGTTTGCTTTGGTAATTTGTGGTGCTGTTCGCAGAAAAAAATGCCTCATGCTTCCAGACTACCGCGATGGCAAAACGGCAAACACACTGCTTTGCTCCCGGATGTACCACGAGGCACATTTCTGCGAGAACGAAAGAGAGGAAAGCTCCCCTCTTTGCCGTTCCCGACGACGACGACAAAAGCATCGGCTGGATGATTCTCGTGTTAAGTTAGCCACATGTCCAAAATCAACATAGTTTAACTTTCAAAAGTACTTTAATGTACCGCACGCGATCCTTACCCGCGGAGAGGAAAGCCCCCGAATCGCAGCGGACGCAAGCGTATTCAGCATCTCAGTGTCGACAGCAGCACCAACGCTTCATCCCAACCGGCAGCTTCGTCTATCGCACGCCGATACTGACACCTCCCTTTGTAGCCACCATATAGGAAAATCATTGAGTCGTTTGACATTCTCTCTTTCCCTCTCATCGTTCATGGGCACGCGCACGTACAACCCGGCCGACCGCTAGAGTATAGACCTTTTTCGCAAGGGCGCCGCCATCTTGAATTGTCGTCACTTCCAGTATGGGCGAAAACATTGTTTTGCCGTCGCCACGCCAATAAAAGGCATGTAGGAGATAAACGAAACCGTCACACATTTTCGTTTTGCCTCCCCTCTATTTTTTTACTAGTTGCAGGTTGAAACGTTTTGATATTTTTTCGTCGCCCATACCGGATATGCCTACTTGGCGGTCGGGGGCGAGAATAAGCAGAAAAAAGGGCGCCGCCATCTTGAATTGTCGTCACTTCCAGTATGGGCGAAAACATTGTTTTGCCGTCGCCACGCCAATAAAAGGCGTGTAGGAGATAAACGTAACCGTCACACATTTTCGTTTTGCCTCCCCTCTATTTTTTTACTAGTTGCAGGTTGAAACGTTTTGATGTTTTTTCGTCGCCCATACCGGATATGCCTACTTGGCGGTCGGGGGTGAGAATAAGCAGAAAAGGTCTATAGGGGTATTCACTGGACGCCATACTTGAGCGCGATGTTTAAAGCGCATGCTCAGAACGAGATCACATTAAAAGGCTGCAAAAACCGTCAATCTTCATCGTGCGCAATGCACGTGGCGCAAGAACTCTGGAAGCTCGCCACCAGCACAAGCTCAGCAGTCGTGCACACAGCAATGGCCGCCTTGCTGGGAATACTCCTTATATCGCGAGACCTTTCACGGGGGATCGGTGGCCGAGTGGGCTAGCGCACACCAGCTTGGAGTCCCTCGAGCGAAAGCTCGCGCTGCAGAACCCAGGGATCCTGGGTTCAATCCCCACCCCTGCCCGTTTCGATCTGGATGCGCATCGTACCGGCGTGCGCTCGTGTATCGCTACTGCGTGGTGCACTTTAAAGACCCCAGGGTAGCGGTTGTACTGCACTGGCTAAATTGCTCGTCTACACCTGAGACACCAGACACCCACTAAGGCAGACTAACTTCGGGCTGTATAAACATACACACAACAATTTGCTTTGCGTGACCTTTCTTCGCGTGCAGACGACTTGTCACTTTTCGGTTCCTCTTTAATTTAGCAGCGTTGGTAGGTCTAAAACGATTTCTGAAGGAAAGTAAGGAAGAAACAGACATGTAGCAGACCTTGGAGAGCGACGTGAGGGGCGATGTCGCAAAGGTGCTGCGTGAAGTTCTGACCCAGAACTACCAAATCTAAAGGTTCCGTGCTACGCAAGTTTTTGAGACGATGACGCACAGAAAATGCGTTGTTAGCTGCAATCCGAAAAGAAGAGCTGCAGGAGCCAGTCTTTCATCCATTGACTTATTTTCGCCACTTTGTTGACATGGACTATCGAAGAAAAAAAAACCTAATGTATTTAAATTGTTGGGACTTATATTTCGACCTCAACTGAAACTTGGCGCCATTCCGTCGAACTTTCCGGCATCACGTCATATTAAGAGTATGTATAAAAAGCTAGGAAACGGCCGATGTTTTCTCATTAACACTTGCGGCCTCTGTTTTTTTTTTTTTTTTTTCATAGTCAGCTGTGTAGTGCGTTTACAGTCGTCGTGAAAAAATCTAATTTATGATTGATAATATTAATGTTTGCAGACATGCGACTTCATGACACCTCATAATGTTTTCAAAAATACCTTCGAGAATTACGTCACCAAAAAGAAGAAGCGACGAGGAGCTCAAATTGGGGAGGAGGGCAGAAACTTTGAGAGGCTCTTTCGCGCGCCACAAATGCTTTTAGCGATTATTTCTTTGTGTGTGTTTCGCCACGCGCTTTTGAAGCGTTTATAAAGGTAAAAAAATATGAATCTTGGGGTTGTCCGGGGCCCTTTAAGCGACGTGTGTCACGCTTTTATGAACGTGTCAGATCATGATTAATGACTGAATCAAAAAATAAATAAATAATGCGGAGGGCCCACCGACGCTGGCCAAGCTTTGAGGAGCATATTAGTAAACAATGGGGATGATGATGTCTTTAAGAAATGCATACATAAAACCGCAATTGCTTTCCCGCATATTTAGCTACAGGTTTATGTAAGAGCATTAGCTGTGTCGCTCACTCCGCTTGATCGATTCATGAAATACGCGGAACAAATTCACACAAAGACAAACTCGCCGCCTTATGAAAAAAAAGGACAACTAGTGTTTGGATAAGGCATATTAGTACAAAATGAACTTCCTTCGGAAAAAAAAAAGAATTGAAAGAAAAATAAAACTAAAAACAGAATGCAACTTTTACGTTTAATTTTGAGTTAGAAGCGATTCCGATACGAGTTTCTTTTTCAAAACGTCAACCTAAAAGTAAAAGCGTCACAAAGTTAATTTCTTAAAAATATTGAAAGACTGTTTTATGTGCTACTCATAACATTTAGTATTTTTAACTACACTTAATATCATATCAACTTCGGCAGATGTGTTCCTTTGATTCTTCCTGATCTTTGAGTGATGTAAATTTAAAGTGTCATTTATGTATACTTGTTTTTGTTCCTTGTTCCGTGGTATATTATATTGTATTTTGTTGTTTCGGGAAAATTCTTATCTTGTACCAGCGACCTGTATGTGTTCATTATGTATTTTAATTTCCCTCTGTAAGAGCGCTGTAAGGACTGACAGTATTAATAAATAGAATTACTGAATGAAAAGGTTTAGAAATCGGCAAAATCAGACTCGTGACGAAAATATTGAGCTGCATATTTTTTTCTGTGCGAATATTCTTACACGACATATATTAAAATTCACGGCATACGCTCAATGCGACCTACATTCAAAACACGACAGCCTACTCTAGTATTATCACACGTCTACAATAACTTGACTAACTTTTCTCATTTCCTCCTGGTGCCAAAGCACCGATGGAAGCGCTGGACCGAATTTAGCGAGCAGTCCCCAAATCATCCACACGCCTAAACAAAGGAACAATGCACGAGAAGCCAAACACCCCCGGGGCAATCGACTGCGGTTTGGCTTCGCTGTCTCGCTTTCGGGTTATGCGGCAAGGCCCAACTTGCGCAAGTCGCAGCCGTTTCTAGCAGGGGCCAAAAAGGCAGCGTAGCGAAGGCGGCTCTTTGCCTATGTTGGAGAGACGCTACTCTCCCCTTTTCTCACTGCGCACTTCCCCTCTCTCCTCTTGTCTTCTGTCTATATTTTCCTTCTCTTCTCCCCTCTCTTTCCTCTGCCCGTCAACCATCCGCTCGCTTCCCGTAGTGTCGCGTGGGGGGCCGGGTCAGGGCAATATGTGTACGGCGTTCAATATGCCCCTTTCTTCAGATATGCGACTATTTATATTCGCTGCTCAGGCGAAAACAAACAAACAAACAAATAACAATGAGTGATGTTTTTTGTGTTTTTTTTTTGTGCCACACTAAAACGCTGTTAAGGCTTTTTTTTTTTTTTTTTTTTCGGGAATTTGACGTAGTTTAGACTGAAACCTCGCGTTCGAGCTATTTATTCCTTACGAGCTAAAACCGTTATATTAGATTCAGTAGCTTCTGTTCGATCTCCTCGTAGTTAAATAAACAAACAAATAAACAACAAACAGACAGCCTGACACTTTTTTTTTCTTTTATATTGCCTTTCTTGTCGAATTATGCCTCGTTCTTTTTTTTTTTTTTCTTAGATGTTCTGTTTTACAATTTGAACGGTTATTGTTCTTGCTTTATTTTTTTCATTTCTTTGTCTTACCTAATACTTTTGCTACTGCCGAACAATCAGGACGGGGTTTGACAAGGAAGAAAAAATTACCTTGTATTCTACGATAATACGCAACAATTATTTCAAAAGTCTTCCGGAGATATTGATACAGTCCTGGAATTCTAAATTTAGCGACGTTTATGAAGCAATACAGATAATCAACCCAAGGCGAACCAAACTATTATTGGAAATTTCGGTAAGGCAGTATGATCACTGGCATGCATGATAAACATAAATCAGATCAAAAATATAATATGATCATATTTTTGGCTGCTTGATTTTAATTTTAAAGATTCATTTCAATGTACGTTTCATATTGTCGTGAAAGCCTGCATAATAGTGCGCTGTCTTTTTTTTTAATTCGTTATCTAAAAATAGCACCAAATATTGTAGACGCTTTAGCACAAACGAAAGCAAAGAGTAGACGTCAAGGATCGAAATAATAAAGAGGTTCTCGGTTGTAATTTGTTATGAAACCGCCAGCGACTAACACCAGCCTCGGTTTTCCAAAATAAATTTTACAGAGAAAAATAAACAGAAAAACGGCAGCATGGGAAAATACGTCTGTAACGCCAGCTCATCGGAGGTTTATTATTGAATTCAAACTCAAATTTACTTCATTAAAACCGTATTACAAAAATTAAAATGGAAATTGGAAAGTTCCTGTTTCTTTTTCTTTTTTCTATTTTCTTTCCTTTGACTTTAGGTAGTGTCCTGGATCTCACTTTGAGCACGTTTTAGGCCTTCGTGGTCGATAGAAAAAAAATGTTAAACAAGCAATTGCACTTCCAGGTTAGGACAAAAAGATATAAAATACAAAGGAGAAACAAAAAGGAGAGAAACAGATGCAAGTAAAATGGCGATGACTCGCATGAATGCGGCCTCTTTTTATTTGTGCCGGCTGGTTTCGTTTCGCGTCATGGAAACGTCGCGCTTTTCTTAAGACGACCCGCCGCGCTTCCAGGAGACGAACTGCCGCCATTCTCTTCAAAGGCAGCCGCGTCGATCGAGATCCAGAAAAAGGGATGAGAACTCACCGCCGCTCTCGTCGAACAGTCCGGATTTCATTCCCGTTTGGGGGAGGGGGGAGACGAGGAAAAGATGGAAATTATCCCTATTGCTACGAAATTGAGGCGAAACGGGGTTAACTCTCTCTTTACTATCAAAGGGGGAAATAAGTGGAGTCGTATTAAACTCCCCAAAGAGTTTTTTTTTTTCTTTTTGGGGGAAAAGGCAAAAAGGTTTGAAAGGATAACGAGTTCCCCGTTGAGTTTGAGGACTCTTGAGTTGGGGAAATGGGGGAACGAGAGGCAGCCATATACGAAAGATTTTTCTTAGATCCTACGCTGCGAACGGCTGGCCCTGCGAGCGCGTGATCAATCCCTGCACGAAGTGACGAAACAAGCTCCCACCTAGCCGCACAAAAGGTATTGCGTACGCTCTAGGGAACTTTTCCTATTGGAGATTTTTAATATGGGGAGCCCCGAGGCTCTGTGTCCGCCAAGAAGCTCGGGGCGTTTTCACTGGGCACGCAAAGAAACTTTGCGCGACGTTACATGCTGTTTGGGAAAACCACAGCATTGAAACCCCTTGTTCTTTAACCCTATCTTATCGCGGATGCACCACGGCGCTTTTGTTTAGAACGCAAGGATACAGCGCGCGGTCCGCGTCCCAGCCTTGTTTCGATCTGGATGGGCATGAGAAAGTAGTCATAAATAGTAATATTACTAAAATAATTTTTTGGCATGAAAATACATATAGAAAAAAAACTGACTCTGTAAAAATAAATACCTGCATTTGGGACCAGGTAGTCAGAAAAACACTTTATATCATCATACGATACTGTAAGCAATAAAAAATGTATGCAAAACAAATTATGACGCAGCAGAATGATTACGATAAAGTAACATAATGATTATTTTGAGAACATATTACACAACTCGCGAATATTATTTTTCACGAGTCGAATAGTTCATAAATTAAACAGAAGCACTGGTAAATTGTTAAATAATGAAAACATGTAATGATCTCCTTGTATTAGGGACTTTTAGAATAACGTATGCAATTATAGCGCACTCTAGCGCAAAATGTAGCGCTTGCGTTAGTGCACGCTGCGTATGAGAGTTTTAAAACAGCGTTTCTACGCCGCGACGCAAAAGCCCAAGCATCTCGCGCTTGCAACGCCACCAAGATAGTCACAATTTTTATTTCATACACGAAATTCTGTAACTTGAGAAAAAACAAAAAGTTTTTTGGTCCAGGGTAAAATTTTAGTTTTGTTTAAACATGAGAATGCTACGCGATTGGTCAACCGGGCGTGTCCGCCTGCGTTGCCTCGGCAAGAGAGGTCTTGTGTACTGACCTTCGCACACCGTACCTTCGCCGAGAAATGTTCGCGCATCGGAAGCATCAAGTTTCCGGTGATCGTTGCCCACTTTACTGGCTTTTGCGAACCCAGTGCAATGTCGTCTCGTATGGAAAATCGCAGTAGCCAGGATGCCACCGACGTCGCGCTCACGACGCCGCGAAAGCTAACGTTAGCCGAAGCGGCCGCAGCCATGGTCTTGGGAGCCGCCATTTTTGAACCGTGCTCGTCTTGGCTTTAGCCAACTTCTCATCACGAACCCTCCTTGGAGGAGCGCGAAAACTCTTTCCGTACACACGCAATTTCCGAAAAATAAAATACGCTAAAACAGCGCACGGAAAGCGCAAAACGTGGTAAGCGTTTGACGCGTGCGCCGTGGCGACGACGCTATTTTTTGCGTACGCAAAGCTTTAGCGTGCGCTATTGCTAAAACTCCCTATTTTTACCTCCGTTTTACCGTTTTTTCGGTCCCGCAGCGCTCTTCGCAGCCCTTTGCGAGATCCTGAACTCTAAAGAGAAGGCGAGTTGCGCGCGTTCCTTAGTACACCATTCCGCAACACACTGCGCTGTCCTGCAATGAAAACGCCCGTCTTCATTGCAGACAGCTCAGTGTGTTACGGAATGGCGTTCTAAGGAACGACGTTTCTTAAAAAATCGAAAACGTAACTCGTCACGTTTTAGATGTAACAGCAGGAGGAACGACGTTCCTTTTCTTTTAGAGCGTAGCTCTTAGGCGCCCGTTTCCGGCTTGAGCGGTGTCGCCGTCGGCGTAACCGCGCGTTGCATTATGGGACGCGTGACGTCACTGGTGACGTCGCCGATGACGTCATCAGTGACGATGACGTCACCAGTTGCGATGACGATGACGGTGACGTCATCGGTGACGATTACGATTACGATGACGTCATCAGTGACGTCAGTGACGCTGAAGTCATCACGATGACGTCACGTGACGTCACTGAGGACGTCATAAGAATGATGATGACGTCATCGTCATCGTCACGTAACGTCACAGGGGTCACGTGACGTCACGAGGGTCACATGACCCCGGTGACGTCACGTGACCCCCGTGAGGTCACGTGACTCCCGTTAGGCGACGCCGACACCGCTCGGAGGGAGGAGTAGCAGACAGGATGAGGAGGTGATGAGGATGGAGGAGGGGTATACCCTCCCCTCAGTAGCCTTCCCTCCTCCTTATCAAGAGTTGCGCTCTAATAGGGCGTTGCAGAAACTTGCAAACGGCTTTCATTTTTTGTCGTTATATCTGCAATTTTACACGAACTTAGCAGGCATTTAGGCTTTTAATTATTGACTATTTCAGCCTCCGACTTCAAAGAAAGAAAAAGTGTCCAAGATATAGTCGAAAAAAAAAATTGGGGGACGCTTAAGCTTCTTTTGTAAGAGTGGAACGCGATAGCGTTATCGGGCCCCGTTCGCATCGCCTTCTCATTTAAAGTCGCGCTTGTTCCCAAGACGTGCAAGCGTGTGTGCGTGGCCTAGTCGGTAGCGTCACGTGTGACGTCATGTCATGAAACGCGTGACGTCACACGTGGATGCGACGTCCTGACCCTATCGACTCGCTACATTTAGGGGAAAATGTTTGGATAAAATTGGCTGGAAAACTTTTCGTTAAACTTGGCGGGAACATTTTTCGTTTAAATTGGCGGGAAACTTTTCCCGCCATATTTAACGGGTCGATAAAGACATAACGTTACAACCACACGTGACGTAACACGTGACGTCACACGTGGCTGCGCCTGTTGCATTGTGGAATTCTTCGGTCCCGCCGACGCCTTCGCCGATGCCGGATTTTCTGTGACATGATCTCCTAAACGCTGACGTGTTAAAAACTGGAACGTGTGTGATCCTGACGATACGACACATAGGTCGATGGGAATATGTTTTCACTGGCATGCTTTATTTAATCTGCGCATTACCCGGCACCGTACTTTACTAAACTACGCCAGAAGTAACGTTAAGAAAACGATAACGGCATGTTAGAATCTTAGACCCATAACCGGAACCCGGTCCAAGATTGAAAAAAGAAACGAGCTTTCGTTCCTCTTTTGGACGGACGTCTACGACACTGTGGATCGTAGTAGCAGAGGAAGAAAGAGGTGTTCCCGAAAACTCCCTAGTGTACCGGCGGTTGTTTGGGTTTTCGCGATGCACGTTGAAGACCCGAGGCTAGCAGCTGTACCGCATTGACGAGGTTTTTTGTGTATGCTCCGGACACACCATGGCGCCCTTTGGGCACACTATATTCCATCCGCCTAAACCCGCGCTTTCGGTATCAAGATGGAATCGTTGCGCGTGCTTTGGGGAAAAGCTGAAGTGTGCAATACCTTCGCCGTGGTTTCTGAGATTATCGGCGCGCTTTGCCTTCTGTCTTCCCTTAGAACACTCAAAACGCTACGACCACGAGGCCGTAATGTTACAAAGTAATCGTCCAGAAAAACTGTACGGAGCAATCGAGGCAGCTAACCTAACACCTAGTGAGAAATGCATTATGGAATTGCGAGCTGCAATAGTAAACGCGAGCAGACGTTGAGAGAACTAACCGACGACTAACTGGAAAAAGACGTGGCAATTAACGAATGATTCGTTACGCCAGAAATAAAAAAGTTGAAAATTATACAAAACCAGATGCAATCATTTCAAATAAGGAATATGCCAGAGCACCATTCAGTAATTCATAGCCCAGCAGCATGCGATTCACGAACTAAAGAAATAAAAAAAAGAAAACATGGCAAACTGCGAGGCCATTGTGTTGGATACGAGAAACATTCTTGCGTCACAAGCGTTTAGCGATACTCTGAATCTACAGACGCCTACGTTCGCGGCGCTCTTCATCAAATAGTTTAACGCGTACCATGTGTACCCTTAATAGTTGTTACTAGAATGAAGCGATACTACCGCTGGTCGGGCTGAAAAACCTGGCGATCTTCCAAAGCCCTCTATACACCAACTCATGTTTACAATCAAACCGGAGCGCCCCTAGCGGACGCCACCGGCGCCGCGCATGCGCGATGGGGGTGTGGGCAAGAAGCTCGCCGTTGCCCATAAACAAACCATTGAAATTCGATGTTGTCGGCGTCGGTGTGAGTCCCCCTGCCCTTTTTTGCGTTCGAATTTTTGATTCTACGTCTTCCTGGCGATGTCTGACTACTTGAGCGGC
This sequence comes from Ixodes persulcatus, assembly GCA_013358835.2. Taxonomy (NCBI): domain Eukaryota; kingdom Metazoa; phylum Arthropoda; class Arachnida; order Ixodida; family Ixodidae; genus Ixodes; species Ixodes persulcatus. The sequence goes on along the minus strand of JABSTQ010009182.1, from coordinate 992,581 downwards.
GTGAGCAAAATTACCGAGGCTCGTTACACCGCAAAACTTCGCCTGAATAGTGTGACATGTGGCGATTCATTCCGCATGGACACCGCAGTATATGTACGCTAAAGCCTGATTCGCATGATGAGATTTCGTTCGTAATTTGCAGTCGCGACGCCGCTCGGGCTGCAAAAGCGTGAACCGTAGCTGAGATGTTGGACGTCGATACTGAAAATCGCAAGCAGAATCGGAGCAAGTGAATTAGGCATAACAAGTCGGTGATGGTCACTGGTAACAATGATCAACATCTCCTTGTATCTACTGTTTACATCGAGCCTGCTTACCGACCTTCAAACTAGTCTTTTGAGTCCTGCCCTTACTTGTCACAAGTACCGGGCCAACATTTGGCCTACGGGCCGGCGTTGTTTAAGAGGGCAGACGACAAGCAGAAACGTTTGAAAGAGCAGACGACAGTTCGAACGATCAAGTGGCTGTTTGAACTTGAAGACGCACTGAACGTAGTCCGCAGGTGGTCCGCACAACTTGACGGTTTGCTGCCGTTCATGTTTGATCAAAACAAATTAATCTGATGAGCACCAGTATTCGTGAATTCAACCCAAAGTGCTTCCCGCCCAAGCAATCGTTGTCCGACGGCGTCTGGTTTTCCCTTTTCACGGCCCACATGACTCTCGGACAAACCGAGAACGTGAAAACTGACCTTCAAACCTTTCTCGACACTTTTGGTACGGCCCCAGTCGTGGCGTTTTGACAAGAAGGCAGGTTTTTGTCTGCTTCCTTTCAAAACAACGCACGAATACACGTCTGGCATGGGGACTTCTGTTCACAGCCCCAGACCGGAAGTGCGTCCGACGCGCCACCACCGCGCCGTTACGTCACAGAGTTGAGTTCGTGTATAGACCGACACGCTGTTTCCAAACAAGCCCGGTTTTGCCCACATCAGGTGTGGGTACTGCGCGTGCGCAGAAACCGAATTCGCGTGAAATGAAGCGTCTGCCTCATGCGCAGTGCCGTCGACAGCGCCACCGCGGCAGCGTGACGTCAGGGCCGCGTGTTGGTCTATACTACAGGTTCGCTGTCCGGTCCGTTCGTCTACTCTGCTCCTCGACGTCACGCTCGCACTTCCCCGCGTAGGTCAGTCTCCCGCGGATTCCCCGTGCCCGCGCCTTCCTTTTCTCCGGCCACCGCTGCACGCTCCTTCCTGTCCGCCGCTCGAGAGAGCCTCCTTTTTTCCCCGCGTCCCCTTTTCACACTTTGGCCCCTCTGTTCCGAGTTCGTCCTAGGTTCAATAGACCGATCTCACCAGCTAGTTTGAGTACGCCACCGCTGCCGACATGCATCGTGGGAGCTGTAGTCTTTCTGCACGCGCGACAACCCTGCTGGAGGTCTGCGCGAGCAGAGCACGAGGCGGCATGAGCTCTCTCGTGAACTGGCGTCTGCCTCCTACGAACTACAGTTATGGCGGCGTCACGCATGCGTGGAACGCTTGGTGAGATCGGTCTATTGGAAGCCTCGCTGTCAAGCCAGGCGCGTGACGTCAGTTGGCTTAGAGCTGTGGTGGAGCCGGATCTTATGGTGCGCGAGGCCATCGAAGCTCCCCCGAGGCATGACGCATCTCGAAGACCTAGAGCGCGTTGAAGACCGACGACCAGTTCGCGCTTTTCACTTTTCCTCCGCTTCCTCCTCTTCCCCCTCTACCTTTGCCACAGTGGCCTGTTTCCACCTCCCCTAGGGTGAGGAGGATCTTGTGCCTTGCAGAATCTCGTGTCTGGTCGTCGGCCTTCAAGCTCCTGCCGGGCCAACGACGGAGTCCCAGTAGCTGGAATGTCGAGCCCCGAGGCTCAGTGCGGAGGGAGGCAGCCAGATCTCCACAACATCTGTCCTTACTCTCGTATTGGTCGTGAACGCGAATAACACTAAAGCCGTTGTCTCACTGCTCATACCTCATACACAGGGTCGTCTGCAAACCCGAGTCACCACAATATTCGTGGCTCGAATGCCGCCTGCCAAATTTTCTTCTTAAACTCATTGCCACCAGGATTTCGAAATGACGAATCTCGTGGTGACTCGCGTTCGAATATGTGCGGAGACTATTTTGTTATATGACGTATAAGCAGTGTGACCCCGACTTAAATTTGATTCATCTTTCGCTCGCAGTGTAACTTCGAGGTAGTCTATCTAAACACGACTCTGAAGTATCGGAAAAAAACGAGAGGCATCTCGTGCCTCTCCCCCCCCCCCCCCCTTTAACTATGGCCTTCGGACATCAAGAGATGATGCGGAGAAACTGACTTCGAGATTCGCAAACTCAAAACGAAAAGACAATAAGACGGTATCGTTGTTCACCCTCCATGCGATAAGATAGGACCGACGATACGTCCTGATCGTGCGCTTACGCTTGCCGCAATGTTTCCAAGGGCGGTCGCGGGTAATATACCAGCTACTTCATTCAGCCTTCAGTCGCCTGAAATAAAAATATAATATAAAAGTTTGTATTTTTAAGCGTTTTTTTGTTTTGTTTGATATCATAAAGCGTACGAAGTCAACATAGCACACTACTCGAATGGGTTCAAATGGTTCGCAGTTCATACTTCAGTTTCTTGAACAAAGCATTCAGTACAGATTTGCAGCTTAGAAATCAGCGTTATCCTATGCCAAGAACGTAATCAAGAAAAAAATGCTATATTTTTAGAATGTTTTAGGTCAGTTCAAGTTTACGGCAGGGACAAAAAGTTATATCTAGCAAGGAACACTAATGGAGGAGAAAGAACTCAATAAACTACCGTTCGCGCGAGCTATGATCGGTCCTCGCAGAAATAACGTGCGTCCCTACAGTTTTTAACGACGTATTTCTCTTCTTTCCCCACCGTTCTCTGAATGATGCACGAAAAAAAAAAAAAACATTCAGCAATTTTAGAGAAGTACATGCTCCGAAGTGCAGGCGGCTCATTTTTCAAGACGTTTCTAGTCAGTGAACATGTACTTAAACGGAGGCGAGGTAAGCGAAGCGAAAATGGGTTCGTAATTTTAAAACAAAAACGGCACTCAGCCACTTCCTTGTCCTTTGTCTTTCACCTTTCGTCTTTTTTTGTTCCCGGGAGGATCATTTGTGCTTCCAAAGTATACCTAATTACACATGCTCCGTGGCTCCAGGCGCCTTTTTCTCCTGAGCCGCGCCCTTCTTTTGCCTCGCTCGCACAGCAGAGCCAACGCCGAAGACCCTGTCTTCTGAATTCCGGGACCGCTTTCTTCTTCCCCAGTAATCCCTTTTGTTGGCCGACCTAGAATTAATGGAGACCGCCTCCTTCTAATGACGTCACGTGACCCAGATTTCAGAAACATCTCTCGCTCTCTGTCGCGTCCATCTCACGCCAAGCGCAGCTCTGGAAAGTAAAGCGTCATTTGTCCGAAAGTCCTCTGCCTTTTTGGGCTGATATATATATATATATTTTTTTTTTTCCCGAATTTGACAGCGATTTCTGGTTTGTGTAGGCTGCTTACGATGGTTGATAGAGTACTCTCTTTTCATTTTGATAAAAAAGTGACTAGAATCGTTTTTTTAGGGACCACAAAAACTGATATTAAATGAACCACACTCAAAATAATGCTTGAACACACTGTCATTTTTCTTTTCATTTTTTTTTTGTGAAAACGAAAGCAAATTTGAGTTGCGTCTCAAGCAGACCTCGCATTGGCACATCGGTAGTTTCTCCCCATGTTGCAAGAAAAAAAATTGTTTTCCCAATCGCGAGCTAAAAAAAACCATATTTTTCGTGTAAGGCTCCTCAATATCTAAGGAGCTGGGGAAAATCGGCCATCTACGCTAAAATGTCGAACTCTTTTTGTTTCGCTTTCCACCCGTAGAAAAAAAAAAATATGGCCGAAAGACCGAGGCAGGCACAGGATATCGCAGCTCCGCCGTCCCCTTCTGCTCTATAAACACCGCCTGCCATGATCTCCGTCACCATGGCAACAAAGCGTCTTCTCTATGGACGAACGCGAGGGCGCAGCGTGTGAAGCCAAAAACGGCAGCCTTCCAAATGCCATCTGCTAAGTAAAATGTTTAGCTCCATAAACGTAATAGTAAGGCAAGTTCACGCATGCATCCTGGCGCTAAATGAACACTAGGGACAGCGCTGATGCGACGCTGACCTCAACGCAACATTGTAACTGACACCGCGGTGTATCAGCGCTGTGTCGGTACTATACAGCGCAGCATCGACGCTGTATCGCCAATTTTGCGTAAAGTCAGCACTGCATCAGCAAGGTCATCTTGCGCTTATGACGAGAGGGCCTCATGATGATGCTCGATGTCGACCAGCAAGGTCGTCGTCAGGCATCAGCAAGGTGGAGCCGTGGTGTCCGTGGGAATAGGTCTTTAATCCACAAAGGTGGTGCTTCCGCTGTTTTTCGTTTCGAGTGTCAGGGCAGCAGTCCGCCTGGTATTTCATTTTTTTAAGTTTTTTTTTTTTTAATTTTACCATCTTTATATTGCCTACTTCTGGACTTTACATAAAGGGGGGGGGGGGGTTACAAAGTAATAATGAAAACTTACGTAAATACAATACAATTCAACAACTGGCACACAGGTCGTGCGCTTAAAGCGCATCGTTCAAATCATCCGTATTCACTAGAATAACAATGTCATCAAGCAGCTTGTTCCACAGAGTGGTCGACAGTTGCAATAGTGAGTACTTGTATAGATTTGTTCGTGGCGTGGATAAATGAAGTTTGCAACAATTATCAGTTCGCGGTAATATGTGATGCGCAGGTCTAGAATATTTTTGCTTGGTAAACTCTGTGGAATGATAATACAGTATATGTTACATTATTAGGCCCATACGAGCTCTTCGGTACTTTAAAAGGCGAATGTTAAGTGTATCTTTCATTGCTGTGGCACTGCTTTCACGTTTAAAGTCTTGGAGTATGAAACGCGAAACTTTGTTTTGTGCCGATTAAAGCAGGTCTATGAAGTAAAACTGATGGGGGTTTCATACTGACGAAGCAAATTCAAGGTATGATTTTACAGTAGAGTTAGAGGAAATAAGCTTAGTTTCTAGTGCAGCTGACTTCAAATGGCGTTTAATCTAAGCTAACGATCTGCTTGCTTTTGTAACTATGCTCGTTATATGGGTTTCCTAGTTAAAGCTAGCTGTTAACAACACGCACAGGTATTTATAACTAGTAACTTTCTCTATTACACTGTTGTGGAGCATGTCGCTAGAATTTAAAGTCTTACGTTTAGTTGCTAATGACATACACTTTGTCTTTGTTACATTAACTTCCATCTGCCACTCCTTGCACCATAACACAAAACTGTCAAGATCGTGTTGTAAAAGGGCGTTCTGCAATACATCGGTGATTTTTTAGGTAAAGCAAACAATCATCAGCGTACAATCTTATATTAGATTTGTTACAATGCGGAAGGTTCGTTTATGTAAACAAGGAACAACAGGGGTCCCAAACGGTTCCCTGGGTCACACCGGATTTACCTAACTTTGACAGAAACGCCTTCGGAAAGTCAATGAAAATCGCGTGCGTTTCAGTAAGTGCGTGTAAAGTTTCATGAATGTCTGTAACAAACTCTAATAGCTGTGTTTCGCACGGCAGCACACGTCGGAAACCATGCTGGTTTACAAATAATAAGGTTTTTTTTTTTGCACAAGTGGTTCATAATATTAGAAAACAAAATATCTTCTAAAATCTTACAAGGTACCCTCTCAGCAATATAGGACGATAGTTATCAACGCTTTTTTTTGAGCCTTCCTTTAAAAATGGGGATGAATATTGCGGCTCTCCAATCTACCGGAATGATGCCTCTATCCAAAGACTGCTGAAAAAGCTTTGCCAGTAAAATACATACTATATCCTTGCAAAGCTGTAAGAGCTTGGAGGTGATCTTGTCCGGACCTGGTGCTGAACTTAGTGGAAGGTTCGATAAAATGGCAGCGACGCCCTCAGCAGAAATAACAATGGTTCCCATAGCACTCAAGATATCATAGTGAAATAAAGTTATGGGCAATGAGAAAGTTTCATTGGTGAAAACAGAAGTAAAGAAATTATTAAAACGGTTGCACAGCAGTTCTGCCGCGGGTGGGAGTCAACCAATGAAGGCAACGTCCTCTGTTGCTGAGGTGTAACAAACAACCCGAACTTCTTAGGTTTGGTTTTCAGAAGGTTACTCAAGTAAGGGGTATAGAACAGAAACCGTGTCTTTTTTAGTTCGCTCTTACAAATTGATGCACATCTATAGTAAGCGCCCCAAACACTAGTTACATTAGACTGTTGGGCTCGCTTACAAAGTATTTCTTTTTTGTCTAAAAGCTTGTGCAGAAATGTATTAAACCACGGCTACTCCTTTGAGGTTCGAATAGTTGCTCTATGGACGTCCTTGTCTAGCAAGTCTAATAAAGTATTCTTAAACAAATACCAGTTCTTATGAACCGACCTAGTATCAAAACATTCAAGGTAATTCAGTGAAAAGATCGAAAGTTCCTCTAGTAATTTTTCCTGGTTTGCTCGGGCGTAATTGTACACAATCTTGGTTGAAGGTAAGCATTTTTTTGTAGCAATGGAAGCTTCCACAAAAACAAATACGTGGTCGCTTAGCGGCTCTACATGACTGACAGATTTAATATTCTCTGGTTTTGAAGTGAAAAACAGATCTGATGTTGCATTATTACGTGTAAACCTATCCACAGTTTGACTTTGTGAAAATAATTCAGTTACCCTAATACACTTTCTACTGTTCGAAGAAAGAGGCTGAATGTACTCGGGGGACATTCGCGGGGGCAACTTTGATCACAAAATGTCAACATAATTGAAATCGCCCGCAATGAAAAAGTGTATCCGTCGGGTAGGTATTGCAAGCCATAGACACTGACCTCAAGGAGTTTTCGTAGACCCCTTTTCTCTCTTCGCTAAGCCCTCCGCAACGAGGAACCAACTACTCCGCCTGCGCGCCGATGGCCTTGACTTTAGAGTTCTGGGTATCGGGACGGCGAAAACGATCTACAAAAACTCCTTATTCCCAGGTGCCAATCATGCCTTCCACGATTACAGCAGATCAGGAAAGGTTAGGTTGGGAGAAGAGGAAAACCACTAGTGATGGGGAACGAGACAGTGAAAAGAGCGAGAAGAAATATTGTCAGCTCTTTCTCTCCGGCAGGTGGGGTGGGTGATTCCGTCTCGTCAGGAATCGATCCGGTGATATGGGATCATGCGGAACTTCCCAATCTACGTTAATGATATTACGGAAATAGAAGGTTACCCTGAAGTAATAATCTACGCGGACACCTCGAATACAAGGTTTTTTTTTTTACTTTACAGGTTTGTAAAAATTAAAAAAATAAAAGCATAAAAACGTGAAAGCGACGCTAGTGCGGTCTGTGCTTGCGAGTTATATGGCCAGGAGGATGTAATGTAGACGGATTATCACTTCGATACGTCGAAGAATTGACTAACATTTTGTTAATTAACTTCTTTATTATTGAAAAAAAACATGTGGTTCCAATTAAAAATTGACACATTTCCGCTGTGTTTTGCATCGTTGGAGGTGATTGCGGCGGAGCAATTAACTGTTTTAGGAACCCTAAAGGCTCGTTCACACGGATCCGTTTTCTTACGTTACGTTACGAAAAGTCACCGGGAGATCTTTGCTTCGTATTAAGCGTGGCTACCAATTCAAGGAGATAGCCTGGCACGCGACATTCGAGACACGAATGTTTCGGTGTCTTAGACGTAACGTAAGAAAACGGTGCTGTGTGAAAATTTGAACCGAGCTCAACTCCTTACGTTACGTTACGACGAGCCTTACGTCCTTGGTTGCCACAGTTAAGCCTGGTTCAGACAGTTGCGTTTGACTGCGTTTGACTGCGTTTGACTGCGTTACGGCTGCGAGAAACCAGCACACCCCAGCTGCTTATATCGCGTGCCAATATGATTCCTTGAATTGGGTTCCATGCTTCACACGAAGCACAGATGGGCCGGTGACTCACTTTCAATTATCGACGCAACGCAGTCAACCGCACTCCAACGCAAGTGTGTGAACAGGCCTTTACTCACCGTCCTAACTCGTCGTCACCGAAAAATTCGTGTCCTGAATGTCACGTGCCAGACTATCTCCTTGAATTGGTAGCCACGCTTAATTCGAATCACAAATTTCCCGGTGACTTTTCGTAACGTAACGTAAGGAAACGGGTCTGTGTGAACGAGCCTTTACGGGGGGTGTAATAAGATATTTGGCCTGCAAATACTCATCATGACAATTTAAAACTATTATTTCATTTCAGAAGCCAACAAACAAAAATTCATTATGGGTGCTGAAATGTATTTTGTTTCCAGTTTAAACGCAAAAATAAATGTCAATTTTTTCGTCGATGCATAACATTCTGCTTGAACGTAGAGTTGTTTTTAATTCCAGGTGTCTAGAACCCCCGTAAAGAAATATACTAATTGGTTGAAGTGAAATGGAACTTCCCTCTGTTTCATTCTCTCCCTCTCGCTCGTAAAAAAAAGAAACAACAACTGTAAACTGGAACGCAAAAAGAATAGACTATCTTGCCAATAATTATTTGAACTACTTCAGCAGCAATACTGTACAATGCGTTCCATTATTAAAAACAGAAGAAAACAATTATATTTTTAGAGAAACCCTGACACTTTGTGACCACTTTGTGACGACAAAGTGGAAAAAAAAAACTATTTGAATACCCATCGCAGTATTCGATTGTCACAATGTCACAAGCCATGTCACGAAACCTTCGTTACAACGCTTTTAAAAGCTTACTTTAGCGCCATACTAGATACGCCCAAAGCGGCCTCCAAGAAGAGAATCGTTGTAACTGTATTCTGCCTCACACCACGCATAAGAAAAAAAAAAATTAAGAAAATACAGCTACAAAAAATAATGAAAAAACGTGCCAGTTTTACGGGTATTGGGAAAGCTTGCTGCGAAATTGGCTCTCCGCTTGCTGGAACAAGCCAAGACACTTGGTCCCGCCTGATTCCGTTTCCCGGCGCCGTCGAAAAGAGGATCGTCTCCTTTCCCGTACGTGACCGTAATTGCTTCCTGAGCACCGTCCCTGTGATGACAATGATCTTTTCCGGACCAACAAACGGAGCTTCCTTTTCCCGGGAGCATTCATGGCACACTCAAATCGACGAAAAGACTACGCCGAGCCAAAAAGAACAACCGCCGCCCGTTGACGACGAAAACGTACGCGACCGGGAAGTCAAAGAGGCAACGAAATGGACTGCTGTCTAAAAGGAAAGAATTTCAAACCTTAAAACTTAGATTAAAAAAAAAAAAAAAAAAAACTTTGACGCCATGGAAGAAAGGCGAGGAACCAAGCGAGCCACGGGGGCGACTTACCAGAATGATTCACATTTCGGCGTCATTATTCCACTCGTGCGTTGACCAATGGCGATACGTGACGGGAGGTTCTCGCTGCCCCTTAGTCGCCGTCTTTTTTCTCAGGTCTCTTTTCCCTCACTCGCGGCATTAGGGTATCACATTCACGGACGATTTATTCTGTCCTTAAAACCCTCGCATTTTCCTCTTCTCTGTCTGATTCGCTCGTTTCTATATGTCGTTGTTTAGGTTTTTTTGTTCTTTCTAATATACGCTTTCTCCTTCCCATTTTCACGATCCCAGTTCACGGTACCTTTAGGCACGCTCTTCCCTATTTTCTATTAGGGAGTTTTAGTAGACCGGTCCGATAACTTCGATAACAATATCCGACACTCCGCTAAGTGATTTTCCACGTGCATCGTATTGTTATCGGGCATCGTTAATAGAGAGTTTTAGAGAACCGTTTTTGCACATCCGATACGGTGCGATGGGTCCTTCGGCAAGAACTGCGAATGCGTGAGTCTTCTGCGGTAGCACGTGCGCAGATTTTACCGAAGGGTTCATCTTCATCGTATACCGTATCGGATGTGCAGAAACGGTTTTCTAAAACTCTCAATTCAAGTTAACGGGACTATCTACTAAAGCTCACTGTCAACGAGTTGTAGTAGACCGTTCCGTTATGTCTGATATCAATACCCGAAAACGATAGGTGGCATGTGCGAATGCCTCAACGCGTATCGTTATTAAAAAGTCTACATGAAGTCCCCATAATATGTTTCGTCGCATTACTTATCTCTATTCTTCATATCCATCGCAGTTGACCTTCCCATGTTTTCCCTCCCACGCTACCGGATATTGTGTCTTGTTCGCCTTATTTCTTCCATGCCTCTCTTCTTTTTTATATGTTGTGATACTGTCTAACTTTATTCTCTTTCACGTTAACTTCTACCCCACTAATCTCCGCATTTTTTTTTGTACCCTCCCTACGCTGCGATTCGATTTAACTTCCCCATTTCCGCGTTCTCACTGGTTTGTTTCCGACACCTGTCGTTCCCCATTTTTTCATTCCCATCTCTTTCCTCGCCTACCATTTCCTTTTCTCCCTACACGCTCAATGTGACGGCCATAAAGCGCCAGTCCGTCCACGCAAAATAGATAAAAACAGTACCTTCTGCTGCTACAAAAACAAAGCAAATGTTGAAAACGCGCGGGGAAAATAAAAACTACTATGGCGACACTCTGAATAGGTTGGGCGGGAACAGAAGGAGCGCCACGAATTGACAAAAGTCTTCTTCCTTTCTTCGTTCAGCGGGAAAAAAAATAGAGAAACTGGAAAAAAATGAAAGCGAGTAGACTGCGCTGTTGTTCGCTTCTTCGGCGGACGTGAGACGCCTACCAGCTTAGACATCTTCTTTGCCCAAGGTTCCTGTTTCGGATTTCCATTTCCAGGGCCGCGATTCTGCCGTTCTTTTCTTTTTCTTTGTGTGTCGCCGAGTGTCGTCTGTTCCTTTGGTCTGTCGGTCTTCTTGTTAGCTTCTTTTTTAATGAGTCAGCATTAGAACGCTCGCTTTCACGAAAACCCGGCGGTGTCTTGCGTTTGTCAGTTGTCGCGTGCGACGCCTCCATTGGTTCAAAGCGCTGACGTAAGCACTCATCAATTTCTTCATCTCTCCCCGGCGCTGACAAACTGACAGACACTGCCGGGTTTTCGCCAAAACGAGCCCTTTCATATCACAAAAAATCACTCTCACATCTGGTGTGAAGGCAGATAGGAGGAGTCGCCGCCCGACACCTCCTAGATAACAAAGCCGAAGTGCTGAATAAGATGGCGTCGTCAGAGAAGTTCAGCGCTGAACAAAAATTAGAAACGAGTGCGGCGTCAACGCTCGGGTTTGAGTCAAGTTTAAGCCGAACGTGTACGAAATCGTCGCGTCCAATCTGTGCCGAGCATAGGTCTTCCATGATGACGCCATCACATTCAAAACTACGGCTTAGTTATCTTGGAGGTGTTGCGACGCGACGCGGTGGAATGCGGGCGTGCTGAGTTGCCGCTCTGCTGTCGCCGGTTGGTCTTCGCTCTGGTTTCCGTAGTAGCGGTGCGTGAGCTGTGATCTGTGTGAGAAGTAAAAAGGATAAATGCGGTTCACTCCACAAGTGATATAATGCGGTTCCTTCCACGTGTGGTATGGATGTGGTTCTTTCCACTAGTAATATGGATGACCGTATCCAAGGGCGTCGACGTACTCTAACAGGCAGAGTACAAAAAAGGGGGGCGAAAACAAGTACAGAAAGGTCCATTCGTGGATTCTTGGGGAATCCTTTAGCTTGACCCTTTTGAAACGCCACACACGTCCCCCTTTGGGAAACGCTAACACAAACCCCGTAACAAGGCCAAAAAAAGGTAGCAAAGAAATAGAGGAAGCAAAAAAAAAAAGCCAAAAGAAAAATGTGAAGGGGTCAGTGTTAGCGTTTCCCAAAGGGTCATGCTAATGCATTCCCGAATAATCCAGCTATAGATCTTTCTGTAATTTTCTTTCTTATATTTGACATAACTTTCACACTTTTCGCGTCTAGATGGCCTGTGTCCGTTCTTGTCAACCTTAGTTTTCATTTATGTCGCCAGCTACACGCAGTTTTACCTTGCGATGAGCAGTAGAGGACTCTACGAGCCATCTAAACCAATCAAAGTTTGTGTGTGTCACATGACTTTCTGGAAAGGCGCTGCGACCCCTGAGGCGAGTAGTCGCGTGATGAGTTCACAACATTGGATTGGCTGGGATGGCTTGTTGCATTCCGCTGTACTCCATTATAACGCGAAATGGAGTACACACTAAAGAATGAAAGGAAACTTGCACATATAGGCGCGACCGACTTTTTGTTGCCAGAATTTAAAAAGAAGGCTATTGTTCGGCCCTATTTTGTCTTCTAATGCTGGCCACGGTTAACAGCAGTGCTTCCAAACACGCGGCCCTCGACTGTCCGGGACGCCACCGCAAGAACCCTGGCGGCAAGGTCCGGAAAACATAGGTCTACTCTCATGACGTTTTAACGTATTTGGCACCAATATCTCGTCCTTTAAAGGGAGCGTTGTCTTGTCTAACATACCGTAAATACACAAGTATTTTCTTAAATTCTCCTATAAATATTGTCGGGAATGCAAAATGAACCGCATGAAAAAGATTTCATTTCGAGACGTATTGAACTCGAATAATCCAAGAGTGAATTGAGCGACATGGAAACGATTGTGTGCTCAGTTTCTACTTATGTTGAAACATTCAAGCATGTTGGCGGAATTGTGGCACTTTAAGTCTTGTAATCATGCTACGCACAGTTGCATGAACAAATCAAAGATAATGACGACACTGGCAGAACGGCGATTTTACCAAAGGGTGATTTCGTCTCAAATCGCGCAAAGAAAATGATAGGTCCTTCAAAAAACTAGGCAAAAAAGATTAGTTGGTGAAAAATCTGTGACTAAAACAAAACTGCAAATTAGAACTACGCAATATTTTTTTGTTCTTGAGGTTTGGGTTTCGAAAGGGCGGTCTTGCCAGTTTTGCAGTTTTCGCGAGTGACGCCATTTGGAGTCTCTGAAAAGTTAGTATTTGTTTTTCCACAACAATTATAACCTTTTTTTTTTTGCTGCTTTAAGACTTCATATTGAAGTGCTAAAGTTCTGTAGAAGTGTGTTTTTTATTTTATTTTATGAAATAAATATTCTTGAATCTTGCATCTTTAACAATACTAGGCCAAGTTTAAATCGAGCTTGCTTCCGACGTACAATTATTTAAGGCGTAAAAACATATGAAATGAAAGCTTGTATCTAAGTCAATTTAGATATTGATAATTTACGAATAATTCATTTAGAAGAAATGCTAAACTTTATCTTTAAACTTGAGACTTAAAACTTGTATCTTGAAACTGTAACTTTAACTTTAAACTTGAGAAGAAATGCTAAAATTACAAAACTTAATGTAATTCAAGAATGCGTATTTTATGTTTTTTAATATTTTTATAGAAAAACGGTTTAATGTTTGCTAATATATGCAATAAACTTTATTTGACATATATAGTTTTGTGATACTATGCAGTGCGTTTGAAAACAAGCCATATTTTTACCTCCATTCAAAGATGAAAAGATATGGGCCATCGCCAAATCTCTTACATAATTATTATATATATGCTTGTAACGTGACCATAGAATTTATAATATACATTATATTTCATTTAGGAAAATAGGCATGACCGGCACGTTATAATTAAAAACGTCCGTGCAGATGTCCAGTTTACTTATACAATTTTAAAATTCACAACTCTTTAAAGAAACTTATTAAAACGACGTTTTTAACAAGCATAAAAATTAGGTTTTACAAACCTCTGTGTCAGGCAATGAAGGGGCGAGATAAATTATATTCAGCAACCTAGGGGACCAAGTCCTAAAATTCGCTTCTTTCAAGCGGCCGCATTTTAACGTATACCGGCGAGGCTAGTTTAAAATTTCTTGACTTTATTTTTATTTGAGGCACTAACAAATAATACAAATAAACAGGCGAAATGCTTAACAAGACATATCATTTTTGGTATCATAAGCTCAGTGTAACGTTTACGGCGATAAATAAAAAGTTATCTTAAGTCATGCTAACATTACTCTTGAGGATTCGGTTTATTATTTTTATCACAACCTACAACCCTGAAAGATCCGTCTCCATTTTGGCCCTTCATCCACAAGTGGCAGAATTGATTGTTTTTCACAAGACTCAAAGAATTCCATTTCTGTTTTTATTCTGTCAGGGTAATGGGCGAGGCATGTGGCTTCACTTTTGATGAGTTCAATTTCAGAGACTTTCGGAGCCACTACATGAGCAAATTCATCGGCACTTTCAATGATTTTCAGTTCTAAAGACTTGATGTTCTGCTAGGAGGCTTGGTGCTTGAGGACTCTCCCCACGCTATTGCATGCACTTTTGCCGTGTCCCGTAGCTTACAAAATTATTTGGTAACGTCTGGTATCTTCGCCATTTCGTACAGTTGAAACTTATTTTGCAAGATCCCCGTCGGAGATGTGGACAATTTTTGTAAATATCAAAATGTTTTCTCCCAGCCACTCTTCAACTGTGCGCAGAGCGAACGGTGTGTGTGCTGTATTGTGCACGACGTCGTCGCTGAAAACTCCGAAGCTGTAGGTTTTGCACTCCTTTGTAGCGACGCGGGTAAATATAGACACATCAAAGCATTCTACCGCTAGCAGAAGAACGACGCTACAGTTTTCCGCAAAATCAAAATGCAATGTGATGGTACGAGTCTTGAGATACGACTTTTCTGAGCTTATAGCAAGCCGGTGAGCATGTTGGATGGATGAATGGTGGAATTACTTTGTTAGGCACTTTCAGAGCTCATTGCAAAATGCGTTACTTCCCATTTGCTTTTAGCAGTACGTTAGATTCCCACCAAGTTACTTTGATATATTCGTCTTCCTTCATTGGCAACGATTTTATGGTTAAACCATCTCTTTTTGGAGACACCTTACAGGTCAGGAAAACGCACTCCTTATTTGGATTAGCACACAGGCAAAGTCTCTTAGTCACTTCAAGACTGACTTTCTAGTTGCCCACGTTTAATATTCAAAGAGTAGTTGCTCCCTCTGTCGGTATTGGCTAACTATGTCTAACAAATTGGGATGAGATATCAGATATGTTGACAGAATATAACCTGCCAGCGAAGCAAAAACGAAAGGGAAAGGCTGCCGCTATCGAATGTGGTAACACATGAGCTTTAGCTCTGGTAGCGCCTCCTAGAAATCACAGGTTGTCTATAGCTTCATCCTTTCTATCACGTGCATGAATCGTCATATGGTATCGTTTCCAGTGTTGATAGTGACCCTGTCTGCGCTAAATAAACAATCACCACAGATATCTAAAAAGGGAATGCGACACTCATAGAGTTAAAAAGTGTGGCGACATGTCTATGCCCGCAAGACTTGTCGATTGCCTTTTTGACCCCGTTGCCGTCAAAACAAAAACACAGCCAATGCAGCTTACGAGAACATTAAAGGTACGTATATATCTCCACAAGAACAAATATAAAAAACGGCGAAATTAGGGAGGACTCGCACATTGCACAAACACGAAAGCAAGCGCCGAAGTGGCGCGATGCTATCCGACCTTATAGTTTCACCTCATGTCATCCAACGAGGTTTGGAACGTTACGTTTGGTTTTGCAAACATAGCAATGCCAATAGTAAAGACGGATACTGGGAGGATTCAACAAGCCTAGCTTAGCCATCGTATAAAGGAAGCAGTTCGAAAAAAAGAAAACAATTCATGCACGCTTATTGACGTGGTGGGCGGGCCGTCGCTTTCAAATGTTTTTCTCCACAAGTTCTCATTTAACTCACAGAAAACTTCTAAAACGCCTACATGTTTTTTTTTTAAATCTCGTATGCAACACTTATACAATATTTAAGACAGTTTTGAATTGTGTGGTTTACAAAGTAAGCAAACTGAACGTGCGGAAGAACCCTTTACCATATTATACTATTAATACTATCAATGTATACGTTTTGCCGAACTGTGTGTGGATTTGAGAACCAATAAAAACTATGATCATGTTACGAAAATAACTTATATTAAAGTAAAAAACGGGACTGGAATATGCGACGCAGAATTGAGGTACAAATATGTCTTGTTTTCAAACGCACTGCTTAATTTTGACAAAATCATATAAGTCAAAGAAATTTTATTGCATTTATGAGAAAACATAGAAAGTTTTTCACATAAAAAATACGTATTTTCTTAAATTGACGTTAATTTTTTTATTATTAGTTTTTCTCCTTATGTTTAGAGTGTTGTATATGAACTACGATTAAATTAACAATGCACTAATTTTAAATAGACACAAGCTTTCATTTGATATGTTTCTTATGTATTAAAAATTGTACTTCGCACTCCATCTCGCTTCAAACTTCGGCCATTATCGTCAAAAGTGCCAGATTAAATAATTTTATTTTATGAAATAATAAAAAAAACTCTTTCAGCGAACTTTAACCCGTCTATACAAAGTATTAAAGCATTAAAAGTTATAATTGTTGCGAAAAAGATCATCTAAACGTTGCGAGACACCAAAATGTGTCACACGTGAAAACTGCAAAAAAAAAAAAAACTTACATTCTGCCCTTTCAAAGCCCAAAATTCAAGCACAAAAAAAATTCCGTAGTTGTAATTTTGCAGTTTTGTTCTAGTCACACATTTTCCACCATCATATATATTTTTACAAAATGTGTTTACGGCAATCATTTTTTCTTGCATAATTTTAGATTGAAAAGTAAACATTTCGGCAAAATCTGCCTGGTTAGGTGAGTATTAAGAAAAGAAAACTGAACGTACTCTAACCAACTGGTTTGAATTGCCCGACGTTTCGCGGCCTGCTCGGACGCTTTTAGATTTTAGATAAAATCAACCTAAAAGCAAATAAGACGATATTCTTTTATTAGGAAATCTTTGGGTGCTGCTGAAAGACTCAGCGGCTGTGCAACGTAGAACACCACTGCGGCATATATTTTTTTTTATAATCCTCTCCCCCCTTCGCGTTCTATATTGGCCCTCGAAGTATCGGCGGGGAGGGGGGGGGGGACTATCTAAGCCCCCCCCCCCCCCTCCCCCCCTCAATTAAGTTTGATACCCCTAGTTACAGTAATCGGAATATTTGTCCCCGAGCAAACATATCTCCGTGATTCTTGGGTGCGATCATCTCGAAAGGCCAGTGTATACTGTGTAGAAAATTCAGATCTGTTATGAATCATAAAAGGAAGAAGTCGGTCTTTTCCTGAACTATACCAACTTCAAAAAAAAAAGAAAGAAAAAAAATCTAAGATACAAAAACATATGGTAAGGTTCACCGTTAACCTAGGATGCTCCAAGAAGCCCGTTATACATCGCTTCCTACCGCAGTAATAAGCCCAGGTAGCATAAAATACGGTTGAAATCTGTTTTTTAACACGCACACGCACGCACACGCACACGGTCAGACACACACACACAAACACAAGCCCACTCAGACACGCTCACGAGCGCACGCACACACACGGACACACTAAAGAACACGCACTAAAACACGCACACATAAGGAACTTAATGTAAATAAATGTTAAGAAAAAAAAACAGACTGACCGGCGGCCTTTCGATTGACACGCCACGAAAACCACGAAGTGGCGCCACCTTAACGAGCTGCCGCTGCGTTTATTAGTGCTCGTAAAATCCAAGCAAAGGAATAAACAAACACAAAGAGGAAAACACTGGCAGTGGTGAACTGCTATAAAGCGAGGAATGCGAAGAAGCGATGAAGTAAACCCGGGTCGAAATAAACACAGAACAGGGAAGGAAAGACAGGAACGAGAGAACCATTCCACCGGGACCTTCGTCGTGTAGCTCAGGAGCATAAACCTGTCTTTGCGTTGGACCATAAAACGTTTCACCTCGCTACTAGCGTAAACGTTCCGGAGGCGCGAACTATCCAGGCGATGGCGCAGCATCAGAAGGTTACAACCCAGCCCACAATCTTTCCTTCGAGTAAGAGACGTACGACCAAAACACGTTAGAAAGTGAGAAAAAAATAACCAAGCAATCTGCACAAAAAATGACAACAACAAGACATGCCGGACCGACAAAAGAAAAACGACCTGCTCCAAATGTGCACTTCTGTTGTTTCGGTAACAATAGAAGAGTAGTCGATGACAACTTAAGAAATATAGGGTGCGGCGAGTCCAGCACGTTTTATTAGTGTTTCGCAATTAATCAGTCAACAAGTTCCGCAGTTAATAGGGCTGCAGCGTAAAGTTATAAAAGTGCCCGAGTACGAATCAAGAACTAGGAGGTGTGACCGTACATCCAACGCTACGCTTTCTAAGCTATCGGGGAATATACCCGATACTTTAGTGAAGGGCTAGTAAAGTGGGCACCGTTTGCGTTATCGTCGTTTTGTGATCAGGGTTTGGGCTTTTGGTCGTAAGTTCTGCGGTAACAGAAGTTCTACATCTAAAAGCAACCGGAACGTTTAACTGTTCTACGAAAAGAAATCGCCGTGTTTGTCTATATTAGGTAATTTCTTGTATTCTGTTATGCCGAAGGACAGAAATGGAAACGGCAGGACGCATCTTTTCGAACAGCCCGCCCTCCAGTACCCGCTTCGTGGCTTCCCACCGTCGAGGCGTTGTCGAAAGTAAGCTTGCACCGTAGGCGGGACAACTTGAGCTCCTCCCTTCCGTTCTCAGCTTGTGAGTTACTATAAACTGAAAGATTTTTTTAAAGCTTAAACCTAACGAGTGAACGATAAAGGAACAAATAAAAACGGGCAAGATGCTCGTATATTTTCATATCGAATAACCGACGGGCCTGTAATAGAAGTTCATTTGAGAAGGAATTGACGAGAAAGTCGTACCATGCACTTTCTGGCGGAATGTGCTCATTTAGGGAAGCAACTTGATGAGGAAAATTTGAAATTCCACGCATCCCCATCTGGGTAAATTACAAAAAACAAAAGCGCCGATATTGTGTTTTTTCACCGTGTCGATTTGTGTACTGTGCGGTTCCAGCCAACATCCTTAACACCGCGGTAATGCTGAGAATATATTATACAAAACACAGCATCCGGAATTAGTCACACGGAAACGGTTCGCACACATGTCCGAACCGTACAAATGTCCGAAACAAACATACTTGGAGCACGCCCGAGGCGTGTGCACAGAAACTTGTGTCACCATGTCTACAGCCAACATCGTATTTTTTGTGTAATGCATTAGTAGTGGCACTACTCATACGTTGTAATGTACGAGCTGTGGGGGCAATGCGAGTATAATCAAATTACGAACAGTATACGTCCAACATAAGTACAGCGTCTTCTGCCTGTATCACTTCGTTTGTTTGTTCCCCTTTGTATTGGGTGGGAAACGAATTCTTCCGCGCGGGTGGTGGTGTTTTCAAAACCAAGGACGTGCTCTTACCTCTTGTTAGGGACCTTTAGCAAACCGTTACTTTATTCCGCGTGTCGAACTATCGGAGCCTTTGAGGCATGCTTTTGAGCGCGCGCCACGCATTCACAGTATCACCCGGGAGCGCGCTTAAAAGCATGCTTCAGAGGTTCCGGTAGTGCTGCGCCTGGAACGCGGTAACGGTTTGGTAAAAGTATATTATGCCTCGGGCGTTATGTTTTATCCATCCAAACCGTATCACTGTTCTCGAGCTGTTGCGCGCGTTGCACTCGGGACAGCAAGAGCGGCCGAACTTTTCTCCGATCGATCACCGCTCAAAGCGGCATGGTTTTGGACGCCGAACGCAAACATCGATCGAGCGTGTGATCGCGACACGTGCAAGCGCAAGCACCTCGGCGCGAAAGATAACAATCGCATGGCGAGACATTATGCGTCAAAATAATGCGCTAAGGGAAGACAGATCGCGGGTCAAAAGACCAAGCTTCGCATCGCCGACAGCGTTCACGGCCCGGGTAAACAACGACGGTTCCAGACTAGCCAGATTTTTGCTTTGTTTCGTTTTTGCTCCTTGAATCTCGTTTTGGGGTGCATATGAGATTCATGTTTGTGAGTGTGTGTGTGTGTGACGGACTGTGTGGAAGAATATTTTTTTAAATAAATTGTGGGAGCAGGCACGGCTGTCTAGGAACAGCATTGACCTATGGGCCGAGGAACTGAGACAAACGAAAAGACGAGAGCGCGCGGGCACGTCAGAACACCATGCTTTGTTTGGAATGATTAGGGGCTAGACCTAGAGTTAGCTGCTTTGTCTCCACTGCCATAGTTCCGCTATACCCACAAAGCCTGGCAGTTCGACGACGGAGCCATAGAGTGCCCGGTCGCATATTTGAAGCGCGAGGATCTGGTAGCACAGAGCATCAAAGACCCATTTCTCGAGGAAACTGGACGTCAGCGGACAGCTTTTGCAGCGGCGAGGACCCGAAGCACACTTCTTGTGTGTTTCGGGTCCGCTGCGAAACGCCGTAGCGGGGCGAGACGATCACGCTGCGGCGTCTCGTCGCTGCGGGGCGCCAGTCACATGGCTCTGCTCTCATCCGTTGTCTGCCACTCCACCTTTTCCAGATCGGCTGCCGCTTCTCGTGGCGATCTGCCAGGCTTTGTCTGTATATAGGACGTTATGCCGCTGTACTCGTTGAAAGCACTCGAACGCGAAAGCCAAACACAGGACGCCGGCGCCCCGCGTCCTAACGGCTTCGACGAGTGCAGTGGAGACAAAGGCAGCTAGCTTTATGTCCACCCCCTAATCTTTGGAATTGGAGCTCGGCGTTCTGACGCCCCACACGCGTTTGCGTTTCTTCTGCTCCCTCACTTTTTCGGTGCATTAAAGAAAGTTTTACGGTAGTCTTGGGTATTTCTTTGTTACTGCTCTTGCCTGTTTGCGAAAAATTATGAAGTCGCAAAGTAGTTAACAAGCTTACGGTAAAGAGTTGCAACTAAAAAAAATGTTACATGAAGCACGTCAAGCGGAAGTTTTCTTAACCCGAGAAAGATTCGTCGAAGCGGCAGTTTGTTACGTAGAACTCCATGGATAATCTTGGCAACGAAAGTGTGTCGAAAATCATCGTTGCGTACTGGACACGCTCTTGCGAGACTTGCGTCATGAGAGGTGCCACGATAGCTTCACATTAGCTCAGGAAATTTGTAAGCGAGAAAAAAGGGAGACACGAAGAAGTGGACACGGACAAGCCTGTTGACGTTTACAAATTTCATCGAAAATAAGCACCAACTAGCCCAACAACAAGTCTCGCTAAACTTCGAGCTCTGTATGTCGCAAAAGCCGGTTGTAGCTAACAACGTCAGCCGCTGGAAACAATATTGTAGCTTCATGGACATCGCCGTCGTACTGTCAGAGAATAAAATCACTGAGGTTCGACGGAAGTCGTTTGCGAGAGCCACGCTCAATATTGCTTGAAAGGTTTTTGGAGGATAAGTTGTGACGTGTCGCTACTTGAACGAAGAGAAGAGAACAAGTGCAGCGCTAAACGAAATTAAATATACCACCGCAGCGCGTTCCTTCGTGTACCTGTGGCGCCATCTGCCAGAACAAGCGTTCTGTCTGGTGTCGCGAGTTGCACATGAGCCCAGCTGAGCCGAGCACTCGGCGGCTGTTGGTACTTGGTGCTCAACCCCTAATAGGTGGTCAACGCTGGCCATAAATTTGCAACTAATTTTTTTTTTTGCATTAGCGGAAACAAATGTGTTTGATTCCAAAGTTTAAAGTAGTAAAACAGTGACCACCACTCGCAGTGATTTCCGTTCATACTACACAAATATGTAGTGTCATTGCACGTGTGTCCTTTTTATAGACTGAACAAATAATGTCTTCCTTTTTTATATAAATTTTGGGTAATATAACTTCACATCTTGAAGGTCACATGAATATTGCGAGTGTCACGGGATGATTAGAAAACATCGGTCAAGCTTGAGGTTCATGCTTCGTAGTAATCACCTATCGGGAGTTGTTCCCCAAGCGTCCGAGCGCAAACAGCCGCTGACTGCTTGGCTCAGCTACGCGCATGTGTGACTCGCGACGCCAGGTTACACGGCTTCTTCTGGCAGGTGTCGGGGCAGGTACGCGAGGTCACGCGCTCCGCTGGTCCATTTTGTTTCGTTCAGAATTCTACATGGACTCTTGCACACGACATCATCGCACCTTGCTGGTGGTGATTCATACTTTTCTGTCGAAAGAAGCAAACTCGGTGGGGCGTAACGCATGCTCCCTAAAGTGCACAATCAGCAGCAAAGGCCATCGCAACGGCAATTGATATGACGTCAACGCAAGTCGCGTTTAGGTTTGAGCTGCCAGTATCGAACCTCCTGGCACGCGAATTTGCGCAGCAGACAAGACAGAAAGGCATATCTGCTCCAGACATGAAGGTTACGCACAAATAAAAAGAAAAAAAGCGAATTAATATTTTGATAAAAAAAATAAACACAAAAAGAAAGTTTAGGTTGGGTTAGGACATATTTCAAAAACTTCGAGCTCGTAGAAAAAAAAAATATATTGACGACAGCAAGGAGAAAAACAGGATCCTTCTCTATTCTCTTGTGTGCCATGGATACCTGCACGGATGTTTCCAATCTCACCCCGAAGGCGAAGCCATAAATCCCGGGAAGGCCCGTTTCAATTTCGCTGCTCGCTCAAGACGACGCGGGAAAACGGTGTGTGAACGACGGGAACGGGCAGCAAAAACCCCTTCTACCACCCTCTTCTCTGCACCCGTCAAATGAAAATATACACCGAGAAAGCAGCACACAAACTACTCAATGCAGAACTTCAGAAACAACAAATAAGATGAAACGTTAAAAAGTCTAGAATGAAAAAAAAAAAAATATTGCTTATTCTTGCACAAACGTTTAGATCTCCGGATAAAATATAGTTTCCTCCCAAGCTCCATCCTCTTTACATACTTTTAAGGAATAAGCAAACAACACAAAAAACACAGTATGCAGTGTTGTTTGTTTAAAGTCACCAAATAACGATATTTTAAAATACAACAAAACACTATCGCTATAAGTAAAAAAAAACAGTTAACATTTTTTTCTAGAAAAACGACTCCAGAAGATGAAGGGTATAGTTATGAGTTACTAGAATTGTTTGGTTTCCTTGTCTTGCAAGTGGTGGAGAAACAAAGGCTCTTTCGCGAATAGCTGTCTGGGTGTTGTAGGCGGATTTTGTGAACCCCGCTGGGAGAAGAAAACGTATTGCGACAAATGACACTTAAAATATGGCTGCCGCGCTAGAAACAGACCGGAAGAATTTGAGAGAAAATCATATATTTTTTCGGGCTTTTGTCGTAAATTAGTGTGTTTTTGATTTAAGCTTTCTTACTCGTGTGCTGTGGAACTCCTGACGAGTGTTATTCTGCATCGTCAAAGGTTCAATATACGAGTTCGCGTCGGCTTGGGAACACCGCTTAATGGCTCAGGTAGGCTTCGGAGTCTGCGTCTGGTGGGCGTTTCTTGCAACCCGAAGTGAGGAGGACATTTCATTATCTTCTACTCACGCAAACAAACACCAGACGCGCGCTAAGCCTGGTTTCTGTGACCACGATCTCTTTTCCGGCATTCTTATGTTGCATAAAGAAAAGGCGGGGGGTTACTCGTGACTTGCTCTTCTCTGGCTTTCTAAACCATCGGTGACTAAATGGCACTGGTGTAAAAACGGAAGCCAGTGGGCAAGGGACGTGTCTACCGATCAAAACGAAGATGGGTGTCACAAAAGAAAATTTACACGGTCTTTTTTACCGCAAAAATAAACTAGGCATCGCCGAACGCTCATTCTCCGCCCAAAGGTAGCCCTAGAGGTCACAACCAGATGCCAAAGTTTCAGCCCGATCCAATATCTTAATCAAAAGTTATAGCTGATTTTCTGAACATTTCAATGGGAAAATGGCGGCCGACGGAGTTTTTGAACACATGGGGCTCTATGGCGCCAGAAACCGAAAACGGGCAAAAATGGGCTCCATTTTCCCATTGAAATTTTCAATAAATCACTTATAACTTTTAAGTTATCGGATCGGGCTGAAACTTTGGCATCTGGTTGTGACCTCTAGCTCTACCTTTGGGTGGAGAATGAGCGTTCGCCGATGCCTAGTTTTATTTTGCGGTAAAAAAGACCGTGTAAATTTTCTTTTGTGACACCCTGTATATATGCGTCTCACCTCTAACATTAGCACTTCGTACCAGTTTTTATCGAGTTCGAACGCCCGTCTAATTAGCAACCAAGGCCGAAACACTATTTATTTATTTATTTATTTGCATTACAGAGAGGAGTGGTACTATACAGTATAAAATCGTTGGCTACTTTCTTGAAGTCTGTGGCTTCAGTGATGGCAGCAATGGAGGCAGGGAGGTGGTTCCAATCGTTAGAAGTTCTTGGAAAGAAGGAGTCAAAGTATAAGTTTGTTCGACATGATGGAGTCCCCACCTTAAACTGATGGTCAGTGCGAGACGATATGTAGAATGCACGAAGATATAACTGGTCTTGAAGAAGCGGGTTATGATGATAAATTTTGTGGCGAAGATACTTGCGACGAAGGGCAAGGTCAGGTAGATCCAGGGTTAATTTCATTGCGGAAAAACTTGCATTACGAGAATAATTAGAAAGAATAAAACGAGCAGCACGGTTTTGGATGGACTCGAGAATGTTTGATAATGAAGCCTGCCCAGGATCCCAAATTGTACAAGCATACTCAAGTTTAGGCCTAACTAGGGATTTATATAATTGTAGCTTCACGGGAACAGCAGCAGAAACAAAGTGTCGGCGTAAAAACCCTAGCATGCGGTTAGCATTATTACATACGTAGTTCACATGCATGTTCCAGGGAAGATTATGAGTTATGTGTATGTCTAGGTGCTTGTACGAATCGACACATGTTAACGGAGTATTGTTAAGGATGTACACGGTAGGATCGGCGATCCTCGAAAGACCGGAAACACGCATGCTTTGGCATTTGTTAACGTTAAGCTTCATTACCCAGCTGGAGCACTAAGAAGAAATGATATCGAGATCAGACTGGAGCATTGTAGTATCACATGGGTTAGTAATCACGCGGTATAACACACAGTCATCGGCAAACAGTTTGATAGAGGATGCAATCTGGGCAGGAAGATCATTGATGTAAATTAGGAACAATAGAGGACCGAGGACAGATCCCTGAGGCACCCCGGAAGAGACAGAAATAGTAGAAGAATTATGTTCGTTAGCAGTGACATATTGTGATCGGTCAGATAAAAAGCATCTAATCCAGCCCAAAACGTTAGGGTCAATATTTAACTTACTAAGCTTAAAAACTATAGATGTTTTAAACACTATAGATGTTTAAAAGTACGGCCCCCGAACGCCGACATCTTGCCGGAGTGTGAGTGCCTTATAGACGAACCTGATCGGATGGATGTTAGTCGAATGTTAACGGCTGTACTCTTTATAACGGGCGGCCGCTTGCGCCACCTAGCGCTATCTTGCCAGGGCGGGCTCACGGTTGCCAGACTGGCGCTCTAAGAAAGTGTTTTTCGCGCAGAGTTGCTAGATCAGGTTTTGAATCGGGGCAGCTCACAAACGTGTATGGATGTTTGCAAGTGAGTCTGGCCAATGTAAATGAAGAACACTCTGTTTGGGCTCCAGTCTGGCACCCGTGGGCACGCCTTGGCAAGGCTTGACTATCAGACGATCTACACTCGCCAGCAGTAAGGTGGCGGCACCAGACGCCGAGCTTGCAACGTCTACACGCTATCGACACAGTGGCGTGCCATTCGCGTCGGGTTCTGCGTCTTTGCTTTTTTTTTTTTCTTTCCACCTTTTTTTATATCATTTTCTCTCTCTTTCTTCTATCACTATTCCTTACCAAAAAGGGGAACCCTTAAAAACAAAAATGTCCTCGAAATAAAAAAAGGCATACCACCCAAATCGGAGAAGAAAAACGTCAGCTCAAAAACGAATAAAGGCTCGTTCACACTCTTGCGACCGAGTACGACTGAGAGAGACGAGATCTCTTAAAACTTCTTAAATTTTTTTAGAACGAGGGAACATACTGGCATTGTGGCGCCATCTATGCGGTGACCCTGGAACTGCATTTCACAAGAGCGAAGGTTTTGCGGGATTTCCGAGGTCAAATGTGCGTAATACCCATAGAAAGGCTCGTTTATAACATTGACAAAAGTTTTTCGAGCCAAGAAAGAAAGGATAATGTGCTAGAGAAATAAAAAAATATGCCGGACCGCCGAGCTTATACTGCTACCCAATAGATGGCGCAAGTGTGTCCTCTGGTTTAAGAAGTTTTAAGGAACCCAGGTTTAAGAGGTCGCAAGAGTGTGAACGGGCCTTAAAATATGCAAAATAAACAACACCGAAAGAACAAATAATAGCTCGGTAAAATGAACAGACAAAAACTATGTACCGTCTTTTCCGGAGAATAATACAGTCTAACAAACAAACTGTTCCGGGACAAAAAGGAGAAGGAAGACAAAGCGTTCTGCAAAAGAAGACACGAATGCCCACGTTCAGGCGGAAAATATGCTCCCGGGTCCCTCGGCGCCCGAATCGTACCGACATTTACCGCTCTGCAAAAAAAAAAAAAAAAATGAATCGCCCGCCCATAATACGGAATCTTAGAAAGTGTTCCGGTGCTTGCACTTTCTTTTGATTTTTTTATTTTATTTCTCAGGAACGCGACAATTTTTGCTTTCTTTAAATTGAACTAGAACACATTATTTTCTTTCTGGCCATTATTAATATTTCGCTTTTTTAAGGACACGGTGATGAAATTTCGCGCCCTTATAAGGTCCATAAATCAAGCTGTCAAGCGGCTGAAAAGGACAATGACGATGAAGGGTTCAAGCACCCGTATTAGGAAGCACGCTTATGCCTATACTTCGTTTCGTTATAAATCAGCAAAAAACTAAAAAATCACAAAACTAAGGTGGTTGCCTAAAAATAAAAAAAAGAAAACCTCTTTACGGGAATTATTTTTTAGCCAAAGCGCACGCCATGGATTGAAATAAAAAGGTGATACACATTAACTAAATAACTTGCTAAAATTTACTAATTCAAATTTAATTAGGTGAAAAAGACAGTTAATTTAATCTACTAAATCAAATGACTTTATAAATATATAACGCAATTAAAGTATTTTACTGCGCCCCCCCCCCCCCCTTTCCGGCAAATAAAAAAAAACACGCTTAATATGGACATGTTTCTAGGTTTCGGTTAAATATTCAAGCGCATCTTAGAGCCAGGGGCCTTCTTGTGTTAATTTAGGGATGCGAGGCACGTGGAAACTGGCCTTAATATTTTTCACTTAATTATGTTCATTAAATCTTAGACCTCATATAGTTTTTTTATCTTCGCGTCTGTTGTGAATTGCATCGTGACCATAATTTTTCTTTCTTATGTCTCGTAGATATTTAAAGACTCACTTGAAAGGTAGGGCTCCTGGGTGTATCTATAGAATCGACGTGATAACTTCTCTGATTTCTTTTTTAACTTTAATTCCTCCTAGATTTTTTGACAGATGTGTTACAAAAGGCGAGTAATGTGTTTAACTAAGCGGTTGAACCAAAGAAACAAACAAAATAAAACTATAATACGGTCAGCTGAACTTAGGAAAATAGAAAATAGAGAGAAAAAGGAACACACATACCGCTGGTATGTCTGTCCCCTTATCTCTCTATATTCTATTATCCTAAGTTCCGTTGGCCCTATTATATTATTGAAAACCAACAAGTTCCACAAAAGCCCGTAACAAAAAAAAAAAAAAAACAGTGAGAAAGAAACACTGCGGACAGTACTACCAATATTTGTACTTTAGAACAGTGATGAAAAAAATAAATATGTCATTAACGCCATAGTTCAGTCGGTGTAGAAGAATATGTAAAGCATAAATAAAACACCCAGAATTATTGAACATGGACCTTACTATTGTTCACGGACATTCTTAAGTGTTTGATGGTTAGAATTTGTTACTTTTTTTTTCAGGCAGCTGGTTACACTATTAAACATTCAACACTAGAACGAGAAAATAAAGCAATCAGTATGTGATGGGAATGTAATAGCCAGGCCATGTCCTAACATATTAAATTTACTTCGCTTTTTTGAATATATTTATAAGTTCCCTAACAAAAATCACCAAGAAAAAAACGTCTAGTCTCCGAGATATAAAACAAGCGTAATTAGTTGAATGCGTGAAAGTTTCTGTAACACATTTTTCGCTCATTTTTCTTGTGGCAGCATGGCAGCATATTATTTATTCGCGGCTGCATGTCACGAATGAATACTTAAACTTCATTCGCGGCATTCAGCCGCGAATACGTTTTTTTCGTCTTTGTCGTGCAGGTACGTATAGTTGTGTTGCCTTGCCCTCAAGTGTTACGTGATGATGTCGCCGGTTATTCTGATTCTGTCTGAGTATTGATATTACTGCCTAAGCAGTAAAGTCGAACTAAACCCCGGTCCCACGGTCACAGAACAGTTTAGATGTTATTTCAAAAATTCAGGAACAAGCGTCAAGTGACCTTAGCTCCATTAAACAGTCTTTAGATAACTGCATTTGTGAAACAGATAAACGATTTGAAGCAATTGAAATAAATGTGCAGTTGCTTTACAAAAAGTGCAGAAAAGGTTGAAACATGCGACCATGAAAGGAAGGAGCTTAAACGGCTGTTAGGGCGGATGACAGAGAAGGTACATGATTTGGAAAACCGCAATAGACGAAACAATTCCTATTGTGCACGGTGTGAAAGAAAGAGATAACGAAACTATAGCGCTGCTTAAAGATTCTGTTTTAGACGACTATCCTCGAGGACGAACTGGGGATTAAGGTGACAAGTGTGGAACGTATTCACAGACTAGGTAGAAAAATGGCCAACAAATCTAAAACTGTGATTTTGAAAATTTTTGATTTTTTTGAAACAAAATTGAGGTCATGAAAAACGCTCGGAAACTCAATGAAAGCAGTATCTATGAATCAGATGATTACCCCTAAAAAGTAAAAACGATAAGAAGAAATTTGTGGATGACTGTGAAAGATTAAAGAAGGTCGGCAAGCAAAGTGTCGTTAAAGTATCACAAGTAGATCGTATGTAAGGATACGTATATTTGAGATATGAATTTGATGCGTAGAGTAAAGGTCACAGATATGCAAGATGAACAAGAAAAATTACGTCAGTCTTGTAGTAGGGCAAGAATATAAACTGATCAATGTAAATGCTAGGAGAGTTGCTAATAAGGTTGAAAGCGTTGACCACATGCTATTTGTATCTTCTTCCGATGTAATGATTAGTTACAGGGACATCGGTAAATCCAAATATACTCAGTTCGGAAATACGTAATCCAGAATATTATATTTTAAGGAAAGATAGACAATCCAGAGGAGGATGAGTACCGATATTTTATCGAAATGAGTTCTTTGTAAGCACTTCGTGACGTGCCTAATTTGGAATACCTGTTGTGCAAGGCAGTGTACACGGTGTGTCGTATGTAATTTATTCATGCGCTAGACCTGAGAATTTTTCACCGGGGGTAATGAAGATCCTTATCGAGTGCTCTGTCAAGTGCATACATTTTAACGGAAACCTCGTATAAACTAGAAAGTTTAATCTACGAAACATAACCTGGTCTGATCTGAGTGTCAGTAGTGTTGATCGTTTTCATGGGTAAGCTCTTTTGGATCTTACGTTTGCCCATAATTTCACCCATATTGTTAGAGGTTTTACGCAAAGCTAATATCGGTTCCAGTTCGATACTTGATCTTGTATTTCTAAATGCCAAGTTGAGTGACATTTTGTATACTTGCAACATCCATGAAGGTATTTCGTATCACAATATGGTGGAGGTGATTATTCCCGTTGAGAATATCAAGACTACCAACGTTAAACATATAAGTGTGCCGAGCTACAAACAAACGGATGATGTCAGCGTCATGGGGTATTTGTAATTGTCCCTTGATAGGCTCATGCTCCTTGCTGACTTTTGTGGAACGAACGTTAAGCAATTGTGGGCGTACTTTGTGGCCATTGTGAACAACTGTGTTGCGCGATTTGTGCATCTTAGAAAGAAGAAAACCGAACGTGAAAAGTCTATGGATCAATATAGATATACATTACCTAAAGCGCAAAATTGTCCGGGTGAGAAAAAAGTACTCCAAAGTGTGCAGCAGGAGCTTCCGATCAAAGAGTTTCCATACTAAGTAACAAGCTGAAGAAGATGCTGGATGAGTTTAAACATTACTTTTTTTAATGTAACGCTTCGCTCATTTCTATCTAAAGCACCGCAAAAAGTTTGGCGGTATGTCTCAGTCACTACTCGAGAGCCATTGATAACAACTGTTACTCTAGAAAAGTTTAACACTTTTTTTTTTTAAAGTAGGTATTTACTTTGGAGGACGGTTAACATCCAGAGATTGTGGCGTACTTCTCTGCTCGTATTGAAGACATAGTAGTTTCAGAGGAAGGCATTTTTAATTTGTTAATTATTATGGATCCTAAAAGAGACCTGGTACTGGTATTTTATATAATGAATTTTTAAACGTTACTTAGAGTTACAGCTAAGTATCTTTTTTATAATTTTCAATGTGTCTCTTCTTTACGAAGTCTTACCAAGTAAGTGGAAAGTTGGGGAATGCGTTCGTATTCAGAAATCTGGAGATAGAAACAATCCAGCAAACTACAGGCCGGTATCCGTGGCTAGAATGTGTTACACGCTTCAATAACATGTAATATTTTAGCATATAATTTTATTATATAGAAAACAATAACATTTTTTCACAATATCAGCACGGTTTTAGAAGAAAGTTATCAACAAATAATCAGTTGATTGAGTTAAAACATGACCTGTCAAACACAATCAATAATAGCAGCCAAACAGATCTCATTTTTCTCGAAATGTCGAAAACATTCGATCGCTTATCTCGCCCGAAACGTCTCTTAAAGGTTTCTGCTTTTTTAAAGAATAATAGTTTTGTAAACTAGATAGTGCCTAACCTGCCTAATAGATGCCAATATGTATGTTTGAATGTCAAGATTTCTACACCACTTTCAGTAACTTCAGGAGTTCCCCAAGGCTCAGTGCCTGGACCTCTCCTGTTTCATATTTATAATATAGATATGACTAAAATATTGAAATGTCAGCTAAATTATTTACAGATGACTGCGTCATTTACTCTGAAATAAAATCCTTTCAAGATTAAGAAAAACTTATTAGAGCTTTAACTAAAGTTAAAGGGTAACTGCAAAGAAAAAAAAGTGTATTTTTAAACAGCCGAATTGGGACAAGCATGTCACAAAACAATTGTTTCGCCGAAAACAAATTTTTTTGCAGCAAAATTTATTGCGCGAGACTGATTTTAGTTTGCGGCTATTTCGTGCGTTTTAAATCGCGCGCCACAAAGTTGGTACTATACGTCACGGAGTGGCTGCTATACGTCACGGAGTGACGTTTAACAGCCACTCCGCGCGCTTCGAAAGAGCGGGATTTTCAAATGTGGAGAAGTTGTGACCACGACTAAATTACGTCCTGTGGCGTAAATATTGCTAGAAATAAATTGGTTTTTTTTTCGTGGAAGATTTGTTTCGTGACATGCTTATTCCAATTAAGCTGTTCAGAAAAACACTTTTTTTCTTTGCAGTTACACTTTAAGGAATGAACTGATGGTTGGCAAATGCAAATGACTATGATAAAACTGTTGCAGTGACAATTCCCTGGAATAAGAATCATTTGAAATATAGTTATAATATTATATAATTATCGGCAAATATATAGATCAACACAAATGCCTTGGTATGAATAGCACAAGTAAACTTAACTAGAACCAGCCTATAGATGGTGTTGTTAAGAGGGCTAGGGGAAGACTTTTTACAATTAGGTGAACGCTGAAATTTGCGGATACTGAAACGAAAAGAACTGCGCATACTACACTGATCAGGTCTATTCTGGAATACGCAAGTACTGTATGGTATGAGCATTCAGCCGCAGGAATAAATAAATTGTGTGCAAAAACTTTCTGCGCAATTTATTTGTAATAATTGCAGATTTAACTCTTCGCTGTCTAGATTGATTTTAGAAGCTAATGTTCAGCCGCTAGAAAAAGGAGCGAAGGCAAATACACTTAAACATCTCTATTCTTTTGTCAATAAAATGTTTAACGTCAACAGTGAAATATATATATATATATATATATATATATATATATATATATATATATATATATATATATATATATATATACTGTAAAACCCTCAATGCTCGCGAGCCCTTAATTTTCGCGAATATCGCGAATTGAAAAATTCGCGAAATTTAAGGGCACGCGAAAATTTCGGTCCTTAAGAGTTTCAATGCAGGCGTATGGAACTCGCGAAATTTATTGGCCGCGATTATGTCCTCTGTGACCGATTCGCGAAATATAGGGGCAGCGAAAATAAAGGGTTTTACAGTATACCGGGTGTTTTTTTTTTAAGCTTAACAGAATTTTTAAAAACAAACCATGAAACCTAGGTTAATGCGGTCTGCGCAGGTGAGCTATAAGGCTAGGGGGACATAGTATAGGGGACTAATCGTAACGATCAGTCGGCTAATTAGTTAAAATTCGTTAATTAACTTTTTATTTAATGAAAATCGACATATAGTTCCAATTAGAAACTTGCTCAGCGTCATCGAAAACCACTAAATCAGTAATTTTCAGAAAGACTTTGAACGTGTGAGAAGCGTAGTAGTGCACGAAAGTTACCGCTCGTGGAGCAGGTACAAGGCTGGGGCTAGATAAGCGACGGAAAAATTGCGCGGGCGCCTTATCGCAGCCGCTAGCTTTGTACGTGCTCCACGAGTGCTAACTTTAGTGCACTACTACGCTTCTCACGCGCTCAAAGTCTTTCTGAAAATTACTGATTTAGTGGTTTTCGATGACGCTGAGCAAGTTTCTAATTGGAACTATATGTCTATTTTCATTGATTAAAAAGTTCATTAAAGATTTTTAACTAATTAGCCGACTGATCGTTACGATTAACTTCCTATAATATGTCCCCCTGGCCGTATAACTCACCTGCATAGACCGCATTGTTCTAGCTTTCATGGTTTTTTTTTTTTTAAATTCTGTAAAGCTTAAAAAAAACACCCTATATATATATATATATATATATATATATATATATATATATATATATATATATATATATATATATATATAACATTTTCAACAACCGGTTTACTCAGTTTAAATAATTCCCTATCATTAAAGCAATTCAATATTAAGCATGATGTTTTCTAGTATTCTTTTTTTTTTCCCAGGGGAATTGACGAATGGAATTCACTAGCAAATTAAATTGAGACCCTTCCGTCACTTGATGGCTTTGTAGAAGCAATAACCTCTGTCACGAGATAGTAATTGTAATATATACTGTAACTGTTTCTTTTTGTGTTCCCCTATCTGCTATGGCCCACGTGTGCGAGTCGCAGCATCCCTTATATACATACAAAAAAAAAAAAAAAATCAAATGAACTACGTCGCAGCGTACGTATGCCCTGGAGGGAAAAAACAGCAATCTGCGGGCATGAAAAGTTAAACAAAATGATCGAATGACAACGCAGAGTGTGGAAGAATCCCTTCGTTTAGTTTACGAATGACGCAGACTTGGACGTTTGAATATCTCCTACCTAAGCAGCCTATCCGCGGACGTTATAGAGCGGCACAAACCGCTCATCCTGTACGCACAAATTAAATGTGACTGCAACTATAGAATTAAAAAGAAGGCGACCCGCCCCCTTCTCGGAATATCACCCAGAAACCAGAACTCATGTCTAGATCTCTAGGTTGAGAACCAACACATCCAAGGTTGGCCGCAAAGATACAGGACTTTCCAAACGCTAGATGACATTCGCCTGCCAGGGTGCAGTGACAAATGAAGACCTCTTGACTCCACCACCATAGTATAAATATATATTGGTATATTTCCACCAAAAATATAACGAATTTCGGTTGCATTAGATCCCTCAGCTGCTTGCTCCTTAGCTTCGTTCAAGCATTACGTTTTGACAACGGTCATTCATTGCGGTCCACTGGACAGCCCCAATTATTAATCCGGCTGTCTCATAATGAAATAACTACGAAAAGCACCCGCTATCTTTACTTTCTTTTCTTTTTCATCTTAAAGTCACCATCGGCTTTGCCCGAAAGCCCATACATAAGGCAAGTTCATAATAAAAGGGGAAAACACATACAAAATAAATTGAGTAAGACTGGTACTCCATGTCGCCCATACAGAGCAATCGACGACCGTCCGCCATACTGTCCTCCCTGTATATTTCCCAATTTGGCGGTAACAAATCTCTTCCCGTCCTTTTTCTTTTTTTCTTTTTTTGGGCTGTTCCTATCGGATGGTGGTCACTCCGAGCGCGGGCTGTAACCTTCCGCTCCGTCGTTATGTTGACCCCATACCGTGTACGGCACCGACACCGACAAGAAAATCAAAACGGCAAAAAAGTAAACACACGTGTTTTGTGAGGAGCACAGTTCGACAAATTTCCAGACCTTTTCAGACAAATAGCGTTGTGTGTGTTGCTGTTCTTTGTATTTTTTTTTTACCCGAGAAAAAAGACGAAGTTTTGTGGGTTTGTTTGTTTAGGTGTCGTGTTGGTTTTGGGTGCTGTTCTTACCTTGTTTGTTTTTGTCTTGCTGCTTCGCGCCAAAAAGGAATCTGCTGCCACGACACTCCGACTACTAAGACAGCCAAAAATTCGTTTCGTCGCTTATTTGTTTCGTTTTTGGTTTCGTTTTTTAGTTCTTTTCTTATTTGCGTTCCCCTGAGGAACGCTTCGCCTTTGCCGAGGTTAATCCGGCGTTGTTGTTTTTTTTTTTTTTGTCTTTCTTTGTCTCGCTTGCTTTTTAGCTTTATGTGCGTAATTTATTGTTTTTTTAGATCTCGGCAGGTCGTCTCGTTTTCTGCTCCGCCGCCCCTGGGGACCGTGAGCAAGCAGGGCAGCATGTTGCGTCGAATGCGATCCACGAGGCAGGAGGGCTCTTTCTTTGAGCAACTGTTGCCCGTCGCCGGGAGGCAGTGGAATAACGCAGCAGCAATTCTTGCTGGTAGATGTTCTTTTGTTAATGCAATTATTGCAAAGGTGCCGCGAGCTGGACAAAGAAAAAACAATATTATTTCCTGCAGAGGAGGAGCAAGGGGGAATAAAGGACAAACACATATCTCCAAACACAGCTAGGTTACTGGCGCCCGACTAGAAAAAATCCGCCTGGTCCCGGAATCAAACCAGTGACCTCCCCATTTCCAGTGGAGCGCTTTGCCAACTGAACTAACCAGGACTTCCCTATTACAGCACTTCGATGCGCCTTTCGTCAAGCGGGTACACCTGCGGAAAAAAGGGCTCATTCTCCCCCCCCCCCCCCCCCTTCCTGAAAATTAAAAAAAAAAAACCTCTCTATGTTTTATACTTTCTGTGATCTAGTACATGAAGGTAGCCTTGCTGCTTTTTGTTTAGTTCAGAAAATGGCGCCTGATTACGCGTGTGCGTGCGTGTGTCTGCGTGAGCATAACTAACTTGTATTCCGTTTCACATTAGGTTCGACTCCAGCCAACACTTTGCTTCGATAGAGCCAATCAAGGTCCGCCAAAAGTGCATCGTCATGGCTCTCGTCGTTTTTGAGCGTTCGCTGTCCACGGATAAACCAATCACGCACAAAAAAAAGCGCATAATCACGCGGCATCCACTGCAAATGAAACCGGTAATAAAAAAATATAAAAAAACTCAGAAAGGCGACGTATCAGATGTGCAAATTTGGTTCCCTAAAACTCTCTGATGAGAAAAATAATAGGGTGAATCCTCTTTTTTATAGTTTAGAATGCAGGAGATTTCTAACGCCTTGGCTGTTGTGTTTTGAAAAAAAAAAAAAAAAAAAGTAACAGCCTTATAAGATCGACAACAAAGTGATATATACAAAATAAGGTATCGCAGTGTTTTTCTAGAAAGTGATCTGCCTTCTCAGGGTTTCGTCAACTTTTTCGTATCGTGATTTGTGGCTACCTTACTGGGTACAAACAGCCAAAGGCGCCGCCGTAATGAATTTTCCTTTCGCCATTAAAGCGGGCACGCCGCGCCGGCTAGTGCGTCATGTGACGTTTTGTAAAAATGCCTCTTTATTTTTAGGCGAATTTGGAATTCCTGTGGGGCCCAGTTTCTCAAATACAAACAATGTGCTGGTACCCTTTGAATAGTCCAATAAATCTGTCAGTTTTAGAAAAGACGAATCAATCGGCGTTGAGGATAAGCGGGATGCGGATTGGGCGGTTATGGTCACAGGCAGGATAATAACGGCCCGAGGTCTTTCGGGAGTTGTGCATTTAACGCGAGCGTCCTGCCTTGAATAACGCTTCGGAAAGTCATGGGCTTCGAGCGTGCATGTCCAACCAAAGCACGACGGAAGGACAACAAGCACCAGTTACCTTCCTGTTTAAAATTGCACTTTGTTGTACATTAAGTTGGAACAATGAACTTTGCCTACGACGCTCCGCACTAACTTCCAAAGACGCAAAAAAAGAACAAAGACACACACAGAAAAAAAAAAATAAATGCAAATGATGATTGACCAACCCGGATGGCCTCATCACCGGTGAAAGCCTCATCAACAACCGCAGGCGAGGCACCAATTCAACAAATACACAGCCGAAAAAAAAGAAAACAAAAAGGGGGATGAGATAGAACTCGAGTGAAAGTTCGGATGAGGTAGAATCCCGAGAGCCATCTGCACATTTTTTCCCTTAATTTCACTTAGCAGAAGCCGCCGAGATGACAGCGCAATTAGTCGAAGCCCGCCCTCCGGGAGCCCGCGCAAGTGTCGGCACCACGCCCGGGGCCGCCAGAGAGAGGCTCAAGAAGGACCCCTTCTCTCGGCGTCGTCCTTCGGGCAGCGCGCATGGACGATGGACTCGACGCTCGAATAACTCGGGCCTTATTATGCTAACGAGCGTGTCGGCCCTCAGTTCATTTACGGCCAGACGAAAGACGCGCACTTAGCACGCCGCCTGCGTCCCCGTCGACGGGTGTTGAGGCAATACCTCTTAGAAGACAAGGCCCAGCGCCTTTTCAAACGCCATCTCTTGTGTATATCCACACCCATCGCCGCCTATCATTGCGTCTGCATCGCCGCGAGCGTGTCTTGCACCGTCTCACAGCGCCGCCTCTTCCGCTTTGAGGCGTCTCTCGTCGTGCTGCGCGGCGTGTTTGGCGCTCGGGGTGGGTCGGGGAGCCACTAACGATGACGTCATACGCTAAGCCTTGTCCTCAAGGCAACATTATTTGAAGATAGTGAGAGAACGCGCGTCTGCTTGGTGGGTAGCTCGGACGTCTTCAGAACGGGGAAATATATACGGACTCGTCAGCGCGTCGCTTGGTTTTGTGAGTTATATTCGAGTATATGGTGCCTAGAGCGCGCGTCTCCGACCGCTTTGTTTAGCGTCCTATACATCAAAAAGTGGTCCGGAACTGGCGACAAATGACGTCAGAGAAGGCCGGAGTGTCATGTTGTCGGATGTCACGATCCTGGCGGTTGGTTGTAAGAAATGCCGGCACGAGCGAACGCGAATGTCGCTGTCATCGTGGCGTCCCTAACTCCTGCGGGTTGACGAAGCTTCCGTGGCCTGTCAAGCTGGAGAGCGACCTGCAGCGGGACACAGGCGTTCGCCACTTCCAGCACCGCTGCTGGGACGCCTCCAGTATCGCGACCGGCGACAGCCCATGACTCTTCTCTGACGTCATCCGGCGAAAATCGAGGAACCACTATCTTTTTTTCTTTTTTTCTTCTTTACAGCAGCGCTGTTAAGGGCTAGGTTCCCAAGGATCGTGTCCGGTATGTCGACACAAACCTACCTGGAAAGCTACCGCCATCTATAAGCGACGGCGGCAAGCACACAACCAGTCTGGTTTCCGCCGTCGCTTGGTGATGGCGCCAACCTTTCCAGCTATAATAGAAGAATGGATAGCAATTGGGCGCGTTGGTGGGAATTCATCGTAGGAAACAGCGAGAAAAACAGACGACGACGAAGAAGAAGCACACAGTGTATCGAGTACAGCTCCGCTGGTCTTCCTTCTTCACGAGAGTGAAGAAGGAAGACCAGCGGAATTTTGTATTCTGTATTTGTATTTATAGTTTTATGAGAAGATTCTAGCCATACGCCATCCGTTGCATTTTGCTGCATTTAAGCTGAAACTTGATGGTAAAACATGTTGCCCTGTTTAATGTGCATATGTTAATCACATGTTTCTATGCTTGCTACCGGTTGGTCTGCTTGTGTTTATTATTACCATTTCCTTTTTTTCCTGCTGTGCGACGTATCAGGGGGGGGGGGGGGGGACTTGTCAGGTAAAGTCTGTTTACCTTTTGCCCACTCACCCGTGACTGAAGAAGTCCAAATAAAGGTTATTATTATTATTATTTTGAGTCACAATAGTCACCGACAGCCCAATGGACGCAGAGTGTGGCAAATCATATGCACACTCCTCGTTCTGTGATTGGTTGTTTCAAGTTCATATAGGCCAGTGTCGTAATCTCATTGGCTGCGGAGCGAAAATGAGTTGCTGGGGACTCGCCATTGTTTGACGATGTTTAGTCGCGTTGTGGGAGCGCCTCGCGAGTAACCTTAACTTTCACCCCGCCCGCCCACCCCCCCCCCCCCCTCCCTCCGGGGCACCTGAAATGCGTCCGGCTGGCATGTAACTTAAGTTACGTTACTTCAGGAAAACCACAAAACCGTGTCCAAGGCAGTGTCTTGGAGTGTGATATCTTAAATTATTCAGTTCGCTTCATTTCGCGAGTGCGACCGAACATACTGTAAGAAAATTATCGTCGATAGAAAGGAGCTGTTACGCTGCCCCGTGAAATAAAGCTATTTTATACGCCTGAAATGTTTTCTTTTATTCTCCTAATAAAACACTACTAATGTGTTGAGAAGATGCGGGCAAGCTGGAAAGCTTGCAACATCCTGAACACACAAAATTAGGAACAAAAAGTGGGCAACACACAAACACTATTCGCAATGTGTGTGTTTTTTTAATTTTTCCTCATAGTCTCGAGCCTTTCCAGCGTCTTCGCGCCTTCCTAACCCGCTTTGACTTCAGCGCAAGTTAAGACAGAGTACAGACGCATGTCCAAGCTGACCCTCTTCACCCGAAGCCATTTGTTTCCTTCCCAGCGCATTCCGGGCCTTCCCGGGGACAGCCGAACCGAGCCCGAGTTCGGGGATAACGGGAGGGTCGAACGCATCGCTTACAGCCAACCGAGGAAACGACAGTGAAGCGATATCCGAGAGATGCGGGGCATCGCTAACGCTTCCTTCTGAAAGCAAACGACTTACCACGAACAAGTAAAGACATACGAGAGCAGAAACCCTGCCGAAATAACGGCGCAATACCGTGATTACTTAGCTTCCCCGCTTTGCTCCTTCCCCATTCCGGTTCGTCTTTCCCTTTCCCTCATCCACCGTCTCTTTTTTAGACAGACACTGCGGGGCGTTTGAAAAGTGATCGATGCACCAAACAGGCCGAATCGACCGGAACCCGCCGGTACGAGGGCATTACGTTTATTTTTTTACAATTGTTTAATTTTTTTCATTCTTTTAACAAAAATATTTGTAACAGCGTTATTTAACTCCGCATGACGAAAAAAAAAAAAAAAAAGATTAAAACTTGAAAGCTGGGGTCACACTGCTCATACACCATACAAAACACAATCTGCAACTACGACTCCACGCAGTATCAGTGGTTCGAAAGCTGCGTGCCAAGTTTTTTCTCTGAGCTCATTGCAATGCGGCATTCGAAGCACGAATCTCGCGGTTTCAAATAACTTCTTGAACTCGAAACTGGACTGGGGAGGAAGAAGAAATGTAAAGGAGGACAAAGTTGCCGGAAGTCACGCGTCTACTCCCGATCCCGATCCCGTTTTCTTTTCTTTTTATCTTTGTTTTTTGGCCGTGTTTAGCAGACGAAAAACGCGCGCCTCGCACAAAACAAAACAAAAAAACGAAAAAGTCAGACACTTTGTACTTGACTTTTGCGCGTTTTTCAAGCGTTTACCAAATCGTGTCGTAAGACGAGCGATGTTTTTAGCCTGGAGAAGGGGCGATGACTCGCCGACGTCTTCGTGCGAATCAGCTTGATAGTTGGGCGTGTCGTACGGAATAAATCCTAATTGTTTTGATCACTAAGCGATCTTTCTTTCGAAATTCACCGCTACCGCGAAGAGCAATTTTGAAGTAGAGGTTCTACGCCCGTCGTCCACCGCCATCGCTTTGTGCGCTTCGTCCAGTCGTCTATCCGCGACTCCCGCGATACGACACCATTTTGAGAATTATGCAGAGAATGCACGGAATGCTTCCGGTTCTCTGCGCGACTTTCTTTTTAATCAACTTATTTGCAGCTTTTTAGAAACCAGAAAAAAATGGGTATCACATATTTTTGATTTTAATATTAAGTGTGTACCTTCGATGACTCACGACTTTGATTGTATCAGTGCGAACCGTCATCTTATTAAAAAACTTACGAGCGTTTTAATACCTTTCCAATGGTAAAATTGCGTTCGACGAAACCCACGAATAGATGGGGCAGAATGGCGCAAACATACGGGAAACGGCCCCATTTTCACATTCAGCGTTTCAGAAAATCACTTATTATAACGTTTGAATAAGTTAAGGGTTTGCTCCAAAATGCTGGCATCTGCTCCGGAGCGCTCGCGCTGCATTTTACGATTTTCTTTTTTTTTTTATACACACGCTTACATAAAAATAAAATAAAATAACCAACAAGTTAAACGTTTCTGCTTTGTGTGGCCCTCCCTTTGGGGGGGGGGGGGGGGGGGGGGGGGGGCATGCTTTGCTGCAGAAATCTCCCGTGCCCGTATCAATGAATGAAACGAACATCAGGGAAAGTAAAGCTAAATCAGTTCTCGATTGCAATCCTTTGCCTGGACGGAATCGTATTTTACGCGAGAGTAATCTCTCAGACGCGATTGTCTCAGCAATAATAGTGAAATGGGAACCGGCGCGAGAATCCAGGATATTCATCTTTACCTTGTGGGAAACGGAAAATCCCGTTAGTGATAAACGAATTCCACATTCGGAACTTCACGGGAAGGAAGGAGGGGGGTTTCAGTTCAGGCAGGAATTAATATCCCGTACCGCAGGGGACTGATTTGAATCGAGTCTGAAATTGGGTATTCGAAAGTCCTCTTTCTTTCTTTTTTTTTTTTTCACCTCTCCTCCTTATTGTCAATTTATAGTTTTTCTGCCCCCTCAGAAAAGTTTTAGAAGGAAATACGACGATATATTCTGTTGGTGAGACATGTTTATCTTTTTGCAACACCTGAGATGATCATATTCACGAAGTTCCATTGAAACTTGACGGAGATGACAAGCCAGAGTTTACTCGATTAACACTATAACAGAACCCGTTTAATTTTAAGTTAAGCTTATAGGTATACGCAGAGCTTCACCATCCGTAAAACCAGAATGTGTAATCGAAATATATATAAAAAAATGTTCTTTGTCGATTTCATGATTTTTACAGAGAAAAGGTAATGGGAACATGGGTTTCATACTTAGTGACTATTTATGTGCCTTTGCACTAAGCAGAGATTTTGTGTCCGGGGAAGTTTGCAGATGTACGAAGGAATGAAGGGAAAGTTCTTCTATAATTATTATTCTTGAATTTTCGTTTTTTTTTTTTTTTAACTGAGCTTACCTCCGAATTTGAAAAGCCGTTTTTCCATAGATCAGGGCCTTCTCTTTTGTAAGTGGGCGCACGTATGAATTATGAATCGACCTCTCCTTATATTGGCTCCTTTAATACAAGGTTTCTTGTCTTGTTCCCTTACAAATCGAACAAAGCGAGGTAGCTTCCTTAGATACTTCCTTTTGATTACAAGATGGCGACGTTTTGGGTCATTGGCGGGTTTTCCCACGTCGTTGATTACTGGAACAGTGTGCAGGAAGAGGGGCAGTAGAGTAAGCGGAGCGGCGCGTTTGATGGCTATCAACACCTGCGGCGAAACAAGCGACCGCCTTGCTCGCGCCCAGCCTTCGTCCCGTCTGCTGAGGGTATCGCGGGGCAGTGCAGTACGGTCTTGTGTCAGGTTAGGTTTTGGGGGCCCCGCTGAGTAGACCAGTGAGATTTTGTGCACGGGAACACTATTTCGCATCAGCGAATTCCAAGAAACGTATAACCTGAAGCGAAATCGGAAGGAATCTGATCTTGAAGTTAGACGGTGCACACCGAATCGACCGCGAGTAAGTTCAGGAAGGCCAAACTTTAACCTGGACGCTGCCCGACAAATGTACCGGACGTCCCTGCTCATTTAAGTGCCTGCTGTTAGGGAGAAATAAAAAAAAAAAAGAACGAAACTGTCATTCCAGCAAGGAAGGTACCCTTGTTGACTTCAGACAAATTTGATGTAGACCATGGAAGAGCGGTCGCAAGCGTCGCCACGTTGAGGGAGATCACTCGGCAGAACAAGCATTGGACGCTTCCTGACGTCGATAGTGTGTACTTTACTCTTTTTCCCACAACCGCTCTCACAGCACACGTGAATTTAATGTGGGAAAGACAGTGTTTTTTACTGAGTGCATGCGTTTTCTACTCCGAAGATGCAAGTGCCCGGTAAGCTGGTGGAAAACGTGGAAAGCTGGTGGAAAAGCGTAAACACGGCCATCGCAAACTAGAGGCGGAGCTGCCTCGAGTGTGTGATGACCGACGACCTGATCGGTGGGTATGATGACATTAAAGGGGACGAAGACGCCACTACATCACCAGTGGACATGATGGCCGAGAAGTGATTTGGCCATAATTGTCTTCGTCATCCGCAACAGGTAACATAGCATATTCACGATACGATCTTGCGACAAAACCTGTGACATTTGTATTCACGAGGCGAAATTATCGGAAGTTTTTCGTAAGCTAGGATGAAATACGACCACGCCTACGAGAGCTCCAAAGGTTAACGCACTTTTTACGATCAAGTCTACATCGCCGGCAACACCACTCGCATACGTCGTCACGACGACTAACGTGCATCTGTATGTGCTCTCTGTGCGCGTCCCAACTTTAAGCAGCAGGAGAACATAAAAGCACTTAAAACCGAACGCCACGGAGACATGCTGGAACTACGGATACCCGAAAAGGCTACTACAACAACGATTCCACGACCAACCGACCCCCGAGGACTGTCTAGGAACGCTAGGCCTAGCAAGGCACTCGGACGCTCCTGGCCAAGGTCCGCCCCCAAACGGCTGGCTTGCTGAATGGAATGCGCCCACGCGACCTTTGTGGGCCTTTTTCATTTGAATAGTATGAACCCTGACTTCTATTTTGGGATAAGAGGACCAGTCTTTGCCCTCGTTGCCCCTAGCTTGTTTTCAGATGCAGCGATGGCAAACGCTCTCGTCGAAAGAGGAAACTCTCCAATTCTATCTCCTTGTTTGTGTTATAGAGCTCAAATAAACGCCATATGAATTACTTTCGGAACATGGGTACGGTCGCCTTTCTTAGTATTTCCCTTTCATTCCGACATGACGGTACGCCAACTCATGTCGAGTTAGAGCAGTTTTTAGGGAGCTACTCAATGCCGGTTCAATCTTTCTCTGCCGAGCGTCCCCGCGTCAAGTCAGCACCATGTTGCGATTGGTGGCCCTACGGTTTATATAAAAGCGATTGTAAAAGGTCGTTCCCGAAGCGGTTACCAAGAACGCGGTGCCCGTGCGCTTCCACTCCCAGCGTGGTTCCGGTCCCAGTCCGAAAAAGTGTTAACGTGGATCTTGATGACACTCTTTTAGTTCAAACGTATCTTCCGAGACGTCGGCTCCCTTCCGCATCCCTGAAGCCACGAAATACGTCGCAGTGGATTTGTTTACATCTGCACCGCTTTGCAAAGCCGTGCGGGCCGTCTCCTTTTAGCAATGATGGTATACGTTGTGTTGACTTGGTAGCGATCGAGTTATTTGCTGTCGACCAAGGCGGCTCTCCCGTCATCAGTAGAGGTAGCGGGCGTTCGGGCCTGTTTGAATAGACATTTTGTAGCGTCACCATTACATCGCGCGTACACAATCCCCAAACCACCCCAAAAAAGCATTGATGGAAAGACCACCCTATAATGAAACTAATGGTGGCCAACTCTACCGTTACTTTCTTCACCAAACCTCCTCGGGACTGCGCTCAGGCCTAAGAAATCTTCATGAGTGAGCGTACTTCCCGTCGTGGCGCTGCTCTTACCTGCAGGTTGTCTTCACGACATTCCATCGAAGCTTCACAGATATCCACAGGGTCATTTCTGGTTATCGTTTTATTCAGTTTAAAATACGCTTCCTTGCGTCCTCCTACGAAATGTCGGTATTGGCGGAGCCCTACCTAAACCCGCTTCATGTTTAAGCAAGGAGATGAACTCCAGAATGTGGTGTCCGTGCCCCTTTAGCATCAGTGTTTCTGCGAACCGTTCATGAACCCAGCCGGGCGAATGAACACGCGTACAAGGCAATGCACGTAACGCAAGCAGCGAGAAGATAGAAACGCGACACCAAAGCAGCAGCATCCGAGGGCGATGCCATCTGACCTGATCGGCACACGGCAAATAATCTATGCCTGTTTGACGTTCTAATGAACCGCATGCGGCTGTTTTGAGCCCTTGTAGTCTTTCCGAGGACGCGTAAGTGTCACGTGCCTTTCGGAAAGGCCGCAGAGACGCACGGAGCGCGGAGTCCCGTGGTATACGTTCAAATCGCTAGGTGGCTGGAATGGGTTGTGGTGTCCGCTGTAGTCTACTGTTAGGTGAAACTGCATACAGCAGTAGTGGTGAGGGAGACCAAAAAGAACGGTTTGGCTAGCAAAGAAAAAAAATCTATGCAGCACATAACAAAACAAAATGTAAATACGAAATAAGCAGACGCACATTGATGCGAACTCGTAAAGTGAAAATGTATGTTGCTGTTCTTTTCTTCAAGTTTTACGGCCGTAGTTTGGGAAAACGCGTGGTATTTGTTCTGAAGGTCTGTCGTTTCTGATGGAGATTTAGGAGACGGCATCGCTTTGC
The DNA here is from genome assembly GCA_013358835.2 of Ixodes persulcatus. Lineage (NCBI taxonomy): Eukaryota > Metazoa > Arthropoda > Arachnida > Ixodida > Ixodidae > Ixodes > Ixodes persulcatus. The sequence continues at coordinate 947,631 of JABSTQ010009182.1, read as the reverse complement.
CTTTAAAACGTTAGGACGCCACGTAATATAGAAAGCGCGAAGATTCCGCTGCAATAAAAAAGATGAGCAAAAAAAAAAAATGAAAAGCAGGAGCTGGAGTTTTTTTATTGCTTCGTGCTCGAAGCGGAGCCACTATTGGATTCTTGCCCGAGAGTTTATTTCCATTGCCAATAGTCTGAAAATTTAAAACGCGGGATATTTCCTCAAAACGTAAAGGCCCCGAGAAATGGTTGCAGAATTTTTCTCCTTCTAAAATAAAAACGCTGCCATTTATGGGTTTCCGGAAACTAGGCATGAAGTATTGGTACTTTTCGTTAAAAAATGATGTTATTAGAAATCCCGAAATAAACAGAACACAACAACAACAAGAAAATCTTAAGTATAGTCAGTGCGCAGGCGAGCTGGTGTAATTATGTCTCGGGTTAATATCATCATGGCAAAATAAAGGCGTATTCGCGAGAAATGTGGATTCGTCCAGCAGAACCCGACACTGCCTTTGTGGGGAGATAATACGAATTTTTAAATTATTTAATGCATTTGGTGCCTGAATTATAAGCTTATATAAATATATATTTGTAAATAAATTATATAACATATATTTGTACATAATTTATGGATTATATAAATACATATTTGTATCTTAAGCTTATACCCACCAAAAAAGCAATGAGTCTGAAGATGCTGTAGTGGTATGAAATGAACTATAATTTTTGGCTAAGAGACATGTTAGGTTCAGACTCATTGAAATCGTCGAACTATACTTCGTTTCACCTTATGTGCGAGCGAAGGCAAAGCTGGAAGCGCGAGCACGAAAGCTCCCTGCGTTCAGGCTTCGCTCGAGCGCGCGAGCTGGGGAGAAACGCAAAAGCGCTGGTCTCGGGCTTCTAGCTTCGGCTTCGCTCGCAGATAAAGTGAAACGAAGTATAGCCGAGCCTGCATGTGTTGGTAAAACTGCGCGCAGACAATGTACTTTCGCACCGTTCTTTGCCCAACGTCGACACTGTTGTTCTTAATAAGTTAAGCTACTGTGCTCAACAAATATGAGAGTGCCTGTGTTCGATAGGTGCGCAATGTGCGTAGGCGCCCATAACCTGGTGGTTTTCACCGGGTGTTTTTGAAACTTAATATCCGATTCGCTTGAGAAGGCTGATGAGTGAACCTGCCGGCACAGCCTTTTTGTTTTATTCAGCGGCGAGATGTTTTGGTGGCGCCCTCCTGTGGTTCCCCCTTGTGACGTCATTACCTTGCAAACAACAAGTTCGATGGTGTTTGTTATTAGCATGGTGGAAGCTTGAAATCATTGCGCTCTCAAAAGAACACTGCCAACACAGTCAAAATTAAAGTTCTTTCATTCCTCTTATTTCTGTCGATGATAAATCCCCTTTCCGACGTCATAGTCAGCGTCCGGCCAATCGTAGAAGGCCGACCACAGCGACGCTTTCGGTCGCGCACGGGGCTAATACCTCACCTCTTCTTAGCATGGAGTAGCCGCAAAGGCTACAGGCGCGAGCGTGTAACTCTGATTAATGCTTCCTCTGCGCGAGCGGTCGTGTAGCCGAGGCGCGATCAAAAACAAAAAGCTCGAGCATCTGACCCCTCTGTTTAGACCATGTTAAGGTTAGACTAAAGGGCTGTTTATACTCCGACGTTGAGCGCACTGAACGCAGCGTAGCGCAGAACGCGCGCCTTTTATTGGCCAGCAACCAGGAACTCGATATCTGCAACCAATAATTACCTGCGCGCGCTGCGCTACGCGGCGCCCGACGACGTTACGTTGGAGTATAAATGTACCTTTAAAGGTACATTTATACTCCAACGTAACGTCGACGGGCGTGGCGTAGCGCAGCGCGCACAGATACTGATTGGTCGCAGATATCGAGTTCCTGGTTGCCGGCCAATGAAAGGCGCGCGTTCTGCGCTACGCTGCGTTCACCGCGCTCGACGTCGGAGTATAAACAGCCCTTAAGGCCGGTTCAGACACTTGCGTTTGAGTGCGTTTGACTGCGTTGCGTCGAGAACCGAAAGCAAGTCACCGGCACATCTGTGCTTCGTATGAAGCGTGGAATCCAATCCAACGAATCATCTTGGCACGCGATATAAGCAGCAGGGATGTCCTGGTTTCTCGCCGCCGCAACGCAGTCAAACACAGTCAAGGCCGGTTCTCACATGCAGCGAAGCGCTGATGTAGCGCTCCTCACGTGCCGTCAGCTACTTATAGCCTGCCACGAGCAACAGTTTTGGCGGTGCGATACAAAGCTGGTGAACGCTCTGGTCAGCATGCGCTTAGCGCGAGGTTAGCGCTATGCTTGTAGCGCTCCGCTGCATGTGTGAACAGGCCTTCAAACGCAACTGTCTGAACCAGGCTTAAGTGTGGTATTGGGCCCGTTTGCTCGAAGCTGGTTAACTAACCGCGGTTAACCGGATTTCCCTACGAGAGGGAATTTTAGGTCACGTGACCTGCAGAGTAGGGACGCCGGAGTCAAATAGTACCTAGCGTCAGACAATATGGCTGCTACGGCTGCTCGTCACGCTTGAGAACATTTATTTTTACGAAGATGCCTCATCCTCGTGCCACGAAAGGGACATTTCAGTTGGAGTCGACGGCAGCTCGCCCACCGCCGGACGGCGAGCGTGCTGTGGGAGCAGGGTCACGCTTGACTGGTCAGGTCAAGTTCGAGTTCACGCATCGCCCTCTGAAGTGGACTTGTTTCAACGAATGCTACAGTCAGCGGGACCTTCAAAATATATTACCTAGGTGAGTGCCGCGATGTTCCACGAGAAAGTTATGAGATCGTACCGCTATCAAAATGTCATATCAGCAGATCTTGCGTTGTAATCAACGTCCGGCTTACTTTTTTTTCACTTATAAAACCTACCTTGAGCCGCGATCGCATGGTAGTGAAACAAATCTCTCCGAAAAACTGCCTCTAATCGCGGAGTCTGGTTTGTAGTACAGTTCGCCGTGTATTGTATTTGCAGCGCATCCACAACACCGACGACCCCCTTGCAGCGGGAGACGGTTCGACGAAGGCAAGATGTAGACTAAAAACTTTCCTCAGAAGCAAATATCCGTTACCTCAATAGAAACTGCCAGCACGGATGCCGGCACGGCATTCGATCGAACTTCGGTACTGTCGTCTCCGAACTTGTACAACTGGGAAATAAACAAAGCTTCTATCATGAAAGAAGTGTCTATGTTTTCTCTTGCGCTTGTCTTTCGTCAATTTATTTTGTTTTGGGATAACTAGATGTCTTGTTAGGATTGTAAAGAGATAATTACGTAGCAGACGATTACAACCAATTTGAAATAGAAAATGAGTCAGGCGACATCAAGCATCAGCATAAAACGGCAGAGGAATTGGACATTGGATGAATAATTACAACTAATTCGGGTAGTGGGAAAGCGAAAATATCAAATTATGGGGAAGTTCAGTGCTAGGATCACGACCCAAAAAGAAAGACAGGCATGGGCTGTTTGCGCACCCCAGACAATTACAGCAGTGTTGGAGGAACCTTTTAAAGAAGACCAGACGGCTGTACAGCTTATACAAGAAGCACGAACAGCACACAGGTAAGTTCTTTGTGTTCTTAAGTTAAAAAAATATTGCATTGCTTTAGTGATAATATATGGACAATCAAACCTAGAAACGTGTATATGGACATTTGTATATTCGTGCACCTTTGCCCTCTGCTGGGAGTCGACTTGTCATCTTCTAAGAACAGCAGTAAAAGCAGTGTTACAGCATCAGAAGACCATTTATTGCAGTTTATGTACAAGTTCTGCACAGGCAGTCTGGAACTCGTAAAACAGTTCTAGTGGAAGATCCAAAACTTTGGACACAATATTAACACACATTTTTAGAGAGCATAATGGTCCAAGCCAACCGAGGCCGACAGGCCAAACTGTAAGAAAGTAAAAATTGCATGATTACATAGTCCACAGTTTCAGCAATGTTATGTCGCAGTTACTGAATGTTTAAAAGAATGCCTCATGCAGAATTTGTTAATTTTGATTTTCCCATGAAAGTTCCATTTACATACTTGGTTGAACAGTGAACTTTGTTTGTTTTTGCTCATGACTCGAGTAAGTAGTAGACGAGACGAAATTACTATGCCTTAATTTATAGTTGCTGGGCCAAACCCCCATGTCTTGGCGCCCCTCGTTGAAGCCGTCCTCGAGACGATCGGTGAGGACTCTCCCAACCTGTGCGGGTTTGGTTGCCACGATAGGTGACACGGAAGAGTAGGTGACTGGTTTCTAGACCCGATTGCGTGACGAGTAAATGGTGCTAAGGAACCGGTCATAGTAAAGCAGAACTGTCGCTCCAGGCGAGGCTCTAAAAGATGAGGACAAATGTTGATAACAAGATGGGCATGTTGCCATTTGAATAGCATTACTGCCGAGTACTTTTATATGAAGACCAGAGGCCAGATTCCCCAAAACATTCTTACGGCAAAAAAAGTTAGTGAATTTATCTTACGACAAAGTTACAAACTTTTGAGTATTTCCGAAGAAAAATGTTTGCAAGTTTTGCTGCGCTCGTTTCGACGAAATCCGTAACTTGTGCAAAACTTGCGAACATTTTGCTTCGGGAATACCCAAAAGTTGGTAACTTTGTCGAAAGATAAATTTACAAGCTCTTTTGTCGTAAGAAAGTTTCGGAAATCTGGCTTCAGTTTTATTTCAACCACAAAAGCTCAAAGGCGGGTCGAAGAGTAAGTCACGAAACCGTCTTCCAGAGTACACTCCAAGATTTGATAAGACAGAGCGCTACCACATTTCTCATTATTTTCAACAAGGCTGAAAGAGTTTTACCGAAGCTACAAATTTATGAAATAGGACGGCATGCAATGAAAAATCAGGAGGTAAAGCTGTTTACCATAATCTAATAAAAATTAAATGCAACAAAGTGGCAATGGCTTTTTTTATGCTAACTGTAACAGGTTTTCAATATGTAAATTAAAAGATCACACACAGTACAACCATCCTGTTGCTAGTTTTACCAACTTAGGAAAATTGGCTCAAACACTACCTGCATTCCCGTTGTGAAGTTAACGACTCCCATGATGGTAACCTGTGCGAGTAAAATCAATGCCAGTGAAACTATGTGCTGTAATGTTTGAAGTTGTCCTATCAATGTGCACAGCGCAACGAGATTTGACTGGAAATGTGACCACTAATTTCATGAACTGTTAATCACATAGCTACACAGCTGCATTCAAACCTTTAGCAGTGAAAGTGTATGAACACATGCATGCAAATGCTCTTCACAACCAAATGCGCATTTTCCCACAAAATGTATTGGGCAATTGTGAAAGAAGTAACAACGCTGTGCTCCGACCTCAAGCCTGCACGTAAGTATATAAACCAACTTAGCTAGCAAACTTTGTCCTCTGCACCAACACGTATGAATGAATTTTGGCAGAGCATTGGCATCTTTATCAGGGTTACAAACTATGCACAGTGTGTTCTCTTTGCCCGTACTGACAAAAACAAAACCTGACCACTTTTTACACATGCATTTGTCGCAGCTCCAGGGGAATAGATCTACAGCCTGGTCCCTCTGGGAGCGAAAGTGCTGCACGAGAGTCTGCCACAGGAGGCGGTGCAGCAAGCTCCAATGAATGTGCCGTACAGCTGACGTTGGTGCCGGGAGGCTTCACAGCGGTTCCTGCAGGAGACAGAGGCAGCAGCAGCTGGAGGGAGCGAATCTCCTGCTGGAGAAGGAGTGGACAGAAAGGGTTAAGCATGCTGCCACGGCAACGATCGCAGCAGCAACTGCTGCAGAGGAGTTCTACCATCAGTCAAAAAATTACTAGAGGACCAAAAAACTTTAAAAAAAACTTTAATGGGACTGGAAACACTGTGTGCAAAACTGCAAATCAAATTGTTAAAAAAACAATTAGGAGAAGAGTAAACATTGACATATGCTGTTTTTAATTTTCAATTTGAATGTATTTGTTTACATATGACAAAGCCAACACAGCAGCTGGGAAATAAAATTAATTTTACTTGGAACTGTCAATAGGTTTCTGGATTCAGATCTGCTATACTCCGTCTCGTCCTACGATGGACTAAAGCCCAATGCTACAGGCCGCCGGGTCCAATCACGAGCCTGTTTGAAACCATGTGGTATATTTGCTATGGGCCCTAGTCCTTCGCTGAGTCAGATGAAATACAACTAAAGCATGTACAGCGTATTAAAATTTTTATATATCAACATTGTATCACAGAGGATAAGTTGTAGAAGGTAATGTTTGACGACTTTACATCATTGGGGGTACCTTGCCAGCACAATGCACTGGTACTCAAGACCATGCGAAGCAGCATGTGCAATATATTGGTATACTTACGCTCAACCGATGAAGTGGCTGACAATGGCGTACCGAGCCTCATTGCTTTCATCACGACACGCTACGGGCTCGACAGGAACCTCTTCTGGGAGGACAGTCCTTGGCATGCTGCAGGGGTATGTCTTGGCCAGGTTGTGCAGGACACAGCAGGCGACACTGATGTCACAGCATCTCTCTGCTGCATCCTCAACTCAGCATGGAGGCAGTGGAACCTACGCTTGAGCTGGCCTATCGTCCTGCACAGTGGATAAATAGAGCAAGATCTGTTAATCCTTTTGAAGTGGTTTAACAAGAACATCTAATGAGGTCGGCATGTGATGTCTATCATCGCTCCAGCCCATTGAAAACATGGTATTATGCCTAATATTTCATATTTTTGCTGGAATATTTTAACATAGTAATGATATGCAGATTTCGTTAAAGATACCAGTGATGTGATTGGTCCGAGTCATTTTGACGCAGCTCTTGGAGCAGTGAAAAGTCAATTTTGGAACAACAAAAAGAACTTCTGTAGCATAAGCACACATTAATTTTTATTCATACCAATGCAAACATTGTGTCAAGCTTAATTTTTCGGCCTGTCCAACTAAAAGTCAATGTCTACATTGCCTTCTCACATACATTCAAACCTTTGTTAGCATCAACTGCACAGCAGAGTCCCTCAAACACAAAACTATCGTGTTCAGTTGCATGGAGAAGCACCATGACAAGGTGACAAGAAGGTGAGTGAAGACGGACAATACAAACTGCTTTGAATGGTTATTTTAGGTACTGAATGCCACTGAAATAGTACAATAACATTGATCACATAAACTGATGTTTCCTTCAAGTTCTAGAGGCTGTAATAAAACTGCAATTTATAATTCAGATAAAAAGCAAAGCACTTGTCATTTGATTATCAACATAAATTACATTTTATCTTTAGAACTTCATAGCGAAAACGGCATGTGAACGAAACTTAAAAACAAACCCCTCAAACTCATTCAGGTTCTTCCTGAGATTCCGTCCACTGCTCCTGTCAATTTAGTTCTAATCTACTCACATCTATAAAAAATCGATAGCTAAACAAGTGAGTTGGCATAAATAAATAAACATACATAAGAGCACATATAATTGTTCTTGCAATACCAAAGTACCCTTACTAAATCTCGATTTCGAAAGAGGTACCGCCAGGATCTCTCAATTTATATTTACTGAGCCGAAGTTGTATTCAGGAATTGTGTTGCAATTCTGCGTCTCGCTTTGGAGGAGTGCTTTCCCCTTAACACAGGGTGCGCTGCGAGTATACCAGTGCGCGGTGAAAAGCGCACTCAACGACACTAGCTAACACTCCAGAATGAACAGGCAACATGAAAATTATTACGAAACTTTCAGATACTGTCTGTCATTCATACAAAATGTGATCGAATAGTATGGTATTTGAGACGATAATCAAAAGTTTTGAAAACCTAAAAACTTGTGTAAGCATATCATAACGGTCTGGCCGGGCAGCGAGGCCCGAGCTATTATATTTTCAGTATTATTAAAGTGACATTAAGTTTTGGCACTATGCTGGAGCCAATTCCTCACATTTTGGTTAAATGTAGCAGAACGTAGTAGGGTAATCACTTTGGGGCAAATGGCGCAGCAATCCCATCACTGATATAATGAAAATTTTCTTCGCAGAAACCTGCAAGAAAAATGCGGTTTGAGATAAGCAGTATTTAAGAGGATATGTTTGAATATGTCTGTACTCAAACTGTCCAAAAACAAGACCTGCCTAAGCCAATGTGTAATTTTTTTTTTTTTCACATCGCAAGGACTGTTTTTTTTTTTCTTCTAAGAATTGCTTTACATTTAGGCATTTCTAACAACTGCTAATGTTTGAAAAGTATGAACTTCTAGTCAAAACTTGTAGGTTAATGAACCCAGTCATACAGCACCGACAGGAAAATATGTTTCAGAGAAGTTCTAACTTCTATTCTGGAGTTCAAACAGAAAAGAGCAAATGAAATGTAATAATTAATGTGACATATAGAGTTAGCTGATAAATGGTTGAATTTTGTGAATTGACTTACTTCATTCCCACAAAGCTGGCTAACCTTAGAATAAACATTACAGGCTATGGCAGTAGGTTATAGCCAGTAGTATAAATAAGGTGGAGTATAGATACGCCTTCCTTTCCTTGCTTCTGAGCAGCCGTAGCCTTCTGTGCAAGAACATAAAAATGGCAACAAATGTAAAAAGCAGGCACAACCATATAAAAAAGTTTAGGTGCCTCAATGTGCCGAAACCCTGAAGCGTCGAACAAGGACGCATAGCCTGGCTTTACCGTTCCACGATGCTCCTCGTTGTGCTATGCGAGGCATTGTAGGCGACCTCCACCGCTGATGACGGAGAGAAGGGCGTCATCAGCCATGGCTTGCCGGGTGTAGCCGCTATCTCCAAGCAGTAGACCATCGTAGACGCCATCGGCCCGCTTGCCTGACGCCGAGCCCTCGGTGAATATCCTAGAGTCGTGGGTGCTTCCAGGCATCAACAGCACCTGCGACCGAAGGAAACCCACCGACCTCAAAGAAGGCCTGTTGCAAGGCATGACCCTCAGCTTCACCTGGCCACCTGCATTGTACATGAGTTTGAGTCAGTCTGTAGCACTATGACATAAACAGCCATGGTATTGTTGTTGTGATCACATGCTTAGAAATAACACACCTATCATTCATCTCCATCAATAGCGAGCAATAAAAACTTTGTCCGCAGAATGACAGTACACAGCAGCCGCAAGACTAGCTCAGTAGCGCCAAGTGCATAGTTGGGAGTGTAGAAACCAGGCTGTTTATAAATATCTGCACTCCTACTTTATTTGTAGTTTAGTTGCATTTGCACCTGCACCAATAATAGGTACTAAGGGAGTCAATTTGTACACTCCAGTTGGTTCGTGTAATTTTACTGCTCAGTTCACTGGTCTGCATGTCACGCTCATAACCAGAAAACAAATATCGAGTGCTGAAGCAACACTATTAATGTTCCTTTAGGGAGGTACCGGGGGGATCGATACGCTGGCAGATATTCATGCTAGCAAGTCTACAGCTTAAGAAACAAAAACTGAAGGGTCATTGCACAGGTGGTGCGCCGTAAATAAATTGCAGAACAGGTGTACTGAGAAGACCCCCTTCAACGAACTCAGGTATTCACGCACCAAAATTTCTATACAAAGGGTTACTCTTCTGAAATAATGGTGATTGCTCATCGAGCAATCAGGCGTCCTTCTCGGAAAACTTGCATGCACATGCGCCTAGTATGGGGACGCGCCAGGAGATGCTCCACACCACTTACCCTATAAAGTCTCAGGCACGACGTGACAAGGCCAGTCACCCGCCTCACAGTCCGCGAAGCAGTGGAGACGTGCACAGGGTTGTAGTCCCCTGCGGTGATGAGGAAGTTCTCCGTGGCGTAGAACTACAGGGCGACAACGACCTGCTGCTCTGCAGGGAGGGCACGGCTGCGAGGCGTCGGCCGCTCTAAGTCCGGGCGCAATGTGTCGGCGAGGAACACAATGCCCGCGCGACCGAATCGAAAGCGCTCCTGCAGTTCGTCCTCGTCGAACCCCTCCAAAGGGTTCAGGCGGTCACGGAACACACGCTGCCGTCCCATCATCACAACAGCGTACTGGGCGAACACGGGCTCTCTTCGACGTCGGCGTCGCGTCACAGTCGACATTGCGTCCCTTATCTTCGTCAACCCGTCCGCAAATCAGTTGTCAGTCAGTCGTCGGGCGAGTCAGAGGGTCGGTTGGGCAAACGGCAGAGAAGACAAACAGCGAAAATCAGCTGATAACTAAAGCGCGGGGAAACGTGCGTTGCAAGATACAAGAACAAAACAACAAATCTATAAAGGTCGTTGCCAGATCCGAAATCAGCGCTGCAAACTTATGCTGTGTTTGGCGAAATAATAATTGCATCAAAATAGTTATGATTTTTTAAAGTATATACATATATTTTAAGCATAAAAAGAAACACTACGATAAGATGTCGGTTTTATTTTTCTTAATAAAGACAAAACTAGTGAAAAAGTTTCTTAAAAGGCTTTTTGTTTGTTTCGACCGGCAGGTGGCGGGAGCTACCGCATCATAATAAAACACGGAGAAATGGCGCATCGAGTTTTTGTCGAACGCGGCTAGGTACTCGGAGGTACCTAGGTAGGGAAACGCGGCTAACTTTTAACCGCGGTTAGAGTTAACCAGCTTCGAGCAAACGGGCCCTGGATGAGCATCGCACCGGCGTGCGGTCGTGTGCCAATACTGCGTGATGTACGTTAAATACCCCGTGCAAACAGTAGTACTCGACTGGCTAAATTTCTCGTCAACATCGAAGACAACAGACGCCGATCGGGGCTAACTGGCTTCCCCGCTGCAGAAACGCGAACTTCACAAAATTTTAGCTAGGCCACTGCAATAGAACTTGGCGTGACGTCATTACAAGTCATGTATTGGTCGATGTACTTGAGGCTCTCGGACGTCGTGACCGGCCGCAGGGTCGCTTACCTGTGCCATGCAGCGACGGGGAGGCAGCCGTGGCGACCACCGTGGACGCCGGCGCGCTCTCTACTGCTGTCGCCTGGATCCACCTCACTTCAAACCCGACCAGGAAACACAGCAAAAGCCGCCGCAGGATGAGCCGCCCAGGCATCGTCTTATCCAAACATGCCACGCTGAACGCGCCGTTCACGAGAGAACACAGTCGCACCGTCACAAACACCGTACCTCCAACGCACAGCCCTGAGCGTCAGACGCCGAGTCTGCACACAGACACACACACGCAGACACTGTACACCAGGCGTGTCGGACACCCTCTCGGAACCACACCGGAGTCGTATATGTCACCAACGTCAGGCGAATATTTATCCAGGTGCGAAGTCGCTGCTGGGAGACTCTGAGCTGCTCGAACGCGTCGTCATCGAAACTGCTGTCTCCCGATATGTGTCGGCGGTTCTTGCCCGGTTAATATTTTCGCGTCCGAGAAATCCGACCGGTTCACCGGAGAAAGGTACGCGACTCTGCGGCCCTCCGCACGACGTGAGCACGCCGGTAAGGCCGCGATTCGATCCCCCGATCAAGGGCACTCCGCGATGCTCTCGGAGCAGACGCAACATCCCATCCGCCGCATCCTTTTTGCCGGCTCGCGCGTCGTGCTCCGCGATCCCTCCGCTGCCGTGGACGAGAGATGGACGTCAACGTGCGGCCCCTTCGTCGCCGACGGCCGAGCAGGCCTCTGCCGCGTCGCCCCCAACACTGCGATCGATGTTGCGTCGAACCGACACGAGGAGGCGCCCGGCGTCCGCGTGCTGGAGAGAAGCCGAAAGTGACGTCACGGGTGAAGTCGCCGTGACGTCAGATTCCCGGAGTAGCCGGTCGGCCACCCTCGCAGCAGCACATGCAGGCAGGTGCATCGGGGCGAAGCTGAGTGAGTCCTTTTCCCGGGCGCTGTTCGTTCTGTACCGCCGGTTTATCTCGAGGCGTGTGGGTGGAGGGAGGTGACTCGTGAAGTCTTCCACAGTCGGGGTCGTTCCTTCCGTGATCCTCCTAAGCTCGAGCATTTTGGGAGTTTGGATTAAGGATCGAGAGTGGTCACGTGACAAACTCGCGTAAGTTACATCTTCTGCGACTTATAAAGCTGCGGTCTAACTGCTCAGACGTCATACCAGACTTGTGTCCGTTACTTAAAAAAAGAAATGGATTGCAATTAGAAATTACCCAGACTCAAATGCAATGGATAAGCGTTACAAATGACATCCGCTGCAAAGCGACATATTATTTTAGTCGTTACAATACAAATTACTTTCATGCTACTTTTCCACTACACTTATCAAGAAAACAATAAAAAAATTGCTGTCTTTTCAAAAATGGTTTTTAACCCTACTTACCTATTTCTCATACGCCCGTATTATGGTAGCCCTCGTAAAAATAAAATGTTGTATTTACCAGAAAGAATGTAGGTGCACTCCATTCACCTGTAAGCTGCCGAGGCAGCAAAAGCTGCAACCACACCCGCCATCCGGCTAGTTTACGGCGACAGGAAATAATCCCTAGAATTCTGCAGGCAAAGACAGCTGTGCGCATGCTCAGTAGCAGCGTCTACCTCCGCTAGGAGAACTAAGAAGACAACGCCTACTCGGCGTCGCCTGCTTGATCTTGCTTTCTCGCATATTTATATCGGTCATACAAAAAATAATTTTTATTTTATTTTTATTCTCTTCACAATGTTTTCAATTTTGTTGAAGTTGCTCTTTTTTTTCTGCTTAATTGCCTACTCATATTGCTTCAATTTCTGTATTATATTCATATTTTTAGAAAGTAACAAGTAACTAAAGTAATCCGTTACAAATTTATTTTAGCGAAATTACATCACATATTACTGCCGCAAAAAAACAATAACTTGCCAATTACGAAATTACTCGAAAAAGTAACAAACTACTTCCCAAGTCTGCATCGTACAAAACGACGCGGTCCTCACTAGAGACACGATGACAGAAATATCCGCGGGACATGCCCGAACATGTTCAGCATGTTAAGCATGTTCAAATATCATGTTTGCTTCATATATGGCACAAACATATGTGCAGGGAGTTTTTGTCTCACCAATGGGACAGGAGTCACAGGACCATCATACAAGGTGCAAATACGCCTCAGTGTTTGTAGACTGCGTCTTGTACAATGTAGTAGAAGCCTGCGGCTTCAATGCAGCTTCTTCCCCTCCGCGGACGATTTTAGCGCAAGCAAGACTTGAACCAAGGTATATGACGTCCTCTTGGCTTACCATGATTTCTAGACATGGAAACGGACATTGATGACTGCGTCGGCCGCGGAAACAATGTGGTGCACCTAGGAAGTTCGATAAACCGCCGTGTGTTCAGAGTGATGAAGCAATAACGAAGGGAATGAAAGGAAACAAAAAGTGAGGGTCACTTAAGGTTGATCACTTGAGACAGTTGCCTTAAACGTTCATAAATCGTCTCAGTTTGACGTAGTAATCGCATTGAAAGCTACGAGTGCAACAGCTTTGTTATTTGTCATGGAACAGGCTAACTGCATTTGACTATGTTATCGATACGTTATTTGCAATTTTGCAAACGTCTCAATTTGCTGGTATGCAGTTGCAATAATACAGCGACGAGAATGGAGAAGAATGTGGCGACCGAATGAGCCGGACTGTTGTGTTAAGGTCGCCTTAAAGGGGTCATGAAACGGTTTTTCAACCTTTTCCTGTGTAGCTTTGCTCCTCATCTCACAAATCGCGCATTGTACCAGAGAGTTCAACAATACAAAAAGAGGGAGTCCCGCCTTGCTCGGACCCTGGTTTGTGTACCTGGACACCGCCATTCTCTTCCTAGAAGATTAGCCCGTCGCTCAAAACTCGGAACAAAAGTTGCTTTCCCCATTCCGTTCACCCCGAAGCTGACGGTACTGTGAAAGCTACGTGCTCGTTCGGCCAGCCACACTTTTGCCGCGTGATCACGCTCCCTCGCGCATACCCACCCGCAGAAAATGGGGTAAGGTGATGAAAGGGAGGCGGCTTATTGGTCCGGCAAGCGCGTAGCTTCCACCGCACTATCAGCTTAGGGGTGAATGGAATAAGTGAGGTTCGGTGTCGTGTGACCTGCGTTTTGGACGGGTGACGGGCGCTTTGATGGTACGTTTACACTTGAGAAGAAATCCGCTGCCGCGGGAGCGGATCCGCTCCCGGCGGCGGCGGCGGCGAGCGGGTTGCGTTTACATCTATTTCCTTCGAGCAGTGGCGGCGGCGCCGGCTGCGGCAGCGGTTCCCGTAACATCTCGTCAAATATGACGAGAAGGCGAGAAAGTTCCCGCCTCGGCTCTCTCTCCCGGGCGTTGCTGCTCCCGGAACTACGCGTGCTCATGGTGTAGGCAGCGTCGCGCTGCGCAAGAATGTCACTTCCGGTCAGCGAAACGCCTCGTTCGGCGGCAGAAATAGGTCCTGGACCTAAATGGCTCGCCGCCGCGTTTTCCGCCCAGCGTTTCGCCCCAGCGGCAAAAGCTGGGCGGATTCGCTAGCGGATCCGTAACTGTAAACGTACCAGGATACCGTGGATGTATCGCACTGAAAAGGCAGAGAGCTTTCGAAGAGAAGGAGGTACGAAATAGTCCGCTGTGGTTTACAATTTTCGTACCCGAAGTCAGGCTTTTGACTTTCTACCTTCTTTCTTTTGGCCCACTGAACGGTACGCTGTTAGTTAAATCCCAATCTAAATTCATGTATCCCAGCCCCAAATTTGTTTCGTGGGCCCTTTAAAAGCTCACAATTTTCTTGAGCTCGACCGCTGCAAGGGTAAGTGCCGAAGATGCAAGACTATGATCATAATCATCGATAGACCCTTTCCAAGAGTGCACGCCATCTGGTAGAAGCTGCGCAAACTACCAGAGTTCGCCATTGTTGGGGCACGTACCCATGAGCATGTATTATTATAACAAGCAATGCGTCCGCGTTCGGCAAGGATTCCGATCCAACCTTGCAGAAATGACGGCCGCCAATGTCGCTCGATAGATTTTTTGAAAGGGGTCTTTTTCCGACCCCGCCTATTTTGATATAGATGAGCCTCGTGCCGGTGTGTGCTCGAGCAGTCTACTTTATATGACGCACGCTAAAGACGCTAGGTTAAGCTTCGTACCAGTGTTGGCGGGAACGCGTTACAACTAACGGCGTTATTGGTAACGCGTTATTTGTTTAAGTAACGCAGTAACGTACCCGTTACAGTTTCAAAACGGTAACGGGTCGCGTACTTAAGTTACTTATTTCGAGTGACGCGTAACCTAGTTACGTTACCCTTACATATTCCTACCAAGACCTAAACAAATTACGCTTTAACTTTTTTTACTAGACGCCAAGTTATCTCAATTTGTTTTGTGTTTTTAGTTTTTTTTTTCTTGTTAGCGTTTAGGTGGAACCGTAAAAAAGATAATTATGTTCAGTTTCAGGGTTGACATAATGTTTCTTGAAATATGGCGGTTGTGCATACCTGTAGCGCCAAATGTGTAAAACGTGTTAATTCAAAATTAAAAAAAGTAACACAAAAGTAGCGCGAGTTACTTTTTACCGGTAACGGTAACGCGTTTCTTTCATCTTGGTGTAACATTGGTCGGTAACGCGTTCCTTTAGTTTGCAAGTAACGAGTAACGTATTTCGTTACTTTGTTTCGGTAGCGCCTACAACACTGCTTCGTAGCATGCAGAAAATAAACCTCACCCCCCGCCCCTTCCAAAAAAAAAAAAAAAAGAATTGGAGAGTGTGTATGTTTATGCGACATAGAAGTTAGTCGGCCTCAACGGGCGACTTGCCTCCCAGCTGCAGAAGAGAAATTTAGCCAGTGCAATACAAACCGCTAGCCTGGGAGCTTTAACCTGCATTACGCAGTAGTGATACATGACCGCACGATGGTACGAGCTCATCCAGATCGAAACGGGCAGGGGTTGGGATTGAACCCAGGATCCCTGGGTTCTGCAGCGCGAGCTTTCGCTCCACATGCTCCGAGCTGGTGTGCGCTGGCCCAACCGTTGTCGTAAGGGCAGAACCCCCTCCCGCTGTACAAACACCTACTACGTCCAATTTCTGTTAGATTATGGCGCCACTTGAGCTGAAATGCAAAACCTTACATGGCTACAGGCTTGGGGACGCAACCTTCACCCTGGTCAGCCTCAAAGAAAACTCAACCCTGGCCACTGTAAAAGTGGAGCTCAATCGAAGAAACTGCCGCATATCCAGTCTCGGGGTCAAGTACACAGAGAGGAAACGCTGTACTCTATTTCACCGAGCGAACGTTACGAGCTATCAAAGCCAATCCAAGGTGCAGTGTGAGTGTCACGCAAATTTGATTCGGTATTCTACGTAAGTAATCAAATTCCTAGTCATCGCTTACGTTTTGGAGTAATTTTGTAATCATTTAAACACATTTATTAGGAAGTACTTATAAGCTTAATCTGATTACCTTTGGAGGTGCTAAACTTAGTCGTAAGCGTTAATATTTTTCTCTCCCCTAATGGCGCCCGTAGTTTGCACTAGGTTCCTTTCAAAAAATCATCGAACCAATTCTTCGACAGGAAGATGATTTACCAAAACTGGTGGATTAAGAAGATAAGTATATTTTTTGATTCGGTTATTGTAATTCAATAATGAACGCTAAAAAAGATCGGTTTCAAATCTGGCACAAAAAGTTTTTTTTTTAAAGGGAAGTAATCGAAAAAGTATCGGTTACTTTTTCATATAACAACCAATTTCTTGTCTTATTAAGTAATCGAGTTATTTAATCGAATACGTTTTAACCGAAAGTAATTGTAGTTGTAATCGATTACTTTTCCGAGTAACGTGTACAAGTATGGTGTCACGTGACCCTCAGGGGGGGGGGGGGGCGCAGTGACCCGTGGAGCAACTACACTTCATTTCACAAATGCGTGCAGCGCGCGTGAGTTAGACGAGGAGAACTTGTGGGTATAGCGGACACTTTCCAAGAACGCACGGGTATGCCAATGCCTTTGTCTGCACTGCAGATGTTTGTGAGATGGAGACAGTCTCATGACATGTTCCCAGCTTTTGAATTGCCTTGGATGGCTCGTAGTGTCCACCGCGGTCCATCGTAAGGTGAGACGGAATACGAATCCGCGAGGACGCCCGACCGTGTCAACGGAAGAAGGCTATCGACGCTTTCCGTCACGTCCAGCGCGCTCTGTGAACGACCTCGACGCGCAGTGTGTATTGGCGAGCGACGTGGCAGGGTGATCGTAGGCTGATTGAGCCCACATTGACCGCCCCGCCGACAAACTGCCGGATGGCTTGCTGGTTAAAACGAGATAACGCAGTGGCGCCGCCTATAGGCTTGTCCTGGAACGTTTCCGATATGCGTATATATATTTGTTGTCTTTGACGCCCCATCTTTTTTGTTATGGGCTTAAAATAACTTTGATTATGTTATCATCGATAAGTTTTCATAGATAGTATGTACATTTGATTGACTGATTAGGAAGGTTTATTGGCACAAAGGCATTTTAGGCCATAAAGCGCCAAATATCACACTATTGCAGGAAAAGTTCAAAAAGATTAAAAGCACTTTTGTAGCCGATAAAAATAAAACAATGAGCATGACACAGTATTTATCATTATGAAAGTGATAATGTAAACATTATGGCTTCAATCAACAGTCGGTGTAAAAAGCCGAGGGCCCTTAAGAAATTAAAAACATGAATATACGGTGTATAAAAGGTTCGTGTACAACCATGCGTACGGGAAGGTGGGCGAATAAAACTGGGAGAATCGGAATTGGCGATCACTCTCCTATGCAGGGAACTGAAGGAGAATGTGAAGGACACTGAGGGGTTCCGTACACTGTTCACACAGGGGTGGATCTTCTCGACGGAGCAAGTACCCATGATGTGTGAGATGTGTCTGGCCACTTCTCAACCATCGTAAGATTACCTCGAAGAAGTGGTCCCGGTGCCAGGCGCTCGCCCACTCTAGTGAAATAGGCTTTACAGAATAAAGTTTGTTGTTCACTTCCGTGTTCCATTCTTGTTGGTGTTTAAATCTTATGTGTTTACTCAGGACTGCACGGTAGTCTCTGTATGGTATATCTTTAATATCCCCTTTTTTTTACATGTGTTTTCAGCACGATCAGCTTCTTCATTTCCGGAAATTACTACGTGGCTTGAAACCCAGAAGAAGATTATATCAATATTGTTTTTCAAGGCAGAACACACTTTGCACTGTAATTCAGTAACAAGGGGATTTTTTGTTGTCTCAAGGGATGCGAGCGCTCTTAGAGCACTAAGGAAGTAGGTGTAAACTATGCATGGAGCAACGGGGTCTATTTTTCGTGGTGTGATTTGTGGCGAGAAGCAAGCCAAATCACTCGGCCGTTAGAATTGTCGCACTGATGTTAATCCTCCGCACACATTCATACGAAGGCCTGATTGCAGAGCAACCGACGGAGGAGTCAGTGTATGTGTTATCAGTGTAGAAGCTGATGTGATTAATATACTTCTCTTGCAGTTAAAAACATTGCAGTCTCAAAAGTTTGTGAGGGGTGCCTTTTTAATGTATAGGATCAAAGACAGGCCCACAGCAGGCAAACACTGTCATAGAGCTATTGTTTTTAAAACCTAAGCAAGAGGTGGGTTTACGCCAAGAACTGCCGAGACGGCTACAAACTTATTTCGCATTAAAAAAGGAGGAGCGATTGATGTTTATTTAGGAAAGTTCTTTTGAAACGGGATTTCTCTAGGACACCATGGCATGAATTTGGCAGTTCCAAGTGATTCCGAAGCGAGTTCACGAAGGCTGAAGAAAGCCGCCTTTTCTTAAGAGACAGCTTAATGGCTTCAGCAGATAGGCTCAACATAGGGGATGTACGGAAAGCACCAGTGGCGAGACTCCCTTATGGCGAACATGATCTTACGTCTTTAACGTTGATGCCCTTGCTGATGTATACACTACACTCTCATAATCAAGTAGGGATCGTAAAATTGAGCGGTAAATTTTCAATAAACATAAACGATCAGAACGCCATTGTTTGTTTGAAAGCACCTTGAGGACTAATCTCCGTGCTTTGTGAAATAATTTTTACAAATCGATTTTAAGAAAGGTGAAGGACAATTTGCTATCAAAGGTAAGGCCAAGAAATTTCTGCATCCCTTTGTTCTTGATGTAGACGTTATTCATGGTCAGGGCGGGCTCTGGGGCAGGTCCACTTTTTCGAGAGAAGAGGACGCAGAAATTTTTGTTTTCGGTCAAAAATGTAAACCCATTATTATTTGCTCATTTCAACATTTTTTTTTTATTTGTTAACTGAACTCTGCGTTCACAAGTAGAAAAATTAGAAGATCACACAGAAATTTGAAGGTCATCAACTCACGATGAATGTTGGACTGAAGAAGGAATTACATACTAAACAGAATTTATTTTTGGTGGAAAAAGAGTAGCGCCGAGGACACCCCCTTGAGGTACGCCATTTTCATGCACGAATTATCTAGAAAGATAGTTCCTAACTTTTCATGAAAGTGCGTCTTTCAAAATAGTCCTGAATAGCGCTTAGCATTCGACCACAAATGCCGAATATGTATAGATCATGAATAATGCCATGCCTCCATGTTGTATCGTATAATTTCTCTAAATAAAAAACACCCACAAGCAAAACCGTCTATTTACAAAGGCCTCACGTACAGTCGTTTTAGGTCTAACAAGGTAGTCAAGGGTAGACATTAAGGAACGGCTACCATATCGATAATTGGCAAGAAAGTGTTTTTCTTCAAGATCCTGTGTTAGCCTTCGGTTGATCGTTTGTTCCACGGTCTTTCCCAGACAACTTGTTAAGGCTATGGGCCTGTAAATGTTTCCCTAGAGGAATCATTTTCTGGTTTTAATAAAGGAAATATGTTGGCTACCTTCCATTGAAGTGGAAAACGTCCTTCCTTTTAGATTTGGTTAAAAATATATAAAATTTGTTCGTCTAGAAAGATGAGCATGGTTTAGCATCTTGTAATGATTACCACCAGGACCAGCAGTTGAGATTTTAGAATGTTTCAATACCAGCTGCAGTTCATGTAATGAGAAAGGGGAATTGTAAGGTTCCTCTCCCCCCCCCCCCCTCCCCAGATGTCTTTACAATTTGTCTTTCGGCTTCGAACTAATGTCGTTGGAGTACTGCTGGGGAATGTTGAGAGCTGGAGACAAACTGAAAGTGCTCTTTCAGAATGTAAACCTGCTCCTCCAGAATTGCGGGACAGTAACCACTTTTGGTCAAGCGGGGAACAGAGAAAGCACGATAGGTGCCAACCAGCTTATGGATTCTGTCACACATTTTCTTGTATGTTGTGGTACTGTTTATTGAAGAGGCTTGGGCTTTCATCTGCCTAAATTATTTAAATTACTTGGAGTTGGGTAACGTCTAAACTTTCCACATGCTCGGTTCTAGTTCGTCTTTGCCTCACAGCGATCTTGATTTCACCAGGGTTTCGGGCGCCTGGGGAGGCACGTAGATGATATTGGTATGTTCCGAATGGGTGCAGCAAGAATATGTTTTTCGAGTAATTTTTTGGCTTCGTTGATTGAGATCGGATCTTTTGATGTGCAAGCTAGAAATGAGGACTAAATAAAACCTACACAATCAGCTTTGTCGAACTTCCCCCACGGTGCCCCTAATGATAGTGTCGGAGGGGGGATTCAGCGCTCAAGGAAAACTTTAAAGTGATCGCTTCCGTACAGGTTTTGTGTAACCCACCACGTAAAAAGAGGGAATATGTCGGGATCAGCTGTAGCAAGATCAATGCACGTAAAAGTTTTTTTGAGAAAAAGCTGCAGTGGGTTGGGTCTTTCTCATTCATCAACCATAAATCTGAAGAGAGCAGGAATCGTTTTAATATTACTGCCCGCGTGACCCGTCTGCTGCTTTCCCACAAGGGATTGTCGGCATTTAAATCACCTACTATAATAAATGGGTGTTAAATTTGTCTAACAAGAGCTTCAGGTTTCTTATATTTTAATATATATTTGGGAGGTATATATAATGAGCGTATAGTTATTCCACGATCGGTACGTAGATTTGACATTGCAAACACTGCTAAATTTTTGCTCTAGTTTCACGCATATACGAAGTCTTCTATGGTTTCCCGATAGACGACGCCAGTGTGCCAGTGTGTTCTCTGGTCGCGAACAGTCGCAAGCCTTCGCAAGGCTGTCGACTTATTTTCCTTCTCCAGCACATCGGTAGTCTAGCCCCATGTGGTAGTACAGAAAACTTCGTCTAAATTGCGAGCTAAATACACGCTTTTTTTGTGTAAGGCTCGTCAAGATATTAGGCGCTGGGGAAAATCATCCCTCTGTGTTAAGTTTTTATGTCGAACTCGTTTTGTTTACATTCCACCCGTTAAAAAACTACGGCGAAACAGCCCAAGTACGCACAGCTGATTTCGCCAACATGCTGTCTCCCTCCACCCGATATAGTCCGTCTGTTAGGTTATCAAAAAGGTTATAGTTGGCAGGAGGTGGCACCCGTATTCTCTATATATGTAGCGAAGTTTAACGGAAGCAGGCGTGGCCACGAAATGTCCCCTCGGTCTTTCGGTCAATGCGCCATGATACTGAGGAACAGAAAGAGACGAGAGCACGCGGGGGAATCAGAACGCCGAACTCTGGTTGGAGTGATTAGTGGGTAGACCTGAAGCTAGCTGCCCTTGTCTACACTACACTCGTCGAACGCGTCCGAACGTTAGAGCCAAACGCCGGACACCGGCATTCCGCGTTCTAACGGGTTCGACAAGAGCAGTGGGGACAAAGGCAGCTAGCTTAAGGTGTACTCCAACCAGAGCTCGGGCGTTCTGAAGTCCTCGCGCGCTCTCGTCTCATTCTCCCCCTCTGCTTCTCGACGCATAGGAAACTCAGTTAATGAACGCCACCATGTAAAGATGAGGCAAAAGATCGCGTTGCCATGGCTTTGCCGTAACAACGCGGTTGTTTGCGTTATGTGTATATTTTATTTATTTTATTTATTTATTTATACATACTGCAGCCCTAGTGGGGCTATGGCAGGAGTGGGAGTTATACACAGACTGTCCAGGAATCACCATGAACCACTGTCAACGGCACACAGAAATTCATCTGGTTGTAGTGATCGGATGTTTCCTGGTAACGAATTCCAGCGTTCAATGGTGTGAGGAAAAAAACTGTATTTAAACATATCAGTACGAGGATGAAAAGGTGAAATGTTTAATTCGTGGTGGCTTCTAGTTGCAGTTGGCTTGAGAAACTTTATGTAGCTATCTAAAGAGTCAAAACGTGATGAATTAATCATGAAATACAAAGACTTTAGGCGCTCAATACCACGACGCTCAGAAAGAAGTCTTAGGCCTAACACGGAAAGGTTAGAAGAAGGAGAAAAGGTTCTGTCATACCGACGACAAATAAAACGTACCGATTTCTTTTGAACTGATTCGACTTTATTTATATCGGACTGTTTATAGGGAAACCAAATAATAGAACCATAATCGAGGATTGGGCGAATCAAAGTTTTAAAAGTTAAAAGCTTAGTATCTTGAGGTGCCACACGTAAGGTACGCCGCAGGTATCCAGGTCTTTTAAGGGATTTGTTGCATGTCGTATCAATGTGCTTAGACCAAGATAAATCTGGAGTGAAAAGGAGGCCTAGATATTTATATTCAAAAACTCTTTCTAGGCATAACCCGTCAAATGAATAATTAAACACAGAAGGTGATGAACGCCTAGAAAAGGTCCTTAAAACAGTTTTACGAAAATTCCGGTTCATTTGCCAGGTTTTACACCACGTACAGAAATTCGCAAAAGAATTGTTAAGAGTTAAATTGTCATCGGAGGAGTTTATCACATGATATAGTACGCAGTCGTCAGCGTAAAGTCGTATCTTAGTGGAAATATAGCGTGGCAAATCATTGATGTATAGCAAGAAGAGTAGCGGTCCAAGAACTGATCCTTGTGGAACACCTGATGATACATCAACTGTACTAGATTTGGATGAGTTGAAGTAGACAAACTGTGACCGACGAGAAAGAAAACTGGATATCCAGTTGACGAGGTGATGATTATTTAGAATTAGGTCAAGCTTGTGTAGAAGTTTAGAATGAGGAACTGTATCGAAAGCTTTTGACAAATCTATAAATATCGCATCAACTTGATTACCGATATCAAGAGACTGACCAATATCATGAACAAATTCTGTTAGTTGTGTCATAGTACTATAACCGCGTCGAAAACCATGTTGGAAATCGCATAAAATATTGTTAGTTTCGAGAAATTCCATTACATGCCTGTAGACTCTATGTTCCAATAATTTGCATGAATGTGACGTTATAGAAATTGGTCTGTAGTTTGACAGTGATTGTGAGTTGCCAGATTTGTATACGGGAATGATTTTTGCGAGTTTCCAAGATGAAGGAACTGTGGCCGTTGACAGTGATTTCTGAAAAATAACCGTGAGATATCGACTGCACCAAAGGGAGTACCGGACAATAAATGAATTAGGAATATCATCGAGACCAGGACTTTTTTTAGTATCTAACTTCAAAATCAGGTTTAGTACACCCTGAACGTTCACATCTATGTCGTCAACCGCAGACTGCGAAACATGAGTAAAAGGAGGAACTTCGAAATTATCAACTGTAAATACTGACTGAAAGTATGTGTTGAACGCTGTAGCGATTGTCAGCGCATCCATGGTAGTTACGTCGTTAATTATAAACGAGTTTGAAGTCGTGCTGCCTGGTAAAATAGATTTCCAGAATTTTCGAGGGTTGCTTTTTATTAAGTTTTGCAATGTAACTCGGAAATAGAAGTCTTTCGCGGAATTAGTTTTAAGTCGGAGTTCCTCCTTAGCTTGAATAAACTGGGCAGTCTGTACAGGGTCAGCGCAACGTTTTCCACGCCGCAGTCTGCCGACACGTCGCGATAAATGCAATAATTCCCTTGTTATCCAAGGAGTCACAATGTTATTTTTTTTTAGTTTTGAGTGGCACAAATCGCTGGATACACGATTTAACCAAGTTTTCAAAAAATGAAACCAGTACATTCACGTCACTAGAAATACTAAGTTGTTCAAACACTTCAAAGGAATAGCTTAATGAGTCAATTATGGACACATCATAGGCACGGTTAAAATCAGGGAAAGCGTGGTAAACAAAACGTGTTTTAGGAACAGAATAAGCAACAGAAACAAAGACTGCCTTATGATCTGATATACCGTCAACGACTTCACATTCAAAACGGTTTTCTAGAAGAGGTATACTAAGAAAGACCAAATCTAAAACTGACGACTCTCTCGTGCTCTCCAGAACAATCTGCTTTAAACCAAATGACAACGAAAAATTCACTAACTCTCTACATATTTGAACGTCAGAACCAGATAGCGAAAAAGATGACCACTGGATGCCAGGTAAATTAAAATCACCCATTAATATTAAATTGGAAGAAGACAGGTTATGCTCGTACATAAAGTCACATAAAGCGTGTAACTGATCAATGGGAGAGCAGGGAGGGCGGTAGACAACGCCAACAACTAAAGATATATTTTCCACATTAAGTTTGCACCACACTGATTTAATCTGCGGAGGCCCCTGTATAACTGAAAATTTAATATTGGTCTTTAAAAAGAGTGCGACGCCACCGCCACGCCCGTACTTCCTATCACCTCTAACCCCGCAGAAACCAGGGGGTGTAATTTCGGTGTCATAGATGCCATCATGTAACCACGTTTCAGTGACTCCAATAATGTGAGCAGAGTGGGAAGAAATTAGTGACATAAAATCAGGGAACTTGTTTACTAAACTTCTGGCGTTAACATTCAAAACACAAAGATTGTCACTTAAACCGTCTTTTAAACCGCGGCCGAGTCAACGACCACCAATAGACGGGGCGGTGGTAGCAGCCTGGGCGGTGTAGTCGGAACACTTAACCAGAGTGTTAGTTTTATCATCCCAATTATATCGCTCATTATTAATGAACGCGTGATCATATCGAAGACGGACGGTGGAGCCACTGTCGTGGAAGGAGGCCGCTGCATCCCATATTTTCTTTCGAACAGAACGGACATGAACAGAGAAGTCTTCCGATATACGAATATCGGAACTCTTGAGCTTGAAGGAATTTTTCAATACATCCATTTTTTCGCGGAAGTCAAGGAGTTTCATAATGACAGGACGTGAACGATCGTCGTGTTTTCGCCCTATTCTATGGCACCTTTCAATACGTGGGCAGCTAATATTCAGTTTATCCAAGAATATTTCCGATATGTTAGAAAGTAATGACTCACTAGTTTCGTCTGCCCTCTCCGTGAGGCCATGCAAGATTAGATTATTTCTACGCGAACGGTTTTCCATGTCGTCATTCTTCGAGACGAGTCTGTCTACCACGCCATACAATGACTTAAGTTCTCTAAGCAGATTGTCACAAGATGCACAAGGGACGCTTGGCGTGGCGGAAGACGACTCAAGGGCAGCCACTCTTTCTTCAAGAGCGTCAAATCGGGAGTTAACTGACTGATGGAATAATTTGATTTCAGCTATGTCCTGAGCCATCTTTTTCTGGCCAGCCAGCAATTCAGCAAACATATCCGAAACTGTGGGTTGCGTCTTGATATCTCCTCCATCATTATCGCTCTCACCCGAGTTAGCAACCCTCAAGTCCTCTGAAACCGAGCTGTTACTGGAACAGGACTTAGAAACTACGTTATCTTGTTTTGTTTTATTGCTGTCTTTTTTGGGTGGTCCTGGATTCGTTTCAACGTCTCCACTCAGGAGAAGGCCATTAATACAATACACCAACTGAGAGCAGAGGTCAACAAAACAACAAATACCGTGATCGGAAGCACGTGGGCGAGGAAATAGCAGTAAAAAGCGATTATCGGACCGTGCACAATGAGCGTTCTGAAGGTAACATACCTGCGAAAGAAGCAGACAGCGGTTGAGCATACTGTCCTCGCTGCTATCGCCTCGCCCACTGAAGAGGAAAGATGTCGGTGAAGCTTTTCTATCCTTGTTAACCGACGTCACAGAACTGGGCTTTTCGATGATTGGACGATCCAGGAAGACATCACCGAAGGGGGTGAGTTGCAGATTCACGGTTTGTAAGCCGTTAAGGAAACCATGATCACCCTCGATCCCGCTGGCATGGAAGTCCGTGCACGAACAAGCCGGGTCGACCACGCAACAAGGGACAGTTGACGAAGCAGGAAGGGCCGGCAGTAGCTGGTAACCGTGCGCCGCGGTAGCATTGAACACAGGAACAGCGAGGGACACGAAGAACTGCGAAAGAAGCAGACAGCGGTTGAGCATACTGTCCTCGCTGCTATCGCCTCGCCCACTGAAGAGGAAAGATGTCGGTGAAGCTTTTCTATCCTTGTTAACCGACGTCACAGAACTGGGCTTTTCGATGATTGGACGATCGAGGAAGACATCACCGAAGGGGGTGAGTTGCAGATTCACGGTTTGTAAGCCGTTAAGGAAACCATGATCACCCTCGATCCCGCTGGCATGGAAGTCCGTGCATGAACAAGCCGGGTCGACCACGCAACAAGGGACAGTTGACGAAGCAGGAAGGGCCGGCAGTAGCTGGTAACCGTGCGCCGCGGTAGCATTGAACACAGGAACAGCGAGGGACACGAAGAACTGCGAAAGAAGCAGACAGCGGTTGAGCATACTGTCCTCGCTGCTATCGCCTCGCCCACTCAATCGGCGTCCACTCAATCGGTGTTGAACAAGTATGATTCGAAGTGCAACACTCGCCTTGTAAGCACGACTTGTCGAAGCGCGACTTTGAAAAGCGAGCATATCAGGCGCCCTACGAACGAACGCCGAGAATTGTATAGAGTTGAGAATGATGTAGAAGCCCCGCTCCCAGCTCGCGTTCGTTGCCTTTTGTCATGCTGTGACTGCGCGCGCATCGAACCTTCTTTGCAGGCGGCGATTGTAACGAAAGCAAGCCGTGAAAGCGGGGAGACAAGCAGCCTACAGGCACGGAGGAGACGTATCCTAAAACTAACGTAGCCGACCGAACCGACCGAGCGGCGAGCAGACGTTGAGAGCAGCCTCGTTACGCAAGGCAGTCTGGGATTTGGATTTTTTTTTTTTTTTTTTCGTAGTCGCTGAGCATGACGTTATGCCAGATCCTGGGGTATTTAAACGTCTTTGTATGGCATGGTCGGCGTCACCAAGGCAACGAAGCGTTTTCTTTGTGGAGGAACGTACGAAAGCAGTGTCTAAAGCCAGCAACGGCAAGCACGATCTTCCGAAAGTCGTCTGCCAACGAGAACGCCGCACCGCTAGCCGAATTCAGACGCGCCACTGTGGAGTTCGACGCTGAGAGCGGCCGCCTGGCGAACACTTGGCCGTTCTGACGAGGCTTGATGCACTATCAGACCTGAGATTATGTTAGAGTTTCCAAAAGCGAGGGATTTTTGGCAGCTTAACTTGGAGGCCAAGCTAGCGTTGCTGCGTTAGTACCAGACACCATTCGGAAGATGGCGCAGCTGTAGCTCGCTTCAGACGCTGCGTTCACGTGCCTGAAACGAGTCTTCGACAAGCGTGTTACCGCGTTCAAAAAAGTGATCTCTCGATTTCCGCCTCATGACGTCATAAAAGTGTCCTGCTGTCATCGGTCGCGGCCCTGGTGGTGTTGCAGCAGCGGTAGTGGATGTGGCGGACGCCTGTTCTGCTGCAGGTCGCTTTCGAGCTTGACAGTCCACGGAAGCTTCGGCCGCCAGGAGTCGACACGCCGTGACGACAGTTACACTCACGTCTGCTCGAGCTTTCTGCCGGAACTTCTGCGTCTAACCACCGGGGTCGCGACATCCGACAGCATGGAATAAAGAACCCGTGTTACAGAAAGTGCCCCACAGCTCGATCTGGGTTTCGTGGTTCATGGACCACGTTTGTAATACGAGCTCGAGAACAACGCGTTGATCGTCTGCGAGCGTCCCTGCCTTTTCGCCCGCTTTCCTCATCAAACAATGGGGAGCGTTTACAATCTAATGGCGGAACCCCCCCCGGAGTCCACCATTAGATTGCAAACGCTCCCTATCGTTTGATTAACTGCAAACACTCCCCATGATTTTGAAATGGACCCTCTCTACAGTCTAGGCTCTCCAGCCTGACACTCCAGTTTTCGTGAGGGTCTTCGCTGCACTTCGAGACCACTTTCAGAGGATGGGGGAAATAGGGAGCTGAGCCATAGCGTCCTATACACTGACAAAGCCTGGCAGATCGCCACGAGAATCGGCCGCCGAAATGGAAAAGGTGGAGTGGTAGACAACGAATGAGAGGAGAGCCAGGTGACTGGCGCCCCGCTGCGGCGAGACGCCGAAACACACTTCTCCCGAGCGAACAAATATGTTTCGGGTCCTCGCCACTGCAAAAGCTGTGCGCTGACGTCTAGGTTCCCCGAGAAATGTTTTTTTGATGCTCTGTGCTACCAGAACCTCGCACTCCAAGTTTGCGATCGGGCGCTCTATGGCTCCATCGTCGAACTGACGGGCTTGTGAGTATAGAGGAGGCTGGAGACACCAGTCGGAGAGACGCGTTCCAGGAAGCGGAGTTCGCGTGCGCGTGCATTCACGTACGGGAACCATAGAAGACGCAATTTATTTATTGTGCCAACGGCGACGGTGGTGCAGCGAAATCAGGTGCGTACTTGTGCTCTTTAGCTGCGCCTTTTTCAATAGGCGGGACGTGAACAAAAAGAGTTTGAAATGAGAACTCAATGCAGATGGCTGATCTTCTCCGACGCCCAATATTTCGATGAGCCTCAGACGAAAATCCTGTCGTTTTGGCGCCGTGCGACAGCTACCTTCTTTTTTCTCCTGAAACACAGTGCTCAAAGATTGCACTGCCACTCCTCCGAATGCTTCTCGGTCGGAGCGGAGACTTCATGTCTTCTTTTCCTCTCCTCCGTTTTACATTACGTCTGATCGCAACCGACGCTACGATTCAAAGGATGCTAATCAAACAACGCCAAAAGTAAATCATCACGACTTTCGTTTTTTTTTTTTTTACGTTTACGATTACCAACTAAATTAATCACGCGCACAAAATGCGCCGTGATCCTGCGTTTTGGTCTGTGCGTGATTTGTTTCGCCGGCGATGGCAAACCTATATCGTTAACGGTCTCCGTGACGATGCATTTCAGACCCTCCTTGATTGGCTCAATCAAATGATAACGTGGGCTGCCCTAGGACAAGGAAAACGGAGAATAGAGCAAATTAGATTCAATCTGACGGAAACAGGAGAAAAAAAAAACAGATTACAGAACTGGCAGACTCAACGTGCTCGCCTCGATTCCCCGATCGTTGTGCTCGATCGACAACGCTCACTGGCGCGCGATTGTTTTCCGCGCTTCCAATAAATAGACTCTGCTTGCACGGAGAGTCGACGTGCAGTCCGTTTGGATGAATCCACATTGTTTCCATTCCTTTCGTACGGTTACAAATTATAAAGTGATTCTGGGGAGAGAAAACAAAACGCTATACGCAGTACGCTTGTTACACCCACCCAAGAACTTATCTCGCGGTTCACGTCTGTATAGTTGCGCCGACGTGAATGCGTGAACCGTCATCACGCAGAACGAACAGACATACCCTCATTCTCCCTCTCTCTCTCTCTCTCTCTCTCTCTTCTTTTTTCTTATTGGCTCGTCACGCAACCAATCAGAGCCTCGCAAGAGCGGCGTTCCTGAACCTTATCGCGTCTCACCTCAGCGAGCTTCGTCTCGCGACCATAAATCTTGAGAACGCATACCCCACGCGGATTCACGCACGCCGGCAGGTGCCTTCTTTTTATTTTTGTTTTATCTTTTTATGAGGATGTGCGTGACCTCAATTTGTTCTTGCCACATTGCACAAATACATCTTCGCACGTGCCTCAATACCCAATAAAATATGTGACGGTTAGGAACGTGTTATGAGCGCCAAAACTTTGTGATGACCCTACGGAGCGAATCACTAAATAAACAATAGCAAAACAAAAAAAGCACGTCTGCAATAAAACGCAAGTAACGAATTGGTGACGTTGGAGGTCCGACTTTAATTAATCAAACGCGTTATTAATTAATCTGTCCAGATTACCCTCCTCCCCCCTTCTTTTCAAGCCTGATTTCATTTTAGCTAGTGTACGTTTGTGTGTCTTTTTTTAAATTTTTATATGCATTAGTTTGCACTCGCCACTCCGCGAAGATTTAGCCCTTTTAGTTTTATAATTTACTTTTTTTTCCTGGGTAACTTTGTCGATAGTTTTGAGTTACGGCGCAGTTAAACGAAATTTAAAATTCCTCGACTTTGGTTCTGCAGGTTTCATCATGCTCGCGAGGTTTCTACTTCCTGTTTCGAACCTCCAAATTTCCGAGAGACAGATTTCCATTTATTATTTATTGATATTAAAATTTTCCGCGAAGGGAGTACAAGCAAGTAAAAGATGATAAACAAAGCTAGCATAATAAAAAAATAAAAACTTGCACACGCAAACACGCAAAACTTATCTTGGGTTTGGAAAACATAGCCTGTTTGAAGGTTCGCGCGAAAAAAAAAAAAACGTTTGGTCGCGTGTGTAGTACGAGCTTCCTTTTCCTGTCTTTACTCACTTTTCTGGGGGGTGTGTGCTTGATTGTCTCGAAGCTCATTTGTCAGCCAAGGCGGCTGCAGCGGCGGCTGCCCCTCCAGCCCGGCTTTCTCCGTACGCCGAATCAGACGCGACCGAATTCATATTTCACTAAGCGAAGCGCGCCTTGCTAATATCTGCGCTCCGGTCTCGAGGCTCTTGTTCGCGGCAAGAATAAACAAAACAACGTCGCGCTGCTCAGCAGGCGCCTGCTCTGACCACCGCGCAAAAACCACACGTAGATTTTTTTTTTTGTTTTTTTTAATTTGTGTTGTGGGTCTTTTTTTTTGTCAGGTCCATGTGTCGACATATTTCCTCTCACTCATTATTACAGGTTTTATTCACGCTTTTTTTTTTCGATGAACGTTTAGTTGTTTTGTGTCTTGATCTGACTTTGGTTAGGCGAGATTTCGAGCTGATATACAATCTTCATTGAACGTTTGGGCTGAGGTTACTGTGCGTTCCCAAGCGCGCTCGTCGTGCTGTGCACACAGTCCGCACTCGCAGTTACAGATTTTTAAACGGTGAAGCTACCGCGCCCGCTCAGTTTTCGAACTCGTATCTTTTTTGTTAATAAAAAATGTTTTTGTTGGTAGGAAGGATAATTATCATCTTAAGCTATATTGCGGGCCCGTTGAGAGCAGT
Organism: Ixodes persulcatus; assembly: GCA_013358835.2. Classification (NCBI taxonomy): domain Eukaryota; kingdom Metazoa; phylum Arthropoda; class Arachnida; order Ixodida; family Ixodidae; genus Ixodes; species Ixodes persulcatus. The sequence goes on along the minus strand of JABSTQ010009182.1, from coordinate 916,487 downwards.
CGTAGAACAAAATTAAAATAAAATGAACGAACTGAATAGTTGGGGAGTAAAATTGACTCTAGCAAATATCATTATACGTCATCAATATGTATTCTGTATGTGTCGTGCGAACAGAGGCATTTTTTTTAGTTTATGCATACTGCAGCCCCAGTGGGGCTATGGCAGGAGTGGAGTTATACACGGACGGTCCAGACATCACTATAGACCACTGTCAACGGCACACATAAATTCATCTGGTTGTAGTGACCGGACGTGTCCTGGTAACAAATTCCAGCTTTCAATGGTGTGAAGAAAAAAACTGTATTTCAAAATATCAGTACGAGGATGAAAAGGTAAAATGTTTAATTCGTGGTGGCTCCTAGTTTTAGTTGGCCTGAGAAACTTAATGTAGCTACCTAAAGAGTGAAAACGTGATGAGTTCATCATAAAATACAAAGACTTTTGGAGCTCAATACCACGACGCTCAGAAAGAAGTCTTAGGCCTAACACGGAAAGGTTAGGAGAAAGGTTTCTGTCATACCTACGACCAATAAAACGTACTGATTTCTTTTGAACTGATTCGGCTTTATTTATACTAGACTGTTTGTAGGGAAACCAAATAATAGAACCATATTCGAGGATAGGCGAATCAAAGTTTTTGAAAGTTAGAAGCTTAATATCTTGAGGTGCCACACGTAAGGTATGCCGCAGGTATCCAAGTCTTTTAAGAGATTTGTTACATGTCGTATCAATGTGCTTAGACCAAGATAAATCTGGCGTGAAAAAGAGGCCAATATATTTATATTCAAAAACTTTTTCTAGGCATAACTCGTCAAATGAATAATTAAACACAGAGGTGATGAACGCACAGAAAAGGTCATAAAAACGGTTTTACGAAAGTTTAGGTTCATTTGCCAGGTTTTACACCACGTACATAAATTGACAAAAAAACTTTTTAAGAGTTATATGGTCATCGGAGGGGTTTATCACGTGATATAGTACGCAGTCGTCAGCGTAAAGTCGTATCTTAGTGGAAATATAGCGTGGCAAATCATTAATGTATAACAAGAAGAGTAGCGGTCCAAGAACTGATCCTTGTGGAACACCTGATGATACATCAACTGTACTAGATTTGGATGAGTTAAAGTAGACAAACTGTGACCGACGAAAAAAAAAAACTGGATATCCAGTTGACGAGGTGATGATTAGTTAGAATTAGGTTAAGCTTGTGTAGAAGTTTGGAATGAGGAACTGTGTCGAAAGCCTTTGACAAATCTATAAATATCGCATCAACTTGATTACCGATATCAAGAGACTGAACTATATCATAAACAAATTCTGCTAGTTGTGCCATAGTACTAACCGCGTCGAAAGCCATGTTGGAAATTGCATAAAATATTGTTAGTTTTGAGAAACTCCATAACATGCCTGTAGACAATATGTTCCAATAATTTGCATGAATGTGACGTTATAGAAATTGGTCTGTAGTTTGACAGTAATTGTGAGTTGCCAGATTTGTATACGGGAATGATTTTGCGAGTATCCAAGATGAAGGAACTGTGGCCGTTGACAGTGATTTCTGAAAAATAACCATGAGATACCTTCAGAACCAAAGGGAGTACCGGACAATAAATGAATTAGGAATGTCATCAGGACAAGGACTTTTTTTATTATCTTACTTCAGAATCAGGTTTAGAATACCCCGAACGTTCACATCTATGTCGTCAACCGCAGACTGCGAAGCATGAGTAAAAGGAGAAATTTTGAAATTATCAACTGTAAATACTGACTGAAATATGTATTTAACGCTGTAGCGATTGTCAACGCATCCATGGTAGTTACGTCGCTAATTATAAACTAGTTTGAAGTTGTGCTGCATGGTAAAATAGATTTCCATAAATTTCGAGGGTTGCATTTTATTAAGTTTTGCAATGTAACGCGGAAATAGAAGTCTTTAGCGGAATTAGGTTTAAGTTGGAGTTCCTCCTTAGCTTGATTAAACTGAGCAGTCTTTACAGGGTCAGTGCAACGTTTTTCACGCCACAGTATGCCGACACGTCGCAATAAATGCAATAATTCCCTTGTTATCCAAGGAGTGACAATGTTATTTTTTTTTTTTAGTTTTGAGTGGCACAGGTCGCTGGATACACGATTTAACCAAGTCTTCAAAAAATGTAACGAGTAAATCTACGTCACTGGAAATACTAAGTTGTTCAAACACTTCAAAGGAATAGTTTAATGAGTCAATTATGGACACGTCATCCGCACGGTTAAAATCAGGAAAAGTGTGGTAAACAAAACATGTTTTAGAAACAGAATAAGCGACACAAACAAAGACTGCCTTATGATCTGATATCAGGGGTGGAACTCATGAAATGTAGTTGGGAGTAGCCACGGGAGCAGCTGAAACAGTTGTTTTTGAGCAGGTTGGGAGCAGCTAAAACTACATTCTGGAGCAGGCTGGGAGCAGCTCAGATCAGATTGCATTGCACTTCAGCTTGTGTCGTAGACAAGCACGGGAGCAATTTCAATTGTGCTTAGCAGCACAGATGAACATGAGTGGTCCGGAACCTAGGTATAGATAAGATAACAGTGTAACAGATGCGAAAACTTTACCTTAGTGAGAACCATAAAGCAAGTATCATATGTTTCTGAAGATAGTGTCCTTGATATTTTCTGAGTGGCTTTCAGCGGCTCAAAATGCAAACCAGCACTGCTTACAGCACAACACCAACGTGCTCGACACAGTAATTATATGTGCGAACCACGTGACGTGCGTAAGCAACCTACGAGCAATTGCGCGGAGGAACAGGGCAACAAATTATTTTGAGTTTATCCTATCGTAAAACTCAATATCAAAGCAGCAGACTACGATTAACGGAGTTGTTGTATTCAAAGCGATGAGCCGGAGCGAGATTAAAGTACGCCGAGCAGATCGACTGCTCGGGTGAGTGCTGCTGGCCGGCAAGGTTTCGGATCGGACCGCGTTTCAGTTCAATCAGATCACGGTTTATCTTGCTGGAATGCGGTTCAAACTTGGAACGATGAAGCACTAAAAGGAATCTTTCGCTAGTGTGTTTTTAACTGGTTGATGTCCGGAACCCGGGCCGTATAGCCTCAGGCAATCTGACGCTTAACAACTCGACCTCACGTCGGCCGACTTGCTGAACCGCTTATGGTTGAAGGATAAGAATCCAGTCGCAGGTGATGCAGCGCTTGGAATCCGACTCCCGAGTTTTTCGCGCGCTTCCGACTCGGGATACACAGGGAAAATAAACGGAACAAAAAATTACAAGGCCGACCAAGCTAAACGCGCTCATTGTTGCCAATCGAGTCGATAAAAACCGAAACCAAGACGAAATACAATTTTTTTGGCGCAAGTTGTGCCATTTGGAGCACAATGGCGCGAGATATTGGCTGTGCTCAGTTTCCGCAAAATGGCGCAGGATGGCGCAGACAAATGCGTCTGGCGCAAAATGGCGCAAATGGCGCAGCTGTTCCACGCCTGGATATACCGTCAACGACTTCACATTCAAAACTGTTTTCTAGAAGAGGTATACTAAGAAAGACCAAATCTAAAACTGACGACTCTCTCGTGCTCTCCTGAACAATCTGCTTGAAACCAAATGACAACGAAAAGTTCAGTAACTCTCTGGATGTTTGAACGTCAGGACCAGATAGCGAAAAAGACAACCACTCAATGCCAGGTAAATTAAAATCACCCATTAATATTAAATTGGAAGAAGACAGGTTATGCTCGTGCATAGTCACATAAAGAGTGTAACTGATCAATGGGAGAGCCGGGAGGGCGGTAGACAACGCCAACAACTAAAGATCTATTTTTCAAATTAATTTTGCATCATACTGATTCAATCTGGGGAGGACCTTGTATTACTGAAGGGTGGTTTCATTTGAAATCGAACACGCTTGTCGGGGTGGGTCTTTCGATTTTTTTTGAAAAAATATATGTAATTGCCCCATTTCCGGAAAGAAAAAAACCGCTTTTCAAAAATTTTTTAAAAAATATTTCGCTTCACAAAAAAATATTGAGTGGAGCAGGGTGAAAATCTGTTTTTTACTCCTTGATTTTTCTACCCAGTTCGGTGCGCTGGTATGAATACGGAAAACATACAAAACTCCCAGTAATTTTTTGTGATCTTGTATGTTATCTCGACTATTTTTTAGTTCAAAGGAAAATACTTTTGTATTTTTGTTTATTGAGGTAAAAAATGACAAACATCGTCTCTTTGACAATCCGTTGACACATTCAGAGCCTCGTAACTCATGAGTTATTATACTTAGATTGTGGAAACCAGCTGAACTTACAGAAAACAGTTTTAGGAGAGAAAGGAGAAAAGACGTGCGATCGCTGGACTACCAACTATTTATTGATCCTCCTCTTCTTCTATTGTTGTATAAATGACCGAGCGCGAGAGCATGCAGCAAACTTAAGAAACCTGACTGCCCCTGGACACCTGGCAGCTCATTGCAGGGCATGCATGTGCGAGGCCAAGCTCGAAACGGTAACCGTCCTAGCTCACCACAAAGACCGGTTCGCCCGAGAAATACTGGAGGCCTTAGCTATAGAAGAAAATGAAGATCACTGCGTCAGTTCACCCTCCATTGCCCTTCAGGAAAGCGAAAAGAAGTTCTTGCGAGACGCCAATGCCCATGATGGTACAGGAAGATTAAGAAAGAAAAAGAAGAAGACGTGAAAAGGACAGCCATGACAACAATAGAAGAAGAGGAGGATCAATAAATAGTTGGTAGTCCAGCGATCGCATGTCTTTTCTCCTTTCTCTCCTAAAACTGTTTTCTGTAAGTTCAGCTGGTTTCCACAATCTAAGTATGTACAACCAACTAGCTCAGCTCCTTCCCATTATGAGTTATTATATTTGTCGCTTACCAAATACTATGCGGGTGTAGCCTTATACATGGGCTATCGACGGGCATAAGTTTAGTTTATTTTATTTTCACTGAATTTTTTCATATAAAATTTGAAATATCGTCAAAAATGAAATTAACCAATATTTTGAACCCACTTTATCAAAAAAGGCCATTTTTTATTTCGTTCAATTTTTTTTATTATTGCTGCCGATCATATTAACTTTCAATTGGCTTGATGCGATTTCCCCTTTTTTTTGTTGTATCTTCTCTAGAAGTGATCGAAATCGCTCCCACTTGACAATGCGGTGACAACTTGAGAGTCTTGTAACTCATGAGTTATTATATTTGTCGTTTAGCAAATACTATGCGGGTGTAGCCCTATACATAGAATATCGACGGGCATAAGTTTAGTTTATTTCATTTTCACGGAATGTTTTATATAAAATTTGAAATATCGTCCAAAATGAAATTAACCGATATTTTGAACCCACTTCATCGAAAAGGGCCATTTTTTATTTCTTTCAATTTTTTTATTATTGCTGCCGATCATATGAACTTTCAATTGGCTTGATGCGATTTCGCTCTTTTTTTGTTGTATCTTCTCTAGAAGTGATCGAAATCGATCCCACGCTCTCAGAACGGCCAAACGCAGCTTCCGCAGGTCGGCTTCGCTGCAAAAACTATAGTGCTTATTTGTGTGTTCAAATGCAGCGGGTAAATTCATTTTGATTGAGAACACTCGTGCTTGGCTACATATTGTATTTTCTTAATTTTTTAATGATGGAAACTGACATTCCTTAGACTGATAGTTAGCGGTGCAGAGGATGTTCCATTATCCGATGTCTAAAGCCAGGACACAAAGGGCGGAGAAAACGGAACGAGCTCTTCATGTAGCAAGACCGGTGTCATATATCTGTTTGTGTTATACACAGGTTGTAAGGCTTGGAGCACCTCGCCACAGTACACAATTTTCGTTCGCAGGACGGCTCCTTGATGCGGACGTCAAAGGACTCAGTTAAAAAAAAAATTAAAACAATGACAAGAAGCGTTCAGCTTTTCGACTTACCGGAGAAAAAAATCGATATATTCAGGAAGCACAAAAAAAAATGGGCCTCAGTAGGTGCTCGCACTGGATTAAACTAATCACGTGTGTGGTGCACAGTTCGCGAGCCGGGCCAGGAACCTAAGATGACATTAGCACAACATCTACAGTCTCCTGCAATATGAAAGACACATTCGCCGATGCTGTTTATGCAGCGGTGCCAAGTCCGCCTTATCCGGACGCACTTTATTTTGAAGGAGAAAATAGAACAAACCTTTATTTATTCCCAAACCCAAGCAATGTGTGCCTTGCCAAAGCAAATCTACCGTAGCCACCTAAAATAAAATCGTCAAATCGCTTTTCCATATTCCCGAAGGCTGTACATTCTTTGCATTAAGCTCGGTGCGACAAAGTGGAGAAACTAAAAGTCTACAGAGACGTTAAGTGACTGCTTTCGCTGCCTTCTATGCATGTGGGAATCGTTGCGTATTGGCATCAGAGATATCGATCAGTCTTGAACAAAACCTAACACTTTTATTTTTAACTGCACACACTCGTTCAAACAGAAGGGCCACCGTCTCGGGTTCACTACTCGCTCGCTTTGGCTCCAGTTTTCGTTCTGTCCGTCTCGACGTACCACGCTGTTGAACTTCTCGGCTGCATCCGACCGCTGCGGTACAAAGTTCAGCTCGCCCCCGCGCTCGATCGTCTCCGCAGAGGCAAGCCGATGCCGTTGTCAAAAAGTTCCACTATTGCGTTGCTCGTGAACTGGACTATTTAAAGCACAACAACATGTTGTTTTACAAGTGCATCCTAAATATATTAGAGTTAAATAATGAAAGTGACTATTTATCGCGAATTGGTGTTTGTGTTCGGTAAAAAAATTTCTTCGCTTCATGTAAACTCAGTCCGTTTTCCTCACTTTTTTTCTGCAAACTGCTTTTCCTTCTTAAAGAGGGGCATGTGATATTACATATTTTTGACATACACGCTGACAATAAAGAGCAGGCAATTACATGGTTATTCGATCGCACGCGACAAGACACATCATGATTGGCGGCCGTGCCGGATGCTTCCTGGGTGTAACGGAGATGGGCCTATAGCGCGAAGGGCCGGGCGTGCTGTACGTGCCTTACAAGCTGTGTATAGCACAAACAGATATATGACACCGGTCTTGCTACATGAAGAGCTCGTTCCGTTTTCTCCGCCCTTTGTGTCCTGGCTTTAGACATCGGATAATGGAACATCCGCTTCACCGCTAACTATCAGTCTATGGAACGTCAGTTTCCATCATGAAAAAAATAAGAAAATACAATATGTAGCCAAGCACGAGTGTTCTCAATCAAAATGAATTTACCCGCTGCACTCGAACACACAAATACGAAGCCGACCTGCGGAAGCTGCGTTTGGCCGTTCTGAGAGCGTGGGAGCGATTTCGATCACTTCTAGAGAAGATACAACAAAAAAAGGGCGAAATCGCATCAAGCCAATTGAAAGTTCATATGATCGGCAGCAATAATAAAAATATCTAACGAAATAAAAAATGGCCCTTTTCAATGAAGTGGGTTCAAAATATCGGTTAATTTCATTTTCGACGATATTTCAAATTTTATATAAACAATTCCGCGAAAATAAACTAATCTTATGCCCGTCGATACTCTATGTATAGGGCTACACCCGCATAGTATTTGGTAAGCGACAAATATAATAACTCATGAGTTACAATACTCTGAAGTTGTCACCACATTGTCACGTGGGAGCGATTTCGATCACTTCTAGAGAAGATACAACAAAAAAAGGGGGAAATCGCATCAAGCCAATTGAAAGTTAATATGATCGGCAGCAATTATAAAAAAATTGAACAAAATAAAAAATGGCCTTTTTTGATAAAGTGGGTTCAAAATATTGGTTAATTTCATTTTTGACGATATTTCAAATTTTATATAAACAATTCAGTGAAAATAAAATAAACTAAACTTATGCCCGTCGATAGCCCATGTATAGGGCTACACCCGCATAGTATTTGGTAAGCGACAAATATAATAACTCATGAGTTACAAGGCTCTGAATATGTCAACGGATTGTCAAAGAGACGATGTTCGTCATTTTTTACCTCAATAGACAAATATACAAAAGTATTTTCCTTTGAACTAAAAAATAGTCGAGATAACATACAAGATCACAAAAAAATACTGTGAGTTTTGTATGTGTTCGTATTCATACCAGCGCACAGAAGTGGGTAGAAAAATCAAGGAGTAAAAAACAGATTTTCACCCTGCTCCACTCAATATTTTTTTTGTGAAGCGAAATATTTTTTTAAAAAATTTTGAAAAGCGGTTTTGTTCTTTCCGGAAATGGGGCAATTACATATATTAAAAAAAAATCGAAAGACCCACCCCGACAAGCGTGTTCGATTTCAAATGAAACCACCCTGAAATATTAATATTGTTTTTTAATAAGATTTCGACGCCACCGCCCACACCCGTACTTCCTATGACCTCTAACCACGCAGAAACCAGAGGGTGTACTTTCGGTGTAATATATGCCATCATGTAACCATGTTTCAGTGACTCCAATAATGTGAGCAGAGTGGGAAGAAATTAGTGACAGAAAATCAGGGAACTTATTTACTAAACTTCTGGCGTTAACATTCAAGACACAAAGATTGTCACTTAAACCGTATTTTAAACCGCGGCCGAGTCAACGACCATCAGTAGATGGGGCGGTGGTAAGAGCCTGGGCGGTGTAGTCGGAACACTTAACCAGAGTGTTAGTTTTATCATCCCAATAATACCGCACATTATTAATGAACACATGATCGTATCGATGGCGGACGGTGGAGCCACTGTCTCGGAAAGAGGCCGATGCATCCCATATTTTCTTTCGAACAGAACGGACATGAACAGAGAAGTCTTCTGATATACTGATATCTGAACCTTTGAGCTTGGAAGAATTTTTGAATACTTCCATTTTTTTTCGCGGAAATCAAGGAGTTTCATATTGACAGGACGTGAACGATCGTCGTGTTTTCGACCTATTTTATGGCACCTTTCAATAGGTGGGCAGTTAATATTCAGTTTATCCGAGAATATTTCTGATATGTTAGAAAGTAATGACTCACTAGTTTCGTCTGCCCTTCCCGTGAGGCCATGCACGATTAGATTATTTCTGCGCGAACGGTTTTCCAAGTCGTCATTCCTCGAGACGAGTCTGTCTACCACGCCAGACAAACAAGATGTACAAGGGTCACTTGGCGTGGCGGAAGACAAACTCAAGGGCAGCCACTCGTGCTTCAAGAGCGTCAAATCGGGAGTTAACTGACTGATGAAATAATTTGATTTCAGCTGTGTCCTGAGCAATCTTTTTTTGGCCAGCTAGCAATTCAGCAAACATATCCTAAACTGTGGGTTGTCTCTCTATACCTCCTCCGTCATTATTGATCTCACCCGAATTAACAGCCCTCAAGTCCTCTAAACCGAGCTGTTACTGGAACAGGACTTGGAAATTACGTTATCTTGTTGCGGCGGCTGATAAAAAAAGACTTTGAAGGAATGTCGCCAAGTGAATTGCCCGAAGCCCTTGAGTTCCATATATTAGAAAAACACGACGCACTCATTGGACGAAATCACAGTGTCAGCGATAGTCTCGGACCCGGATGAAAAAAAAAAAAATGTGTCGGTGCACCTGAAATCATGAAAACTTCATATGTACTCAATAATTTTATGACTTAGCTCGTTCGTTCCTCAACACTGGAGCGCTTCGATGTTCTTAGGATCTGGGTAATTCTTGTAGTACCCGACGCAAAGAGTGCGTGGTAAGAAGACGAAGTAGAAAGCAGTATAGTGTGTCACAAAATAGCTTCGTCGCAACAGCCAAAGCAAAAAGCTTGAGCAGAGTGACATTATTTCACAAGCTCCAGAGCAAAGAGAAGAGAGAATCCCCGTGTCAAACAACGACGAAATGTCGATCACCGATGCGGAGGTATTAAGTCACCCTAGTATAAATTGAAATTATTCACTAATTAATACCGATTAGCGGAAACGGTATTGCAGTCTATCGTGAACCCAGAGTTTAATGGAGCTGATGAAGTAAAACAATATTTTATTGCCGCTGTTATCATGACAGCAAGTACATACCTTAATGAACCGGTAGGTTGTACTGAATTTCGAAAATGATCTACTGAACTGAAGACGCAGTAAGGATACACGAGATGCCGTTTTCCTTGTCGTTGTGCGCTACCACCCATGTAATGAGACAAGCCAAATATAATATTTATAATTTATTGTTGACAGTGGATTAAGCAGGATGGTAATTACAAACATACACTCAAAGAAATCACTGCGTGTCTACTTACCCGCAAAACACTCGAAGGGCCAATCTCTGCGATCTACGAAATGAGCTCAGCAAATGATGACCCGGAACATTTCTTTAGACCTCAGAATTAAGTCTGCGCTGAGGAATTACGCAATGCAAGCATGACACTTTGCAACATGCTTGCATTACGCAATGCAAAGCGTCATGCTTGCATTACGCTTAATTTCGAGCAGCGCACACTTAATTTTGAGGTGTAAACAAATGTTTCGCGTCATCATTCGCTGAACTGAATTTGCAGATCGCAGAGATTGGCTCTTTGAGTGTTTTGCGGGTAAGTAGACGCGCAGGCATTTCTTAGAGTGTAGTAAACCAGATAAAACAGAACGCTACCCTAACAAACCATGCAAAAACAGCGCTTGTCAATCTATGAGCATAGTAGCCCCTTGATTCAATCTTGTGTGGCAGTTTATGTTACGTTCAGACGAAGTATAGACGCTGATCAGCGTAAATAACTTGAATATAGGAACAATGTGTCTGGTATAGAGACACAGCGGCTTTGTCCAATCAACGAGGGAGAAGCGAAATGAAAGCAGCTACCGCACCTTCAAGTTCACTGAATGACTCTAGCCATAATTGAGTCTTCTTTTGCCGGAGCTAGACACGCCGCTCTTTGTTAGCATTACTAGAAACGAGAGCTTCGAACGAACAAGTGTGCTCCGGAAGCCCCGTCATTTCTCCCGATGCGTTATCCGAGTGTCCAGCGCTCTTTGGAGCACTTCGTAAACGTCAGGTGAAGGACACAATGCCACAAATAGAACGCCGCCATAGCAACCTTAATAGTCCACTAACAAGTAGATGGGGTTTTGCGGTCCTGGATGAGTTTGCTTGACCCGCGCCACTGAGTCGGAGGGAAAGTGGCATGGGTTGGGGGGGGGGGGGGGGCATTCACTGAGGTAAACACTTCAGAGGACGGCACCGAGCACAGGCCGCTCTCTGGGGCTCCAGCCTTGGACCCGCTGAAGAGACGACCACGGATATATTAAGAACCTTACTATTGCAAAGGCTGATATAACAATACTGTTAGTACAGTGAATCAACTTTGATGTACGCTTTTATTACGTCTGCAGGCGTCTGAAGCACTTGCATGGTAAAGACACTGACACATGGATATCTATGCATAAGAACTAGCTTATTGTTACGACTGACCGAGCGAATATATAGACTACGTGAGGCGAAATCAAGGTACGCTAGCAATACTTGTGCAACATCCCGAAAGTCTGAGGCAAACCCTAAGGCCGGGGTCGCACTGCGCATACATTATACAAAAGACAGAAAAAAGGCACTCGAATCACGGATCTCGCGTTGACTCGCGTTCGAATCTGTATGCAGACTGACTTTTGTTTAATGTTTAAGCAGTGTGACTCCGGCTTAAAGAAAACAGTATGATCACATTCCGTGAACAAAAGCACCAAACACAAGCATAGAGACTCTCATCTCAGAACTGTAAAACCCCTTAAAATAAAATAACTTCGATAGCAAAGGTACCTTCAGATGTTCTTTGCTTTACTGTATCAGTGCCTTCGCTTTACCCTTTTATAAATGCCAGATGGAGTAACGCAAACGTACTTTAAGCACTATTAATATGAATCCTATACGCTGGTTTTGTATTTTATAGATGTTCTACTTTAGGTAGTACATTCTTCTCGTGGCTTCACCAAAACGCTTGATATAGGCCCGATTTCACTTTTTGTTCGATCAAGAAAATTATTCCTAAGGTAAAAATTTAATGAGCTCGGAAGTATTTGATGAGCGTTAAAGATCTACAAAGACAATCGGCGACAATATGGCGACGTGTGTGACCAGAGGCGTCGCTGTGGTCGCCTCTCCACGAATGTCCAAACGACAGGCTCAAGAACGTTTTCAGAGTGCGAGCTCCGATGGTGTTGTTTTATTTGAGTACACACCGAATCCTGGCTTGCGCCGTGCTCCCTATGCAGACACACCATCGAACGTTTCGTCGCAACTGATGATACGTTTAAAAGATCAGAACTCGTGACGTCACGGAAAGGAAAATACAGCTCGTGACGTCACCAAGGGAGACCATACGACGTTTCCACCGAAATGTCAAGGCGCTAATAGTTACATATACCCAAAGCATGCACACTCTAAGAAAGAAAAAAAGGAAAAGGTAGCAACGGCGCGTTTTCTTCCCTTCTACTGACGCGCCCCTAAGCGGACACGAAAAGAAGGGAGGAACGAGACGTTTCCTCTTTCTCCAGGCAAGCGGAAGAAAGGTTCCACCCTCCCGCCTCATCTTCTCTCGGTTTTGTTTTTCGAGCACGTCGCGCGTATCGTTTGATAGATGATGATGTGTTGATTGAGCTTCAGTGGCAGTGAAGACCACCTGTTGTAATTCCGTCTTCCATTTAAAACCTGCAGAACACCTCAGTTGCGTAGACGTTTTTACCGCGAATTTTGCGAAACCTCAGCAAGCGAAGCCGTCAGAAACAGCGAAGTTTCGGAGCAGTGCTAGCGGCGCTACGTACACTGCGCTAAGATGGCCGTCTCCGGATTGTGGAATCATACGGAATGACGTAACGACGTTAACGACGTTATGGAAATCGCGGAAACTGCGTCCAAGCCAAGCAGGTTTTGCTGCCGGGTGCCTTCGTATCTTCTGTGCTGCGTTCGGCTCTGTTTCTTGATGCCGAGTGCCAACCTGGTTTTGTATTTCCGTGTGTCAGCAACAAAGCAGCAACGTCGCGATGGCAGTGTTCTGCGTTGTGAACGAAAACTGGAATTTGTCGCCGATGTGATCCTGTGTTCGCGTATCTGGATTATGGTGTAAAAGCAAGATGAAATTACGTTAACTGTCGGGCATCGATGGCGCTGGTCGGGCCGTGCACATCGGAGGGGGCGGGGTGTCGCGCATGTTGACATTACGCTTTGCATCAAAGAGTTTAAGAGCGCTTGAGGACTACGGTGCAAACGATTGACCTGTGTATAGTCATGTTGGAACGCTGGTCTCTGGTCTGAACCATAGCTCCTATCGTACAGTGGCCAATGGGACTGTCGTCTGCGATGTCCTGTTGTCCCCTCCTCGAGGGCGATTGCGCTCAAGAGAAAGTACTGAAGAGTCTTCAAAGATGAAATAATTACGTATATTTACAAATTGGAATTAAGTAAAAACGACAAAAAATGCTATCCTTTAATTCTTTGTTTAAATATATCATAGTTTCTGGAGGAACCGCTCCCTATGGGGCGTGATGGGATGAGCGCTAGAAGATTTCGAGCAAACTACGGCGAAGCTCAGTATACCTAACAGCTCCCACAAGTCGCTGCTTTGACTGCATTTATCATGGTCAAAAAGCGATTTCTTTTACCGTGAACCATCACTTCGAGCTGAGTGAATATCCCCTCTACAAAGATTAATTCCAGACGACAATTCCGGCCGCACGGAAAAGGCACAACTAGAAGGAAACAAATAATACGATAGAAAAACGGGCGTCCATTTGCGCCTTTCTACGACGTGCTGTGCGGGGAAGAAAACGCATGGCTTGGAACCGCAGTAGAATGGCTCGTTTTATTGGCCTTTCAATAGTTACGACATGAGCGCTTACTTTTTCTTAAGAAATTTATCCCCTGAGCCCTTTAAAATACTTTCGGAGGTATGACAGTACTCTAAAAAAATCAACGTGCTGGGAATATTATTCAGTGCTTAGGCGTAAATCGAGAATGTCCGTACCCTCAAAACGAAAAAAAATATAAAAGGCTGAAGGGGAGTGTACCGAGTCAGTGAAGGGGTAGTGAGCGTTCATGTCAATGTGTTTATGTGTTGTGAATGTGTATGTTATCCCTGTATATGAGCTGTACCGTATCATATGAAGTGGCAGGCTAAGTGATGTGTCTGTATAATATAGGTGTGTATTTGATAATAGTAGAGCATCTTTTTTTTTTCTTTTGTAGCCGACGAATTGGACGGTTGCAAATACTCTGCTCGTGCTTGCCATCTTGTGGCTTGCGATTTGACCTTCTTTCACGCTTTGCGATTTTTTTTTTTTTTTTTTGACCGTGCAATGAGCGAAGTGCTGCTTTGAATTCCGTCTTTCGGGAACGCCTTTTGGTTTCTCGAATGAATAACCTCTCCTCTCTGATGTGCGGTGCCAACGGAGTAAATGTGTCGCGGGGAATCGCAAAGGTGAGACGTGATGTGCATGCAGTGGCCGGGTTTCTGTTGTCTCCGCTGAACATCGCAGTGTTAGAAACGAGAAGACTGGGTGACTGCGTTCAAAACGCGTTTTCTTACCAGCGCAGGAAGCAGGCTCCGGCAATAAATACAGTTCGTGAAAAGCTCGAGTTACATCTTCATTTTCTACAGCTCTCGCTCCGAAAGCAGTCTTGCTAGGATCTGGGCGAAGCGGTTGATTGCGTTTCTTGCATAGAGTTATTACAATACACGCTATAGGCTCAGCTGGCGCTAGTGTGCTGTTGTATTTTGAAGCAGACAGCAAGCAGTCAGACATTGACTTCCGGTAATGCATTTATATGGGAAAAAGCGAGTGAATTTTGTCTATGGGCTCGATTATAAGAGAAAATATCACGAATAATTTGCACGTACTAGGCACATTGGAACATTTCTCAGTCACGCAGACGAAATAATTGGTGAGTTACAGCATTTTTATTTGAAATTCGGGGCATGAAAAACGGTGTCAAAACCGCTTCGTACGTGTATTTATGTGCACTGTCGGACACTGTAATCGCGAACACGGCGTCGGCGCTTTCCAACGAACGAAGGACATGTGGAAAACCAAGAGAGACGGCAAGAGCTACGCAGTAACACTGGACAAGTAAGTCCTTGCGCTTGCAGACGATCAAAATAAATTGAAAGTCACGTAATATAGTCCGATTTGCAATAAATAAGTACTACTTTGTTCTTTCTGCTCAGTGAATATGTGCGAAGATGCTTCTTCTGGGTTCAAATCATCACTCGCACGCTACAAATCTTTGCAAATAGGGAGAAGCTAGGAAACAGGTGCCCTATAAAAACTGCCCGACAAAGGAAATAATAAAAACACACCTTTAGTAGTTCACGTACTTCATTCTTTACGTTTCGAACGTTTTTTTAACCACTCGTAAAGATGCACGACGGTGTCATTTTCATATAGTGACAGGACGGGCATATTAACAATATATAAGCGCCAACGGAATGCTGGCGAACTTTGAACACACTTTACATTCCTTTCGATCGTTATTTTGCTTAGAATCGTCGCTCGTTTCTACATACCTGCCATGGAACATAGGTTTGGGCCTGAAATATAGCGAAGTTTAACATCGTTCGGCGGTAAAGAAAAAATGCTGTAACTAAAGCCATTACACTTTCACAATATTAATAAAGGTACATACTATCCGGTACAACCGAAATAACAAAAGTTATTCATGTTATTTTCCGGCGAAGAGACAAAGTTCACGCGCGTTTTCCCATAGGAATACACAGGAAGACTGGAAAAGTAGACTGCATGCTGTCTGCTTCAATTTGCAACCGGAAGTCCCGTAGACACTAGCGCCAGCTGAGCCTCTAGCGTTTATTGTAATAACTCTATGGTTTCTTGCTATTGGGTAGGAGATCGAACGGTGGCTCTGGCTAGCGGCCGCCGTCGGAACTATTGTGCGGGAATAACAATCCCGCCGCTATACTTGAACGCACGAAAGCTCCGTGCGTTCAAGCTTTGCTCGAGCGCGCGAGCTGGGGAGAAACGCAAAAAGCGCTGGTCTCGCGGTTCTAGCTTTGGCTTCGCTCGCAGATAAGGTGAAACGAAGTGTAGGGCTACGTTTGCATGGATGCGATCGTAGCGCATCGAATGGAGCAGGAACCAATCGCACGCAGCCTGTCTTCCTACTTCTTCCTCTTCTACCTATCTGGTACCAATCAAAATAGTCAAATCTCGATTCGATGCGCAACGGTCGCATCCATGTAAACGCAGCCTAGTATTCGTTCAGCCATGGAGGACGAGGACTTGAGGCTCGTGAAAGGTATGTGGATAATATTTATCTGCTCGAAAGGCATCTGCGTAGGGGTAGCATAGTCCCTGCTTGTCTCACCTTGCTTTAAATGTCACCGCATTCTCGTTGGAAGCAAAAACCAACCCACGAGTAGGCGCTCGCGATCGGCCGCGTCGCTCCGGCTGCGCGCGCCAGGTCGTACGTGAATGACACGGTGTGGCGATGTTTGTGCGCTTCCTAGGCTGAACAAACCGTATTCACGAAACACACGCATTGCTTTTCAGTGTCCCTGTCCCTTGCGACGATCATCAGCCACATCGGCGAGATCAAGAGGTGCCTCGTTGAATGCGAGCACGTGCTGAATTGTGATCATGTAATCGAGCGCAGCGTCGCCCCGGAGAAATTTTCAACAAAACATCAACCAAAGTAGTCATTACATTACGTTTTTCTTGAAATGCCAAAATACAGAACACGCTGGTGAACATTATAATGTAGAATGTGGCTAATTAGACTGCATATTGGCATTTAACGTTACCACTTGTCTTTTTCAGTTTAATTTATTGGTTATTCAATGGTGCACGGTTCACGATGAAATATCAATGAGTTCTGCACCACGAGGACTTAGTCATACACACATTTGCATTGCTCAATCAAAATGATAGGAATTGCAAAATGATTCACGAAATTGCGAAAATATCACAATATCGAACTGATACTGCTACCTAATATGTTCCAGTTTAAAAGATAGCTTGGAATAGAATAGTGATCAAATGATAGCAGTACTTCTCGGCGGCTTCCGAAGCCTCACGACCCGGTCGTGTGATCCCTTCGAAAGATTCTCCGACGGAACGGCGTTGCGTATCAAGAACCTCCTCTTGAGCACTGTTATGAAATAGGGTGGGGATATTTTGCCGGCAGCCGGCACCACCACTCAGGAATAAAAGATTGCCGGGAGTTTCGGACGGCAATGATTATTCTCAAAAAGAAATAAATATAAATCGCCAAATGTTTCACAAAAAAAAAAAGTCCGCCTCCTCTGATTTAAACCTGGGACCCACGGCACGTGAAACGGACACTTTTCCCCTGAGCTACTCACACAACTAGAAGATACCCGTTTTGACTATTCCTTTTACACGAAACCCAATTGGAACAACTACCGGCAATTTTTTTTTTTTTTGCTGGGTTTGTTGTGTTGGTTGCCGGCAGAATATATTCTACCTATAAAATACAATGTACGGCTTGAACGGATGTCGATGCAAGCGTGATTTACGCGCGTACATGCGTCGTCCGTTAGCGTAGTTCGCTTGGAAGGCATCGCTTGAAAAGTGACGACCACACACCACGTCGTGCGCAGTCAACTTATTCCACTACTCTTACTTATCCACTGCGATTTGTATTTTTTTTTTTCGGCAGGAAAGCGATGAAAACTGATTCCAGGCTCTAAAGCATGCGCTGAGAACTGCGGTACGCAACACGAGCGTACTATATTCTACCAAACCTGCAGGGAACGCGGCAACAACACGGCAGCCAACGGCAGCACACTGGAACGCCGGAGTTGTTTTCCACGCAGGCGGTATTTGTTTTGGTGAACGCAGCGCCCCCTATAGTTCGATCTCCTCGCCAATAGCTGCTTAGCAGGCCTGCACTCTTAAAAAAAAGCTAGTAGTATTTACTAGGTAAGAGCTAGTAACCGCTTGTCACATATGTTACTAGGTACCTAGTAGCCTCAGGTAGTAACGGTCACGCTAGTAACGGTTACTAGGTCATGAAGCTAGTAACTGTTACTAGCCTCAAAGTAGAATCCAGGTATTTTACTACTTCTAGCTAGTAACTAGCGCTACCTCCCGACGGAAGACCGGGAACGCAACTAGTCACGTGATTTCCGGTGAAAAAAAAAAAAAAAAAAAGGTGTGGGGTTATGCTACTTACCACCAGGTGGCAGGCGCAACAAAAAATTGAAATTAGAAATGAGTAATCTAGGTGGCGCTAGTAACCGCCCAATTAAACGTACACAAAAAAAGGAAGACGATTATTTACAGTTTATTTCAATTCTTCCACATTTGCAAGTATATACATATAAACAATCGACACAATGCATTCAAACAAACACACGCTCACTTGATCAATTTTATCGCTAACTTACGGGCTGGGGCATTGGGGATCGAACCCAGATGGGTTCTCAGCGCAAGCTTTCTAGGTGAGACGCGTTAGCCCACTCGGCCACTTCCTCCCCACTCACTTCTTCGACTGCCATTAAGTCTTTTATACTTACCATTTATACTTGCCTTACCATGCGCAAACTTTTCGTCGTGTATCAGCACGTCAGTTATTCGCAGTCGATGCGTAAATTGCGCGACGAGGCTAACCGCATGAAAGCGATGGGAACAAGCGGCCAAGGCGATGAGGGACGTTTCCTAGAAATTAAAAAACCGAGCGACGCGACGGGTGACCGTGAGAAATTGCCGTCGCTCGTCACTGTCCCCGTCGATCGCCTCGTCGCTTGTCGGCGAGGCGCTCGTCGGCGAGTGAGTGCTTTCTTGCCGTCTCCCGCGGCGAATAAAGGCTGTAATTGACGGAGAGTACGACGGCAGCTGCACTCCTTTCGCGTGCTGCGCTACAAAAATGCATGCAAAATTAATACCGCGTGCAGCTCGCGTCTTAATTTTTGTAGTACACCGACGAATGCTCGCGTTTTTGGGGCAAATTCAAAAAGACTCATAGAATGCCAAAACAGTTTTTTTTTCATTAGTCCCATAGCTACATACACTATTTACGACGCACATTAACGGTTGTGACAGTGTACTGTCACGACCGAAGACAGCTCAATCAGAATCATTCAACCACCGAGCACACACAAACCGTGAAGAAGTTCTCAGTGTCAAGTAGGAGGTGGAGAAAAGCTTCTTGGACGACGAAATCCAACCCAGTGACAGCGGCACCGGCTCGTTAGAACTATCCTCGGAGCAGTCCAGGTCCACGCAGACACCCGCCCCGTCGACCGCACGAACATTTACTATGCACTCCAACGCGGGAACACGAGAGCTGCACACGACACAAGGCAAAAACGGCAGTTTCACATCAAAGAAATTAGCGTCTTGCGAACACCGACTGGCCCCAACCGCGCCAACTTGCTTGTCGTACAATGTTGCCAAGCGTCTCTTGTGAGAGACAAACATATGATTTAAAAAAATACAAATATAAAGAATATAAAAAAGATTGAACTTTTCCTGTTTTCGGAAACGTTTTAGTACGTGGCTCTTTTTATCCCAGTTAAAACCAAAATGAATATAAACACTCACAAACGAATTCAAACGAGAAGGAAAGAAGTAAGCCACATGGCCATTGCATCAACAATGGCCGCTGCACTCGCTGCAGCGCTGGCTTCCACGTCGTGCTGGTACGGAGGCTGAGATCGTTATAAAGTCAGCTCCAACCCTTAAACATGCCCCCTCATACAATATTTGACGCTACGATTGCGTGTGGATACCTCCCCCTGCGTTCAGAAACAACAAGTACGTCGCTAACGCTGGCAATCGGGTATGAAGCAAGCGCCGCCATCTTCTCCGCGCCTTTGCGGTAGTAAATAGCTAGTAAAAAGGTAGTAACGGTCAGAAAAAGGTAGTAATGGCTGCATTTGCTAGCTTTTTACTACCTATCGCGCGTTTGAGGTAGTAAATAGTTAGTGAAAGGTAGTAACGGTCAGAAATAGGTAGTATCTGCTGCAGTTACTAGCTTTTTACTAGCTTTTTTTTAAGAGTGTGGGGGCCTCCGGTGGTGCGAGGTGATTTCCTGTCCGAAAAATATTCCAGCTCTTTCCGGTTGAATCGCGGCAGTGTCTCGCGTAAATGCCTTCGCTATGCGTAGCGTTCGGGCGTCCTCGTTAAGCCTCACTGAGCTCGATTCACTCGATTCGGAGCCGCCATAGTGTACGTAGACGAGGGAGGAACGTAGCTTCCCCGTTCGCAAGGACAAACGTTGCTCCATTTCTTAAAAAGCATAGGAGACAAGATCATCTTCCGTTTATGGAGAAATATAAATACTTTTTTTTTTCAGAGGGCAGAAGCTTTTTTAAGGTATGTGAAGTAACCTGTTGCAGACTTGTACTTGGCCCGTTACTAGTAACGCGTTAGTTGTACCTAGTTACACTTTTTTCTAACGAAGTGACAACCTAGTTACTTTTTAAGAAAAGGAACGACTAACGAATTTTTTTATCGAAATAAGGAGCAACTGTATTTTCTTACTTCTTGAAGGAAACGTGTGCAACACAAGTACTAAGCCTAGTTGTCACCACACTCTTAGAAAAAAGGGGACCAAAAGGAAGTAACAGACCTCCTTTACCACCCTCCTCCCGGCCAGGGGGAACGCGCTCCGCTTGTTACCTCCTAGGCGCGGCAGACATGAAGAATTCGGTGCTACCAGGTGAAGTTCGCCGCGAAGGAGCAACCAAGGAGTCAAGTTTTACCTCCCAGAGGGTGCACCTGTTCGGGCACTGCCAAAGCCTGGGCGCTGCGATCGGCTGTGGGAAGGCGCAAACGAGTTCGCTAATTGGCTCCTCGTATGACGCGTCATTCATCGCGCATGCGTGGGAGAGCGCCTGCCCGGCCGGCCGGGAGCGAAGGCGCCGACTCTGCCGGCATAATGGTGTTTCTTCTCGAACGTTCGACGGAGGCGTCCCAGCGCAGGAACGTTCTTTATTGTTCTGTTCGGCTCAGTCTCTTCTTACGAGGTCACCGAGAGCGCTGCATTGACTTCAGTCGAAGATCCAAGTCGTGTGCACCGTATGCAGGTAAGGAAATGTTCTGCGCGGGCGGCAGTTGGCGTTGGTTATGACCGCCCGGGAAGACGACCCCCGTCTTCCTTAGACAAAGGGTTGGCGGACATGTTGGCGCGTCTGAAGGCGTCGAGCGTTCGATAAAATTAGTGTGTGGCGCGAACTCAAACACGGTTTAGACCATCGAAGTTCATAAAGAGCAAGAACAGGAATGACTGTCGCTTGCACTAGCGCATATTTAGAAGGTTGACATACGCTAACCAGTGGCATAGCCAGCAGCTTTCCCGGTGTATGTGTGTGCGGGTGGAGGAAGGGGGAGAGCGGCGGTTCGGGCGGCCGGGCGACAAGACGCCTTTTGAATCGGGGGTCGCCTACGTTTAAGGCGTGAGGGGTATGAGGTTTTCCCTTTTTTTTGGCCGTTGGTGTGTCGCTTTCGGACGTTAAATTGAGCATTTGATAAAATATTTAAAAATCTCAAAAGAGTTTTTTTTTTGTTTTTTTTCGCAGAGCAGTAGTCAATCAGGCATTCATTGGCGGCACCGGCCAACCGGGGCGATTAATTCTGAACGTCGTTGATATTTGTAAAAGTCGGTGTTAAACACTGGTTTTTAATATCAACGTTTTTGTATTTTTTAATTTAACGATGTTTAATAAATAGTTTTTTAAAATGTCACGTTACCTTGAAATACCGAATATAAATGTCTGAGCTAATTATTTTTTCGCTTCGCAAACATTAATAGTAGTATATTACGGAATAAGGTCATGAAGTTGTTAGAGGCAGCGAGGCTAGCAGTTATTTTGTCTTGGCATTTTCTTTGCCTGTGATCAGGCATTTCTAAAACTCTTATTATTTAGTAGGCGAGTTAGATATAACTCAAGTTTGCATTATTTGAAGTTGATTGAATATATTTCTTTCGTCCTGCGGCAACGTTGTAGGGTGATTTCGTCGAGGGTACTGGATGCCTGCTACCTTGGACTCATCTCGTGACAGTTCTTAACACTGCTTACTGCAGGTAAGCGGAGTCCGATATTTTATTTTGATTTTCTTGTTCCCATTTGTGCACTTAAAATGGGGCTCTTGATCTATATGTTTATTTTGTGTGTGTGCTGTTTGTTGATTTCCGAGAGAAAATTGAGTGTATACGTCGAGTAAATAAATTAGAGTAAGACACACAAGGCGCTTGAGTGTGTCTTTTTCGGTGTTATTTTTTTGTTTTGTTTTCGTGCTTGTGTGCTGTTCTTCTCACGTCTAAATAAAACATAGATTCAATTTTCAATTTTATTCTTGCAAATTACTTCGGCAAAAAAATTTACATATTTGCCGAAGTTCGACATTCGGCAGTTAGAAATTATTCGTGCGCTTCGCAAACCTTAATAGTAGTATATTACGGAATAAGGTAGTCATTAAGTTATTGCCGGCAGAGAGACTAGTAAGTATATTGTCTTGGCAGTTTTTTTTTTTTTACGTCCGATGAGGCATTTTTTAAAGCTGATCATGCAATAGGCGAGTCAGATGGCTGAGTTTGCATTATTTGAAGTTGATTGAATATATTTCTTTCCTACTGCGTCAACGTTGTAGGGTGATTTCGTCGAGGGTACTGGATGCCTGCTACCTTGGACGCAACTGCAGGTAAGCGTAGTCAGATTTATTATTTTGATGTTCTTGTTCGCATTTGGGCACTTGAAATGAGGTTCTTGATTTTTATCTTTTCTTTGTGTGTGTAGTGTTCGTTCATTTTCCAGAGAAAATTGAGGGTATACTTCGAGTAAATAAATTAGAGTAAGACACACAAGGCGCTTGAGTGTGTCCTTTTTCGGTGTGTTCTTTTTCTGTGTTTTTGTCCTTGTGTGCTGTTCTTCTCATGTCTAAATAAACATAAATTCAATTTTAATCTGGCAGGGCACTTCGGCAAAAAATATTTGCATATTTGCCAAAGTTCGGCACTTAGGTTTGGCGGTCATAGGGATCTGCTGTGCTGCTGAGTAGCTAATGTGGTGTAGCGCTCTGTGGTGTATGTTCTTCCTCTGCCCTTGTCTTAGAGCGCAATCATGTTTTTTTTTTTCACGTACAATACCAACTCGCCCAACAATCAACACTTGTATATACTAACCTGCTACAGTAGTTGTACCCCTTTGACTAAGATTTGTTATAAGAACTTGAGATTGGGCGAGTTGGTTATTCATGTTTTTCGACGTAGCGCACTCGAGAAACTGTCACTCAAGCATTCACACACCCAAAGAACACACTGTGCGTGTGTTCTTTGGGTGTGTGAATGCTTGAGTGACAGTTTCTCGAGTGCGCTACGTCGACAAACAAAAATAAGATTTGTTAGTCACCTAAGTAAATCGGGGTGACAAATTTAAACATGACCGGTGAATACAAAGTGCTTACTAATCTACGATTACCACCCGCCATGTGATAATTTTAGTCAGTGGTAATTAGTCAACATGTTAAACTTGTCACGTCTGGTAAGTATGGTCGATGCTTTATAATGCTGGAATCAGAGGCCCATCAAATGCTCCAAATGCGTCTTAGAAAAATCTAATATTTCTTGACAGTTTCTTCAAATTCGGAATGATATGTTTCAACTTCATATCACATGATTTCCACATTTTTTTGGTTCCAGGCAGGCAGTGCAATCTACCCGGTGGCTCTCAGCTCAAGCCTAGTTAATCCTGAGGCGCCCAGCTGTGTGGCAGTGGAGGGAGACCTCGAAGCCGCGTCGCCTGCTGAGGCAGTCCTGGTTGCATTGTGCCTCTAGATCATCTTCAGCGACGACTAGAGCCCCGAAAGTGTTCTTCGAGATGCCTGTATTGCGCTTAGTGGGTTCATCTTAGAACTTTTGTAAGATGTCCAGTCGTGCCATTGATTTTTATGCCATTTTGTTTGTGACATGACAGCCACAATAAAACATTGTCATGTACTTTCAGAACTAGGCCGTCTTCATCTATTATAAGGCCCACCTTTGAAGCACGTACTATCACACCCACAAAGGGCCATAGTACCTTTCTTTAGGGGGTAAAAGTGATTCCATCAAGTGTGCATTTAACTTGTAATAAGGTGGTGAACTGGGCCAGTTGGTTGCTGTTATACATGATGGGGAAAACAGCTCGGAAAGCGCGGACTACGAAGAGCAAACACGACAGGACAGCACTTTTCTGTCGTGTTTGTTCTTCGTAGTCCGCGATTTCTGAGCTGTTTTCCTCATCGTGTGTATTTAACCCCAAAGTGGATCATAGTTCCCTCCAAAAGGAGGTAAAAGCAGCGCTCTCAATTACGTCGTCTTACCTCTCAAAAGAATTGAAATTCCCTCCTAAAAGAGGTAAAGGCTGACCCTGAAAGGATGCACTTTTAACACCAAAAGGAACTAAGGTTACCTCCAAAAGGAGGCAATGTTGCACCCTAACCTAGGGGGTAAGTTTGCACCCTCGTTGCAGGGGGTAACGATACCTCCAAAAGGGATTGCCCTGTGTGCAAGTCGGTTACCCCCTTAAGGAGGGTACTACAGTACCCTTTTTTTTAAGAGTGCACATCTCGCGCCTTTAATTCGTACGGCGAGAAAACAGCTAGACGAACCATAAAACAATGCTTCCAAATTATGTCAGTATAGTCTGAGTTATTCAGAGATGAACGCGTTGAAAATACAAAAGTATTATTCACGACAACAAATATGAAAAGCGGCGACTGCTTCGTAAAAAGAGAAAAAAAAAAAAAAAAACCCGACACATTTAGAGTAACGAGAAAACAACGCGTTCCCTCCTAGCTGATGTAACGCTTTCCCTATTGATTCCCAGCGACGACTTAAGTACTGCTTGGTGATTTTTTCAGTGAGTAACGAGGGACGGTTTATTTAGTTACTTTATTTCAGTAACGTGTTCACGTGTGACGCGTCGGTCCACGTTCTAAGAAACGCCGGACTAAAGACAAGACTGGGAAGCCGGATGTTGTGTCAAATGAGTTTGGTGCCGCGGTTACATGATTTATGTGCCCACGTCTGAGGCTGAATAAACAGTGCGGCTAGAGTGGAGTTGCCATGGATGCGGCAAGCTCTCGGACGCGAGAACACCTCGGGCAATTGACGGGGATTTATTTTATTTTTTTTTGTGCGCAAGTATATTGGACGGTATTCGGCGTGATAAATGAGCGCTAATCGGGGGCTGACCCAAGTGAGTGCGATTACAATGTATAAAAATAAGTTTTTTTTTTTTTTTTGCGAGGCAGCAAACATTGATACGTAGAGGTAAACGCAACTGACATGGGTGCTTGAAATAAACAATCTTTTTACAATTACGAGGCTAATAGTATGCACGATTTTCTATCATTCCGAAGCCATTGACGTGGATGATTGTTGTTTTAAATTGAGTGAAGTTGAAATTCTCCCATAGTGAAATAAAAGGACCACATCAGCTGCACATTTGCCTTTTTACGGACATTTGCCACGTTCACAACACGGTATTTGGAGCGTTTAAGAGAGGTTGCATACCTTAAAATATAAGAGTTAGACTGAGATCTCCCGATTTAACTCTAAATTAGCTGGAATTTGGACGGCTTTTAGCAGCGAAGTGAGGCAAGAATTTTGTTGCTATATTTATTACATAGGTCTCACTACCTCTTCTGGTTGCCATATCTAGGTTCATTACTCGCCGTTTTTTCGTACTTGTAGTGGCCCAACGTTTTATTTAAATATCCCACAAAACAAAATCCCCTGCACCGGTCGTCACCCTTAGGGGGTGCCAGTGAAAAACAAAAACAATCTCCAACACATTGCTGCTACCTAGCCTACGTGACGAATCAATTCCCAAATCAAATGAACCAAATCTAGCCGAACAAGCAAACTCAATACCGTGCACTTACCTACGTAAAATGTTACTAAAAGCTCACCTAAATATTTCCCATTCTAACCTAACCTAACCTAACCTAATCTAACCTAACTAAATTAACCTTTCTACCCCAACCCTAAAATTAAAGTACTTAAGCCGTACCTATCCGTATAGAAAAATAAGAAAGCTTATGTAAAGATAAAAAAAGAAAGGCATTCTGTTCAGAATAAATAAATGTCCTAATAAGAAACTTTTGTAAAATAAAGAAAGAAAAACAAAAACAAAAAACACAATAGAGAGGGACAAGCGAATGTCTCGCTCGGCGGCATTAACCCGGACGCGCTTATTCTTTCATTAGGGGTGACTCTGATTGCGGTTCTGCTTTCAGCGCCGCAGTCTCCGAATGGAGGGAGGTCATGAATTCGCGCCGAGTCCGAATCCCGGATGAGCCGCTATTGTCTCTGGCGACACGACGCGCCAAGGGCAGGGGCTGGCGAATCAGTATAGACACCCATAGTGGTTGCTCCTCGTTCTACATGCAAATGAAACAAGCCCAGCGTGGGTCCACCGACACCTCTCAATAGACCGTTTGCTAAATTACACCTCGAACAAAGAGTATGCTTTGAGGTTGGTTTACATGTTGGCGTCTACTACAGTAACTGTTCTAAAGTAAAAAAATAAATAAATAAAATAAATGGTCTTTGGCACGTGAGTTCGTCAACGGCCCTCTTTGAGTATTTAGCTTTAGCTATTTATACAGACTAGGCGAGTCTGCTCTGCGCGCGTACCTACGTTCCCAGCATTCTCTTTGGAGGTTGGGTAATTTAGCAATTTGTCTTTTCGTTACTGATTTATCTGAATATGTTCACCTCCCCTCTCCTGTCTTTTTTGATAAAGACTAAATTAAAGACGTTTACAATCATCTGTAAATCGAAATTAGAGCGCAGCTCTTGAGGAGGAGGAGTGGAGGGTACGGAGGGGAGGGTATGCCCTCGTCCTTCTCCGTACCCTCTCCTCCTTCTCTTCCTCCATTCCCTCCCCTCCC
Source organism: Ixodes persulcatus (assembly GCA_013358835.2). Lineage (NCBI taxonomy): Eukaryota > Metazoa > Arthropoda > Arachnida > Ixodida > Ixodidae > Ixodes > Ixodes persulcatus. The sequence goes on along the minus strand of JABSTQ010009182.1, from coordinate 889,628 downwards.
CTCCTCCTCCGATTCAGTTTCGCCGCTAAATTTAGCGGGGAAAATGATGACACAAAACTTGGTGTCACATCACCTATGAACAAATTCAGTTTTCCTGCTAGATTTAGCGGACGAATGGACATCACGTAACCTTCACATCAATTTAATTCTTGCGGGGAATTGAGTTCCTGTTGAGGTCACGTGACGTCAATTTTTCAGCTAAATCTAGCGGAGAAACTGAATTTATCTGCTAAATGTAGAGGAGAAAGTAAATTTCCCCGCTAAATTTAGCGGGGAATTGAATTGGTGTTGAGGTCACGTGACGTCAATTTTCCTTCTAAATTAGCGCGCTTACGCCGACGCCGATGCCGACGTCGACGCTGCAAAAAACGGAAACAGACGCCTAAGAGCTGCGCTCTAAAACGAAAACGTCAATTTCCATCTTATGACCTAGGTAGTACTCTCTACCAACGACTGTGCATCAACGTTCGGGAAAGCTAAACTGTAAACCAATCGTTGCGATTCTACAGACCGAGCTAAACGAATGACGAGTTGCCTGAAAATATTTCCCGACTCACATTTTCCGTCAAATGCACTGGAGGTACGGAATCACTAATACGCAGTTTCCAACCTCTCCAGTGCTTCCCACTTTCCCACGCAGTGGAAGAAGGGGGGGGGGGGGGGGAAGAGGGGAGTGTTACAACACTTCCTAGCTAACAAAGTGCTGAATGAGATGGCGTCATTAGTGGAGGCCTCTGCTGTGCACAGATTGGACGTGACGATTCTGTCAAAGTTCGACTCAAGCTTGGCTCGAAGCCGAGAACTGACATAGCATTCGATTCCAATCTGTGTCCAGCCTTGGACACTGCAGTCTTCTCTTTTAGGTGGTGTTGAGTACTAGCGGATTGCTTATCCCCCCCCCCCCCCTTCCTCCATTCCCCCTCTCCTCCCTCCGCGCCGCTCAACGCCATTGGTCGCACGCAGTCTGACGTCAAACCAACACTTCCGCTTCGTTGCTTGCACTATCATCCATAGCCTCCTAACACCAACATGAGCAAGCAAGCAAAGTCTACGGCGGGACACATACCAAGCGCGACCAGCGAATGACGAGAGAAGGGTGGAGAGAGCTTAAAGACGTCCTAATAGCGGCAATAACAGAAAGAGAGTAAGGATTGACGATAACACATAGCGCAAACATGCTCTTCCTTCCTCTTTCCCTGTTTTTGGCGCTTTTAGTACGTAATAAAGCAATTCGCCCAACTCGCCGTCTTGAACTTAATGATATAACAGTAATTACGCGCCATGTCTAGAGCTGCCTGCATCCTCTCGTGTTGCTGAAAGGATGCAACCTAACGCTGAAATAAACGCGGTAGCCCACGTCAGGAAATGTATTTTCAGAATGTTTATTTTGGCATTGGAAATATGGCGGTTTGTCAGCCTAGTCCCGGCAGCTTTGAGGCGAAAAGTAGACGCTCGTCGTGTGGCTTAATGGAGACGTAGTGCTGTAGCACACGGGCATCGAGTTAGATAGAAAAGGTGGCGGAGAGTAGGCGAATTCCGTCGGGCAAGCGCGCTCTCCCCAGCTTTCCAGTCTCATTATTTCAGATTGCATTCTCAATAAAGAAGAAGAAAGAGAGAGAGAAAAGGAGAGAGAAAGAAAGTTAGCCAGGACCGTGAAACCAAGTGAGTTAAAGTGCGGAGAGGAACCGGGGCTCCCGCGGAACGGGGCGATTCGAAGAGCGCTATCTGCACTCTTTTTTATTATACGCATTAGTTTGTGTCTATGTGCGTCTTCCGTTCGGTTTAGTTAGGAGCGAGGGCGTCAAAGTCTCATTAGTAGGCGAAGCTTGGAGATATGTAGATTTCAATGGGTGCACCACCGGATTTGGTAAAGAAACCACACTAATACATCTTAAAGCTAAATTTTTGTTACTGCCTAGAGCTGAGCTGGTTGGTTTTGTCATACTTCTGAAGGTATTCAACAGAGAGTAGAGAGAAAAAACGAAGGAAGGGGAGAAAAAAAAAGACACACTGCTGGACTATCAACCATTTACTGAAAATCTTCTTTTTGTATACACTCATGAATTATAATGTTGCGTTCCCAGGGGTAAATCTTCTTCGGTGTGATCTTTGATAGATTGCGTTCACATTTTCCGGACTTGGTTGCTCACATGGGACGCTCTTTGCAGATACAGCCTTTTTTAGGTAAAAGCGTAATGGAGGAGGCACTTTCACTGTCGTCCCCGTTCGCCTCAATGGTCAGAGACTCCAGGATCTCCCTTGCAAGCTGTTGATTATGTCTTGCAACTGTGGTAACGTTAGAGAAATCAGGAGCACATTGGCATACTCGACAAAGCGCCGGAAGCAGCCAGCTGACGCTAGTGCGCCAAAGGAAGCTGCATGCTCCCTGGTGCGGTCATTAATACAACGCCCAGTTTGCCCTATGTAGCATTTGCCCCCTACCATTCACCTTACGGCACATGGCATATGCCTTGTTGGGGGCTGAGCCAGACGACATGTACGCCTTGTCGGCCGGCGATGCTTTTTAGGCGATTCGTTATCCCTTCGATGTATGACATCACCACGAGAGGTTTCAGGGGCTTCATTTGCGTTGGTTGTGCATTTTTCTCCGGTTTTTAACGCACCTGCTTGCAGAGGTTCTTGCATACCGGTGTTCGGATTGAGCTTCTGTGCTTTTTCCTTTCGGTAATTATTGATTTTTTTTTTATTTTGTAACCTGATTGCAGTCACTTAGCCTAACCTCACCTAATCTAACCTGGTATAATCCAGACACAACAAAATCTTCAAAGCAAACTAACCTAATTGTTTTGACTTGGGTTCTGCTATGTCACCTTGGCAGTATCACCGGAGGGAGGAGGGCGGGATTACCCCGCCCCCCTCTTTCCTTGCTATCCTTTTCTACACTCCTGATTGTTAGTGACTGATGTAATAGTAGTCTCTCTCTCTCTCTCTCTCTTTGTAACAACCCTTTATCCCCCATTGATATATTGCGTTGTGTTCGAATAAACCGTTGTTGTAGTTGTCCCAAGCACTGGCTTCGTCTGTCTGGCGCAACCACCGGAGTCGGTGGCTATCTAACAGTCGTGACGAGCAAAGAACCCGACACAGTCCACCACCGGACCACCTGGATGATGGCTGCCATTGCCAACCCCCACCTTTCTTAATTCAACAACAAGAAAGATAAGTGGGAGCCCTATCGTATTAAGGCTGAAGCATACTTCGAGGCAAACGGCGTCGCGGACTCCACTAACAAAAGAGCGCTGCTCGTGGCGGTACTCAGTACCCAGACGATTCAGGTGCTGGCAGGAAGAATAGCCCCTCGCAGGCCAAATTTGTCGACGCACGAAGAAGTGGTAACAGCCCTGAACGAATACTACGACCCGAAGAGGCATGAGAAAACCGAAAGTTACAAGTTCTTCAACCGAGTTCAAGTGGAAGGTGAATCTATCCACACATTTCTGGTGTAAATCCACCGCTTAGCTGACAATTGCAATTTTGGCAGCGCCCTGCATTGCATGCTAAGAGACCGCATTGTGTGAGGAGTACGTTCAAGTACTCTTCAAAAACAGCTCATGGCAAGCAGGGAACTAACGCTGGAAGATGCCGAAGCCATGGCATTGTCGGCTGAGGCAGCGGGAAATGACGCGAAAAAGATGTCATCGGAGCTTACGACATTCCTTAAGGTTCAAGCAAAACGTCACTCATCATCGTATGGTGACGCAAAACGCTCTGCACTGCTAGAGTGCGAAAGATGCGGAAGCCCCAAGCACAATGATGGAAGTTGTGCCTAGGCCAATTCACGCTGTTATCGTTGTGGATGTTATGGGAATCTGGCAAAGAAATGGCCAAAGCCGCGCGGCACTCCCGAACCAATCCAAGACGTCAGCTTGTGCGAAAGCCTTGATTGCGGCAGAAGCAGCGTCAGTGTACGAAATCAGTGAAGATACACACATCTGGAGTTTGGTGTCTGCAAGAAAAAATTGGCTCGGACCACCGATTCGCCGCACATTAGCATGGGGTGGCGTGGATCTGCCGATGGAAGTGGATACAGTGTTTCCTGTGTGTGTTATATCCCGGGAGTTGTTCGAGAAGCATCGCAACCATTGGCCCAAGTTGGAACCGTCACGCGGAAAGCTGTCCTGCTAACCGGGATATCTGCCGAGGTTGGGTGGCCTGAAACGTTTTGTGCGCCACAAGAATGTCTCCGTGAACTGCACGCTGACTGGGCTCGATTGCTCAGGACCAACTATATATGGTCGTAACCTGCTGTCTCAGCGGAACTACGCAGGGGCTCCGGTACTGCAGTTGTCTACGCAAGATATCGCAGGGGCAGAGCAGGAAACCAGCGCGACAGTCCACAGCATTTTTGGGGACTACCGGGACGTTTTCATTACAGACTTGGGTTTAATCAAGTGACCATCAGCCAGCCTGTACCTGAAGGCTGGAGCCGTTCCCAAGTTCTGTATGGCAAGACCCATTCCGTATGCGCTTTGTGAAAATGTGTCACAATAGTTAGACAGGTCAGTCTCGCTGAGTGTACTGTCGCCTGTTGCACACTCCGAATAGGGCAAACCCAATAGTGCCTGGGCTAAAGAAAGACGGAACCGTAAGAATCTGCGGCGATTTCAAAGTTCCCTTGAATCCAGTGTGTGCAATCGAACAGTACTTCCTGCGCGTTATTGTGGATATGTGTGCGGCTTTAAACGGCGGCTAGTGGTATAACACTCTGGATTTTCGAGACACATATAATCAGGTTCCCCTCGATGTAGCCTCTCAGAAACTTTGCTTGGTCAACACACATAAAGGACCATTTTGTTATAACAGGCAGACCTTTGGGATTTTGTCCGCACCGGCAATTTTTCAAAGAAAATTGAATGCAGTACTGAGAGGCCTGTCGGACCCTCAGGCCTATCCTCATGACGTGCTTGTATCACAAAAGATGAGTGAGAACGGTGAAGGACTGAAAAAGGTGACAGAACGTTTCCGATAACACGGCATAAAGCTGAGACATGGCAAATGCGAATTTCGCCAACGAGCGTCACCTATCTTGGTCATCGCATAGACCAAGAAGGTCTTCATCCTACCGAGAGGAACGTAGTAGCTATTGTACAGGCCCCAAGCCCACGTGATATCGGCGAGCTGCTTTCTTTTCTAAGAATGCTCATATTTTATTCAAGATTGCTGCTGAATATGTGAACTTTTCTTTATCCACTATATCAGCTGAAGGGAAAGAACGCACGATGGCACTGAAACCAACCACAGGAAGTGTCATTAAACATAGCCAATGAAAGTCTGAAAAAGGCCCAAATCCTTGCACATTATGATCTGTTGAAGGAGTTGAAGTTGGAATACGATGCTTCCTCATTCGGCGTGGGCGCAGTCCTGTTTGGCACCAGGAGTAACATCCACAGACCAATCGGGTTTCAATCTAAAACATGAACCAAAGCAGAGCGAAATCATTCGCAGATGGAGCGAGATGCACTAGCGCTTGTGTATGGTGTCACAAAATTTCGCGATGACCTTCTAGGCCGAGAGTTCACCCTGGTTACTGATCACCAGCCACTCGTGGGTCTGCTGAGATCAGACAGCCAGACGCCAGCAATGGCTGCCGCTCGAATTCAGCGCTGGGCGCTCTACTTGGGTGGCTACCACTTCAAGTTGCAGCACGTTCCCGGGACGCAGCTACTGAATTTAGACGCCCTCAGCAGACTGGCGTTTCGATCGATGGAGCCGTCTGCCGACGGTGAGCCGCCAAAGTATGTCTTAACTTTGGAAAGCTTAGACGAGGGGGTCGTAACAACCCAAGAACTGAAAAACCTCACAGCGGCTGACTTCACGTTAGATCACGTCAAACACGCCATAATAAATGGCTGGCCTAAAGGTAAAATGAGGCCAGATGAGTCCTTGCGTTCATTTTACGACCGTAAGCTTGAGCTGTCGCTGGCGCGCGACCTGGTGTACGGGGGGAATCGAGTTATTATCCCGGCCAAAGCTCAGCAGAGAATGTTGAAACTGTTGCACGAAACACACCATGTCCTCTCGGCTATGAAGTCTGTTTCACGGTGTCTGTTTTGGTGGCCGGGGCTAGACCGCGACATTAAAGAACTATCACCTCACTGGATGAGTTGCGCAATCAATTTTCCCATGCCGACGGCAGCTCCACCGGTGAATTGGGTACAAACTCTTAAAAAATGGTCTCGCACTCACATAGATTTTGCGGGCCCGATAGAAGACAAAATGGTGCTAGTGGTCGTGGACATCCACACTAAATGAATCAAGGCCGTGCTATAAAGCAGGCCAACACGGCAAGCACGATTAGCTGTTTGCGCAGCATTTTTAGCCGGTTGGTTGTGCCGCGTAGTATAGTTTCTGATAACGGAACCCCGTTCACCAGTGAGGAGTTTGCACGTTTGAAAAAAAAACAAAAACATTACGCATCTGCGGACAGCGCCTTACCACCCGCAATCAAACGGAGCAGCAAAAACAGCAGTACGAACAGTAAAGGATGGCCTCCGAAAGATGAAAGAAGGAAAGATGGAAGAACACCTGACACGGTTTTTGTTTAACTACAGCCGGACGGCGTGGAACAGTAGAAAACAGCCCTCAGAGAAGCTTTTGGGGTACCAGATGCGATCTCGCTTGGACTCATGTTTTCCCCCAACTGAGGCAGAGCCACCCGAAGTACCCGACTATTGGATGGTTATCCTAGAAAGTAGCGTCTACTTGCGCAACTACGGGGCTGGAGATAAATGGACGCCAGGGCGCGTCAAGTCTACACTGGGCTCTCGGATGGTGACCGTTGTTCAGCAGTTGTTAGACGCCACATCGATCAAATACACCCTCGCCATGACCCAGCGTCCATGAGTGTGCCAGGCCTGAACACCGATATCCCGCTAAGAAACTCGATGAATTAATTAGGGACCTCAGAACGATCCTTGTCCCCACACATTCCAAGCCCCGACGGGAAGCCGTCCCATCAACAGGCTCCTGATGAGACCCGGCCATTAGATCAGGCGGTGGCGCAACCATCTTCCAAAGAAAGTTTCACCTAGGCGATTCTGAAAAAAACTCTTTGACGATCCACAAGACAACGCAACCAAGTGCAGCGCTTCCAATTGTTTTTTAAAAAAAGAGAAGTGTTGTGACCGAGTTCTGGTGTGCCACCTCGGCAGTATCACCGGAGAGGGCAGCGCGGGATTCTCCTGCCCCCTTTCCTTGTTCTACTTTCCCACACTCCTGATTGTTAGCGACTGAAGTGATAGTAATCTCTCTCTCTTTGTCACAACCCTTTCTCCCCCACTGAAAAATGGCCTTGTGTTCGAATAAACCGTTGTTGTAGTTGTCCCAAGTACTGGCTTCGTGTATCTGGCGCAACCACCGGAGTCGGTGGCTATGTAACACTAATCTAACCAATCCTAACCTAAACCAACCAATCCTAAACCTTAACGAAACCTATATCTTATCAATCCGTAAAGTAAGTAAATGAAACTTAGTGGTGCCTTACCTGTAGAAGCAAACCAAATTGATCTTAAGCGAAGACAAACTTAACCGAAACGTCATTGTAAACCAACTCACAGAAGCCAAATCTAGCATAACTTGAATCTAATCCAAACCAAGACTTCACCAGAAGTCCAAACTTAACGTTGTTGAATCAAGGAATTAGAGCTCCAGTTGAATGCTTTACCTTCTTTAGATTAGCAGATCATGACATTCAAAAGAATAATTATTGTTCAGAAGGTAGGCACGATCACTAAACAGCTCCTTGCAAGCGCTCGTTGACAATGATCGAGCTTCGATGTCGATATATATATATGTCGATATATATATATGTCGATATATATATATATATATATATATATATTTCTTTTTTTAATTTAATGATCACGCTTCCGAGTCTACGCTGGCAGCAGGATACACTGGCGTCGCACCAGATCTTGTGCTTTCCTATAGTCAGTAACAGGCTAACGGTTCAGGGTAAATTCCTCGCACCCTTTTCCACTTTAGCAAAGCGAACGCTGGAGAGGAGACGACCTGTGTGGCAGGAAGGGATCGGCTCTGGTTCTAATTTAAATCATAGCATTCCATTTTATTAACGCCTTCAGAAGAGCGTACGGCAGAAAAGTATGTTTGCGCGTCCTCTGAACAGTGTCTGCAACGCAATAATAATAATAATAAAAAAACTGCAGACCAAAAAATATTTGCGGAGAAGCCTTTAACGTCCTTAGATTGCCTAGTGTTTTATAGCAAATGTCTGGAATGGCCCAACCTCTCTTTTGTAAAAAAATGGCCCTTTTTTAAGAACGCTTCGACAAGCAACTCCGATAAGTTACGGAATATTTAACCTCATTCCGAGTTAAACGAGCTAGTGGTAGTGTCGGCGCGTGAGCGTAACTTCAGAAAATTAAACTACCTCAGGGAGGTCACCGGTCAGCTCCAATTTCTCAATTGACGCCACTGGGGAAACCACTTAAAATATTTTATTTCTATATTAGATTTTTAGGCATTGTCTCGTGAAGATCTTTCATGCTTCGCAAACAACGCGCTCAAGTACGGTCTCCATTGAACGCCTTATATAAATCCTATTAGGCCGGACAACGCCTACCGGCGTGCGCGTCCTGTGATCACCGGAACCAGGGGGGTATAGGGAGAGTGCGTAGTGAGGAATGCGCCATTGTGCAAAAGCTCATTCCAGTAGGGGCAGGCAGGTTAAAATGGCCGACCTCACCCCGACGGGGGCGGACCCAGGGCCCAAGCGCATTGTTTACGACGCCAGCCGACTAGCCGCCGAGTCGAGCGGACAGAGCGTGTTTAATCAGACGCAGCTTGTTTGACGACCTGTCTGGCTGCCATCGGCGCCGACTGAAAACGCCCTCTGGTCGCCGCCTCGCCCTTTCTCCCTCCCCGTCCTCGGAGGGACAAATACCACCTACAGAACAAGGCCGTAACGCTGGAGTTTGCACGTCGCATATCGGAGGCAAACGAGCTCTCTTATCACGCGTAGGTAGGTGCCGACACAGGCTTGTAAACGGCCTTGGCTCGTTCATAATTGAACGCTGCAATTCCAATTTTTATTCGATGCAAGCATTACAGGGTCGCGTCTTACTTAATAAGATCCATCTAGCGCTTTAGTCTTGCGGACGCCCTCGTGTCTTTAGTAGCCGAGATAAAGGGCCCTATGTACCGAAGACACGAAACCCCACTTACACAAGACAGTGGACGTTAATGTAGAATCAATTTACTTGAAACTTTTAGCAGTACACCTTCACACTGCTGCGGTTGAGTCCAGCAGCGCATTGACCCTGGCTTGTTCTAGGCCTTCATACGGGGTGATGACCCTCGAGATTAAGCGAGACAAAACGTAGACATCAACGACGTTTTAGGCACAATCCTGTTTGACTCGGCGGGAAGATCTTGGGTGCATCCGGTGTTATGTGGCTCACATGGATAACTCTTATAACAGAGGGTCGAAAGGAGTCTTAACATTGCTTTTATCTTCCGTCACAAACGGGACCATAAAGAGCAGATTATGGTCAAGGTGAGAAGTGCCGTATTCCGAGCTGAACTATATTGCGTGCACTGGACAAAAGGACCTTTTTCTTTTGTCAGAACACCGAGGAAAACAAAAGAGTCGGCCGGTATAGTGGCCTTTCTCATGCCTTTCTTTTATTCGTTGAACAGGAGATAACGAAATATTCGGAATTTCTATTTCATTTTGTTGTTATAATTTCTTCTTCAGCAATCTTTTTTTTTTTTTTAAAGCTATTTCCTTTTTCACGCGCGGTCGGCAGTTGTTTTCGGCAATGCGTACTAATAGCTGGACCAGGGATTGAGGGAGACTGACCCATTTAGAGAAAAAGGTTGTTGGGACTGACTAATAAATAAGCAAAAAGAAGGAAAAAAAAACTGAAGAAGAACAGAGAGTGGAATAACTTTTTTAGTTATTAGTTATAGAGCGCTTTGAAATAGATATATAAATGTGTTAGTGACATAAACCCTTTGTCGTAATTAAATCTTCTTTGCGATGGTGTGGAAGAGGGACAGAGGAAAAAAACGAGTTAAAGAAATCGAGAGTCTCTCTTGGGGACAACACGAAGACGGTGACGGCGGAAGACAAATTAAATAAGGACGTTGTTGAATTAAGTAACGCGTCTCAAGTACTCGCGCGACGTCAATGGACGAAGGCAACCGGGCTTACAAAAGGGCAGGATAAAACTGCGGAGAGAAATAAAATACGCGTGTGAACTTTTAATTATCCGGGATGACAGGGAAAGCGATTTATGAATTCAATAAAAACGGAGTTGACAGGCGTGAGTCAATCGCTCTGCTCCATGCTAGGTTGTTTTTGAAGAACTGGACAGTTAATTCGTAAAATAAAGATATATAAGGTAACTTAGAATAAATAAATTAAAGTTCAAAGGAATATATATTATTAAAAAGTTACGGTTTTTTTAGAACGCTGTGATCCTATACACACAACGCGTCAGCGTAGCGGTGAAATCCTGAAACTATATTTTGTCTCCCCTAGGAGAGAACCTGCAGGCGATTCTACTGTCTAAAAAAAAACATTGTTCGGCGATCGGAGCAACCTACAACTGCAAAAGAAAGTGGATGCCCGTGAGACCTCACTGGTATCACCGACAATACTTTTGCAGCAAATAACTTCAAAATGATATAGGTTGACAGAAGTTTACAAGTGATTTTGTTGAGACTGACTGTTTTTCTCGCTTCGATGCCAAGCCTAATGTTTGTGTTGGGTCGTCGCACCTCATGTAATCGGCGCAAAGGGTTTTTGAAGTATCACGAATAAATTAAGAAATATGCAGATAACCTTCGAGAGGTCTTGCAATCTGATTGCTGCATCTACTCAACTGTCGGCTTTTTATGAACATGGATATTTCTGGTTTCTAGATGGCCGAAACGATTGCGGACGAGCGTTGAGAGATGTTCTATGTAAACTCGTCCTTTTTAGAATTAGGACGTTCATGAATCCATCCAGCCAAGGTATCGATATTGTGGGGCATAGTTGAAGAAGCCTTTTAATGATCAAACAGGTGTTTGAGGCTCATATATAATAAAGGTATTTTGGCACCACAAAGCCTCTCCTGAAAACCTGACCCAGTTATGAAAAGAATAAAATGTACAGAAAGAAAGTTTCAGCGCTTTTTTTGTTTCTTTCCTTTTTATAATTTTTAGGTAGCTTATGCCAACATGTAGCGTAGGCTTTTTATTATTGTCATTTCTTAAGGAAAATCTTAGTTCACACTTCTGGGTTTACCAAGCTTGCAATTACCTTATCATCTTGCAGTAGCGGTAAATCAATTTTAGAAAAACAATTTTAGCATGGAGGATAAAACTCGTCTCCAGAAGCTGCCTCGTACGACATATCTTTAATGGCGCACCTAACTACTTTTTTTTAATCCTGCAACAATCTAGAGATGCACCCCGTAATGCAAAATGTGGATATCAGCATGCCGACACATTACTTTCTAACTGTCGTTTGTTAGATCGTCGAAAAATACAATTTAAAACGTGTCTTATTCTAAAGAAACACAAAAATGTTTTGTCATTCGAAACACACAAAAGAAGGCTTTCAGAAAGCAAATGTTGAAGCGCTGTTTTCAATGCCTTCCAGGGAGGCATCAGCTGTAGAACTTTGATTTTATATTGTTTGTTCTAGAAGCTAGCAGTATAAACGTATTTCTCTCCGGACATACAAAGCGTTCGCGTGTGGCTTCAGGCTTCATTGAGACAAAGGAGCAACACGAGGACGGTCCTGTCTGACAAATGACTTCGCGATGTCGCACCCTAGGCAGCACACACACGTTAAAAAGACGTCGAAAGAGCGTCGATGACGTCAGGAACCACGTGTCAAAAGAACGTCAAAAGTCTGAACGTCAGGTCCCTTCGACGTAATATGGCAAGGCTAATGTCTGGAAAAAAGGGTGGATTTTACATCAACATAACGTCCCACTTAACGACCTTAAAACGTCGAGTGCACGTCTGAATTGGACGGGAAATCAAGTGGTAACGTTACATAAACATTGACACAATGTCCCATTTAACGATATGAAACGTCGAGCATACGTCTAAACTAAACGGGATGTCAATCGATAGCGGTCTCGATCTAGGTCACCGTGGAACAATGGAGTCAACCGGATCTGGCTTCATTTGCTCGAAGGTATGTTCGTGAAAGCATGTATATTTGGACGGAATAGACCATTTGCTAAATCCTCCAAGGGCCCCAGTCCGCACTCCAGGAATCATGGGAACGGTGTTCCTTCAGCTCCCTAGTGATTGGTAATTTCGATCATTTTCATGGTTACACATTTTTGGGTGTAATTCGAAGCCACCCTAAACAAGCGTCCATAGTGCCCAAGGACCTATCATATTACTTCTAAGATTTCTCGTCAATGTCAGTGTTTTCGATACTGTGCATGGTGTCCACCCTTCAACCTCGCTGAGCTGCAGAAATCTCTTACATTATTATCATTCTCTTACAGCTTCAAAGACGCTGATGTTAAGTAAGAAACGCTAAAAATACGAGCTAAATCCTGGTTTTTGTTGTTGTGAATTCTCGGATTTTTAAGCAATTCCTTCTGAAACAACAATCCCGAGAACGATAATATCGTAAGAGATTTCTGCAGCTCAGCCTGGTTGAAAGGTGGATCCCATGCACAGTATAAAAATGTGATATTGACGAGAAATTTTAAAAGTGATGTGACAGGACCTTGGAAAATATAAGGCGCTTGTTCAGGGTGATCCAGGTGTTGGGACGTCTCGCCCTCAACGTTCAAAGAACCTCCCACAAAAGACGTAGAACTGACGTCGAATATTGTCGATGACGTCAAGGTGTTGCTCAGGACATTGTTGGTACGTGTCGTGCTCCACGTTAAAAGAACTTCCCGGAGAAAACGTAGAACTGACGTCTATTAATGCCAATGACGTCAAGGTGTTGCTCATACATGGTTGGGACGTCTGGCGCTCAATGTTCAAAGAACCTGCCGAAAAAAAAAACGCAGAACTGACGTCGAATAATGTCGATGACGTCAAAATTTTCCTCAGGACATTGTTGGGACGTCTCGTGTTCGACGTAAATAACTTCCCAGAGAAAACGTGGAACTGACGTCGAATATTAAGTCGTTAAGGTGTTGCTTAGGACATTGTTGTGGCATCTCGTGTTTGACGTTCAAAGAACTTCTTATACAAGACGTTGAACAGACGTCGATTATTGTTGAAGACGCCGAGGTGAAGCTTATGACGTAGTCACTACGCAGCGTGTTTGACGTTGTCGGAACCTCTCATGTGGACGTACCAATGCCGTCGATAAAAAGTTTGTTAAGGACTTCGACGTAGCCTAACGTCTAGGACCTTATTTCGACGTCATCTCGACGTCTTGTGCTGCCTGGGACTGCGCTTTCAATTTAATTTTTCTTTGACCAAATATGCGAAGCAATTTGGGAGCGGAACAATCAAATCCGGTGATAACGTCGTTTACCCTACCGTGGCCGGTTCTTTGAGGACACTGGACAAGCTAGTTATTGTAATATCTGAAGCGCTTCTATTGTTATAAACGGGATTAGAGCAGCGGAAAAAATTTCAATCGTCCAGACTTGCAGCGCGAACTTTCTGCCTTCGATGGTGCATCGGCGTCTCACGAGTGTAGAGCGCGCATGCGCACTCGAAGCACAGCGGAAGGCAACGAGCGCACGCTTGAGGCCGGGCGTTCAAAAGAAACACCCTGCAGTCCTTTGCCTATCGGTTACTGTAGCGATGGTAAAAGATAAAAGAGCAGGGTATCGGTGTGCTGAAACTTTCGCTGAAACTCTATGGCTTGCTGTTCGGTTGGAAACTCGAGCTGATCCGCGGGACAATGATGGACGTGAGGGACCATCGGGAATAATTAGCTTTAAAAAGGAAAAGCGATCCGGAAAGCCGCAGTTCAATATTAATGTGAATTTGAATCGAGTACTGCTTATGCTATTTTCTGACTTTCGTTCAAATGCCCAAGGGGAAGCCATTATGCCCACGAGGAAAAAAAATAACTTTTAAATTCGAATTGCATTGTATACATCAAAGTAAAAAAAGGTTGCCAGGTATCTGTTACTGACATGTTTTGAATTTGGTGAAGCCTCCACGAAAGGCAGCAAACATTCGACTTCCTTTAACGTCGAAAGCACCAGAATAATAAATTTCAGTCGGGTTAAACTTTCTTTAAGGAGCACTGCCAAGGGGTGAAGAAAACCAAATGCCGGTTTTAAGGGCGTAACTATCAGTGTCAAACACGGGCGTTCAGTGACGACATTGGTTCAGAGCATCGGATGATGACGACATGGAATTCTAGGGCTAGAACTGGCTGAATAGGTGCGCATGACCCTGTCTGATCCTTCCAAGCGCGTAATTCTTTGCTGGGAACACCCGTAAATTGGCAGGGCGTCCGCATCTTCATAAATGGATACTATATCCAACAATTAAGAAGCTCGCGGATGGTTGTTGCACGCTCTTGTCGTTTCTATTCTCAGTTCTCTTTTGGTTCAGACCAATTGTGAACTGTGTTCACCTATTATGTTCAAAATACATCATATTTATTCTTTAATATATTTTTAATGTGTTGCTAGACTCCCACTCACTAGTTCAAGTGGACGCGATGCAAATAAAAAAGCAAAAAAAAAAGAATGGCGAGGAACGCTTTGCAGGGCCCCTTTAAAATACTCGGTTATCTACTGACTCACTGAATGCTAGTCTGTTCAAAAACGAAAAAAAAGCTAAAACACTTCTTAAAACACGAAAACGAGTTATAGGCAAATGTTGGCGTATTTTTTTCTCGTGAATCTGAATAACACGCTCGTTTTCAACGAAGGTGTACCTAAACGCGAGAAAACGCGAAGAACATTTGACCAGTCATGACGTCTTTAGGCCGCCAAGCGTGTGTCGCTCGTGTGGCATTTGAAGTGTTTATTTCTCAAATACACAACCGCTTCAGTACCCATTTAAAAGAAACCGTAAGAACGGATTTTTTACGCAAGGCTCTCACAGATTGTTCTAATTAGTGCGGTGCACTCCAATGCACAGCTTAACGGGGCGCTCAACCGTAATTTGTGCTTATTAATAAAATTAAATCTAAAGCTGCTCAATGACTAGCCGCTTTGATTGTAAAACGACTGGTAATTGTAGTGGAAAATATATATTTGTTATAATAGTTATAACACCATCGGAACAAGATATTTGTGTTAATTGCCATACCCTCTCACTTCTCAGATGTACAGTCGCCGCGGGAGTTAATAGCTCCACGCGAGCGCGCGTTTATTTCCGAGGAGCGCTCGACTGGTGACTTGCGATAAAACTAGAGATGACGTTAGGGCGAGTCCATGTGGAGTGGACGGGGGAAGCCGCTCAATTCAAGGAACCGTTGCTGTCATCTGCCTGCGGGTGAGCGTAGTTTGAATGAAAATGGGAGATGATTCTGTAGAAGTTAGAAAATACGACGTGTTTTTTCTTCTCTCTTTTCAAAGAGCCATCTCATTCGTGCTCGGCGATCTCGACTTCTGCAGAATCATCTTCCCTTTTCCTTCGAACTATACTTCGTTTCAGCTTCGGTCCGAGCGCGGTCGATGTTATCAGCCGATGGGCCAATCAAACAGCGCAAAAAGCGCAACGTCATGGTGGGCTCTCTGCGCTTGATAGGACTAGCCGGCGTAGGAGCACGCACTGAGAGACGGCGAATACCCGCTGGTCCTATCAACTGCAGAGAGCACGCCATGACGTTGTGCCTCTTCGCTGTTTGATTGGCCCTTCGGCTCATTACATCGGCCGCGCTCGGACCGAAGCTGAAACGAAGTATACACTCAGGAGTGCGGGATGTGGATGATAACAACGGTTCCCTTGAATTGAGACGGCTTCCCCCGTCCACTCCACATGGAGTCGCCCTGACGTCATCTCTAGTTATATCGCAAGCCGCCAGTCAAGCGCCCCTCGGAAAAAACGCGCGCTCGCGTGGAGCTATTAACTCCCGCGGCGACTGTACAACTTAAGCAGTACTGAAAGTTCACATGGCTTCACTGTAACTGACATTGCCTAGACGTTGCCTGGAACCGACAGCGTTAAAACCCACGCGAACGTCGCTTCAGAGAACCGCGCCGCATTCCAACAACAATGTTTCGCCGAGATGCGGCAGGCATAAACCAAGAGAAGAACCCGCAAACACCGTGAGAGCCACTCAACTGCCAATTCGAGCTTGCTCCTACACGAATCAACGTGAACCAAGCTCCAACTGTAAGCTTACACGTCGCCAAAAAAATAAAAAATGGCAAAAAGAGAATTGATGTGAATAAAACAGGAACGACACAAAAATAAAGCTGTCTGTTTTGAGCTGGCTTGACAACCGTTCGCGACGTCTATTTCGAGCTCTGGAGCGGGGCGGTAAATCTTGTTTGGAGGACGCTCTCGCCTCTATTTAAAATGCAGGCAGAGAGGGGAGCACCTCACGGGGTCAGGTTGACGTGCTGCGAGCTGCATAAATACCCTCGCTGTTCTTTCCTTCAGACTTTCTCTTTCCCAGCCCTTTTCTCCTCGCCGTCGTCTCTCTGCGCATTTGATTTTGCCAACTTGTCGGGACATTTTCACGCTCCTGCCAGCCTTTTTTAGTGTCGATGATTATTTGGTTCAAGCTGTTAGCCGGCCAAAAAGGGCATATATTTTGTTTTGTTTGTAATAGACATATATGGTGCCCCAGGTAACTTGCACCAACCTTAAAGGGAAAAGAAACACAAAAAAACAGAGCGCTCTGCTTGGGTGAAACTAACTGTATGTTGTCAGCAAGCGTCTTACAAAAGTGCACACATATTGTGGTGATCCTACTTATTTAATGAATTAAGACTAATCAGCTCATTTTTAATTATCCTTTTAAGGAACGAGGTGTGAATTGGAAAGTTGTAGAGCGCTATAAAACCACCATATTAAGGTGTTTGCTACATGACACGCTTTGTGCACTTTTTGTTTTTTGTCTAAAAGAAATCTTGCCAAATATAAAAAAAATACCACGTGACAGCACTTCGGCCCGTCGTGCTTGCAGTGTTTTCAGCCGTGCTCTACTGAAGGAGAGAAGTCCATCTTGTCACTAGTGCGCTTTCCGAGACATGGCTTTGCGGCAACAAGTGATCGCACCGACCTTCGGAGCCTACACCAAGACGAAGCAGCTAGCGTTCAGTGCAAAAGCAAGCGCATGTCTCCTATGCTCCAACCACGTTTGCTTCTAACATGCTTTCTCGAAGCTAATAGAGCAGTGTGGAGCCTCAGACAAAACCTGACTAGTGCAGCACCTGAAATAAAAGCCCTTTTGTACAAGACCTTGATGAGACCCGTTATTGAGTATGCCAAAATCGCGTGGGACCCGCATACCCAGATTGTGCTAAACTGCAAAAAAAAAAAGATAAGCAACTAGCTTCTAGATTAATTTTTGACAAATATAGGGTGTCTTAAATCACCAGGTTCCATCTAAATTATACCATAAAAATCGGCGCCTGCACGAAGCAATTTAAACTTTTCGTGAAAGGTGCATTTCACAGGTCGGTTTTTTCTTATCAAACTTCAAAGCGGAGCTCCCTTTCTGTAAAACATAGGGCCAAAAAATTTGCCAGGGCCAACGTCGGACGGCGTCGCAGACGACCGAGTCGAGTTACGGGGTGCGTTTGGCGCGCTTGTTGATAGATGGCGTCGGGAGCACCGTCTGAAGGTGCAACCGACCAGCGAAATAAAGCAGACGACACGCATACGAAATCTGTTGGCAGCAAAAGCGCCGTCGTTATGCAAACGCATTTTTTTTACCTCTTAAGTTTTGCTTTCTTTGTCGGCATTTATTTTTTAACCACAGGTGCATTACTAAAGGATTATGTTCATTTTAATAAACCCCGGTGGTCGCGAGCAGTCTCCATAAGGCGGTAGCGCCATCTATCGATACGAGCGCCAAACCTCCACGCTACTCGACTTAGTCGTCTGCTTCGTCGCCCGCCGTTGACCCTGGCAAGTTTCTTGGCCCTAATTTTTACAGATGGAAACATACGTTGTGTAATTTTACAAGAAAAGAACGACCTGTGAAAAAGACCTCTGACAAAACGTTTAGATTGCTACGTGCAGGCGTCGATTTTTTCGGTCCATTTTAGAACGAGCCGGGTGAGTTGGGACACCCTACATATGCCGCGCTTATTTTCCCAGAGAAACATGTGAACTCGCAAAGCTCCAAACTTTAGAATCTAGAACAAGATATGACCTCATGACATTTTTGTTTCCAGAATATTTTCAATCACGCAAAAATTAAAAATCAAACTACTTCTAAATTCGCCCTGGGGAATCATCAAGACAAATGGAGCGTAACGTTCTCTAAACCGGATTAGGTTCGTGAAAGTCCTGATTTTTTTTTCTCGGTTCCTCGAGTATCTTTGACGTGAAACATGAGATAACCAATCAGCTGGTACATTTCTCAAAACCATGGCTTGTCCCGGAAATATCGATAAGTTTAAAGCGACAGCTCTAAGGCGCCCGTATCGCACAAAAGCTGGAGTTGGCGTTGGTGGCGGACGAGAAAATTCAAGATAGGTCGATAGGGCCATGACGTCAGAGCCACAAGACCTCGCCCGCGTCTCAAACGATTTCACTCTATAAAGGAATTACTTTTTATAAAAAAACTGAAGAATTTTGGGCAGGCGGGATTCGAACCAACGACTATTCGGTTGGGAGCCAGACACGCTGAGGACTACGCTTTTTTTTTTTTTTCACGCTGAGGACTACGCTACGAAGTCGCTAATTCTTTTTATTCCTAAGACAACAGTCAAGATTACAACATGTTAAGGTTATCGCGTAACAATTCCTATTACATATAATTTCTCATCTAATACTTTTTGAGATTCGTCGTTGTGGCTAGACAGAAGGACCAGAAAAAATATTCAATAAAAACAAAATACACATGTTAAAGTCAGGTAGATGGGTGCATCGATCAAAGAGAGCATTCCACTCAGGCCACTGGTTAAGGAGGTTAAATACATTTCACACATTAGATACGGTTTAAAATTTAATTTGGTAGATCGGGGATGGTCAGAATTCCACTCAATCATTCTTGTTTTCCAGAGACTATGCAACCACATTAATGTAAACAGATCGTAAGGAAAACTATAGTTCGATTTTAGGCGCAAAAATCGGATTGTGTAAGCATTGATATTAAAATCTTTCTTCAGTGTCCCTTGTAGGACAACTCAGAAAAGGTAAGCATCACTGCAGAAAGAAAAACACATTTCTCTATAGTTTCCGGTTGGTTACAAAGACGGAAACTGATTCACCACGGCACAAAAATTCCATGTTTGCCGAGTCAGGGTTTTACAGGTAACGTAGAAGTATTTAGCTTATGAAGGCAAGACAAGTAGTTTTTGGACACCTCTGAGGACATCTTTTTTTCGGGTCTTCTCTATATATGCTTCGGTACAAACGTGCACGGAACGTTATGGCAATCAGAGCAGCATATAAGACTTTGCGTGAAACTCGAAATAAATCCTCCATAGAAAAACGGGCTGTTAGAAACGGAATCGTGCACATTACTTCTTTGAGGCACCCCAAAGGACGTGATGTGCTTGCGGGTGTCGTCGTAACCACCAAATAAAGTAATCCACTCGAGAGTTCGTCTATAAGTAAGTACGAAGGAAATTATGAGATGTAGTTCTAAAAACGAAAACCGAGATATTGCTTGCTTTAGAAAGATGTGTATGAGACCGGTACCGCGAACATCGACGGATCAAAAGAGGTTGTTACGTCGTGCAGGTTCTCCAGTGGAACTCCATATGAAAGTAGCAAACGCTCTGTAGAACGTTTGAATATGGCTTCTGGCACAACAAATGACTTGAAACATATACCAAAGTGTGGGTGCGAGAAACATATTACAGACCTTAGCTTGCCCGAAACTGACCACTGTTGGATTTCATCTTGCCAGTTTGACATTTGATTTTTGACACCCGCTCAGTTCAGTGATGACCGTTGTTGCAAATACAGTTAAGAAGAACTCCTCAGTAATGAGGAGCAATGCTGGTCCCCAATATGCCAGCGTACTTTGGAGGTGTTGTGGCCCATTGCCCACACCAAAAACCTACGCTTTTCTCCTTATTAACGAGCGCGCTGGCCGCGTCACGGAAGTTTTGTGTTATCGTAAGGACATTAGAGAGTTTTAGGGAACCGGAACAAAATACGATCGATAAACAAAAACGATCGATACCTTGGATCGGGCGAGTCGACCGATCGTGTGCCTCGAAACGGCTTTGGGGGAACCGTATTTGCAGACGAGAGCAGACGATCGGTACAGGTCGCGCCCCCTGGCAACGGAAACCTGCATCGGCCTCATCGAGAAAAGCAAATTTGCGTGTGTTTGTACAAATCGCAGAAACTGAAGCAAATAAAAATTTCATCCTAAAAATATAGAGAACCTAAAACAATGTATACCTACTTATAGTTCGTCTCGCTTTTTTACTGGAATGAATGCGCTTCCGTAATACAAAACCTGGCGCTCCATGGCGTGTCGCCACTGGCGCTGCGAAGTTCTAAAATGTTCGTCTGCTAAAGAAGCAGACGAGCTTTCCGACAACAAAGACGCTCGATCTTTTTGACGATGACTTGGAGTTGGCTCTATTCGGAGAAAACAATTTACAAAACGTTCTTTTCTACGACTGTCTGCGCACTAAGAGAAGGTGCTTCTTGGCGGCAAGGCATGGGACGTTCAACTTAGCGTCGATGGACGAGGAGGACGTCGTACGGCTGTTCAGGTTCACAAAGGAGGATCTGCTTCATCTCCGATCGGCGCTGCGCATCCCGGAGACGTTGACAACCAACGGCTGAATCTAGGTGTCAGGGGCTCGTTTGCCACCATATCTTTTTTTTTTTTTTTAGTTTACCCGATTTATATCCACGGAAAATAAAATAGTTCCTCGATCGTACGTGGTAACTTGTTTTGTAAGTCATACGTTCTCAGTGGGCAAGCTTTGGTGTTTTACGTCAACCAAATATGATGTTTACTTCAACCACGTCCTGATATGCTGAAAAGTCGCCGACAGCAAACTCGATTTGAGACACAAATAAGAACACGCTCGCGCGCGCTTATCCTCAACATTCGAAGTCGTCAGCCAGCGATCCTGTGTCTTTCCCTCGAGGCCCACTGCAGGGTCGAGTATTAAGAAAGTTATGGACAAATAAAAATAGGAATATTAAGTCGCGAAGAAAATACAAAATTAACAAAAACATTCTCGCTTTCTCAAGTTAAGGCGGTCATTTTTCTTGTACAAAGTTACGAGGAGGTCAATCCGTTCCTTCGCTCCTCGCAACGAGAAGTTCTTTTTCGACTTAAGGACGTCATTCCAAAGGGCCGGAGTAAAAAAAGGATTAGGGCCTAACACCTCCCGAAGTAGGAAGATATCATCTTCCGCTGAAACCCGCTTGCGAGGACGAGGCGGAGGGACGGAGGTAGATACGGCGCTCATGTTGTTCTCTTACGGTAAAGATAGCTGACGATCACGGTCGGACGCCCGCGAACCGATCGTTGTGCCGTGTACGGTACTACCACGGAAAAAAAAAATGAATAAAGGATAACCTGTAACTTTACTGCTGTGCATTTATTAAAACTATCACCCAATATTTAAAGGGCTCGTTTTATAGAATATATGTGATTAGCATTAGAACACAAAGTTTTAATTCATGCAGCATTTTTAAACTAAAACGTATCCAGATCCTTGATCCAGAAGGCTGTTGCTCACTCTGTTGACACTACAGATAACCCTCAGTCATAAAGCAGCTGTAAAAACGGGTGATAAGAGCTCGAAATGCACATCCCAACGTTTGTATGGAAAAAAAAACAACTTAAAATATGAAAAAAAAAACTAAAAAACTTAAAATATAAAAAAACTTAAATATAAAAAAACTTAAAATATAAAAACTTAAAATATAAAAGCTTAAAATATAAAAAACTTAAAATATAAAATCTTAAAATATAAAAAAAACTTAAAATATAAAAAAAAACTTAAAATATAAAAAAACTTAAAATATAAAACTTAAAATTAAAAACTTAAAATATAAAAAACTTAAAAATATAAAAAAACTTAAAAATATAAAAAAAACTTAAAAATATAAAAATCTTAAAAATATAAAAACTTAAAATATAAAAAAACTTAAACTATAAAAACACTTAAAATGTAAAAACAAACTTAAAAAATAAAAACAAATTAAAATAGGAAAAGAAAGGGGATTCGAACTCTCCACTACGGCATCCCTACGAGCTCACGAATTCGACGCTCTAATCCACTGCGCCACTGAGCAGACAATTTCTTCTGCTGCTAAACATTAATTTATTTCTAGCAAGGGTGTCTTCTTGCGTTTCGATCTGCATTTTCTTTTTTATTTGCTGATTCCAACTTTATGCACTTGCTGTCACATATGGCGCTCCTGCTAGGTACTACCACGAGTTATTTTATTCATGTTTGCAGCCACGGCACGGTCTCTCCGCCAGCGAAATAGCCGTTTTGCTAACCAAGCGAGACCGTCCATGTCGGCCATTGGTCGTGCCGGTCGTGCCTTACGGTTCGAGCAGCGCATTACGGTAAGATCGCGGAACACAAGCGCATGCGCATTTCGTACCGGAGGGCCCATCGTACCGTATCGGATGTGCAAAATCGGTTCCCTAAAACTCTCTATTGTCGACACTTCATTTATCGGCACAAATAAAAGCTATACTATACGCATATGCCGATACTTAACTTCAAAAGAATAGAAACAGAAACTTTCCACGGTAGGACTGTTAAGTACCTAAAAATGAACCTTTGGGCTAGTTGGTTTTGCATAATAAAAATGTAGCGCAAAGACAACAGAGGAAAGCGTTCTTTCCTATCTCTGTCTCCTTCCCTCGTTGTCTTTGTGCTACATTGTTATTATACTGTTAAGTACACTTAAACAGAGGTGTTCTAAATCAAGTAAAAATAAAATAGGCGATTATGTGTACACCTAACGTTTTTCATTTTCGTGTTGTAAGTTGCTTGTGAAAAACATTATGTTTATGTACATGCTGTCCTCTTTCGCTGCTGTGGGGAGGCAGAAGCTCGTCATGTAACAGCTGAGTTGCTTTTTTCTTTGTCTCCCCTCTCAAATTGGAGAAAAATTAAGAGTTTTAGAGTTTGAGAAAGTACGAGTTGTTTGACGGACGATTCTAGACTAATTCGACTTGAAAATGAACTGTTAACTATAAACCTGGTGGCACAATTACGTTAACATAGCTTAATACCCTTTAAAAATGTTGGTTCTGGGTACTAGTTTGTATACATCTCCCCTAATTCCACAGGTCTGTGGTCTCCAACAACACGTAATGTAACACACTGTACTCGTTTTGTTAAAACTTTAGCACAAGTCTTGTAATCAACAATGCATAAACTAATTCTTTGATATTTTTTATGCGCACTAACTTGTTTGGATCTAGACATTTAAGGATTAACACGGTATGGCTGTCGAAAATGATGGCGGTAAAGTTCACATCTCATACACCTCCAAAATACCTCAAATAGGAGAGGACATTGCAGGTTTTTCTTTCTGTTGTGAAACTCTGGAGGGAGTCCATCAGGTCCTGGTGATTTGAAATTTGGCAACTCGTCTACCGCGCATTGAACTTATTCCAATGTTACTGGTCCACTAAGGAGATCTGGCTGAAGATGATCTATCTGGAGCATTAAAGAAACTAATTTGCTTGCCAACTGGATGTCTAAAGTTTGCGTTTTTTCAAAGAGGCTTTTGTAATGCAACTCAAATGCTTTCATGATTTCTTCTTCATTGTCTGAGAGCGTCCCATTATATAAAAAATATAATTTTTTTTTGCACGATGACGTCTCTCGTCACCGAGTGCACGACGCGAGGGTGTCTCTCAGGTCAAGAAACGCCAGCATCGGGACCTTACCAGTGCACCGAGTAAATAAATGTGCTCGTATTCCTTTAGCTGACATTTTGCTCGAATAATGCCTTCTTGGAAGTTTCGCACTCCAACTCGTGAAGCATATATAAGTTTTTCAGGAGTGTAGCTTCTTCCTTTTTTGCACGAATTAGGAAGCAATGCATGCGCACTCGATCGCTTCGTTTTTAACTTCCTGCTTGAAAGAGTCCCACTGAGCAAATATGCCAAATTTCTAATTTGCTGACACGTGATTAAAACATTCGCGGACACGCCTCTGAAATTCTTGGTAGTCTAGAAGTCGTGTGTTTAGTTTCCATAAATCCCATCTTGGTTGTGCCTTTCGTGGTGCGTCTGTTCCAAAACTGGTCTTTACAAGGCAGTGGTCCGAAAAAGAAACTTGTGTTACTTCATAAGCAGTCACACGTGAAAATATCGAGCTTAAGACGTAAATACGATCGAGTATCGCATTACTTGAAGCATAAAGATGAGTGAATCGGAGAGTAGTATTTTGCGAAGCTCCTTCGTCAAAAGGTTATAGTCGAATGCTAGGGTGTTTGTCACGGGTGTGGAGCTGGGAAGAAAAGAAGGAAAAAAGGAGAAAAAGAGGAAGAAGAGGATCGCGAGAAACGGCGGGCAGGTGCGGCAGTTCTGATCCAACGCTTCTTGAAAGCGGCAACGCTCCGGCTGTTGAAGCCTCACCGAAACCAGCCCCGCTCCGGTTCCTGAGGACCCGGCAACGCTCCGGCTCCTGAAGCCTCACCGAAACCGGCCCTGCTCCGGTTCCTGGGGACCCGGCAACGCTCGGATCCCTCAAGCCACGACGAACCCGGCAACGCTCCGGTTCCAGAGGCCACACCGAAGGCACCAACGCTCCTCAAGCCCCGCCACGTCAGGCGTGAGTCGAGCTTTTGTGGGGACTTGACCACGGGGACTCTGGTCTGCTTTGAACTTTTCCTATTCTTTCTCTATTGTTTGATAACTACCTCCTGATTTTTTTTTTATTATTTTTTGATACGTATGCACATGCATTTGTGTCACCTGGTCTTGTCTCAATCATTTCGCGTGTCGGACCGGGCGAACGTGACAGTGTTTAGTATGTCGTAGCTGCTCTCGGGCCTTGTAGAAGGCACTGACCCATCTTTTATGCTACACACACAGTTGAAATCTCCAAATATAGCAATATGTTTGTCGGTGGTGAGAAATGAGATCAGACTTTAAAAAAAAAGAATGGCACTGTTAAATGTCATTATATGCATATATGCAAATATTTCTCAAGTAGGTACCGTATAAGAGAAAATCACAATATATGAACCTTCCCTTATCATTTCTTATCTACTGAACCTTCCCTTATCTACATGAACCTTCCCTTATTATCGTCAGTATGAAAAAGTGATGAATACGCCAGGTTCTTTTTCAAGAACACAACGCGCCCTCCTGACAAGCCATCAAAATGACTAACGCATACCTTATAGTTTGAGAGGAAGGGGTCCATTGCACGAGCAGTATAATTGTCAGGCGATATCTTTTTCTTTTTTATAGCAACAAAGTCAATATCTTCCTTTAAAAGGAGCTTCTTCAATTGGGATTGTCGAGCACGTAAACACAGTCCTCTGACTTCGACAGAAGCGAAGCTGAGAGGAGGAGATGCGAGGAAGGTGTTTGGGTGGGAGCACATCGTCATCGGTCCTCACGTCAAGAGTTTCAGATTGCGACGTCTTGTTGTGGAGGAACTCTCGCACCGCAGATGGCTTGCGTTTCATTTCGCCTCCCTCGTCTTTCTTGCTCTCGGCAATAATACCTGTGGCGGAGTGTTGGGCATTATTTGTCGTCGTTGGAGCAGGTCGTTTCACCGATGCTATATTAAACCCGGTGGCGCGTTCGTGTTGAGGTATTGCTTGTTGGCATGGTAGTTCCGGTGCTGAGTTAAGGGATGAGTACTCGCTATCGGACCCACTTCTCGTCGTCTCCTTGACAGGCTCGGCTGGTGTTGACGGTCCAGGCAGGGTGCAGGGAGACTTCGAATTAGAACTCCGTTCTTTTGGTTGCTGTGTTGACGCTTCCGTTTCGGAGCTTTGTGTCTTGATATGAGAAGAAGCAACCTGTGGCATCCGTGACTTCACTGATGTTCATAAGATGTTCTTGGACAAGATGGTCGGTTAGGTTTCTCATCTGCCTTAGCTTCTTTGCGTAGGTGGTGGCGCAATTACTCGTGGCGTGTCTTTCGCGTCAGCACTTGCCGTATCTTGGGGTTCTGCACTCTCGGCGGGATTGGTCAATTTTGTTACACCGAAGGCACAGCGTACGCCAACCAGGAACGAGCGCCAGGCTTTGACAACCGTAGACCATGAGCTCATGCGGAATGTTCGTGGCATTCATTTCTTCTCTAAGAGTCAGGGTCACCTCTTTTTTGAGCGTTTCTGTTTGCTCCTTTCCGGCGCACGCCCACTTTTTTTATACAATCGAACGGATCGTGCCAAAAGGCGCTAGTGCTTCTTTGATTCTTGGGGTTTCGCAGTGTACAGGTAATCAGAGAACTTTCAGTTTCACATTTCTGGTGTCGGGATAAATTATGAGGCATCTGCATCCTTTTATGGTCAGCTTCATTTTTTTACAAGCTTGGTTTCAGTTAAGGCGTTTGCGCACGTCTCCATCAAGACATGGCACATCTGAAATCGGCCCATTCCGATGATATCTTGGACGTCGACAACTTGCAAGGAGTCACGGAAGACTGGAGCTCGGTAGGGTAGTGGGGCGAGATCGCCATGAAGAAATTCCGAGTTCAGGCTCAAGTTACCCGTGTGTAGACGAGGTAGCACAGTCCGGTATCCTTCAGTCATAATTACGGTGGCACTGGCCGAAGCCTCAGCGGTTCCCCGGCCGGTGGCCGTTGCATTTTCCTTAGAAACATCGAAAACATGACCGTTCTTAGCCACGTCTTCTTCTTTCTCCAGGCCACCCTTAGCGAAAACTAAGACGTTTGAAATATACCATATTCTAATTTGAGTATATTTGAAGTACAGCTCATAATTGTAAGTACACAAAAATATACCGAAAATACACACTTCTTTTTTTTACTTAGTTCTAAAATATAATTCTGAAAATAGTTTTAAAATGCCTTATTTAAACTACATTTGAAGTCCTCTTCATGCGTTCTGAAATATGTAAATACTAAATTAGTAGGCACAAAATACCTTTTAATTAGATTTCTTAAAATATTAGTTTATTTCATGCAAAATATACTACAACCCTAAAAAAGACAGCGATCAAAATATGTGCAGAATGCTCTTAAAATACCTAGAAATCGTAAATACTGTTCTGTTATACCCTAAGTACGTTTTGACTGCAATAATTTGGTAGTTTGACTTAAACTACCAAAGTATGAAAAGCTTGCCTATCAGAAATTCACTTCAAGCAGATGTGGAGTACATTGAACTGCCTAAATACAACATTTGATTAGTTTGTCAATTGAGTTGTGCAGCATCAAACGGATGAATCAGAGAAGTTTATGTTATTGTTTTTTTTTCTATCAAGAACACACCTGATCAGTTTCTTGCACACCAATCACAAACGGGGTTCGGGAACTACAACCATCAATACTTGGTGATGCTGGAAAGCTTCAGCAAGAGCAGTGAGCAGATATGTTTGGCGTGGAATTGTGTTAGCGCATGCGTTAGTTCACTGAATGTGTATACTCGCCATTGTATGTGATGTGAGTAGTGACTTTAATATAGTGACGTTAATGACCGTATTGAATAGTCAACTAGTAAAGAAAAGCAAAATTACTATTTTAAAGTGAAGAAACTAGCTTGACTCGCTTCATCCTGAGTGGTGCTATGCAGAGAAGCAATACATTTCTTCTAGAAGCCGTTTTTGTGGATATTGTTTTAGCGACTGCGCCAAACGCCAAATTATTATTAGTTGTACCAATGCTTTTAGTAAGAGATATCGTCCACGAACTTCAAAACACTGTTCTCATTTGACAGACTCCCTAGGAGAAGATAGAATACTTAGAACCTTAATAAGTGCAGAGCTGGTCACCGGCCAAATGATTACCTTAAATATGTAGGCTATATAAGGCTCTAGAGCAGTCAACGGGACTGTGATTCAGGTGTCCAGTGCCTCGTGGTCTTTGTGTTTGTGTTCGTTTCTGATGTGTAGTTGTGGGATGTATTTAGTAGAGTCTTCAAATACTACACAAAAATGCATTTACTAACAAAAAAATAAAAAAAATTGTGTAGCCGCTTTTTAGGACACAAATGACATCTTGAGGGGGAAGGAATTATATTTTGGTATATCTAAATATTTTCTGATCAATATTTATGATATATTTTGAATACATTACGTGCGTATTTCGAATGCGGACAAAATAATACAGAATGAATACAAATGAATATTCATATTCAATATATTTCAAATTCGTTTCAAGAACGGCCTCTTTTTGCTAAGGGCACGCAGACATTTTTCTTTTATATATCTATTACATAGAGTAAGGCCTGAAAAAAACACTTAAAATTACGGTACGCCAAGGTTGTTGCTAAATATCAATCAGGGGCGTCTACATATGTTTCATTCATCGAAGGTCCCACCACTCTGGCGGGTTGAGTTTGTCGGCACCCTGGCGGCTCCACAGCCCAGTTGCCGACTGCGAGGCAAAGGTGCCGAACTTTTCCCGCGTGGCGGCGACGTCACGCCAGCCACGCGCACATCGCGTGCGCCGCCTTGATAAGGCAGGTCAGAGGCGGCGCACAGGGAGTCGCTGACTGGACTCAGCCGCCGCTGGTAACCATGTTAATCGTCTCGTCCATGTTCCATTAAATGTAGTTTCTGTTGTTGAAACCGTTGGCTCCGTGTTATTCCTCCGGGTCGGGTATGCAGCAAGGAAAACCGACCACAAGTCCACTCATAGCTTCGTTTGTGATTTCGCGACACAACACCACAATTTTTATGAAATAATACGCCTAAAAATCATAAGGATGAATACATTGATTGAAGAGAGCTAGCATACCAGTCTGGGCGCTTATCGAGATGGCCAAATACATTTGGCACATTGTGTACAGTTTCCACAAAATTCGACTTCGTTTTCCGGGAACGTCAGCATTTCTGTCGATCATTCTCCCGTTCCAGAAACACTGCAAACCCAGCAGTGTAAACAAATTACGAGGGAAGCTGTCATTTGGGTTTAAAGGTAGAAAAAGGATTGCATAAGCACATATATTCAATTGGTTTCACAATTTGTTGTAACACTCCCGGAATAATGTAGTCACCTGTGTAGAAAAATAAAACATGCTCTATAGTTTCGGGTGGTTACAAAGGCGCGAATTCACTGACCCCAGAAACGAAAACCCCTTTTCTTTAAGTCAAGGCTGACAGGTCACGTAAAAGTGTGAAATTAAAAACAAATTGCATAAGGTGACATTCGAATTTTTTTCACAGGTTTAAAGACATTGTGTTCTGAACCATTATAAGTATGCTTCGATGCAAAGGTACAGAAAACACAACGTCGGCCAGATCATCATAAATTGTTTTTCGGGAACTTTAAATAAGTACTCCAAAGAGAACCGGGTTTTTTTTAAATCTAAATCGTACTAACTATTTCTCAGAGGAAGCCGAAAGGACGCAATGCGAATGCAGGCAGAGATGAGACTACCAAGTAGGGTAAGGCTTTTGAAAGTTCTGTCTGCAGGTAAGTGCGGAGAAAATAATGTGATGCAGTTTGGAAGAACATAAAACGAGCAACCACCTGTTTTAAATATAGGTAAATCAGCTCAAGTCCACCCGTATCAATGGAGTGAAAGTGGCTGTCTCGTTGCACAGGTTCCCAAGCTGAACCCCAAACGAAAGTAGCGAAAACGCTATGCAATTTTTCAATCTGCGTTCTCGCAAAGAAAATCACCTGGGGCACGTATCAGAGATTTGCTACAAGCGAAATGTTACAGGCTTTTGCGCGACCAAATACTAAGCACCTATTTGATTTCATTATGTTGAATTAACGTTTTACCTTTGATAGATGCGCAGCTCAGTAATGACCACTGTTCCGAACGCAGTTCGAGGGGACTCCTAAATACTGAGGAGCTCCACAGCTCCACGAAAAACACACATACTTCAAAGGTGTTGTGGCCCACTGGCCGCATAAGAAACCAATGCATTTTGTTGTTTTTACCAACACTCCCGGCACTTCAAAACACGTTTGAGTTAGAGTAAACACATTATTGACACTTTTCGTATCAGCACGAAAAAACGCTGAATTGTCGGCGTAGGGCGACACTTCCACTTCCGCAGACTACAAGCGATGACCGTCCATTGTAAAGCAGGAAAATAAACTCAAGCAAAGGGGTTCCAGTAAAGAGTAAACAAAAGAGGGGATAAAGGACACCCTTCTTGAACAAGGGATTCTAAACTTAAACAAGTCGAGATGGAAACAATAAGAATGAGACGGGTAGCACAACTTTGGCAACATAGTTCAATTCCTTTCAACAACGTTTTCCAGAGTTTGTGTCTAAGAATTCCGGAAAAAAGTCATACGATACGCGATCGAAGGCTTTCACCAAGTCTACTTGAAGTATGGTGACCTGGTTGTTATGACGAGTACAGCTCTATGTGACGGTGTGTGCGACGTGTATATTGGTCTGTATGCTTCGCCCCTTAATTTTAGATGTCTGATGTTCGCCAACAACACTAGAAGAAATGAACTGAAGTCGTCTTCTGGCAGAAATTTAGCGAATATTTATAGTTCACGTTGCAGAGAGTAGTAGTCGGCATCCTTCTATGTGCATAAGTTTGTCTGGATACTTACTTTTGGGTATTAATACTGTGTGGCTTCGGCAAATCGATAGTGGTAAGCGTTAACAATTGTAAGCCTCCAGAAAGACCTTGAGAAAGAAAGGGCACAGTAGTTCCTTATACTCATTGTAAAACTCGACTGGGAGTCCATCCGGTCCTGTCGTTTTAGAGTCCGGAAAATCATCTACCGCGCGCCGAATGTACCCCAGCGTTATTGGTTCACTAAGTAGTTCGTAGAGAATTTCACTTGCTTTAGGCAACATAAAAAATAAAGTCTCTGCCATTCGACTGTTAGAAATTGGTGTTTTCCGGTGTAGGGGTTTGTAGTGGGGTTCAAATGTGCCCATGGTATCAACATCGTGGCTTGAGAGGGCTTCGTTGCAGTTCAAAAGTTTGATTTTTTTGGAAAGCCCATGGCGTCTTTCATAATCACTGGCACGCCGTGAGGGTGTTTCAGATGACAAGAAACGCCTACACCTACAGCGTTCCGGTGCAGCGTTGTAGCGATTCTGCTCATACGGCTGCTGCGGACATTTGACAATAATTCTTTTGCCTAAAACTTACTAGGTTTTCTCACATCCTAGTTCGTGAAGACAATTGAGGTTTCGCAAAAGGGCAGTTTCGTCTTTCCTTGCGCGAAAGGACGGAGTACGAGCAAGAGTAAGCGAGGCAGCTTTCCAAACATGCGGACGTCATCTAATCCTGTCATTGTTTTACTGCAGAGCTTCGCCTTGTTCACACTGTCAGTGAATTACAGGGAAGCAAGCAACGCCAGCAAACGCAGATTGCGTCCGCCAGTGAAGTTGGTGGACATTCCGTGCTTCACCGAAATATTCTTCTGGTTTCGCCTACGTTTCATCGCGCCACAGCCTCGACATCGTCAACATCGGGATCTCGACCAACCGTTCCCAGGGTGGGCACGAAATTCGTCAGTGGGCGAGGCAGCTTTCCAACCATGTTAATCGTCTCGTCCATGTTCCATTAAATGTAGTTTCTTGTTGTTGAAACCGTTGGCTCCGTGTTATTCCTCCGGGTCGGGTATGCAGCAAGGAAAACCGACCACAAGTTCCACTCATAGCTTCGTTTGTGATTTCGCGACACAACACCACATGTTTTATTGAATAATACGCCTAAAATCATAAGGATGAATACATTGATTGAAGAGAGCTAGCATACCAGTCTGGGCGCTTATCGAGATGGCCAAATACATTTGGCACATTGTGTACAGTTTCCACAAAATTCGACTTCGTTTTCCGGGGAACGTCAGCATTTCTGTCGATCATTCTCCCGTTCCAGAAACACTGCAAACCCAGCAGTGTAAACAAATTACGAGGGAAGCTGTCATTTGGGTTTAAAGGTAGAAAAAGGATTGCATAAGCACATATATTCAATTGTTTTCACAATTTTTTGTAACACATCCCGGAATATGTAGTCACCTGTGTAGAAAATAAAACAATGCTCTATAGTTTCGGGTGGTTACAAAGGCGGCGATTCACTGACCCCAGAACGAAAACCCCTTTTCTTTAAGTCAAGGCTTGACAGGTCACGTAAAAGTGTGAAATTAAAAACAAATTGCAGAAGGTGACATTCGAATTTTTTTTCACAGGTTTAAAGACATTTGTTCTGAACCATTATTAAGTATGCTTCGATGCAAAGGTACAGAAAACACAACGTCGGCCAGATCATCATATATTGTTTTTCGGGAACTTTAAATAAGTACTCCAAAGAGAACCGGGTTTTTTTTAAATCTAAATCGTACTAACTATTTCTCAGAGGAAGCCGAAAGGACGCAATTCGAATACAGGCAGAGATGAGACTACCAAGTAGGGTAAGGATTTTGAAAGTTCTGTCTGCAGGTAAGTGCGGAGAAAATAATGTGATGCAGTTTGGAAGAACATAAAACGAGCAACCACCTGTTTTAAATATAGGTAAATCAGCTCAAGTCCACCCGTATCAATGGAGTGAAAGTGGCTGTCTCGTTGCACAGGTTCCCAAGCTGAACCCCAAACGAAAGTAGCGAAAACGCTATGCAATTTTTCAATCTGCGTTCTCGCAAAGAAAATCACCTGGGGCACGTATCAGAGATTTGCTACAAGCGAAATGTTACAGGCTTTTGCGCGACCAAATACTAAGCACCTATTTGATTTCATTATGTTGAATTAACGTTTTACCTTTGATAGATGCGCAGCTCAGTAATGACCACTGTTCCGAACGCAGTTCGAGGGGACTCCTAAATACTGAGGAGCTCCACAGCTCCACGAAAAACACACATACTTCAAAGGTGTTGTGGCCCACTGGCCGCATAAGAAACCAATGCATTTTGTTGTTTTTACCAACACTCCCGGCACTTCAAAACACGTTTGAGTTAGAGTAAACACATTATTGACACTTTTCGTATCAGCACGAAAAAACGCTGAATTGTCGGCGTAGGGCGACACTTCCACTTCCGCAGACTACAAGCGATGACCGTCCATTGTAAAGCAGGAAAATAAACTCAAGCAAAGGGGTTCCAGTAAAGAGTAAACAAAAGAGGGGATAAAGGACACCCTTCTTGAACAAGGGATTCTAAACTTAAACAAGTCGAGATGGAAACAATAAGAATGAGACGGGTAGCACAACTTTGGCAACATAGTTCAATTCCTTTCAACAACGTTTTCCAGAGTTTGTGTCTAAGAATTCCGGAAAAAAGTCATACGATACGCGATCGAAGGCTTCACCAAGTCTACTTGAAGTATGGTGACCTGGTTGTTATGACGAGTACAGCTCTATGTGACGGTGTGTGCGACGTGTATATTGGTCTGTATGCTTCGCCCCTTAATTTTAGATGTCTGATGTTCGCCAACAACACTAGAAGAAATGAACTGAAGTCGTCTTCTGGCAGAAATTTAGCGAATATTTATAGTTCACGTTGCAGAGAGTAGTAGTCGGCATCCTTCTATGTGCATAAGTTTGTCTGGATACTTACTTTTGGGTATTAATACTGTGTGGCTTCGGCAAATCGATAGTGGTAAGCGTTAACAATTGTAAGCCTCCAGAAAGACCTTGAGAAAGAAAGGGCACAGTAGTTCCTTATACTCATTGTAAAACTCGACTGGGGTCCATCCGGTCCTGTCGTTTTAGAGTCCGGAAAATCATCTACCGCGCGCCGAATGTACCCCAGCGTTATTGGTTCACTAAGTAGTTCGTAGAGAATTTCACTTGCTTTAGGCAACATAAAAATAAAGTCTCTGCCATTCGACTGTTAGAAATTGGTGTTTTCCGGTGTAGGGGTTTGTAGTGGGGTTCAAATGTGCCATGGTATCAACATCGTGGCTTGAGAGGGCTTCGTTGCAGTTCAAAAGTTTGATTTTTTTGGAAAGCCCATGGCGTCTTTCATAATCACTGGCACGCCGTGAGGGTGTTTCAGATGACAAGAAACGCCTACACCTACAGCGTTCCGGTGCAGCGTTGTAGCGATTCTGCTCATACGGCTGCTGCGGACATTTGACAATAATTCTTTTGCCTAAAACTTACTAGGTTTTCTCACATCCTAGTTCGTGAAGACAATTGAGGTTTCGCAAAAGGGCAGTTTCGTCTTTCCTTGCGCGAAAGGACGGAGTACGAGCAAGAGTAAGCGAGGCAGCTTTCCAAACATGCGGACGTCATCTAATCCTGTCATTGTTTTACTGCAGAGCTTCGCCTTGTTCACACTGTCAGTGAATTACAGGGAAGCAAGCAACGCCAGCAAACGCAGATTGCGTCCGCCAGTGAAGTTGGTGGACATTCCGTGCTTCACCGAAATATTCTTCTGGTTTCGCCTACGTTTCATCGCGCCACAGCCTCGACATCGTCAACATCGGGATCTCGACCAACCGTTCCCAGGGTGGGCACGAAATTCGTCAGTGGGCGAGGCAGCTTTCCAAACATGTGGACGTCGTCTAATCCTGTTGTTTTCATACTGCAGGTGGGTAGTCGTCATTACTATTTGAAAGTCAAACGCAACTATTTGTGTCTCGTAGTGCTGCCTCGCCCGGAAGATTTGTGTTGTGTTTCCGACTGTGTTGGTACGAATACTAGAAAAAATAAAACATCGAGGACGAGGACGGAAACAGGACTTCTTTCAGTGAGCAACAAATATAGAATTGCACAAACCATAAAACCGCCCCCGAACAGTTTTAACGTTCTCGAAGAAGGAAAAGAGAAAATTGTTAAAAGGGAAGAGAATTTGCTATAAATATGAAAGTATAAAAAGCGCTGGCGTCATGACGACGTATCAACAATCTACTTGTCTCTGGTGCAAGGAATTCAACCTTTGTTTTTGTCAATTATAATGCAGAAATATTGTTGACAGTCTCAAAGAGAAATGTACTATATATATGAAAGTGTAAAAAGCACTAGCGTCACGACGAGGCGTCAGTAGTCTAGTCATTTCTGGTCTTAGGAATTTGACCTCTGTTGTTGCCAGTTGAAACGAAGGTGAGGAAATGTTGTTGACGGTCCCCATGGCAAGTGACACATTGATTTCTCTCCCAAATCAGTTGTTGTGCCCGCCGAGTATTCTAGCATCAGAGAAATGAGGAGTGCAGTCATCGCACGTGCGGTTGTGAGAGACGATTGGTTGGGAGAATTGGCCTTTGGGGGAGGTTTTATGGTTTGTGCCATTCTATGTTCTGTAGCTCATTGAAAAACGTCCTGTTTCCGTCCTCGTCCTCGATGCTTTATTCTTTCAAGTATTCGTATCAATTCAAAAACGCGTTCGTTTTCAATTATGACTGTGTTGATGCTTTGTGTTTTTTTATTCTGCTTTTGAGCCGGAATATTGAGTCTAACCCGCACTCCCAGGAAAAAAAGGTATATTCTTACACCTCTTGTCCAATATAATACACCCCAAAACTTCAGTTGGACGTACAGCGCGCTGTCGTCGAACCGACGGTATCAACTTTCACTAGCGGCTTGATAGTCGAGTGGTACAACTTATTAAAATAGCTAGAATACGTTTACTGACTACAAAAAGGTAATCGAGGTTTCCTTGTCCCTGCTGCAAAACCTCAGCTTTTTTAATCTTTGATACGTACTTAAGTTGTTTAATGAGGTATATATCACCGTTCTCAAGCCCCTCGTAGAAGTTGGGGCAGTCTGTTCGACGCTAGTAAATGTATGTCGAACTAAAGTTTTGGGGTGTCGTATATGGGACTAGGGGTGTAAGAATATACACTTGTTTTAGAGTGCGTGTGGGACCTACGATTGAGAGCCAAGGCAAGTAGCTTGACAAAATGCTGAAGCTTCTCCATGAAGTGAATGCTCGTACCCTAACGTTTGAGGAGGGCCAGGTTAGTTTGATGACATGCGTCAACGAGATAAAAAGCAACCAACAATCTATTGAAAAACAAGTCGTTGAAGTAAACACTAGATTAACAGTAGTTGAAAACAAAACCTTAATGTCCGACGACGGGCAGAATGAACTGCGTGTAGCACAGGTGATCGCCAATGACACACACACACAAAAATACGCTCCTACGCACTCGCGTGAATTAATAGGAGGACAGGTAGATTCCCGACAACTTAATATTCTATGGATTCATTCACAGTCCTTCTAAGACATGGGCCCAATCCGAAGAGAAAATACCGGAGGTGCTCCATCGGGAAGCTAACGTGCAGATTGTTGACGACGGCTTAGCTGGGGCTCATAAGCTGGTCTCCGTTGTCGCGAAAAGATGTCGCCCAATAGTTGTGAAATTTTCGTTTTACAGGCTTCGAGAAAACGTGCTGGTGGGTCAATGAAAATTAAAGAACACTAGTGTATCTGTCAGCGAGGACGTTTCGCCAACTACGCGTCACGCACGAAAAAATGTTGATCTAATTTTCCAAGGATTGAAGCTCGCACAAGTACAGCTTACGTTACAATAAACTGCGCCTTGATTAAGTTATTTTTATGTACTGCTCAGACAGTGACAGCGTGATTGAAGTTGGTAATCGTGTTGTACCAGGGAACGCAAATGCTGATAATAGCGCGACTACAGAGTCCTTGTCAAATATTTGATAATGTTTCAACTTTTTGTCAATGAAAGAAGTGTCATGAAAAAGCGTGATGAATTGTCTGTGACAATTCACTCTTCTTCGTTTGATATCGTGGAACGAACTGAAACTTGGCTTTCGTCTCGAATCCGTGACAGTGAGATATTGGCTTGGGAAAGAAGGTTTAATATTCATCGATACGACAGGCAGTATTGATCAGTAGGATGAGTATTGATAGAAATTAACATGGTTATTGAATCATGTAAATATTGCTACTGAGCTTTAGTTTATCTGTGTTTGCTTCCAAGCAGGGAATAGACGAGTTTTTCTTTGTGGTTCTTATCGACCACCTAACTATTCCGTTGGCTTTGTCAATGACTTACATAATGCACTAAATATGGTTGCTGCAAGATTACCGGATTTTTCAATATTTTAGACGATTTTAATTAACAGAATATTGATTGGTCCGATGCGTGCCCTTCTTTCAGTTGTCAGTCCTCTGAGTGTTCCAAATTCTGAAGCTTGTGCGCTGATTTCTATCTTTTACAACTCGTCATTGAACCCATTCGAGTCACAGCTACATCAACAAATATACTTGATCTTGTTTTAACTAGTTCACCGGATGTTGTTTCTTTAGTATCTTAATTACCAGCCCTCAGTGATCACAGTTCGTAATAAATATCTCTTACGGTTCCTAAGCACAACTCCTCTTTAGTGACTAAACGCATTCGCGTCTATAGCAAAGCGAACGTAGGAGCTAATAATAACCACTTAGCCCTTTTCTCGGTTACATTATAATTAACGTTTATGAACGCACCATATAGAAAAACTTAGGTAACACAGACCTCTGATGTTGATGGTAGCGGAGCTCAGGGGAGGAAATGCCTGGGAGGTGTTAGCTAAGGCGATAGTCCATCTCCGTCCTTCACCACGTCAGCAGACCGTTTGGACTTACTGTAAGGGTGATCACATACCTCCGCTGGTTTTGGTTTGCGTCGCCTCTCCCATTGGTGTTGCTGCCGATCGCGATATTCTTGATAGACAACTGAGACAACTTTTCCGATGTATGAGCGGGTCGTTTTACAGATGTTCCCGTGGAATTGGTCGAGCGCTCTCGTCGATGTAATGATTTCTCTTAAGAAACCGCTGACGTTGTACTTAAAGGAGCGAATTTGCTGTCTGACAAAAACTTTATGGGAGCCATGCAGGAGTCGTCTTGCACAAATGATTCACAGTCAGCGATGATCGTCGCCAAATTAGGGTTGACGGCAGTTGGTGGGTGAAGTGGGGCTGCCAGCTGTACCCCTGAAGTGGTGCTGGAAAGGATGACTTCTGTTACATCGACCCCTTCGCTTATGCCCATAAGGTGTTCTATATGAACGTATTCAGCTTACCTTCTCGTTTGTCGGAGCTTGTCTGCATTGGTGGCGAAGCAATCACTTTTGGTATGAGCGTCGCGTTGGCATTCACCGCATCGTGATCTCCCACACTCGCCTTGAATGTGACCGATTCGGTAGAATTGTAGACATAATGGTGGGCGACGAGGCACGAGCACCAAGCTTCGACAGCTGAACATCGTGAGTTGGTGCGGTGTCTGGCTCGCATTCATTCCGTCGTGAAGGATCAACGTCACGTTTTTGTTGAGCGTCTCCATCTGTTCCATTCCGGCGCAGCGCCATTTCTCTAACATCCGAACGCACCGTGCCAAAAAGGCGACAGTGATTCATCGATACGCTGATTCCTCAAGGAAACAGGTAGCAAGAGAAGCTTCTGTTTGATGTTCTTGGTGTTCGGGTCGATGATTAGGCATCGGCACCCTTTCATGCAGAGCTCTGTTTTGGTCACGAGTTTGCCCTTTGCCAATGCGTTTGCGAAAATCAGCATCCAGACTTGACTTGCCTAAAATTGACCAATCCCCATGATATCCTGGCTGTCAACCACGTCACAGAAAGCGTCTCGGAAGTCCGATGCTCGATATGAACGCCCGGCGTGATCTCCGTGTAGAAAATACAGAATTAAGGCACAAAGTACCTGACGGCAGACGGGGAAGTACGGACCGGTATTCTTCAGTCGTCATTACGGATGTACTGTTCGAAGCCTCAGCACTTCCCCGGCCTGTGGCCGGTACGTTTTGACTGGAGAGTAT
The DNA here is from genome assembly GCA_013358835.2 of Ixodes persulcatus. Lineage (NCBI taxonomy): Eukaryota > Metazoa > Arthropoda > Arachnida > Ixodida > Ixodidae > Ixodes > Ixodes persulcatus. Next base: position 850,758 of record JABSTQ010009182.1, on the reverse strand, counting down.
AAAGAGGCGGCCGTTTTGAACGACAAAATTTTCTTTCTCCAAACCACGCAGATACGCTTGCACGGCTTGGGAACGAATGGGGGTTTATATTCATCTATCCAAGTCCACTTTTAAAGGCGAAGCTTAAGCGTCCTCCTTTAATTTTTGAGACCAGTAGGAGTACAGATATGACTTTTTCATCTGCGCATACGCAGTGCCGACAGCAGCGCCACCGCAGTGGTGTGACCTCAGAGGGTTGAGTTCGTCCTTATGAATGTATGTAGGGTCAGCGACAGTTTACGAAACGCCGATCATGGCGAGTCACGCTCATCTCATTATCGCCCGACAGCCAATCAGATGGCTGCATTTGCCGACAGGAACGCCAAAGAACCAATCAGAATGCAAGACGAGTGAACAGTATAAGCCACTCCTTGCGGTTCATAAGTTGTCAATGACAATAAGGAGAGCAAGTCTTCTGCTGGTTGCACGGGAGTTGCGATGACGTCAGAACGACGCAGCTTTGATTGATTTTGATTTTGATGAATAGGACAGTGGGTAGACCTAAATTGTAGATGCCTTCAGGTATATCCAGTATCTTTTTTGTTTTAAATATACCAATAAGAGCTCGGCGTCGAACTGACGTCAGCGCACCTCCCGCGAAAGAAACAGACGAACTTTTGCTCCGCATAGCATTGAATAACGCGGACCGTCTTCGAATTTGATCTGTAATAGAAGTTACATAATTTTATGTAAAAATATTCACGGTCAAAATAGCAATTTTTAGTGTTGGACAATAAAATAACATTGGAGTGCTTAAATTTGATGCATTCGAGTCACGGTCTCGGTGGGGGCCGGCTTTCGCTAATGGCACGCGGCCGCCTTTGCCCTAATTTTGGAATGGCGGTTTCTTTGCTTTCTAGCTTTGCCTTTATTTAATGGCGGCCGGTGGGTTCACACCTCTTCCGTTTAATTAACGCGCTCGCCCAATTAATCACGCCCTCAGACTTTTATCGCCTCGAGGGGGGGGGGGGGGGTGATCTCGTGATTCCTGTGCTCGGGCGACCCAACGGGCGGTCCGACACGCGCCCGCACAGCCAACCTGTCATGCCGCCGATCAAGCCTCTTCCGAGCAGCGATAATCGTTGCCGCTCTTCAATGAGGGTGTCAGCAGTTTGCGCCACTCGAACTCGCCCCGATGCAGTTTTTGATACTTGCCGATATGAGACCGCGCTCCGTCGGCCTGGCGAGTGTGCGCTCCGCGCAGTAATGCAAGTAATTAATATATACCTTAACCCTAATCCGTCCCCTCCTAATTGCGCATGCGAGCGTATTGCACCGTCTGTTCTTTGTACAGAAGTTTGTTTTTTCTATGTGCAAGTTGTACTCCTACTTGGAGGTACTTGGTGGCGAAGCGTGAGACTGTTGTGACCAACACACGCGTTTTTTCCGTACCTCGCTCCAATAGAAGTAAGAACAGAATCAAAGGTTGGAAGGTAGTAGGTACACATACACGCATCCACAGACCAGAGCACTATGTAGCGAGAACAGACGCAGCTGCCAAATCTCCACCTGAGGCGCACATGCCCTCGTCAATTATTGTTATGACAACAATTTAAACAAATATTGCATGCTTTACACCTGCAATCAAAACAACAAGGTAAAACGTGGCAAGACCGAAAAGCCTCATAAAATAAAAGTTTTAAACTGACTTTGGGGTAGTGGGGGATCCCTTGCCGGGTGGGCTATGCGCAAACTAAAGTCACTGGACATTGGTAAAGTAGCACCAAGCCCCCAGTATAGTCGTCATTTTGGTTCATAAAATGAGCATTTTCTTCTTGACCTCTTCGTTCTTGGTGAGCAGACATAAGTTCTCTGGTGAAGGGAAGCTTTATCAAGACATTTGCTGTACACGACGAGTTTGCTATCAACACTCCATCGAAACAAGCGTACATATTCGTACCGCCACCATATGCGGTGTCGGTGCTTGGAGGCATTGAAAAATAATGCTATTGTGTATTGTCTTAAAATACGCAAGAAACACAATAAGCGACGAGACGATTTTGTGGCGCTCTCCTATGGTTTCCTTTCCCGACGTCACGACCAGCATTTGCCTCACCGCGATTGCCAAAATTTGACCCGCTGTGAACCGGCAATTTATCATGCAATATAATAATACAGCACGCAATCTTTTTGGCCAAATGTGAACTTCGACCACAGTGACGCTATTGGTCGCGCACGTCACTTATATCATTATAAGAGATCCATGGACAGGGGCATGATTGATAAGTTGATTGCATGCACAGAGTCAAATACGCTTATATTGGCCAGGAACGCCTTCAGTACGATGATGCTCCATTGCGATCTTAGTGCGACTGGATTGGAGCGGACCTCTCGAAGTTTCCAGGATTTGAATAGACCGAAATGGCGACTGCGATTGCAACGGAAACCGATCAGCCAATTTTCTTGTATGGTTTTGGTCGTCTGTGTGTTAGAATCTATTTTTCTGGCTAGCAGACATTTAAGGCAATGACGCTACTTTGTCAGGATCCAGTGACTTTAGCACACACCAGCTCGGGGCACGTGGAGCGAAAGCTTGATGTACAGAACCCAGGGATCCTAAGTTCAATCGCCACTCTTGCCTGTTTCGATCTGGATGAGCATTGTACCGGCACGCGGTCGTGTATCACTACTGTGCGGTGCACGTTAAAGACCCCTGGCTAGCGGTTGTACTGCACTGAGTGAATTACTTATCTACAGCTGAGACACCAGACGCCCATTGGGGGCTGACTAACTTCCGGCTGTATAAATATACGCACCATACAATTATTAAACTGACTTTAGAGGTTGGCTAGAACACAGACGTTGTAAATCTCTGTAACGTCGTGTATGTTTCTTGCATTCATTTTTTTTTTAAGGATCATTACGATTATGTTGAGAATGTCACGTCCGCCGCATTGTTGAACACAAAGAGTCACAAACGTCAACTCCAGTGACGCTAGTACCCTGTCAAACGAGCATGTTAAAGGCCTTCAGAATCGGCGGAACAGCGCTCGTCGATAAGCGCGAGATCGTGAGCTAATACGCCGATTCCTTAAAAGAGTTCGTTCTGAAGGCATTTAAATTGCCTGTCTGACAGAGGTTTAAACCTCACTAAGCTATTTTTAGGTCATGCTAGCCACAAAATGCATATAAAATGGGTGGGCAATTGTGTTGCACGTGACACGTGTGGTTTCAGTATGATTCCTCTGGGATTGACGTCTTCACTTTCGGCGCTCTTCTTCGGTTTGCTAAGCGACTGGCTTAACGCGTGGCATGGAGACTCGATAGGAATTCTTGGAAGGGAGATACTTGAGCTAACCCAAGTTTTAAACCCCTGGCGCTCTTCCAGAATCGTAACCAGCCAATCAGCGTTGGGCTACAGGGTGTGACGTCAGCAGCTCGCTCATCCAATCAATATCGAGTGTATCGGCGGCTTGACTTTTCGGCTTCACAACTTTCTAGACTCCTCTCACGACAAAAAGAACGTTTCACGTGAGAAGAGTGAGCGCGTAGGTGATCTGGTTAATCTTAAATACAGCTGAATTTGAGACATGAAAGGAAGAAAAAGATTCATGAAAAGGAGAAAGCACCCACATACATACACACCGTCTTTCAGATAGAGTAACATGCTTTGCACGTAACATGATATGGCACCGTAGCAGCCGCCATCACTCCGTACCATTAATATACCCGTAGCTTCTGCGGCCTGCGTTTTGCACCATGGATTTTGTTCTTCTCGTCAAGGCTTGCCGCGAAGAAGAAATTGGATGTTGCCAAATGTATGCCGCAAAAAGGTACGGGCACTAGAGCGTGTCCGTAGCAATGTCGGCTGATGTGACGTCAACGCAAGCCATGTATATGTTTTTCGCTTTCTCTCCGCCCGCACATGAGCACTCGGCAGTGTCTGGCCGAAAAGCTTGACGGCGAACACATCCGGCTTGCGTACGACCAACCAAGTGCATCAGTTGATGTGCCGTTCATTCCAATGCAGGGCGGAACTTTAAATTATACTGATCAGGTAGATACTGCGAATGCAAGCTAACGGCCCGCAGTTTGCGCGCTTGAATAAGCCAGCCACGCCATAGGCAGAAGGAGACGAAACACAAAGGGCACTGCGCATTGGGCGCTGCCTATTCGGTCCTATCGGCCCGGGGCTTAAGAAGAGTTAAATTATGTTGAGATTAGGTATAGATATTGGATGATTGTCTTGACTTGTATAGGGACTAGATTTGAGTTCATCTTATGGAGACATCAAGCTCGACCAATTGCTCTTTTCGATTCTTAATTTGAAAGTGAAGCGAAGGTAAAACCAGTAGGAGCCACATAATGTTTAACGCATATAAAACAAGTTTCCTGCGTAACATGCTCTAAGAAGCACCCTGCGCCTTAAAACACGTAGCTTGGAGTGTATGAACACAAACCGGCGAAAAAGCGCCTGGCGCTAAGCTGGCATGTTGCTAAATGAAGACCAGCTGGGGTGAGCGATGCTTTTTTTACCGCTCCATAATTCGACAGCCAAAATAAAAAGAATATATATCAACGACAACATTCAAAGAGGCTTCAGAACGCAAGCAGCTCAGCGGCAGGTAAAAAGCAAGCTCGCTACTAAAAAAATTAAGAGTGAAAACGAAAGGAGTACACGTAACCATCCTTGTCCTGCTGGTCCCAGCCCAACCTAGAGGATCCGAAAAAAAAGGTGCGGAAAGGGCGGTGGCTCGGTAGTTCCGGCCACTTCACGTGATAATTTTAGACGGGACGCTTTCGCAGCGTTTTTTTTTTTAATTTTTATCTGAAACTCGCTAGCATCCGTAATTCTGCGGCGTGTAAATATAGGTCTGAAGTTCCAGATATCGCGTGGTTTGTAAGAGAGGGACGTATTTATCAAGAATAAGCTATCGCCAGTGTGTTAATTTTTTCAATATTCTCTTGATCAAGAGTTGTTCTCTAAAGTAGTAGATTTAGTGGAGCGAAAATGTCATGTGCGGGGCATTAGTCCAGAGACTAATATTTAACTCGTGAAAATTCTGTTTCAATAAATTTCAAAAGAAAACGTCAATTTTATGTTTTACGCTCGCTGTGTCGAGGTGTGTGTAATTGCATTGAAATATAATTTCGAGAGGGCAAATCACCCAGGCGAGTTAACAAAAGCTTTAGGACTACTCTGCCGAAAGAAGGATGCCTCGAACATTGCTTAGAGCATATCTTAATTGTCTTGTACGGAAAGAAAAATCTCATGACTCGCTAAAAAAAAAAACGAAAAAAAACCAAACGTTTTCGGAAAAAAAGTATATATTTCACAGCGAAAATCGAAACCCCATTGTGTTAATGAGCTACAATATTTTCAATTGAGTTGGGTTGTTTATATAACGCGAATAATTGCCTTTCCAGACGTCTAGAACGCCAGCAACTGACCTTCATGCAAGTATATTAATGTCGCTTTCGTGCACCTCCTTATTTAACTTTGAATGTTGCATACTTCCACTGAGTTAAGTTGTTGGTCCTCCTGGTGGTTCGGGAGTCAGTTTCCGCTTCTATCGTCTTGAGCTTGGGGGCACGAACGTCGCTGATTGACGGGTCGACTCACTGCTTGTAGAGAACTATGTGCATTTATTTACGCTAGTTACAAGTCCCAACTTGGGAGACCATCCTGCCTCGTCTAGAGGCTCGACCCAATCCCCAATTTAACTCTATGGAATCCAATCCCAAGATCCCCCCTGAGAATCCTCTCGGAACTCCTTTTGTACGCTCGTAATGGCCTCCTTTCCCACAGGAACCGACCAATCCCTTCGAATTTAGCCCCTCCCACGTGGTACACATTTACTCAATGGTCGGCGAGCTGTCAGCCTGGCGCTCTAACCGCCAAACCCAAATTCCTTGTAGAGTCGTTCTCTGCATTTTTCCCAGTCTGGTTGGCGCCAACAACAAAAATATTACACCGGGCAAAAAGCGACAATTTTACCCTAAGCGGTGAAACCCTCTATATACAGGCACACTCGGTTAACAGCCACAAGCAGCTCCAAGAACGGGCCGTCGCAGGGATCTGTTCTAGCAGACTCGCGAAACCCGAGATGTTTCTTAACAACCGCGGGGGAACCGCTCCCACCTCTCGGCCGCTCCCCCCCGCAAATCCAACACGCCGACACCAACATTGAAAGCCCCCCCCCCCCCCGAAAAAAACAATGCCGACGCAACTATAGAAAGTTCTAACAAAAGAAAACACCTTAATTAATAAGCATGATTTCTATATACTTAACCCACTGGAATAGGTTACTGATTTTTGTTGCACTTGTAGTGACCCAGGCGATCCTAATCCTCGCAGTTTCGCGCGTTCTCCTAAACTAATACATAATTAGTCGTTAGCTGTTTATACAGCCGGAGGTTAGTTTGATAGAGACATGGCGATATTGTTGCCCTCTGTAGATCAGAAATTTATCCAGTGCAGTGACACTGCTAGCCTGCAATATTTAACGTGCAACACGCAGTAATTATACACGACCGCACGCCAGTAATATGCTCATCCAGATCGAAACAGGCAGGAGTTGGGGTTGAAACTAAGATTCCTTGTTCGTGTTCTCCTACAAGGTCCTAAAAGGCGCCAATAAGTCGGCGAAAATAAGAAGAAAACGAGCAGGACAAACCCCCATGGCGATAGTAGGGGAAGGATGCTAACGACTGTGCACTTCATAACAGGCGGCAGCTTACGCTATCTAGCCTAGTTGAAAAAAAGATAGCTGAATTGCCAGATGCAAAAACTACTAGCGTCATGGCACTAAGAGTTTTTGGTAGAAAATCGTTAACACTAAGAATGGTGAATCGATTGCAGCAGGGCACAAGCTGTGTCATGCTAGTGAAAGAGCTCATCCAATCATGTACCGTGGGACTTCCTACGTCACACCGTTCCTCGCCTTGATAAAGGCGCACTTCGGAACAATAAACGTCATTCATCACCCGACTGGCGGCCCGCTTACATGTTGGCAGCGGTGCCCAGTCGAGATGTCGAAACCGTCAACGCCACCGATGTCCCCATTGCCGTCAACGCTGCTGCCGCCACCGAAGCCCCTGGACACCTCAGGCGACGCATGGCTCGGATGGAAAAATTGGAAACGTGAGTTCGCCTTGTTTTCCACCGCTACGCAATTGAGCAAGCAGCCGGAGGAAGTGCAGGCAGCAACCTTACTAGTAACAATCCGAGAAGAAGCCAGAAAGGCGTATGACACCTTTAAGTTCACTACAGATGAAGAAAGAAACAGTGTAGAAGTACTGATTCAAAAGTTCGAAGAATACTACAAGCCCGCTACAAACCTGACTTTCCAGGAATTCAGATTCGGGTCAAGAGACCAAAATGAAGGTGAACCTTTCAACAAATGATTAACAGAGCTAAGGATTCTAGCTAAGAATTGCGAATTTGGAGAGCTAGAAGATCGGATGCTACGCAGCCGTATCATCCTAGGAGTTCGAGACAAGAGCCTGCAGCGGAAATTACTTGTTGAAAACCCAACCCACGAAAAGACCGTTGAGCTGTGTCGCCTTCAAGAACAAGGGCAGGAAAAGTTCCGGGAGATTACTGGAACAGCGCAAGGCGCACCTGAGACAACTATTAATGCTGTTGCTGCGAAAAAGAGTCCCTGCTCTAGGTGCGGCTATTTTGCTCACCGCGGCGAAACCTGCCCAGCAAAAGGAAAAACGTGCAAGAAATGTGGAAGGCTTAATCACTTTGCTCAAGTGTGCAAGACGCCTGTACTTCGACAAAGCGCGAATAAACCGAAGAAAGAACTACGTGCTCTGCACACCGAAAGTGTCGAGGAATTCTTTCTCGAAGCATTAACGGTAAACTGGGTCGCGACCGACAAGTGGAGCGCGTCAGTTCACATTGAGGGCAAACCAATGGCGTGCAAGCTAGATACGGGCGCTAACTGCTGCGTCATATCAATGGAAGACGTCGTAAAGCTTTCAGATAAGCCTCGGCAAGTGTGTCAAGTGACGCTAACTGCGTTTTTCGGAAACAAGACGACTGCTCACGAGAAAGTAAAATTGCTTCTTTGCGCAAACGGCAGAGCGCAGGAAGATCTCTTCTTTGTCGTAGAACAACATGTGCCGATCACCTTGAGCGGATCCGTTGCCGAGCGCCTGGGACTTCTATACCGGGTGCAGAATGTTCATCTAGAGAACTTGTATCAAGCCGCACAACCTTTTGCAGAAGTTTTCAAAGGCCTTGGGCAATTGAAAGATGTCGAGTATGAAATGAAGCTGAAACCTGGAACTGTTGAAGTCGTCATGCCGGCCAGGGGAGTTCCAGTTGCCCTTCAAGACAAGGTCAAGGCGGAACTTCAGCACATGAAAGAGCAAGGCGTCATAACCAAGGTAACAGAGCCTACTGCATGGTCTAGCCACATGGTCACCGTCATTAAAAATGACAAAGTGCGTATATGTTTGGACCCTACTGCACTCAACAAAGCACTTTTGCGTGAAAACTACCCAATGCCAACCCTAGAGGACGTCGCGCCGCTACTGTCTGGAGCGAAATTCTTTTCGACCCTAGATGCGGCGTCAGGATTTTGGCAAATCAAACTTGCAGAGTCGAGTTCCAAACTTTGCACGATGAGCACACCGTACGGGCGATATCGCTTCCTCCGGATGCCCTTTGGGATCGCATCCGCGCCAGAAATTTTTCAAGCAGCAATGCACCGCCTACTAGAAGGTTACACTGTGTCGCCGTAGTGATGGACGATATTCTACTCTGGGGCAGAACAAAAGAAGAGCACGACCATCACTTGACACTGCTGCTGTCGCGCTGCCGCGATTACAATTTGCGACTGAATCTCAAGAAATGTACTTTTTTGCAGACAGAAGTCCGCTGCCTAGGTCACATCCTGACCACGCAAGGCCTGCGCCTGGACCCGGACCGCGCAAATGACATCCTGGCGATGCCGCCACCCTCAAACAGTAAGGAGTTGCAAGTTTTTCTTGGCACAATGAACTTTGTGCAGCGTTTTGTACCTCGCATGTCCGACATGACTGCGCCGCTGAGAGCTCTACTGCGCAAGTATGTTGCCTGGGTGTGGACCGAACAGCAGCAAAACAGTTTTGACGCGCTAAGACGAGCATTGATTGAAGCACCGGTTCTGTTGTACTTTGATCCAAAAAAACAGTCACTCTTTCTGTTGATGCCAGCCAATACGGAGTGGGGGCCGTCCTTACTCAGGAAGGCCATCCTATCGCTTTTTCGTCGAGATCCCTTACTGAAACGCAGCAGCGATACGCACAAATTGAAAAAGAAACACTGGAAATTGTGCACGGCTGTAACAAATTTCATGATTACATTTTCGGCCAGGCGGAAGTAATTGTCGAAACAGATCACCGTCCCTTGGTGCCGATCTTTCAAAAACCACTGCACCAAGTTCCCCTTCGTTTGCAACGTATGCGATTGACTTTGCAACGTTATCCCATCTGTCTTCTATACAAGCCGGGCAAAGAACTCTTTCTTGCCGATGCTTTGTCAAGCTTCCCCAGTAAAGTCAGCATGCAAGGAGAAACCACCCAGTTTCATGTGAACGTACTTGCTTACGTTTCAGCATCAGAAACTCGCCTTAAGGACGTTCTTGGAGCAACCAATGAGGACCCCGAACTCTCAAACCTGCGTGACTACGCGGAGACAAGCTGGCCTGATAACAAGCAAGACGTCCCAGAAATCGTCTGTCCCTAATAGGCGTACCGCGAGGAGATGCACACTCAAGACGGCCTTCTGTTTCGCAGCAATAAGGTAATGATACCAAAATCAAAAAGAGTAGAAATGATGTACCTCCTGCACATGGCACACGCGGGGGCGGAGAAGATGAAAGCGCGAGCAAGAAGTGTGATGTTTTGGCCGAACATGTCTAATGATATAGAGCAGTTTTGTAAGGCCTGCAAAGTGTGCCAGATGCATCAGCCACGAAACGTAAAGATGCCTCTTCTGAGCCACGACGTCTCGACATTGCCTTGGGAGATCGTGGGAATGGACTTGTTCTCATACGGCGGACGCGAGTTTGCAATAATTGTAGACTTCTATTCGCTCTTTTTTGAGGTTCGGGAGCTCCGAAACACAACCGCAAACATTGTTAAATCGTGGTGTGCTGAAGTTTTTTCAGTTCATGGGCTACCACTGAAGCTGTGTAGTGACAACGGCCCACCATTCAACAGCAAAGCGTTCAAAGACTTTCTAGCCCATCTAGGCGTTATGCACTCTACCTCTAGCCCCTACTATCCACGCTCTAATGGTATGAGTGAAAGAGCAGTTCAAGAGGCCAAGACACTTTTAAAAAGTTCTCGTTCAGAATCCCAGACTTCCAAATGGCTTTACTTGAGTGGCGAAATACTCCCAGAGATGCTGTCCTCAAGTCTCCTGTGCAGAGGCAGATGGGACGACAGACGCGGACGCTGCTACCGGTACCAACAAGCCACCTGGAGCCGGAGACTGTGCCAAGCAAAGCCGTCCACAACCGCCCTGCAGGTAACCACTGCCCGAGAGACTGTAACAAAGCCCCCTTCCCCTTTTCCCATTTCCGTTTAAAGTGGGGAGATGTAGCAGAGCACAAGCTGTGTCATGCTAGTGAAAGAGCTCATCCAATCATGTACCGTGGGACGTCCTACGTCACACCGTTCCTCGCCTTGATAAAGGCTCACTTCGGAACAATAAACGTCATTCATCACCCGACTGGCGGCCCGCTTACATCAATATGCTTCTGTTCATAGCCTTTAAATAGCGTCAAGCAAGCCTGCATCTAAATCAAAATGAGATATAGCTTCAAATTTCAATTGTCGTCAATTCTTTAAGACGAATTGCTCAAAAATACATCTAATATATTAAGTCCTTTGCCTCAACTTACCGGCCCAGTGTACTTCCGTCATATTTAGTGTTACATCGCAAACTTGACTTGGTAGGTCGAAGATATTGTTGTTTGTTTTGGTTGCGTTTTTTGCCAAGCTGTCTCCAATAGACCAGGTTAGACAACCTGGTCTATTGGCCTGGACTAATCTCTCTGTATTGTTTAATGCGAAAGCATAACTGTACCATGGAGCGAACCGGCGTTATCAGCTTTTGAAGCCGCGCCAAACGGCACCTCAATTCCGCTGTTCCATAGAGGGAAGCCTGTAGTTGTAGCAGCCATCCCATTGATTGGCGCGCGAAGTCGTTTCAAGGAACACCACGCCACAGAGAAGCCCTCTTCATGGCACAGCGGCCCGACCACCGGTAAGAGGGTGCGGCCGGCCGTAGAGCCAGCAGAGCTTGCCCGGGCAGACTCCGGAGAGGCCGCACGGCCGAGACCCGCGCGGCGCGCAGTTTGTAGGAATACGCTACGAGTACGAATGCTTTCGCATTTCTATACATCAGCAGTCTTAAGTGTATTTTTATGCTACCTCTCATAGACTTTGTCGCCTTGTCTCTTTCTCTCTCTCGCTCTCTCTCTCTCTCTGTTAGTGCTCTTCGGAGAAGTAGACGCACATTTGTTTTAAAACTCTGCATAACGCTATCGTGCTCGGTAATATTTCACTGTTTGTTCGCACTAATTACGTTTATTTTTTTCCTTCAAGTTATCAAACTATTTTTTTGTTTTATTTTAATGGGCATTTTAGGCGTGATACCTTAACTCATGCATTCCATGGCCAAAACTAATTTGGAAGGTTTTCTTTGGCCTCATACTATACACTGGGGCGTGCTCCAGTGTCAGCCCTTCTTATCCCCGATGGAACATTCTAAAGTTCGTACAACATGTATTTTGTGCAGAACATAAGGGCGCAAGTCAGCTGGTGTATATCAAACAGTTTTAGTGAAAAACCCGAGACTAAAGTATTGACAGACGACGACATCCTTGTCCTTGTTGTAGTCCTTGTCGTCGTCTGTCAATACAATGTCCTTGTCGTCATCCTTGTCGTCGTCTGTCAATACCTCAGTCTCGGGTTTTTCACTAAAATGTATTGTGTGATTAGGTATAAACAACTCAGCAACACACACCTTAAGTTGTTTCTGAAGCAACAACAATAAAATCACTAAACAATTAAAATAATAACGACCGAAGAATTTAACAAATGTAAAAATTAATACCCAGTGCTTTCAAGTAAAACAGTAGAAAAAAAGGAAGCCCACACTAAGTCACTTCGATAGGGAATATTCTAAAAAACTAAAACGAAAAAAAAGAAAAATACCTGTTTGGCCGTTTACGTGTTAATTAAATGCCCTGCCTCATAAATATGCTGTAACACAGTGCCTGTTCAAATATACGATAAGAAGAACAAAGATAAGTGGAGAATCTTACACGCCTTACGGGTTAGAGCACTTCCCGGAAATTTCGTTTTGAGTCAGAAGCGTTTCAAGCGCACCAGGTTTACGCCTAACCCGGATGAAACATCATGAGGCGACTTCTCACGTGACATGGGAAGGCAAACTTGCTCACTAGTGTTGTTATTTTTATTGCTACAGTTTTTAGTTTTGGCCCCAGGGTCGCTCCTCGATACTACGTCTTTCGCAGCGAGGTAAACAAGCCGATTTACGTCGCGCGGCTCTTCAAAGGAAAGGAAGAAAATTTTGTGTCTCGGGAGGCGAAAAGTAGTTAGAAGAAAAAATAAGAATGGAAGAAGGTACGACAAAACAAGAGCAAACGAGGGAAATATTAAAGATACAATAACAACCACAAAAATACCAACAGCAATAACAACAAGAGCGACAATAACGACAATAAAAATAATAATATTAATAATAATAATAATAGTAATAATAATAATAATAATAACAACAATATTAATAATAATAATAATAATCATGAATCAAAATCGGCTTTATTTGGTGAGTAGAAATGACATTTCGGTCTTAGTACAAGCACACTCAAACACTTTCTATACCTTAAACACAGGAAGTGGTAAATAAATAGCCCAATAAAAATTACGGAGAGAATTAAACAATTTTACCATGGCCAAACGTTGTACGTCAGCAAGAATCAGGGAAGAAATATGTGCCTGAAAAGACAGCGACACTTTCATATTCGGCAGGAATAAAAACTGCATCAACGACAAACGTCCATTTACTGGATTGTGTTTGCCCGCTCCGCGAAAGCGGCCACTGGCGGCCATCTTTTTGGTAGAGTTATAATACCTCTAGCCAATGCACAGCTGGTGCAGCCACAATCATCCATCTATGGCAGACAGCGTTGTAGCAGTTGTGGTGGCAGGCCACTAATTTCTGTCTTTTTGCTGGATCGCGTTTGCCCGCTCCGCGAATGCGGCCACTGGCGGCCATCTTTTTGGTAGAGTTACATTATTTCTAGCCAACGTACAGCTGGTGCAGCCACTATAATCCATCCATGAAAGAGTTGGGCAGTTGTGGTGGCAGGCTGCCATAAGAATAGCCGTGGGTGATACTTCGTTCTTGATTGAAATTGTTCGACGAAACATATTGTTGCGTGAACGGTAGCCCGATTTTTGAGGATCCGGTGAAAGTTTCACGAAATCGCAGCACCAAGAAAAAGCAGCACAGCACGCATTGAAAGTCGCATCGAAAGAAGCATCGAAATCAGACGCCAGTATGACGTCTGCTTTCGATGGGAGCTGCGCTGCTCTTTCCCGGTGCTGCGCTTTCGTAGAACTTTCGCCGGGTCCTCAAAGATGGGGCTACCATTCACGCCCGGTTTCAAGAATCTGCTTCGTCTAACAACTTCAATCAAGCACGAAATATCACCCACGGTACAGTGTATTAGACCCACGGCTATTTTTATGGAAGTGTGCCGCCATAGCGCCGTTCGCCATATTACTATGGTGGCAAGATGGCCGACCGTGGCTACATTCCGTCCATAGGCGGAGCTGGTCAAACGCGATCCAGCAAATAGACATAGAGATCAGTAGTTGAACCGTAAGAAAAATCTGAGCCAGCAAGTCAGGACAATCAAACAAGCCGTGAATGGCTTTAAAGAAAAATAAGAAATCAGCATTCTCACAGCGTTGATGTAAGCTAGACAAATGTAGGGCGCTCATTAAACAATGATTGAGTAGCAAATTTCAGTTATCGCGAAAGTACCTATGTCTAGAGATTGACAGGAATTTATTTTGCACTCGCTTTAGCCTTTAGGAGCGGCTGGGACAGATGCTGTTTCAGAGCACTGAGGCGTATTCTAGATGGGATCGAGCCAACGCGAAGTAAAGAAGAAAGAACTTTTTCGGGTTCGAAAATACTCTAGACGTCCTACAGGTAACACCCAGAGTACGCAAGACGGACATGATCGTTTGATCTATATGTGCGTCAAAGCGGAAAGAAGAATCCAACGTCACACCAATGTCTTGAAGTTCGCTAACACGACTTAGACCCTCTGAAAGAATACTGTAGTAAAAACATATGCTGTACGTTTTTCGCGTGTAGGACATTACTTTAGTTTTTTGCCTTATTTAATATGAGGTCATTAGTCATGCACCAATTATAGAATGAACAGGCATCCTCCTGAAGCATCCTAAAATCACTGACAATGCGAATTTCACGAAATATCTTAATATCATTTGCATATTGCATAACTGAAGAATTAGAGATATAATAATAATAATAATGTTACTAATACTATTATCATTAATATTAATATTAAGACTAATAATGTTAATAGTAATACAAAATTAATATTATTTATTTTATGTGCCCCAAATCAATCAGGCGTGTCTTCACACTACCGTGCGCATGGAAAAAAAAAAGCAGCAAGACACGCGGATCATCAAATATACAAAATGACATGGCTTCAAATAGTGGGCGCATTTCACACAAAATGTACTACAGTTTCAACTTTCAACTAGGCTCTTCAAGTCACGGCGAAAAACTGAGAGATCCGTGAAGATAAATAAGCTAAAGGATGCCATTTTATTTAAAGAAACTAAAATACGGGACAGCGGTGAGAGTTGGGACATAAATTGAACGTAAAAGACAGTAACATTTCTGGTAACGCGCTAAGAAACATGAAAATTGACAGAATAATGAAGTTGGTTATTTTCAATCAAACCATTTACCACCATGTGCCAACAAATTAAATCACACTCGAATCTTCTATTTGACGAAGACCTGAGTGAAACACAAATAATAAGAAATTCATAACCATAATAATAGCGACGCTGACAGTGTCTGTTATTCACAATACGTATTATCCTTTTTTCCACCGTTTCAATCCTTAGAGACTGTGTACGTCTTAAGGAATTCCAAATCACTCAGGCGAATTCGAGCCGTGAAACAACTAGGGCACAAAATAAATGAATAATACAAGCAAGGTGTCTGTACTTGTGAGTTATGCGAGAAATAATACCCGAAGTTTTTATCGCACGGCCAACAATAAAAGAAACGTGAGAATTGAATGACAACGCGCTATCAAGAGGCACACCAAGATATTTTATTACAGCCACGCATTCGAGTAGAATTACTCCGAAGGAGTAACTAAAATGTATAACAGCAGGTCGTCTGTTCAAAAGGGGGAAATTTACTTTTGATAGGATTTAGAAACAAACTATTCGCCAAAGACAATTGCAGAATATTATTCACGTTGTGCTGAAGAGCAAAGCAATCAAGAGGAGAATCAACGCGCATAAAAATTTTAATATCATCCACAAACAAAAAAAGTTCAGCTTTTTTGACACATGAGGCAGTTTCGTTAACAAATACGAGAAACAGAAGAGGCCAAATAATAGACTGCTGGGGGACACCTGAATTGTAGCAAATTGTTTACGACGGACACTAGTTGAAAAATGCAGAATGGCCACTCTGTGTGTCCTGAAATGTTTCAGTGTTCCGACTGCTCGAATAAATGATTGAATCAAAATCTATGAATGCGAAAGTTTAAGGATGAAGGAGTAATAAAAATATTAACGACAACACTGTTAGAAAAAATTATTTAATTACAGGAAATATTTATGCCAATTTTATTGCTGCAAATATTTTCCATGTCACTGAATTATAGAACTTGTGCCGTAATTCTTTAGTACGGGACATGTACATGGTGACGAGCAGCGCGTACATAACCACTATTTCTCGCTTGAAGGTCAGCTTATCCTTGCAAAGGTCCCACTTCGTGGGACCTTTGCAAGGATGAGCTAACGCGTACCTTCGCCAGTCAACACCAGGGAGAGAGGGCCGAAGATCTGCTACAATCGAGAACCCAGGGACAAAATGAGAGCGTCACGAGCTTCGTAGAAGACGTCCTGCGCCTGAGCTCCCGCGCCGACCTTATGGCCAGCGAGAAAAAGAAGCTGCGCGTCCTGATGAGGGGCTTAAAGTGCGAAATCTTCGGCATCCTTGTTCGTCATCTCCCAACGACAGTAGTTGAATTCGTCGCTGAACCCACGAACATGGGGCGGGCTTCGCAGGCACGATCAAACTACTACAATCGAGTCGCCGACTCCCATGCTGCTTCGGCGATGGCATCGTCACCACTTGACCTGGCCAGCACCTTCCTGATCTTCGGGAGGAGATCAGGAAGGTGCTGCCACTGCCGATCGCCCTGTCTCGCTCTCCCTGACCGAAGTAGTGCGACAGGAGGTGCAGCGAGCCTTCCAGCCGGAGGCTCCCGTCGACCTGCCACCACCGGCACAATCGACGGTGAGCTACGCCGCCATGAACCGACGACCGCCGAGACAGCCTGTCTCGGCGGTCGTCGGTTCATGGCGGCGATGGGTGACAGGCTGTCTCGCCGAGACAGCCTGTCACCCATCGCTTCCCGACGGGAAAACTAGGCGCGGCAATGCCGGGAGGTGTTGTTGCCAAAGGCGAACGAAGCCAAGATCCTCCGAGATCGTCGAAGCACTCCCACTCTAACGCCACAACGCCCCGAAACCACGTTTCTGCAAGAGTGTCAAATAACCTCAACGTTCTCATCGACGGCCACGGCGCGACGGCACTCGTCGACAGCTGAGCACTACTCCGTTTTGAGTGGGAGACTTTCTCGCCGCTTTCAGAAAGTAACGAGGTCGTGGGACTGACCGCAGATACGAACCGCCGGCGGACATCTCATCACCCCTGTCGGCAGGTACAGTGCTCGCGATGAGATCCACGGTGAAACCTGCCCTGTGAAGTTTGTCGTTCCGCAAGACCGTCCGAGGAACGTCATTCTCGGAATAGACTGCTTGTGTGTATTCGGCGCAACCATCGACCTTGCGGAGAACAAGCTGACGCTTCGGAAAACAGTCCCATCGGCTGAAGATCCCAAAGGGACGTTAGCAGCAATGTGAGTCCTTACCAGCCACGTAAACCTGCCGCCGCTGTCGAGTGTCTTTGTGCCCATCAGGACCGAAGAAGCCACCTGCGGTGTAGCACTGTTGGAAGGAAGCGTCCATCTTCGCCTTGCACGAGGGATTGGCATTGCAAGAGGCGTAACCAAGCTCCAGGACGGGCGTACCGTAGCCCCTGTCACAAACTTCCGGCAAAAGTCGCAGCACCCTACAAAGGGTACAGCTGTTGGCTACATCGAGGAAATTCAGGACTCACACGCGATTGCCGTGATCTCAGAAGACGCCTCTCCGACGCAGCACAAAAGAACCACGCCGTCAGAGCACGACATCGATCCGATCCTGCCTGCCCCACAACGACGACAACTCAGTGACCTTCTCGCCGAGTTCATTGAGTGCTTCTCCACTTGGTCAAAGGTACGCCAAACGACGATTGCCAAACATCGAATTGTTACTGATTACGACGCGGTTCCTGTTCATCGGTCGCCGTACCGTGTCTCTATGAAAGAGAGAGAAGTCACCCAGAAGCATGTTCTAGAAATGCTCGATGACGAGATCATCCAGCCCTAAACAGTCCGTGGGCTTCACCGGTAGTCCTGGTGAAAAAGAAAGACGGGACTTTTTGGTTTTGTGTGGATTATCGTCGCTGAACGCCGTAACCAAAAGAACGTCTTCCCGCTGCCACGCATCGACGACACACTAGACCTGCTGCGGCACACCCGATACTTTTCGTGAATGTACCTGAAGAGTGCATGGTCCTGGCAGATTGAGGTCGACGAACGGGATCGTGAAAAGACTGCCTTCGTCACGCTGGACGGACTGTACGAATTAGAAGTGATGCCGTTCGGACTGTGCACAGCACCGGTGACCTTCTAGCGAGTAGTGGACACTGTCCTTTACGGCTTGAAATGGCAAAGGTGTCTCGTCTACCTCGACGACGTCGTGGTTTCGCAAGCGACTTCGTTGAGCACCTGAGACGTCTGTGAGCCGTGCTACAGGCTATCCAGAATGCAGGACTGACACTAGCGTCATCAAAGTGTTAGTTCGCTTACGGCAAGCTCAAATTCCTGGGCCATGTCGTGAGTGCTTATGGTGTAAGCCCTGACCCAGAAAAAACATCCGCTATCGCCGAAGTTCAAAAGCCATCATACAAGAAAGCCGTACGAAGATTTTTTTGGGCTGTGCGCTTACTACAGACGTTTCGTTCGCGATTTTGCCAAGATTTCTGCGCCGCTCACGCATCTGACTAAGAACAACGTAAAATTCCAGTAGGGGGAGGTGCAAGAACAAGCGTTCAACGAACTGAAAGAAAGACTCCAGTCGCCTCCTATCCTCGGACACTTCGACCCCTCAGCGAAAATGGAAGTTCACAAAGACGCCAGAACGCCAGACTCGGCGCGGTACTCGACCAAAGACAAGACAGAACAGAGAGGGCGATCGTTTACGCAAGCCGGGCACTTTCCAAGGCGGAGCAAAATTACTCAACGACCGACAAGGAATGTCTTGCTGTCGTTTGGGCATTAACCAAGTTCCCCGAGTCTTGGCCCGCCCGAGACTTGTCAAGCTTCGTTCTGCGGCGAGGCGTGCTCTTCAAGAAAAACATCGGAACCAGCAACCCTGCGTGGCTTCTGGTGGTTCCCACCAGACTGCGAGAAGAAATCTTTCAAGCATGTCATGACGACGCGACGGCTGGACACCTCGGCTACAGAAGGACGCTCACCCGGATTCGTGACAAGTACACTCTAAGATAAAAGGGTATAGCCTTACACCCTTTTGTCCCATATAATGCACCCTAAAATTTCAAGTCGACGTACAGCGCAATATAGTCGAACAGACGACCCCAAATTTTACGAGGGGCTTGATAACGGTGCAATATAAATTATTAAATAGCTAAAATACGTAACAAATACCACAGAAAGAAAACACCGAGGCTTTGCAGTAGGGCCAAGAAAACCCCGAATATTTTTTTAGTCAGTAACACGTACAATTGCTACTTTAATAAGTTGTACCCCAAGGCTATCAAGCCTCTTGTGAACGTTAGTACCGTCAGATCGACGTCAGCGCGTTGTACGTCAAAATGAAGTTTTGGGGTGTATTATATGGGACAAAGGGTGTAAGAATACACCTTTTTTCTGAGAGTGTACTACTGGCGGAGACTCCCGAAAACCATCCATCTGTACACACGGTCGTGCCATGAGTGCCAACGGCGTAAGAAGCCTCCGACAAAGCTAGCAGGATTTCTGCAGCCGATACCTGCCCCGACTACGCCCTTCCAGCAGGTTAGAATAAATTTATGGCGGCCGTTCCCAACATCGACGCAAGGAAACCGGTAGTTCATCGTCGCGACCGATTATCTTACACTATAATCGGACACGAAAGCCCTTCCATCGGGAACAGAGGTTGAAGTCAAGAAGTTTTTCGTCGAGTTCATTCTCCTTCGAGACGGCGCACTTGAACTGCTGATCACAGATCGCGGGTAATCTTTCATGGCACAGCTGGCTCAAGAGGTTATTCGGCTCAGTCACTCCAGCCATCGTTGAACCACCTCTTATCATCCGCAGACAAATGGGCTAACGGAGCGGCTCAACAAGACGATCGCCGACATGATCTCCATGTACGTTGACGTAGAGCACATGACGTTGTACGAGGTGTTGCCACACGTTACGTTTGCGTACAACACAGCGGTTTAAGAAACCACGGGAACGACGCCGTTCCAGCTGTTACATGGCCGGACGGTTACCACGATGCTCGACTCCGCACTGCCTCACGTGCCATACGAGAATGATAATGACGACGCTGAACTGATCTCTCAACGCGAAGAAGCTCGCCAACTGGCAAGAATCAAGATTCATGACCAACAGCGAGTCGACGCACGCCGCTATAACCTTCGTCGCTGGGGACGTCCACTTTCAACGCGGAGACCGGGTATGTGTGTGGACACGGATGCCGCACCGCGGCCTCAGCGAGAAGCTTCTGAAACGCTATTTCGGAGGCCAGCCAGCCACGACCCGAGGTGGTGCACGTCGTCCGGCTCAAGCCGTGTTACGAACGATAGAAGTTTAGACTCTCGTCAAAGAGTGAACTGTGGCTCGCGATTCTGCTGTCCTTTTGTTGTGGATTTGTGTTTTCGTTTTCTGCCGCATCGGGACGATGCCGTTTCTTTAAAGAGGGGTATAATGCCGCGCGCGCAGTTGAGCAAGTAGGCAGCGCACACGTGGCCGAAGTAAATAAATAAAATAAAGCGCGCACGTGGCTTAACGGTTATCGCGCGTGCCTTCCACGCAGAAAGCAAGGGATTGATTCTTAGCTGCGGGTACGCATTTTTGTTGACTCTAATGTGATGTTCCGGTAAATTCGAGAACCATGTTGCTGATTCGAGGTTAGAATGTTCTACACGCCGAACCTTCTACGCCGATTGTTTCAGAAGCCCACGCTTGTAGAAAAGGGGCTTTGCGTGGCAAGTCGGAGTCAGTCTCGCCACAGCGCTCGATCCTGCTGTGTTGCCGGCATCGATGTCTGCGAAGGTAGCCTTTCTCTATTTTTGTTTTGGGCACAAGTTTGCCTCATTAAATGGTTAGTTTCCTCAGTTATTCGCCGCCTCATCATTTGTCATTCGTGACGATTAGGTTTAAGTACAAGAATATTCATGCTAACTTTATTGCCGCAACATATTTCATATCACGGAATTATAGAACATGTGCGCTAATTATTTAATAGAAGACATGTACATAGCACGGTACAAGTGCCGGTTACTGTTGAGTTTGGGAATAGAAAACTTAAACTCGCATGACAAATGTAAAAACAAATAATAAAACGATAAATATGGGCTTAATCATTCTGATAAATATGATCCTGGTAACCAGAACGTGTCGACTGTGCGTTATGATTTGCAATATCTGGTTATTGGAAGCTTTTGAGCTACTTCGAGTTCTCTGCATACACGACACACTCTTTTGTCTTCCGGGCTTATCAGATTGATCCAGACAAGTTAAAATTTATTCAAGATAGAAGTGTGTCGCCTGCATTATTTAATGAGACGTTTTCTATAGATTGCACTTTTTTTGTGAGTTCATGTTTAGGCCTTGAATTTTTTGTTCTATTAGATTTCGAAGGCTCGCTCATTGTAAATGAGGTATTTGCGAAAGGATGAGAATAATCGCGCCCTTTAAGCGATCTATTGATTATTCCTTATAGTTGTCACGTCATACGCTCACTGCGCTATTCCTCGGCACGTTGATATTCACTCCGTAATGTCCTGATTTCACGTGGAGAGCTGGGCTTCGTCGTTTGGGAGGGCGCTGCGTGCACCGACAGCAGCCCATGGACTAAGTATGCTTGACTAAGTATGACTTGCCTCCAACGATAGTCTGCGGACTGAGTGTGCTCTACTAAGTGCAATTCGTCCCCAAAGATCGCCTGCGGACCAACCATCTAGGCCAATGGCGAAGTTTCTTGGTTGTTTTGAATCACTAGACTGAATCCGCTACAGAGCATGCGATCCGTGCGGAGCTATCGCGCCTGCGCACCACCAGCGGAAGACGACAGGCCATCGGGTGTTATTCGACTGTCTTCCCGGCATTGCCCATCACCCGGGGATATCGTCATTTCCGGAAAGCGCCTGCATGCTCCGAGACTCGCGAGTCCCCGGATCCTCTCCATTCTTTCATCCCCTTATCATTCCTCCTCCTGGGGTAAGATGACCGGTGTAGACTTGGCCGCTGTCCAAAACATTGATGAGCTGCGTGACATTGCTCTGCAACGCTGCCACGTGAAGAAACTGGGCCGACGGCGTTTCTTAAGCGTGAAGTAGGTACGGTTCGTGCCAGCGAGTCCCTAGAAAGGCAACTTTACCTGGACAAAAGTTTTGGCACAAACACGTCCTTGGCGTTCATTCGTTATTTCTTTCTCTTAGCCGCACTTTAAGGAGCGCGAATAAGCTGGCAGCGTTGGTGGAGACCTTTAGATGAGGATGGGCGTAGAGCATGAGGAGCGAAGAGGCGGATGGTGTTCACACGATGTCCTCTTCGATGTCCGCGTCCTCGTTGGTGGTAGGAGACGCTCGGAGGCACCTCCGAGTGATTGCGACTAGTGCGGCTTCTACATCAGCGGATGACAGCTGTCGCGTCGAAGCCGACTGGTCATGGTTTTGGCGGTCTTCACGCTCGGTATGTAGTTCACCTCGGTCATGCTGATGCTGGGCGGAGTGCGTCTCGCCGCACAGGTGGCAGAGGCTGGCGCGTCCTTCTTCCGTGTGTGACAATCCGCGGCAAGCGCGCACCGTTAGCTCAGCGTGCGGCCTCGGAAGGGTGGTGGGGCGCCGTCTTGAAGGACTATCCGAAGCAGTTGGTGGAGGCGTTTCCAAGGAAGGAGAGAGAAGCTGGTGTGGCACCCGGACTCCCCCTCCCCTCCTCCTGTCCACCACCTCCTCCCCTCCTCCTTATTTTCTCCTTCTCCTCCCATCCTCCTTTTTTCCTCCTCCTCCGTACCCTTCCCTCCTCCTCCTGCCTTCCCTCCCATCCTCCTCCTCCGCACCCTCCCCTCCTCCTCCTCCTCCCACAGTTTCCCCGCTGAATTTAACTGCAAAATAAACCCCACGTGACCTCAACACCAATTCAATTCCCCGCTAAATATACACGTTTGAAAGTCCTGTCTCAGGGCGCCGCCATTTTGCTCAGTGGGGTGCGCTTGAGCGCGGTCATAATCCGATTTTGACGCATCCAAGCACACCCCAGCCGAGCAAAATGGCACCGCCCTGAACCCGGATTTGCAAACGTGTATAGTGGGAAATTGAATTGGTGTGGAGGTCACGTGACGTAAATTTTGTCGCTAAATCTAGTGGCGAAACTCAATTTGTTCATAGGTGACGTGACGACAAGTCATGTGACGTCATTTTCCCCGCTAAATTTCTTGAGGAAACTGAACCGGTGTTGGGGTCACGAGGCGTCAATGCTTCAGCTAAATTTAGCGGCGAATTGAATTGGTGTTGAGGTCAATGACGTTCATTTTCGTACTAAATTTAGTGCGGTTACGCCGACGCCGATGCCGGAGGGGGGAGGGGGGGGGGGGTAAATGTGGGTGGGGAGGAGTGGCGAATCCTGTGCGCCGACATCCGGAGTCCCGAGTGAAAGATCGCGAAAGAGCGCGACAGAGCGCGAGAGAAAGAAACCTAGGTTGCCAGCTGAAGGACAACAGTCGCAAAGGTAATCGCAAAGACTGAAAACTCTCACAAAAAAAAAAAAAATACGTGATAATTTACCCATTTTAAACTAAATTTTGCGCTGTTCTAACGCTTATCACAAGTAATATACACATTACGCTGCATTAAATTTGCTTCCGTCGAAATCTAGGAAATCTGGTGGTTACACGGTTTTTACGTAGCGCGCCTATCAAAGCCATAAAGCAAAGTTGCTTGTCCGGTTTAGTTTTGCGTTGACGCGATGCCGTACACCTGCGAGCTACGCAGAACGAAAGCCTCGAAAGGAACGCGAATATATTTTCACCGGTAAGTATGTGTATTGTTGAAGTTCATCAAACTGCTCTAATGATGTGTATATTCGTGAAATCGAAGGCAGTTGTGTAACTGTGTGTGGGACTCGAACGGTCTGCCTCCATGCTCCGCCGCTTGCGGCAGCCAGAATGCATGGAAAAATGGCGGACCTTTTCCTTTAGATTTAGTATATCTGATCTCTATGGCCTACGCCGGCGACGACGGCGACGCCGACGCCGCGAAACACAAAAACGGGCGCCCTAGATCTGCACTCTATAAAATCCGCCAGAACCTCTCCCTTTCCAGTTGAGCGCTCTACCAACTGAGCTAACCAGGTTTTAGACGTCAGTCGAACAAACGTGTTTTAACAGCTGCCACCTGTCTAACGTCCTCAAGGGTGAACGGCCTGCATTTAAACGTTATGATAATTATGCAGTTAATGCAAACGTGCAAGCAAGCTGGATAAGAATAAAGATATTAATCTTGGGAGAAGGGGAACAAGGGAGATAAAGGACAAACATAAATTTTCAAACACAGCTAGGTGACTTGGGTGCTACTGAACAGTCGCGCACCAGTCGCCTAGTTTTGTTTGGAGATTTATATTTGTCAGTTGTCCACCTCGTTCCTCTTCTCCGGGGATTTTTGGCGATATTCTTTTTTAGCTCGCTTGCACCTTTGCATTAATTGCATCATTATCATACCTTAGAATGCAAGCCGCTCATTCTTGAGGGTATTAGACAGGTGGCGGCTGGTGAAACCCGTTTGCTCTAGTGATATCTAACCCCTGGTTAGCTCAGTTGGTAGAGCGCTCCAACTGAAATGGAGAGACCCCTGGTTCGACACCATGACCAGGTAGATTTTTGCAGTCGCGCACCAATCACCTAGCTGTGTCTCGAGATTTCAGTTTTTTTGGTCTCCCTCGTTCCCCTTTTCCAGTGATTATTTTCGTTATTCATGGATGGTTTGCCTGCATCTTTATAATCTATATTATCACATTATTATCATAAGAAAGATAGTTGCCTCAATATTTATGTCTAGCTGTGTACCACCAGCATTGCTTTGAGGTTGCTTTTGACTCTCTCGGCTATGTTGGACTGAGGGTGGTACAGAGGGGTGCGCTTGTGTTAGATGCCAAATACCGTGCAACAGTCCTCAAAAACCCTTACTTGTGAAATAAGACGCGTATTCGGTAATTAATCATTTGGGATCCCTTCACCAGACTAAACATAAACAAGCTCGATCGTGTTCAGAAAAAGGCAGCTCGCTACATTTATAATATTTTTGGGCGTACCTTTATAAGCGAACTTTTAACCGGAGCTAACTTAAAGTAATTATCTCTCAGAATTCGGGATTCTCGGCTAAACGTTTTGTATCAATTAATAAATGGACATTATAGGTTGGATCTGTCTCACCTAATAAACTTCCGATCAGGCTACGCTACTCGACGGAGGCATGCGCTAACAATAACTGCTTTTTGATTGTATAATAATTGCTTCAAGTACTATTTTTTTCCGCGAACGGTGACTGATTTGAATAGCCATTCTGAAAGTGTTGTTATGCAGCCATCATTGTCTTTATTTGAATCCCTCCTAAATTAGTTGTGTCCCTTTGTAAAATATTTGTTCTTTTGTTTCTGCGACATCTTTGCTTTTTTTTATGCCTGCATGTCTTGTTAATCAAATCTACTCACCTGCTAAAATCCCTTTCAGGAATTGCAGTATCAAAAAATAAATAAATAAATAAATAAATACATTGAGAACACAATCCCAAGCAAGTAAACGTGTCTATTAATTAATCTCAGATTATCCTAAAATTTACTTCACGTAGTTGCTGCAGCTTCACCCATTTTGAAAAGTGGTCGGTGATCACCAAGAGGTGCTCACCAGAGGGGATCACTCTATGGCTGCGAGAGAAAGAACTCATTATGTCACAAACAACAACTTCCCAGGGAAAACGGCTTTGAGCAGACTGCATCAAACAGGGTGCCTTGCCTCCTTAAGGACTCGCCTGTTGGCCGCGCGGGCAGCTTCCAGCGTATTTAAGTACATTTAGACACATCCTCTGCGAAGTAACAATACCACAAAACTTTGGATAAGCTTTCTTGCCATCCCTGTGGCCTGCTAGTACACATGAAAATACCCGAAACATTCTGCTTCAGCGTCTGTGGTACAACTACGCGTAAGAGTGATGTGTGATCGGCTTCATCTGCCTGGGGTATGTAGCGAAGAAAGAGTCAATCCTCACGTTGCAGATATGTATCTACTGATTTGGTACACACGGCTCCATCAGTTTGATATGACTGGCAAAGATACCGTTATATATTTTGGCACATGCCATCTGAACGTTGGGCTCGGAGTAGGTACTCTCTGTTCACTAAAACACTTAAAAAAAGTTCAGTATCAGTGGCAGCAATAAGTTCTGCTGTTTCGTCGTGTTCCGGGAAAAGGGGTGCTAGTGATAGAGCATCTACTAACACGTTTGCCTTCCCTGGTGTTTACTCAATAGAAAAGTAATATCTCTGTAACACATGAGCCAAGCGAGCTAGGCGACGAGCAGGATGTTTTAAGTTTTTTATTCATGGTAACGTTTGATGGTCAGTATGGATGGCAAAGGTAGCCCCATCTAGGTACACGTCAAAACGTTTTGAGGCAAATATAATGACAAGACACAGTTTTTTGTTGATTGTATAATTGCATTCTCCTCCAGTCAAGGTACGGCTCGCGAATGCAAAAGAACGCAATGCCCCGTTAGGCTTTTGCAGCAACGCTGTTCCTACTCGCAGTCGTCGGCATATCTGTCTGAAGAACAAACGGAACATTGAAATGTGGAAGTCTAGAGAGGTAGTGCCTACGAGGGCCAGTGCAAGTGCTATAAATTCTTCCTCGTGAACAGAGTTCCAACAGAGGTGAACAGAGGTCAGCTCAATTGCAATAGATTGGCGGTGGAACACCATTATGCCGAGATAACACTGCACTCTTTTTGTGTAGTTCTTGTGGTAATTTCATAATCGCTCATAACTTCTCCTCTTGTGGCTGGAGTGGCCCCGGTTCAACCACAAAATCGTGAAGTTTTACTCTGGGTTACACAAGTTGTATTTTAGATGGGTCAATTGTAAGGCCTGCATCCTTTTGCGCTTCTGCACAGTCTGCGAAGGGTTTAGTTGCGGCTCAAATCTCTTGGAAAACACTAACACATCATCCATGTCGGCCATTGCGAAGTTGAGCTTTGAATCGCCCAAAACTGTATCAAAAAGCCCCTGGAAGCTAGCGGGAGAACTAGATAGTCCGAAGGAAAGGCGGAAAATTCAAATCTGGCAAACAAATGCCGTCTTAGTGACGTCGCATTTAGCCACGGGTATCTGCAGAACACCTGTGCTGCAATAGAGGGTGGTGAATAACTGTGAAGATCCTAATGCATAGATTATAGACGAGACGCATGGAAATGGGTATGCGTCTCGCTTCCTGAAAGAGTTTAGAACACGGTAACCTACGCAAAGACTGGCCAGTACTCTCACGAGAGCGGTCCAGTCTCGTATGCCCCCGGGTCCTCTTTATTTTCGCAGTCCCACAAGCCTTATGAAGTTGCACCGCATTACGTTACAAATATCAAAACAAAGTGAATTTGCAAGACAAACTTGAGGATGCTGAAGACACAATGCACTATATATGAGCAAACGAATATTACGAAAATGAGGATAATGTCACTTTTTTATTTATTTAAAAAAACAATTGCACGCACAGAAAGGTTTTACATGTATTTCTTTTTAATTTGAAAAACAATCTTTCGGGTAAACACTTGAAAAACAATCTTTCCAGTAAACACTGTGCAACTTTAGGGACAGACCCTGAGTCCCATTTCAAATTATTACTCAAGGATTTTTGTGGCTTTGTGCCTCTCTGAGACATGCTACATCGAATCAATGTAGCATTTGTCAAGCCTGTATGGTATTGACCTATGTGCTCTCAATAACGAGTTAATGTTCCTTTCCGAAAAAGTAGGTGCATGTTGTGCAAACACAAAATGCGATCACATCCTACTTTAATTATATGAGGCGCAGCACTTTTTTTTTCTTGCTCCAGAAAAACATGCTGCTATCTGTAGTTTCAAGTAAAAACGAAGGTGCTCCAGTTCAAATGCTTTTCATGACTCTAAGACAGGGACGCGAGACTGAAGACTTTAGACCATCATATCTTTTGATCCGTGGAACACTTTCTGGGAAACCGGAGTAAAATACAATCAATTATTGATAAAAGTGGAGGTGCTGATACATTTTCTTTTCTTCGCATGGCGATTAGGAAGCAGTCATTCGTTAGTTTGGTGGTGCTATTCAGCCTAACTGTGCTGTCCTTCGCCGTGCATCTGGTGAACCACGAAGAGCGTCCTTTCTGGAAAGACATTGCGGCTTCTGACGGTTTCCAGCAGTACATCGTCGCAGCAAGTGAACTGGCTCACCTAGACATTGGTTTACCCCCGGAGTTCGGTCTGGACGAATATTTAGCCTTGACCCAATTGCTGCGAAAGGCGCCGATAAGTGTTCGAGTTCTAAGAGGAACATCGGGGCTTTGCCACCAGCTATACTGCAGCACTGTGAGTCAGGACCAGAACGCCCTTTTGCTCGTGTTTTGCAAAGCAACAGCGTGGAACATTTCTTCCTTCTTATTCAAGAATCCCTACGTAATGCATTTATACGTCATTGCTGATAACGTTTGGAGGTTCGACCATAACTACAATGCCTTGAGCGAAGTAAGGCAAATGGACTTTTTAATGATTTATAGTAGATTTGCTTTCGTTTTTATTGTGAACGAGAATCGCATCTTGGCTCTCGAGAATTCAACATTTCGGTGTCTAAAGTGTCCAAAAACCTCCCAGATTGTTAGTTCGATCAACATTCTTAAAAATCGTTCTCTCCAAGGAATCCCGGTCAAAATATACTGTCAGTACCCTTACTTTTGTGACAAAGCGAAAATGCAAGCGTTGGACAGTATATTGACACAAAAGAACGCTTCGTTTCATGTCACAAATATAACTACTATGAATGATTATAACCGAAATATTATGCATATTTATATGGATCAATCTTCTCTTCTTTACTTTTCTGCTTTACACTATGTAGGTCAATTGTTTCCGTCGTTGTCCACTACTTTCCCGTATGACAGCGTCGATGTGTTATTTTACGCAAAAGGAGCCCGTGTTTAAAGAAACTCTTCTCTATTTGCCGCTTGATTTATTCGTCTGGCTGGCCATATTGGTTTGTTTTTTTATTTTTATTTGTTACTGGTTACATAATCACCAAGCTTCTCAACAAAAAAACATGCAAATATTTATATCCTGGCATTACCCCTTGCAGCTCTTTTGTTGCAGCAGGGACGTCCAGCACCTCGAGGCATTGAAACATATATTTCGCTGCGATTCATTCTTGGAACATGCGCTCTTTCCGCGACTGTACTTTCCACGGGATACAAAGGGGTTCTTGTTTCTCTTTTCTCGAATTTTCCTCTTGGTGGTGAGTCTATCACGCCATTTAGTAACCGATGGAGCGATTCTAAGTTGTGTATTCTCAGTGTTATTTTACACCGTGACGTTGCATTTCGGTCAAACTCAGACTTCAAAACCTGTTTCACCTCACCCGGCAAGATTAAATTTAGAAAAAACGGCAATGACATCTTCCTTATATATGGCTCTGGATATGAAGAGTATGACGACTTCAAGGACCAGCTTATCGACAGGAAGTACATAGAGTATGTTTGGTTTCAGGTGCTAACTGGACCTGACATACATACAAATTCTCCTTACCGGAACACCATAAGTAATCTTTTTTCACGAGCGTTTGAGGCTGGCATTTTTAAACGTTTTGTATCACTTGACAAGCATAAACGGTTTGGTACACGCGAATTCAAAACGCACGCCGGTCTTACAAAAGAAAAACCAGTGCCCTTGAGTGATCTTCGACCATGTTTCCTTTTATGGGGGTGTGGAATAATTATTTCTTGTGCAATGTTTATTCTTCAGAGTATAGTGCAGAAAACTCAAGGCCTCACCTTACCTTGGAATTGGAATAGAGTTTATCAGCTTCGAGATCCAGACAAAATGGATTGCGATATGAACACTCAAGAACACGTCACAGTAACTTCTCATAACAGGTGAAATACATCCCAAACTTGAAGATAAACATCTGATGCAATGAAGTCATATTTTTTTGCATATTATGGGCGACAGATGAGATAAGTTTTGGCGACAGGTTTCAGTTTGTTAGAAGAAAACCGAGTAGAAATCTTTCAGTTCTTGTAGGTATAGGGCAGATTTTTTTGGGGTACCCCTTTTGTAAAATTCTAACTTCAATGGTTTGGGCCGCGAACCAGCTGTGGTTTGCTCCAAAACAAAAATCACTTCGAGCATTTTGAGTCCTTTGAGTTGCATAGCTACTCAAAATGCCTCTTCGAGCATTATGAGTTGGTATGCTTCACCAAAACGGAAGTGTCTATGTATTCGTAGACCAATGCGTGTAACATTTCCAGTTTAAAAAGAAGTAATTTTGCACCTACATAACACATTTTTTCAGGGGGTGCCTGTACACCCAACGGTGCCCCCAATATCAAGGGCAATCCACGAAGCGAAATATCTTGGTACCTCATCGGTGCCCCGCATTTTCGAGGTATTCGAAAAAGAAAGATATAGAATGACAGGTATGCCTTCTTTAATATACGTGAGATGCTTGGGTACATATATAATTATGGGGAGGGAAACCCTTATATACACTAAAGAAGGAAGAGAATGCACTAACTCGTAGGAAACCTTTAGAATCAATCAGCTTGCTTGACGTTTCATGTTCATTAAGATCTAGAATTTTGTTTTTATTATAAGCTTTATTTAAGTGCTTTGAAGCGACATTGCACGCTGGAAACTTACACATGGAGAACTTCAGTTAACACTATTGAATTGCAAGGGTGCCAGCCTTTGCGCGAAATGAGCGGTTGCCTTTCCAATAAATCCGAGGGATGAACATTCTTTGATCGTTGAACGTTTAATGAGAATATATGTTGCGTGTATATTAAAAGATACTGTGTATCAGCAAAAAAGAAGAAAACTATTGTGTAACTTTTGTTTTTCTTTTAGCTTTGTTCTTACGCACTTCATAACTTTTATTATGTTTAAGGATTCACTTCTTTCGCTTGCGAACACATTTACATGTCTAGATATTCCTCTTCATTGGAGCATATATATGTTCACGTGTGCAAACGTTGTGCAAAGAATTGTCAACGTGTTTTTTCGAAATTGTGTTTTTGGGAGGTTATTTTTGATGACGGTTGTGTCAACTGTGCCGTGGAGGAGACCTTGAAATTTATTTATTTATTTATTTATTTATTTATTTAAGGTACCTCGCTGCGCCTATGAAGGCATTATAGCGAGGGGGGGGGGGGGGGTGCGAGTTCAGATGAGCAAAGGTACAAAAACAAAAGGCACATGACATGAACACGCAAAACAAAATTCCAATATTTACATTCTTCTTGAAGAGAGGCACGAGCAACAAGACATCAAAAACAATCTGAAAGGTCACTATATAATACTCTATTGAAGAACAGGGATGTAGACGCTATGTTCATTAACTCTTCGGGTAGCGAGTTCCAGTCGCTTGTTGTGGAAGGAAAGAAAGAGTTCTTAAAAACTTCAGTTCTGCACTGGTACTATCTCACTTTTGTTTAGTGGTCTCTCCTTCCTGACGTGAAGTGGGGAGGCAGCATATAGTTGTTTTTATTTACACTAAGGTAGTTATGAAAAATGCTATGATAGAATTTCAATCGCATGAAACGTCTTCTGTGGGCTAATGGAATTTAATTCTATTCTCGTTTCAAATCGCTAGCACTTGATCTAAAATTGTAGTTGCCTGTTATAAACCTGGCTGCACTGTTCTGGACTTTTTGTACTTGGTGCATTCGTGTGATTATTCGCATCGCAGCCTTGCAAAGTGCTGCATTTGTTTCTCATGTGAATGTTCACTACAGATAGCAACATAAATATTTACTAGATGTTTTATTAGTTGTCGTTAAATGCTTCGAATAAGCACATTCTTTCCGCTGCATGATTTCTTTTAAGCCGATTTTAAGCCATGATGCTTTCAACTTTTTCCTCCTGTATTTGCTTTTACGTACTGCTCACAGCATGGTGATCTTTTTTTTTTGTTATTTCAGCTTGTAGTTTTACATATGTGCCTTCCTCAAGGGACGCCAGTCGCAACTCAGATGGGCGAAATCAAAATTAAGCAAAGTG
Organism: Ixodes persulcatus; assembly: GCA_013358835.2. Classification (NCBI taxonomy): domain Eukaryota; kingdom Metazoa; phylum Arthropoda; class Arachnida; order Ixodida; family Ixodidae; genus Ixodes; species Ixodes persulcatus. The sequence continues at coordinate 818,774 of JABSTQ010009182.1, read as the reverse complement.
TTAGAAGCAGCTGTTTCTAGTTGTCGCAAATATATTTGTTGTTCGACGCCACGAAACGCCCCCAATAACTATTTTGTGAAGTTGCAAAAAAAAAATAAGAAGAAAAGCTTGTTTTCGTTGAACAGATGTTGACAACCATAGAAAAATTATTATTTATCTTTCTCCTGGGGATTTGTGTTGCAGAAAGTTCCCGTCATAAAGCCTCAGCGTAATAAAATATAGACGCACCACAATAGGCTGCTATTGCAGTATACCACCTATAAGAGATGGCGTGCGCATGACGTCATCGTTAGTTGATTCCCTACGCCCTTTAAGTGGCAAGCAGACTGAAGCTCGACGAAAGTACACCTTGTGCGAGCGCAATGCCGCCCGGTTTTCGTCACCAGCGCAGCCAGTGCGTCTCGCAGAGCCTCGCAACAGGCGCGACCCTAGCACGCGACGACGCCAAGGAGAAGCCCCTGCTGCTTTGCATCGACTCTCGTCGCGGGCTTTCAAGTAATTGCAGCCTGAAGCATTTCGGGGATCTCCTAGCCATAACGTCTCGGGCGGGCCTTGTCTACTAGGTATAGTATTGGTTTGCGTAGCGCTTATATATGAGGCGCTGCAAGACACGCTGGCAACGGCGCTGACGCGAGTTAGGTGGTGCTGCGTGGGTTCAACATTGCTGACGATGTTTGGGAGGATAAAAGAGAGTGGGTGTGGGGGGTGCAGGCGCCTTGTATTGTTGTTGGTGTTGGCTATAGAGTCACTGACAGTATGAGAACAGCAGGATGTGTTTTTGGAACGCCCGGCTTCCAGCACGCGCGCTCTAAGCCTTCGGACGAGTGCTTTGGTTTGCTCATGCGCGCGCTCGAGGTGCAGGAACTGCCGGAGTGTTGTCGAAGGCAAGAAATTCGCGATGGAGGCTGTACAAAAGTGAAGCTCCTTCCTGCCCTTCTCATCTTGACGGTTACGGTAGTCGGGGCACCCGGGGCGTTCCGGCGCGAAAATTGCCCAAGTGTGATCACAGTGTTATGTGGGTCGGTAGATAGTAAATTTGACACTAGATTGAGCCCACGTGCAAAAATACTACCACTGAAATGTTTCTCTCTGTCAATGTAAATATGGGCCCGTATTTCGGTCGTGAATATCTTCTTGCGTGCTATTCCGTAAAATAGTAGGTTAAATTTGTCTCAGCCGTAGCAAAGCGTGCTTCAGTATAACACAAACAACGTGAGATGTTTTATTTAAATTGCAATGCTATATAGTTATGGGTCGTAACTTAACGAATTGAAGATGATTGGGCGAACGAAATCAGGTGGTCTTAATTATACACAATGGTCCCAAACCATGGGACGTCTACAGACCAGGAAAACTGAGGTGATCTTCATATCCTAAAGTTTATGCCGATGACATTCCAGATGCTCTTGCTTGAAGAAAGTGTCTTCCTATCGCCCATGACGTTTTTCCAGGAAAGGTTCTCAACGCGCAACTCTCACGAATCGTCGCACACAAATCTTCACATAGCCTTCAAATATTGAACATCCCCGTGTTTTTTTTTTCTATTTTTAAACTGGTTACGTCATTCCTTAGTGCCAGGAGCTTGGCCATAGATGGAATTCTGCTTTTCTCAACGATTATTTGGTACACATCTTTAACGGTTTCCAATAAGCTTCTTCCAGAATCGAAGGGCCCTTCGCGATGAAATGCCTCGCAGCTCACTCTGGAACAAGTAGGCCACAGAGTTCCGGTTTTGATTGAGCAGCTTCCGTTCATTCTATCACGCCGTGACCGAATGCGCTGCTTGCGATTTTTTGTTATCTGACTTTCCACGGATGTACAATACTCTCATTCTGGGGCGATATCGAATACAGACCGGAACACTTTTCTTGGTTTTCGACATGCTGGATATTCTGCGGGGCAAACGTAGGACGACGTTGCTCAGCCATGTCTCACACCACGATTGTATCTTTGAGCTTAGTTTCAATAATCCTGTCTAGTACAGGTAAACCACATCTGAAATTTGGTCACTTTGAGTGCTACACAAATTTAGTTTGCCAAACGTCCGCTTCTTGTTACTTCATAGGGCAAAATACAAGCCGCATCTTCACAGGAGTCTCAAAGTTGAGCCCAACGTTGGCACATGAACTTTTAAGAAAACGAAATAAATTAGACCTCAGTACTGCACAGACGTTACCATAAAATTTTTCTCTTGTCATCATACATCTTCCTCTAAAAGTTTCAGTTGCTTGGAGATTAAGTTTTCGCAAACGCTGAGATTGGCTGGTTACGACGGAGGCTCTAACAAGCATCCCCTACTCCTTGGTAAGCCTTTTTGGACGAGGTATTACCGATGCCAAAGATCTGTGTCTGAAAGCGGTGTGTCTGAAATTTTCTCGGCAAACTCAGTCAGGAAGAAAGCAAGCAAATAACACATCATCTGGCCATATAGCAACCGTCAAAGGCGCTTTCAATCCTTTAGTTCGTTTGGCGCACCGCATAGGGGTCACGCCCGTATACGTGCTGTCTGGCGAACGGTGCGACATTCTTCACGCAAGTGCTCGACTTTAAAAACCGTTTTATGTGCATCTCCGAGTTTTACCTCACATACTCGGGCGTATTAAAAATGCAGTAATTAGTATAAAAAAACAGTAACATCAATAAACGCACAGGCTTGCGCCGGTGAGCTTGCCAGCGCCGGCGAGTTTGCCAGCTCCGATGATAGCCGATAACGCTGATGACAGCCGATGACGCCAGCACCACTTCTGGTTCGTGGCCCATGGTACATCTGGCAACAAGCATTAGTGACATTAAGCTTGATGGCATATAAGCGCCAAGCACGCTCCGGTGAACCAGGGCACGACACTTAGCGTGGCACGATGAACTCAAGTTTCTTGTTTCTACTAGTTAGTTACCTCAATCACTCTAAGTGCTTCAAAAGTAGGGATTGCTGTTTGATATTAGTGTAGTGCCCAAACGACTTCTTCGACTGGCGGAAATGTTTGTCAGTGAACGTTCTAGCATGTGCAAACATTGCTTTGTCGAAATTGCTATTGCTACTGTCCGGGTACGTAGAGCAGACTACCGGCCTTTTCACACAGGCCCAGGCAGAATTCTTCCCACAATATCACTCCACGGTTTACAGCTACAGCACAGTCAAACCGAGATAACAAGACAAATCAAAATACTAAAAAAAAAACGATATTTTAGTACGCGAACTAGAAGCGCGGGTGAGCGAACTTCAGGAAGTTTTTCCAAGTAGCCGCTCAGACCAGGAGACCATGCAAAAGGCGGAATCCTAGTTGCAAGCAGCGCAGACAAAGCCCGCACAGATAAATACACGCTGTATCGCTAATGAAAGCCAGTCACGTAGATCAAACTTAAAATTCTTTGGGATTCTAGATAAAAAAACAAAATATGGTCGGAATCCGAATCGTGCGTGGTCGAGCTGCCGGCCACTAAACTTCAACTACACTTAAATCCTGAAAACATGGACAAAACACACCTTATCGGCTCGTTTCGGGCAGGTAGAAATAGGACAATTATTGTCAACTTTTGTTTTCATAAACACAAAGAAGCCTCAGCGCGTAAACATCTGGACGCGCCACAATAGGTTTTTATAGCTGTTTTACATATAAGAGATGTCTTGCAGATGACGTCATCGTCAGTGAATTCCCCACATCCTTTAAGCGGCAAACAAACTGAAGCTCGACGAAAGTACCCCTTGTGCTAGAACAATACTACCTGGCACACGAGTCCTCCGACTACCCCCCCCCCCCCAAAACACACCCATACACCCACACAGACACGTTATCCCTAACGGATTAACGCAGCGCCGCCAGTGCGTGATATAGAGCCTCACGGCGAGCACGACGTTAGCATGCAGCGACGCAAAGGATAATCGTATGGCGCTTTGCGTCGTCTCTCGATGCGGGCTTCCGCGTAATGGCTGTGTGGGGCATTTCGGGCGTCTTCTAGCGATGACATCTCGCGCACACCTTGTCTTCCAAGATCGTATAGGCTAGCGTAGCGCGTATTATGAGGCGCAGCAAGAGACGCTGGCAGCGAGGATAATGCGAGTTAGGTGCCGCTGCGTGGATTCACCGCTGAGGATGCTGTTTGGAAGAAGGCGAAAAAGGCGCCTTGTTTTCTCGTTGGTGTTGGCTATAGAGTCACTGGCAGTATGAGAACCTCACCTTGTGTTTTTCGAGCGCCCGTCCTCCAGCACGTGGTCGAAGTATTTGGACGCGTGCTGTGGTTTGCGCGTGCGCGCGCTCGAAGTGCACAAAATGCCGGAGCGTTGTCAAAGGCAAGAAGCTCGCGCTGGAGTCAGTGCACAACCCAAGCTCGTTCCTGCCCTTCTCATCTTGTATTTTTATGGTAGTTGGCGACCCCGGGGTCTTACAGCGCGGAAATAGTCCAAGTCTAATCACAGTGGTATGTGGGTCGGCAGCTAGTAAATCTTGCACTAGATTGAGCAGAGGTGCAAAAACAATTTCTCTTAAAATGTTTCTCTCCTGCAATGTAAACATTGGGCCCGAATTGTGGTCGTGAATATTTTCTTGCATGCCGTTTCATTCTGATTAGGTTAAATTTGTCTTACCCATAACAAAGCGCGCTTCAATATACAAAAAAACAACGTGATGTATTTATTTAAATCATAATCGTGCATATCTATGGGTTGTAGCTCAGCGGATTCAAGATGATCGGGTAAACAAAATAAGGCGGCCTTGTTTACATACAATTATTCCCAAAACTTGGGATATCCACAGAGCCGCGAGAACTAAGGTGACCTTCTTTCCCTGTGCTATGCACCGATGACATTCCAAATGCTCCTGCTTGAAAAGCGTCTTTTCATTGCCCACGATGCTTCTCCGGACAAGATTCGTGAAGCGCAGCTCTCGTGTTGTGGCCAGTTCTGTCGCTGGCCACAACGACGCGTACCTTCAACAAGTACCGTGGGTCGCCCAATACCAGCAGGAGTCGCAATCAAGCTCGAGCCCTGAAGCCGGTACAAGTCACGTAGGGAGCGGGCAGAGCAAAGGACGCCCCCTCATATCACCAACGATCGCTACCATCATGAAAAAAAAGAGACTTTCAGACATACCCTATATTAGCGGAGCCTAAAAAACCTGACCACTTTAGCTGGCGATCCAGGCACGTCAACATCGAAGCTAACACTCACGCCTCGTATCTTACAGCTACTGTTCAATCCTTTATCTCTTGCTTTTGCCTGAATCGTCCTGCTGAATCGCGAACTGTCAGGCACAAACGAAAGTCAAAATAACCGACAAGCTGCCTACACCTATAAATGAAATGGCGAAACTGTTGTTCGCACTCTCGGTAAAGTTAGATGCTATCAACAATAATGTAACAAACGGACTGGCAGGAATGTCTCATTCAATGGACTTTATAAATAAAAGCAGTGAGGAACTCAAAACCACTGTAAAAAACACCGGGAAATGAGTGACAGAATTGAAAGTCCCGCAGCTTCAACTAAAAAAAATTAGACGTTTACAAATCTCTGCAATGCGAAATGAGAGCGCAGCTCTTGAGGAGGAGGAGGGAAGCGTACGGCGGGGAGTGTTTGCCCCTTCTCTTCCTCCGTACCCTCTCCTCCTTCCCTCCTCCTCCCGTACTCCTCTGGCCTCGTCCTCCCCTCGTTTCCTCCTCCTCCTCCCCTTCTCTCCCCCATACTCCTCTTGGACCTCCTCCTCTCTACTCCTCCTCCTTCCCCACTCTTCCACCTCCTCTCCCCTCCTACTCTTTCTCTTCCATCCTCCTCCTTCTATCCTCCTCCGTATCTTCCCCTCCTCCTCCGTACCCTCCCCTCCTCCTCTTGCGTATCCTCCCATCCTCCTCCTACGCACAATCCCTCCTCCTTCTCCATACCCTCCCCTCCTCCCACAGTTTTTCTGCTAAATTAAGCTTAAAAATTGAGGTCACGTGACCTGAACAGCAATTTAATTCCCCGCTAAATTTAGTGGTGAATTGAATTTTTTGTTGAGGTCACGTGACGTCAATTTTCCCGCTAAATCTAGCAGAGAAACTGAATTTGTTCATAAGTGACGTGACACCAAGTGATGTGACGTCATTTTCCCCGCTAAATTTAGGGGGTAAACTGGATTGGTGTTGAGGTCATGTGACGTCCATTGATACTTGATGCTTGCTCATGCCGGTGGTTACCGAGGCAGTTGTGCTTCGCTCGGCGTATGGCGTGGTGGGGCGCTAATCCCCAAACTGAGCGAAACACTGGGGTGGATTTTCGATAAACTCAGTCTTGTAACCGCTTAACTTCCCGTATCGAGTAATAGCCAAGATGCGGGTGTTAGTGATCACAAAATCTCAAAAATGGTAATTTTTTGGAGCCCAATGGCAGCTGTTGTTCTGCAGAGGGAGCTCGCGCGAGCTTGCTCTGCAGAAGAGAGGTGCACATGTGGAAGACATGCACAGGCACAAGACGTGCACAAGCACAGTGGGGTGTAGCCCGAAACAACCCATTCCCTTTTGAACCCGTCCCATTTTGACCCATTCCCGAAACGACCTTCCCGTTTGAACCCGTTCCGTTTCGACCCATTCCCGAAATGACCTTCCCGTTTGAACCTGTCCCGTTTCAACCCGTTCCCGAAACGCCCTTCATATTTGAACCTGTAGCCAAGGCATCTATATTACGTTTGAATTCGTCCCGTTTGAACCCGTTGGTATAAAGCCCCACACATTTCAACCTCTTCGCGTAAAGCGTCCATCGTATTAATCCTGGTTTTATCAGTTTTTCTGCTTAAGAATATGTCCCGAAATCATGTTAATGCAATTAATGCAAACGTTTAGGCGAGCTTTTCAGTTATGTTGTGAAATATTTTTGCTTGTAAACGTATTCTTAAAATATGCAATACTTTCAGACAAGCTTCAACGAACTATATTTCTGCTTGAACCACTTAAAATGTTTCTTTCAAGATGGTCCCCAAAATGTGTAACTACGAAATGGACTATGTACACTGCGCGACAACGTTACCACGAACACGAAGTTGGCGATTTTTCGAATTTTACTTCGAAATGGTATTAGAAGGTACCAAATTTTACCGCTTAGGTTAGTGGCCCAGATAAGCACTTTCAAACACACTAATAATATTGATGGCAGTCTTGATTTTTTTTAGTCAAACAGCACAAACCAACAGTCGCTTGTTCGCGCTAACGGTTTCTCGCTCTGTACAATAACAGGAAGCTTTCGTAGACTGTTTTCTCCGTCACGCGACGCTCTCCGCAACCCGCTTCGATACCCAGAACTCTACAGTCAATGCCATCGGCGCGCAGGTGCAGTAGCGGCTTCTCCGTTGTGGAGGGCTTAGCAAAAGGGGAAACGCGGTCTACAAAAACTCCCTAATTAGAATAACGCAGGCAAGCACTTTGAGTAAGCAAAAAGAATTGTTGCCTAAGTTTTTATATCGCGACGCTATTTTAGGTTACCCAAATCGCTTGCGTGTGTATGTTATTCTAAAACTTCCTTATAGTGAACGGGATATTTTGAAAAGTGATAAATCAGACAGGCTGACGGGCGTATCATTGTGACTTCATTTTCTTACAAGTTCAAACACAAAACCGTCGCGTACACAGGCAAACATCATAAACCACAAAATGCTATCGCCTTGGTTGAGGAAGTCAAGCAGGAAAATCGCGCCATCAGAAAGGCGACACTCAAATTGTGGTAGTTCGCGGCGGTCACGTGGCCCGCACGGCACCACCATTTGCAAGCTGCTACAGCGATATCCTTGTCAAGGCCTCATCCCGTTTGATTAGGTCGATGAAGCTGTAAATGTTCGGGTGAGCCCTCCCTCACACAGCGTTTATCTTACGGTGCCATGTCTCCGAGGTCATTTCGGGAGAGGGAGAAGTGATGTGAGCAAGGAGAACAGACACTGGACACTTGAACCTAATCAACTGTTAACGAACAATACAAACGAACGGACTCCCAACTTATAACGAACGATGACCGAAGCGGGAAGGTTGTTTCGGGATAGGGCGAAATGAGAAAGGATGAAACGAAAAGGTCGTTTTGAGCCGGGTCAAAACGGGAAGGTACAAACGGGAAGGTTGTATTGGGAACGGGTCGAAACGGGAACCACCCACACAGTGCGGTCTCATCAAAAAGGCAGATTGAATGTATACGTGCTTTGGAAAACAGCGGTTGGAGACCTGAAGCCGGAGCACGCCGTAACTTAACGTGTTTTCCCACGGGCAGCAGTAACTGGTTCGATTCGCTTGAGTGGCGTGACATTGTGGCTGTCGTCCTTCGCGCTCTTCGCGTTGAGTGCTACGGTTCGCGAAGTGGGTGCTCTCGGGAAGTGATAAAGTTCAATAAAAATTCATTTTTCTTCTTACGTTTTTACACACGCTCACTTTGAGTTGAAGTTGTAACAAGCAAGTAGATGCTCTTCTGATAGGTTATTTTTAGTCATACGGGAAATTGACACGCATTACCTAAAAACTCATTAGCATTTCTACGGTACAGTTCCTGTTTGTGAACGAAAACAGTTCATTCAATGTAATGCCGAAATGCAGAAGGGTTCTATTCGTATTTTTTCTGTAGTCTAGTATGTTTTTAACTGTGTAGGATGTGTTCCCGGAACACCATTTTAGGGTGTCAGGTATGTGCTACGTAAAAAAGTGTCTCACTCACCGCGATATTTAAAGAATATCACGTTATGCTAATATCGTGCGAATATTCTAATAACTTGGACTTTCAGATTGAGTGCAACATGCACATAATCGACGCATCTGTCGAGCGTAGACTGCAGGTAAATTTTGATGTTATAAAATGGGTAAAAATGGGGATAAATAAAGGGTTTGAACTGCATTGAATTTGCATATTTGATGTGCAGTGCTCAGTAACTGCTACAACAAAATAATATTGCGTTGCGTAGTTTAGACCCTCACAATATCCACGAAATTTAGAACGGTGCGATAATCATTATCGAAGCAACGATGCATCTTGGTAAACCGCAACTTAAGCTAAAAAAAGTAAAATTTTTTATTGCGTCGCAAGATTAACGGCTTCATACGAAATCGATTCTGCGCAGAAGGTTCGTGCGATTCATTAAATGCTAAATAATTAAATGACTATTTTAACAATATTAACAATCAATCATATTACACAACCTTGTCACAACTACTTGTCTTTCGTCCTAATGAAAAGTACTAAAACACAAAACCGGCGTATATACAGACTGTTTTCCGAACCACGAGCCAAATCACTCCTGCAAAAACTGCGCATCGCAAAAAAAAAATAAATTGATACTGTAGTGGTTTCTGCCAACCTTCCAATTAAAAAACTATTAACGTTCAGTATGATTGGGTACTTAAATACTTCTCACTAATTCAATTTTAAATGTTAATTTTGAAGGTATGGTTTTTAATTAGAAACCCGACGCGAATCATCGAAAACTACAAAACCAGCTTACATTACAGTGATATGATGCACACGTTGCATTATGCGGCGTTCAGAAACAACAAATTTAATTTTGAACGCGTTTTTAGGTTTCGGTATTTTATCGGAGCTCATCTCCGCGCAAGCAGTCCCCGCTCCCGGTGGCCGAAACGTGCAACCTAAATGTATATGCGCCTCCACGCATCGCACGTAGAAGAGGCTAGATAAGAAAGCCTCCGAACTGCCACATAAAGTTCGCCTTTTTTATGTCAGTGTCAGTGTGAGGACGCACTTATACGTAGGGAATGCAGGGAGAGGAAGGTTAAGTTGTCCCGCCTCCAGCACGGGCATCCTACCTTCGACAACGTCTCGGCGTTTCCTGCCCCTTGAGCGCCTTCGCGCAGTCAAAGCACGACAGAAGTCACGAAGCGAGTGCTGGAGGTCGGGCATTTGAAAGAGACACCCCGACGCAAGGTTGGAAGACACCACCCCGTCTTCCAATCCCAATTCGTTAAACACGATAATGAACGGCGCTCGTAAGGACGGAGCACGAGTAATGAACACGGAACACACATGGGCTGACTCGAACGTTAAATGTAGGAAAAAAAACAAGAAAAAAAACCGGCAGCGATACAAACGGAAGAAGCGAAAGAATAAAGGAGATAATAAAAAAACAAAAACATGGGCATAGGATAGGGAATATGAACTTATAACCGGCAGTAAAACCCTGCTGTTCTCATTCTGTCACTCTTTATAAACCATAACTTCCGAATTTGGCAAAGTTTAACATCGTAATTAGTTTTAAATTTATTCTTGTTGCCGCAAAATATTTTGAGGTTCCTTCATAACGTTGTCTTAATTTAAATAAATTCCACAAAGACAACAAACTCTAAATATACAGGGTCTAAAAGAATAAAATCTAAGTATTACGAGGTCGTTTCACCGCAAAAATAAACTACGTGTCGCCCAACACTCGTTCTCCCCTCGATGGGGTGCGAACCAGGTCCAAAAGTTTCAGAACTGACCGTTATTTTCTCCGAAAGTTCTAGGTGATTTTCGGAAATTTTTAAATGGTAAAAAGGCGGCCCACACAGTTTGGGGGGAACAGCGCAAAGAAGACGGTGGACCAAGACGAAAAAAACACACAGACAGGGTGCAGGGTGTTTCTTCGTCTTGGTCCCACGTATATTTTGCGCTGTTCCCCCCAAACAGTATGTACCACCAACTAGTCCAACTACATGCCTTGTTGCGGCCCACACAGCTCTGGAATAGAAGAAGCTTTACGGCGCCAGTTACCAAAAACGAAAGAAGATCGGCCCCATTTTTCCATATAAGTTTTCATAAAATCCCTTGGAACTTTGAAATAATATAACGGATAGTTCTGAAACTTTTGTATCTGGTTCGGTTCGCTAGCGCTATATTTGCTAGGATAATGAGTGCTCGGCGATGCGTAGTTCATTTTTGTGGTAAAAAGAACCCACTAATTGTGTTTTACCACTCTTTTTTTTTTTTTTGAGGGAGGGATGAAAAAAGGAGCTAAGTGGCGCATACAACTTCTGGACTGAAAAGTTTGAATTGTACCCACTCATTCATCCATCTATTATGTACCCATAACACGTCATTGTATTGCAATATACTAAGTTCAATATGACAACACAGTTTGAGTAGAACTCGAGGTCAATTCCCCCGAATGTTCGGTTCTGGGCACCTAACTACTGTATTTTTCGGCACAAATACACATCCATATACTGTATTAGAACGTTACGAGTGCATACGTTAGTGTGTCGTTTTCTAAGACTCGTTGAACTAAAATTGATTCTCTAGAACGATGCTCGTCTTAAAAGGTCCTTTCCAAACTCGGAGTTGAGGATATAAAATCCAAAACAAATATATCGCCCCTGAAGGTTCTTCATCGTTTACAAACCCTCGATGGTGATAAAATTGAGGCCTGACTCGAAAATTTCAATAAAAGACGGGAATTTTTCGGGAGCTGCTGAAAACTCGTGGTGGCGAAAAAAAGTAACAGCGTCACAAACGTTGAGGAGAGGCAGAGGTACAAATAAAAACGTGATAACGAATTTGGATGCGACTCACAAATTCCGATTGCAAAAAAAAAATGAGCTGGGAACTGATAGCCGAACAAGCTTGAACGATCTCCCTCAGTAGTCACTCTATCTCTGTCAAGTTTGCACCGCAAATCGCTACGACTGCAATACAATTCGAGAAAAAACTTGAAAAAGAAGATTCATGGGAGTCAGATTGAGTTGAGGCTCACATCTCTTACACAAAGTAGTTTTTTTCCAATTTGTTTTTTGTTGCCGAAGAGTCGCAGAATTGTGTGCGAGAGAAACCAACCATCAATAATAAAAAAGTTTCCAAAGTAATCACAAAAAAGAAAGCTGCATTGAAAACGCTGTTACAATCACAAAGGTAGCAGTGCTGACGATAGTTGAATGTTCAGCGAGAAGATATTTGATTTAAATGCTACGACGACAGTCTACCCAAGTGGGGTGCCGTAAGTGTGAGCCCATCTATGCTCTGCGGAGAGCAAGCAATCGTTCCAAAATGCCTCTTTGGCGCATCGGAATGCAAGGACGAGGAGCACGCGAACCAATGACAACATGGAGAAGGCGCAGGTAAGGCACGATGACGAGGCAGTCAAGCCCGCATCGCCATTGGACCAGGTCGGGAGGAAATAAAAGCACCGGTGTGCGTTTAGGCGGTAAATCAATCGCACGAGGTACGCAGGGAGCAGACGAAATTCCACGCCGTACGGTCAGTGACATTTTGAAAAAAGGCGGGACGTGGCCTAATGTGCTATCGTTTCTCGCTTCGTCATTGGTTCTTCTGCGCTCTTATTAGCCGATGCCGCAATGTGATTGGCCGTTAAACGATAATGAGATGTCCGGTACTTTCCACTCGTCGCGCTTCTTCAGTTGTCGGTGACCGTAGCACTCGACGCCAATGAGACAGAAGCATCCTTGTGGCGGCGTAACGTCGAAAACGTCTCTTTCGGATAGTAAGCCTCCAGCCCCCTGGCTTCCGGCGTGCTTGCCGCGGCAACCGTTCGAAACTTTGAATGCGCGGGCTCGTTCGAAGAGGCGTTGTTTGAAGCTCACGAGTCGCCGAAGTGTTACCGGAGCTTCTCTTTACGAAAGTCGTGATCGACGTTTGACTCTGCGCTCGTAAGTGTTTCCTCTGGGGTAGACCATGAGTGCCGAGTCTGCCGACCACTGATCTGTGCTGCCAACTGGTGCCAAACAGAGTTGAAAAACGCTAGCGAGTGAGGCAGATTTCCGTGGCGCCGCCCAACTGCCCTGCTATCGGCTGCGCAGAGCGAATGGTGTCAAGAAAACGGCACACGTTTTCTTATCTCCCTGTCGGCCATATTTCATCTCAGCCAACGCGAAGTGATTTGCGGCTGTACATCGGTTGACTCCCGATCACTGTGCCGAGATTGTAGATTGTCTCACTACAACGGAGCCTCTTTGGTGTGCTCTTATTGTGATGATTGTTACATATTGCGTTTTTCATCTTGGCTGCACAAGTCTGGACGAACTTCTACGCATCGCACTCCTTGTTGACATTTCGCTGGTGCTTGAGACAAACAAACTAGAAGTCCCTGTTTGCTCTCTCCTTAGTGCACAATTTCATGTTTAACATCAGGTATCTGAAGGAGGCACCATGCACCCTGGAGTTTGTTCAGAGGTACCTAAACATACCGCATTAGAGTGTTGTTTTGTGTATTGTAGTTACATACAAAACCAAAGTGCACTTTGTTTTTTAATAGGCCCTATAACTGTTCACTAAAATTTAAGTTTCAATGAAACATTGGCCACGAGAGGTGACCCGGCCAACGTGCCCGAAAAAGTCTTCGCATAATTTTCTCCATGAGTCGTTTTCAATGCCCACAAATTTTCTTGTGAACAATGAGTGTTATGCACACATGTTTCTTCTACCTTTCGTACAGGTACTTCCATTTGATAAACCCCAGCAAAGGCAGCAAGACAGTCACATGGGGTCACACCAAGGATAACGGCATTCCTGCTCGAGTCCCGAGTCTTGTCAACGAACTTCACTGAACAAAATGGTACAATCCCTTTCCTTAAATTTTCCCTCTGAAATGTGTGCTGTTGATGTATTTGTTTTTGTAAAAAGGGTAGTACAACATTTAAACACCCGAAAGTTTCTAAATGGTCTTTGTACCAAAAAATAGGGTGTTTTAGGAAACTTAATTCAAGGGCAGTGGTGCTCCGAGTTTAAGCCCACCTGGAGACGTTTTTTCTTTTTTTTTGCCTTTTTAGTACAGATATATCTATGCCTTTTTTAAGTTTTAAAGTAGAGACGAGTAATTTACACACCAATTCATATTCAGAAGCGCTTTTATTCACACTCTGTGGCATCCTAGCGCTTGCAATAGCTTCTCGGTGAGCTATTGCAAGCTCTGAAAAGGGAGGGGCATCTTCCACCTTTTGCAGGCTGTAAAGCTGTGGCTTGCACCGCACTAGCAGGTCGCACCTCGCTCACCGGCTTCATCACGAAGCATAAGTGCTGCATGAGTCGCACCACACCGTAAGGCCATATACTGTTAGGTCGCACGACCTGGGACCATTCCTTACTGCACTCGGCTATGGTATGGTGGCATGGTCGAGGCATGAAGCAGGGGTAAAACTTGGAAATGCTGATCTTCGTCACATTTGAAACACATGTTTCATTACTTTTGTGCTGAGTTGTGAGCATTTAAAAGGTGAGAAAGCAAGCAGCAGCGACACCAAGAAAACAAAATTGAAAACCGCTCTCACCGAGAAACTATTACGAGCACTAGGAAGGCACAGAGTATACTTAATACGCCTTTAAAGGTGAACTAGCGTATAAATTATGTGCTTGTGCCTCAAGAATAAAAGAAAACAAGTTAAATATAATAATAACGATAAAAATATACACCAGGGGAACTTAAACCAGAACTACACAGTCTGTAAGTTCGAAATTTGACACCTCGAACAACTCGGCAACCAGCCCAATCTTATTTCCAGGTCGTTTATTGCGGTGTAGGAATTTCGTTTGCAGCTGTCGGCTGCAAGAGAGATTGCCTTATTTTCATTTACTTAACTATTCCCACCAAATATGACAAGTGATCAAAAATAGAAGCTCGTCTGTCGGCCGAGGCACTATACTTGCATCAAGGCAAACTACAGGTTTTCCCGCTCATTTTAATCCAAGCGACGACCAATTTAATCCCGGGGTCACTCAATTTAATTCAAGCGCCATACAATTTAATCCAAGCGCCACACAATTTAATCCCGGGGTCAGTGAATTTAATCCACAATATATATATGCACTTATTTTGGTCAGTGGTCGTGTTTTCGCTTACACATTTGGTAACTTAGAACGATTGTTTATATAATTAGGACTTTTAGGGAACAATTGATAATTTTATTACTAATGTGATTACTTTGAGTTACTAGTCCAACTATTGACTATGTTGGTTACTCTTTTTAGAGCGCAGGTCTTAGGCACCCGTTTCCGGCTTGAGTGGCGTCGGCGTCGCCGTCGCCGTCGGCGTAACCACGCGGTGCATGATGGGTAAATTCCCCCGCTAAAATTAGCGGAAAAATTTCCCCGCTAAACCGAGCGGAAAATTTTCCCCGCTAAAGTTAGCGGAAAATTTTCCCCGCTAAAATTAGTGGAAAATTTTCCGCGCTAAATATAGCGGAAAGTTTTCCCCGCTATATTTAGCGGAAAATTTCCCCCGCTAAATCTAGCGGAAAATCTTCCCAGCTAGATTTAGCAGAAAATTTGCCCCGATAAGTCTAGCGGAAAATTATCCCCGCTACATTTAGCGGAAAATTTTCCCAGCTAAATCTAGCGGACAGCTTTTCCCACTATATTTAAGTTTCCCGGCTAAATCTAGCGGAAAATTTTTCCAGCTAGATTTAGCGGAAAAATTTCCCCGCTGAATCTAGCGCAAAATTTTTCCCGCTGTATTTAGGTTTCCCCGCTTAATTTAGCAGAAACATTTCCCAGCTATATTAAACAGAAAATGTTCCCCGCTAAATCTAGCGGAAAATTTTCCCCGCTACATCTAGCGGAAACTTGTTCCCACTATAATTAGGTTTACCTTCTAAATGTAGCAAAAACTTTTCCCAGCTAGATTTAGCGGAAAAGTTTCCCCGCGAAGTTTAGTGGAAAATTTTCCCCACTAAATCTAGCGGAAAATTTTTCCCACTATATTTAGGTTTCCCTGCTAAATGTAGCAAAAAAATTTCCCAGCTAGATTTAGCGGAAAATTTTCCTCCCTAAAACTAGCAGAAAATTTTTCCCACTATAATTAGCTAAATCTAGCAAAAAATTTCCCAGCTAGATTTAGCGGAAAATTTTCCCCGCTAAGACTAGCGGACAATTTCCCCCTCCTAAATCTAGCGGAAAATATTTCCCACTATATTTAGGTTTCCCTGCTAAATGTAGCAAAAACTTTTCCCAGCTAGATTTAGTGGAAAATGTTCCCCACTAAATCTAGCGGAAAATTTTCCCCGCTAAATCTAGCGGAAACTTTTTCCCACTATAATTATGTTTCCCTGCTAATTGTAGCAAAATCCTTTCCCAGCTAGATTTAGCGGAAAATTTTCCCCGCGAAGTTTAGCGGAACATTTTCCCCACTAAATCTAGCGGAAAATTTTTCCACTATATTTAGGTTTCCCTGCTAAATATACCAAAAAAATTTCCCAGCTAGATTTAGCGGACAATTTTCCTTACTAAAACTAGCAGAAAATTTTTCCCACTATAATTAGCTAAATCTAGCAAAAAATTTTCCCAGCTAGATTTAGCGGAAAAGTTTCCCCGCTAAGTCTACCGGACAATTTCCCCCCCTAAATCTAGCGGAAAATATTTCCCACTATATTTAGGTTTCCCTGCTAAATCAAGCAAAAAAGTTTCCCAGCTAGATCTAGCGGAAAATGTTCCCCGCTAAATCTAGCGGAAAATTTTCCCCGCTAAATTTAGCGGAAAATTTTCCTGCTATATCTAATGGAAAATTTTTCCCGCTATATTTAAGTTTCCCCGCTAAATCTAGCGGAAAGTTTTCCTCACTAAATCTAGCGGAAAATTTTCCCCGCTAGATTCAGCTGAAAATTTGCCGCTGTAAGTCTAGCGGAAAATTTTCCCTGCTAAATCAAGCGTAAAAATTTCCCCGCTAAATTTAGCGGGAAACTGGCAGAAAATTTTCCCCGCTAATTTTAGCGCGAAATTTTCCTCGCTAAATTTAAGGGAAAAATTTCCTCGCAAAATCTAGAGCGAAATTTTCCCGCTAAATCTAGCGGAAAATTTTCCCCGCTAAATCTGGCGGAAAATTTTTCCCGCTAAATCTAGCATAAGGTTTCCCCGCTAAATCTAGCAAAAAAAATTTTCGCTAAATCTAGATGGGAAAATTTTCCGCTAGATTTAGCGGGGAAACTAAAATATACTGGGGAAAAATTTCCGCTAGATTTAGTAGGAAAGTTTTTCTGCTAAATATAGCAGGAAACATTTTCCGCTAGATTTAGCGGGGAAACCTAAATATAGCGGGAAAAAGTTTCCGCTAGATTGAGCGGGAAAAGTTCTTCGCTAAAAATAGCGGGAAAATTTTCCGCTAGATTTAGTGAGAACATTTTCCGCTAAATCTAGCTGGGAACATTTTCCGCTAGATTTAGCGGGAAAACATAAATATAGCGAAAAAAGTTTCCGCTAGATTTATCGGGAACATTTTTCGCTAAATTTAGCGGGGAAAAGTTTCCCCTAGATTTAGCGAGGAAACTTAATTATAGCAGGAAAAATGTTCCGCTAGATTTAGCGGGAAAGATTTCCGAGCAGTGAAAATTTTCGGCTAGATTTAGCGGGGAAACTTAAATATAGAGGGAAAAATTTTCCATTAGATATAGCAGGAAAATTTTTTGCTAAATTTAGCGGGGAAAAGTTTCCGCTAGATTTAGCGGGGAACATTTTCCGCTAAATCTAGCTGTGAAATTTTTTTGCTAGATTTAGCAGGGAAACCTAAATATAGTGGGAAATATTTTTCGCTAGATTTAGGGGGAAAATTGTCCGCTAGACTTAGCGGGGAAAATTTTCCGCTAAATCTAGCTGGGAAACTTTTTGCTAGATTTAGCTAATTTTAGTGGGAAAAATTTTCTGCTAGTTTTAGTGAGGAAAATTTTCCGCTAAATCTAGCTGGGAAATTTTTTTGCTACATTTAGCAGGGAAACCTAAATATAGTGGGAAAAATTTTCCGCTAGATTTAGTGGGGAAAATTTTCCGCTAAACTTCGCGGGAAACATTTTCCGCTAAATCTAGCTGGGAAAATTTTTTGCTGCATTTAGCAAGGAAACCTAATTATAGTGGGAAAAAGTTTCCACTAGATTTAGCGGGGAAAATCTTCCGCTAGATTTAGCGGGGAAAAGTTTCCGCTAGATTTAGCAGGGAACATTTTCTGCTTAATATAGCTGGGAAACTTTTCTGCTAAATTAAGCGGGGAAACCTAAATACAGCGGGAAAAATTTTTCGCCAGATTTAGCGGGGAAATTTTTCCGCTAAATCTAGCTGGAAAAATTTTCCGCTAGATTTAGCCGGGAAACTTAAATATAGTGGGAAAAACTGTCGGCTAGATTTAGCTGGGAAAATTTTCCGCTAAATATAGCGGGGATAATTTTCCCCTAGACTTAGTGGGGCAAATTTTCTGCTAAATCTAGCTGCTAAGATTTTCCGCTAGATTTAGCGGGGGAAATTTTCCGCTAAATATAGCGGGGAAAACTTTCCACTATATTTAGCGCGGAAAATTTTCCACTAAATTTAGCGGGGAAAATTTTTTGCTAGATTTAGCGGGGCAAATGTTTTGCTAGACTTAGCGGGGAAAATTTTCCGCTAACTTTAGCGGGGAAAAATTTCCGCTCGGTTTAGCGGGGAAATTTTTCCGCTAATTTTAGCGGGGGAATTTACCCATCATGCACCGCGTGGTTACGCCGACGGCGACGGCGACGCCGACGCCACTCAAGCCGGAAACGGGTGCCTAAGACCTGCGCTCTAAAAAGAGTAACCAACATAGTCAATAGTGGGACTAGTAACTCAAAGTAATCACATTAGTAATAAAATTATCAATTGTTCCCTAAAAGTCCTAATTATATAAACAATCGTTCTAAGTTACCAAATGTGTAAGCGAAAACACGACCACTGACCAAAATAAGTGCATATATATATTGTGGATTAAATTCACTGACCCCGGGATTAAATTGTATGGCGCTTGGATTAAATTGTATGGCGCTTGGATTAAATTGAGTGACCCCGGGATTAAATTGGTCGTCGCTTGGATTAAAATGAGCGGGAAAACCTGTAGCCTGGCTTGCAGGGTTTATATTTTGTTTCATCACCCGTGTAGGATTCTGTTGTCGCTCATCAGTCTGACTGCTTTTGGTGTGCAGGTATCCTTGGCAATGAACTATGCTAAATGAGGCAAAATATAAATGCTTTTTTAGCGAAGATGCATTGTTTTAGTAAAGTGACCAACACTATTTGACTAAGGTGAAACAAAGAAAGGGCATCTCCACCTGTGTCTGTTTTTATCTTTTGCAGACACTATTTTCTGCCTTTTCTGGTCTAGTATCAGGCTTTTGTGTCTCTGTCCTGAAAAGCATCTGTGTTAGACTAAGACTGAGTTATTTCGAATATGTGCAGCGATTTTTGGCAGCACGTGGCTGCCAATCAGGAACACGAGTTTGTTCTCGGCCACCAAGAGCAAATATTTTCAAAGCTATGAGGTCGGACCGGGGATCAGAAGGGAGGGAAGTGGGTGGGAGGTCAAATAAGGGCTGAGTGTGGTGGGTATGGTTGTCAGCCAAGAGGTTTGAAGGGTCCTGGCTATGCCCCTGCACCCAGTGAACTTTTATGTTGATGGTTGTGTTCTGGTGTAGTATGTGTATCTGCTGACATATTTGTAGCGTCTGGGTAACTTGTTTCAGATGCTTAATTGAATTTAGAGAGTCAGTGTATATGTGAACTTTCTTGATGTCTGGCAGACCGATGACAGATTTGATCGCGTCGTGTATGGCTTGTAGCTCTAGTAACAAGGAGTCTGGTGTGTCCGACTTGTAGTTACAGGTGGCTTGAATTTTGCGGTGTGATGGGATCACGAAGGCGACCCGTACTCTCTGCGGCAGAACAGCCGCGTCCGTGTAGACCACGCATTGGCCCTAAGGAAAGTTGGTTTCAGTGGTTGGAGCTGGCTGGTCGCTTCGGCGAAGCTTCGTTGTCTTGTTAGTGGTGATATTGGTAGAACACCACGGTGGGATGTCGTCCAATGTCACAGTCAGGTGAGGCCCTCCGTAGAAGTAGGAATAAAAAGCTGCTGCCGGCGGAATGTGCTTGCTTTTGAGTATTCTTGCTTGTTTGCGCTGGTTCACCAGCTCCGTGAGAGTATTGAGCTGATCCTGCTCTTGGAGTGTTGGAATCGGGGTAAGGCGAGGGAGTGCCGTGGTTGCTCTCATGGCGTCTCTATTCACCACCTCAAGTCTTGCCCATTGTTGAGAGGTCAGTCGTTGGAACTGAACCTGGTAGACAAGACGTGGTTGGAGAACAGAGCGCACGAGGCGGCGTGCCACCTCAGTCCGGGCTCCGCCACTCTTTGGTGCGATTCTGTGAATGAAGTGCAGAGTTGTTACCGACGAGTTTTTAGCCTTTTGGAGCCAGTGGGTACCAGAGCCAGACTAATGGATATCAAGCCCAAGCACCCTCAGTTCTTCAGTTTCAGGTATAGTCGTTGGACCGATCTTGAGATGAAAGTTATACTTAGAGGCCGATTTCCCGCGCGACGTGTTGGCCACCTGCGTATAGCAAGACTTTTGGGGAGCAATTTCAAGTCCAGCGGTCTGTGCGTGCGCATGAAGGACATCAAGAGCTTCCTGTAAAGTGTTGTCGTTGCGTGTTGAGGTCTCTGTTGGTAGACCACAGTGTGACGTCGTCTGTGTAAATAAAAAACTTTATGTTGGGGATGTCCTCTAGGCCCCATGCCAGAGGCATGAGCGGAATGCTGAAAAGCAGGGGCGCAAGGACGGAACCTTGCGGTACCCCGCGGTTTGATGTGAAGGAGCCAATTGGTTTACCGTCCACCCGTACCGAAACTTTTCCGAGAACATAAAAAGGAGTGCACCACTTTGGTTACCTGCTTAAGCAGGCCGAGGGTCTTCATGTTTCTGAGGATTATTTCGGGTTGGATGTTGTCGTATGCCTTGGCAATGTCGTTTGGAACCACTGTTCGCCATAAATGGCTGTGGGGCGACAAATGTAAAACTTCATTCGGCAGGATGGCCATGCCGTCCTCCATCCCCAAGTTTGCTCTAAATCAGATTTGAGTGGGATGGTGTTTCTTGCGGTATTCTAGCCACCACGATAGACGAGTAGCCAGCATTCTCTCAAACAGCTTGCAGACCGTTGGTGTGAAGAAACCTGCCGACTTGGGAACCTGCCCTAAGTGTCCGGCCCCTGTCGCTACGGCGGATGCTGATCATCTGCTGTGGCTCTGCTCCGGGACCAAGACCACCCGTGTGAAGATACTTAGCGAGGCCGGACTAAAGGGTCACTAGCTGTCACGATTGTGAACCGGAGAAGGAAAGAGAAGAAGACGAGAAGGAGACCGAGGCGTAATGTGGGAAAAAGGAAAAAAAGAAGAGGTGTGGAACGAGCATCGAGAGGAACGAGACAGCACTGGTCCGGTGAACAGCACGGCGACTTCGGCTACGCTCCGGAGGAAGCCCACCCGAGGCCCGCTCCCGGGAGTCCACCGTTAACCAACGGGGCGACTTCAGCTACGCTCCGGAGGAAGCCCACCCGAGGCCCGCTCCCGGGAGTCAACCGTTAACCAACGGGGCGACTTCGGCTACGCTCCGGAGGAAGCCCACCCGCGGCCCGCTCCCGGGAATCTACCGTGATCAACCCACGAGGCGTCCTTCGTCAGAGCGGCAAGATGATGTTCTTCCCCAAGGAGAGAGACCTGGGAGCGCACCTGAGCAGGGACACTTCAAGGTCGTGAGTGTTCGGGGTGGAGACTTGGGACTAGGGGACTAAGACAATACTGTGCCGCACGGTTTCTTATGCCTTTCGCTTTGTTTATTTATGTAAATACATGTACATACGTTGAAATTTCGTAACCTGTTCGTCCTGGTCCTCTGATTTCGGGGTCCGTCTCGGTTGAACGTGACAAATTGGCGAGCCTGCCAGGATTTCTTTTTTCCATCAAATTTTGCTTGAATCACGTCGACCGGGACACCTAGGGATCTGTGAAACCGGACGTAACAGTATGGAAAACGAAAGATTGATCGCGGCCGGGGAAAAGTTAGGTTATGTAGGGGAAGAATTGAAGAAATGGGTTGAGGATGAAAAGGCTAGTGCTCGAGAAGAAAGGGCAAGGGCAAGACAGGAACGGGAGTTGGAGGGAGCACTGTTGGAAAAAGAACGAGAGGTTCTACAACTTAGACTGGCGGTACAGGAAGGAGCGGCGTCGAGTCGCGAAAGGGTCCGAGGCGATGGGGAAGGTGCGACGCCAGGACACGGACACCAATTTAGTCCTCACAAGTTGATTCCCCAATTTAATGAAGACCGAGACGATTTAGATGCGTATCTACAGCGTTTCGAACGCACCGCGATGGGTCTTGACTGGCCCCAGCAAAAGTGGGCCACGACGTTGAGTCTTTGCTTGTCCGGGGAAGCACTGACGGTAGTTGGCCGCCTGTCCCCAGCAGACGCGCTAGATTACGCGAAAGTCAAGCTTGCACTCATGCAAAGATTCAGGTACACTAAAGAAGGCTACAGGGAAAGGTTTCGCGAAGCTAAACCGGAAAACGGAGAAACGAGGAGGCAGTTCGCCGCCCGGCTTGCGGGGTATTTCGACAGGTGGATCGAGATCGCTGGAGTGGAGCGGACATTCGCGGCCCTCCGAGACAGCGTATTAGTGGAGCAGTTCTTACTCAGTTGCTCTAGCCGTTTGTCTGTATTTCTACGTGAACGAGACTGCAAAACCTTAGATGAGGTAGCATCCAAAGCGGATCTATATCTAGAGGCCCAGTTGCAAACAGGGGCGAGCAGGCCGAAGATGGAGGACTGCACCAAGAAGTCGAGTGCTGGAGAGACAGACAAAGCGACGAGCGGTGCAAGCAGAAAAACCATCCGATGCTTCCTCTGTAATAAGGTCGGCCACAAGGCAGAAAATTGCAAGAACCGCCCGCCTACATTCAAAAAGCTGACGTGCTGGAACTGTGGAAGACCCGGACATCGAGCCGAGAATTGTGGGACGAGACAAAACGATCGACCTCAAGCGTCCTGCGTATTAGCTGAGCAAAGCGACGGCAGTGCTGCCGAGTTTGATGAAGCCTATGTCACGCTTCAGAACGGCGCCAAGATCCCAGTGATCAACGCGGCCGTAGGACGAGCTCCAAAGTTTCTGGCGGAAAACATGCCGGTAGTGGAGGGACGGCTAGGTGACCGCAAAATAACGGTTTTGAGGGACACCGGTTGTAATACGGTCGTTGTACGAAAGGAGATGGTTCACCCTGAGGAATTTACCGGGAAGTCAAGTCCAGTCTATCTGTTGGATAGGACCGTGAGGTATGTGCCCGAAGCGGAGATCAGGGTGAGGACACCATACTTCACCGGAAGGGTAAGGGCGAAGTGTGTTAGTAACCCGCTGTACGATCTTGTGCTCGGTAACGTGCCGATGGTGCGAGGCGTTAATGATCCGGACCCGAAGTGGAACGAAATGGAGGAGGCGAGTCCAGCTGGAACATTGGACATGCAGACGTCCATAAAACAAAACCAGGAGGCAAGCCAAGAAAAAAGCGCGGAACGAGCTCGCAAGGGCTCTTCCGAATCATTGCCGGAGAACACCCCAAGCTCGGGACAACGCGAGGGCGAGCCCATGCTCATCGCGAACGCGACAGAGACAGGAAAGAACAAAGGTCAATCCAAAGAACCGCGAGCCGAACTGAGGGTACCGCAGGTTTCGCCACTGGAAGCGACAGCCGAAGAGATGCTCAAGGAGCAAGAAAACGACAAGAGCCTCGAGAAATGTTTCCACAACATCGGTAAGATCTTTCCTAAGCATGGAGGAAGAACCAAGCGAAAGTTCTTTATAAGAAACAAGTTGTTGTATAGGAGTGTCATCTACAGCTCCGGAAGAAAAACGGATCAGCTGGTGCTTCCCGAGAAGTTCAGACGAACCGTGGTAGCCCTGGCCCACGATAGCATAATGTCGGGTCACCAGGGGATAAACAACACGATAGGGCTGGTCGCAGAAGAATTTTTCTGGCCCGGAATGCAGAGTGAGATACGAAGATACGTGCGATCTTGCGACATTTGCCAGCGCACCGTGCCTAAAGGAAGAGTGGGTAAGGCACCCTTGGGGACCATGCCAACCATAGCGACGCCCTTCCAAAGGATTGCCATAGACATCATTGGCCCCATTACGCCGAAGTCGGATTCGGGAAAGAGATACATCCTGACCATGGTGGACGTAGCCACTCGCTACCCGGACGCGGTAGCTTTGCAAAGCACTGGTACCCCAGAGGTGGCGGAGGCGTTGATGGACATGTTCGCCCGATATGGCGTACCGGAAGAGATCCTCAGTGATCGAGGATCAAATTTTACATCGGACCTTATGAAGGAGGTGGGCCGTCTGTTGTCAATGAGACACCTCCTAACGACCCCCTATCATCCTATGTGCAACGGCCTTGTGGAAAGGTTCAATGGCACATTAAAACAAATGCTCAGACGAATGTGCCAGGAGAGACCTAAAGACTGGGACCGGTACTTGCCCGCTCTACTGTTTGCGTACCGAGAAGTACCACAGTCCAGCTTAAAATTCTCTCCATTCGAACTCTTGTATGGGAGAAGAGTACGAGGACCGTTAGCCATCCTAAGAGAAGTCTGGTCCAACGAAGCAATGAAGAAAGAAACAAAGACTTCGTATGGATACGTTTTAGAGTTGAGGGAGAAGCTCGAAGAAACATGTGAGCTGGCCCATCGATGTCTGGAGGTAGCGAAAGAAAAATATAAGGGAAATTACGACCATAAGCGGGTCAAGCGTGAAATGAAGGCTGGAGATAGGGCACTAATACTTCTTCCAAGTGATAACAACAAGATGCTTATGCAGTGGAAGGGCCCGTTTGAGGTCACTGCCCGAAAAAACGAAGTAGATTATGAGCTTGAGATTGGAGGAAGGAGCAAAGTATTCCACGTGAATATGCTTAAGAAGTACGAGGAGAGGGAAGAGAGCGAACAAGTCGGCCTAAGCTGTGGGTTGGCCGTAAAAGTCGACGAGGATAGTGACGTCATCATCGAAGGAGGTGAGGACGAAGTTCCAATGCTCTCCCTGACAAAACAGCAAGACAAACGAGACGTGGTAGTCCATACCGGTTTAGACAGAGAGAAAAGACAACAAGTGTTTGACTTGATCAGTGAATACGAAGAGATCTTTTCAGATCTACCGGGAAGGACGAACTTGATGACATGCGACCTCAAGTTGACCACCGAAACGCCGGTACACATCAAACAGTATCCACTACCATTGAAAGTACATAAGCTAGTGGAGGAAGAGATCACCGCGATGTTGAAGATGGGGGTTATCGAAAGATCGACGTCACCGTATAATGCTCCTATGGTAATGGTGAGAAAACCGGACGGTTCGAACCGGTTCTGCATAGATTTCAGGCGTCTAAACCAGGTGTTGGTGTCCGATGCTGAACCCATACCAAGGCTAGACGTAACGTTTGCGAATGTGGGATGCAAAAAGTTCTTCTCAAAACTTGATTTGACCAGAGGCTATTGGCAAATACCCATGGAGGAAGTGTCAAAAGCCAAGACCGCCTTTTCGTCATCAAGTGGATTGTATCAATTTAAGTTCATGCCGTTCGGGCTGAAAACGGCAGCAGCCACTTTCACTAAGTTGATGCGGAAGCTTCTGGAGGGTATCCCCGACGCACATCATTACATCGACGATGTACTGGTAGCAACAGATTCGTGGAAGCAACACCTCGACACGCTGAGAGAAATATTTGACAGGTTGCGCGCCGCCGGCATTACAATAAAGCCGAGGAAGTGTGAAATGGGATTCCGACAGATAAGCTTTTTGGGGCACCGAATAGGATTGGGGCTTATCGCACCCAGGCAAGAGATCCTTACGCGGATACAAGACGCACCCAGACCAACGACGAAACGTCAGGTTAGGTCATTTTTGGGGCTGACAGGATTTTACCGAGAATTTATACCAAACTACGCGGGAGTAGCGGCTCCTCTGACAAACCTGACGAAGAAGGGAGCAAGTAATGAGGTTGAGTGGGGTGAGGAGCATGAAGCAGCCTTCTCGCTCCTGAAGCAGTCGTTAGCCGAGCCACCCATCTTGCTGGCTCCAAATGTAGAGAAGGGATTCACCTTGCGCACTGATGCTTCTGACACGAGCTTAGGGGCGGTATTACTGCAAGAGAGAGACGGGGTATGGCATCCCGTAGCTTACGCGAGTCGTAGACTCAGCAAGGCAGAGAAGAACTTTGCGACCGTAGAAAGAGAATGCTTAGCACTGGTGTGGGCGGTGGAGAGGTTCAAGATTTATTTGTACGGCCAACACTTTCGGGTACAGACGGACCACCAGCCGCTTGAGTTCATCAACAAGGCTAAACACAACAACAGTCGCATCATGAGGTGGAGTATGAAGCTGCAGGACTACAGCTTCCACATAGAGTACATAAAAGGAAAAGATAACGTCGGCGCCGATTACTTGAGCCGGATATAAACGTGTAATTAACAGAGGGTATGTAATGGTAGGAAAACAGCGTTTCCCAGTGTTTCAGTTTGATTAGTTTTCTTTCTTTTTGCTGAGGACGAGTCACAATGTCCCTTCAGGGTTAATTGAGTAGGGCAATCGCAGATCGATTGAGTAGCGGTGTTTTGAGGTTCGGGGGGAGGCATGGAAATCTCGTGGCGCTATACACGTGCTGGTTTCTGTTGATAAACAGTGTGGGGTTAATACAGTGCCAAGAGTGTGGTGATATGTTGTGCATGCGGATGCTACGACGACAAGCCGTGTGCGGTGAGTGAAACGATACCAGAAGGGTTCTGCTGTACGCGCCATGACAGCTGAGAAAAGACACCCCGGGAAAGGACACGCAAGTGTAAACGAAGAGGAAGAAAATTCACAAGATGAATTTCTCGAACGTTGGGGGCATTGTCACGATTGTGAACCGGAGAAGGAAAGAGAAGAAGACGAGAAGGAGACCGAGGCGTAATGTGGGAAAAAGGAAAAAAGAAGAGGTGTGGAACGAGCATCGAGAGGAACGAGACAGCACTGGTCCGGTGAACAGCACGGCGACTTCGGCTACGCTCCGGAGGAAGCACACCCGAGGCCCGCTCCCGGGAGTCCACCGTTAACCAACGGGGCGACTTCAGCTACGCTCCGGAGGAAGCCCACCCGAGGCCCGCTCCCGGGAGTCAACCGTTAACCAACGGGGCGACTTCGGCTACGCTCCGGAGGAAGCCCACCCGCGGCCCGCTCCCGGGAATCTACCGTGATCAACCCACGAGGCGTCCTTCGTCAGAGCGGCAAGATGATGTTCTTCCCCAAGGAGAGAGACCTGGGAGCGCACCTGAGCAGGGACACTTCAAGGTCGTGAGTGTTCGGGGTGGAGACTTGGGACTAGGGGACTAAGACAATACTGTGCCGCACGGTTTCTTATGCCTTTCGCTTTGTTTATTTATGTAAATACATGTACATACGTTGAAATTTCGTAACCTGTTCGTCCTGGTCCTCTGATTTCGGGGTCCGTCTCGTTGAACCCCCCCCCCCCCCCCCCATATTATGCCATGTGGCACATTTTACGAATAAAAGGGTATTTTCAAGGTGAGCTATTGCACGCCTATATGAGCTTTGTGTTCCGTTCCTTTCGTGTGCCATTTCCAATCTATAGTGGTCTTGCATTGGTATTTTGTTGTGTCTCTTCTGCAAAAACATCCTAGTTTGACTAAGACCAGGTTGGTTTTATACATGCAGGTCTTGGTGGCAAGCACCAGCCAATCAAGGCCAGAAGTTTGCTCTTTGTCGCTCATGGCAAGTGTTTTCAAGATGAGTGATTGATGCCTATCTGAGTTGTGGGTTTCATTCCTCACAGACACTCTATTCCCTGTCTTTACAGTGGTCTTGTGTCAGGCTTTTGTGTCTATGCCCGGCCAAAGCATCTGTATTAGACTAAGACTGGGTTCTTTCGGATATGTGCGGCAATTCTTGGCAGCAAGTGATTGCCAATCAGGAACACGAGTTTGCTCTCGGCCACCAAGAGCAAGTATATTCAAGGTGAGCTTTTGCCCGCCTATATGAGTTTCAGCATTCGTCAAGGAGCGCAAACTCGAAGCCCGGGGGTTCGCCATTGAAAAAATGCTGACTCAGAAGCGCATAGGAAGGAAGCTTCACAAAAGTATCCACCTGCCTCAGCAGGTGAAACCAAGACTAAAAATGTGGGTTTCATTTAAAAACAAATATTGTCCGCCAGAGTTAACTCGGGGACAGCAGGGTGCAAACAAGCCGCAGTACGAGTATACTTGGTTGCAAACTTTTGTAGGGGTAGGCGATGACTCTATGTTTTCTAAAAAATCTATTTTTTTTCTATACGTATGTGGCCGAATATTCGGCGATGGGCATTGAGTCGAGATGTTGCGGTAAAAATGTCATCCACGTGCCCGGTTCATTGCCTTGTCCCCCTAGTGAGGAGACAAGGCAGGTTTGAATCTTAAATCTCTGTTGCATTGGTGTCCCCCAGGTATATATGTATACATATATATATATGACCAAAATATGACATCGTCTTGCGCACACACTAATTGGATATCTTTCGGACAGCTTTCTCGCAGTACCCGAGATGACAGCTGGGGCTGTAATTTCGTCGTTTCAAGAGGCACGTGAGCGTTTCATATCCTGCTGTTTGATTGTGAATAAGGGGTAATGAATTCAAATCAGTATGTGGGTATTTGTTTGTTTACTACGTGGGTGAACGACACACTGAACCTTGATTGAGGCTTCTAACCTAGTATTAACACGCTTGCTGGTGGACGTGTGTATTCTGCCCTATGATGGCAAACATTTGTAACAACTGCGAACCTGTCTTGCCAATGTAGTTGAAATATTTCCACGTAGCTACTCTAATGCCTTGCATACACACTGATATTTAACCTTTTTCCACATTTCCCATGAAGCCACCACAAGCTAGCCTCGTCCTGTTCAAGGTAAGTACTTTGTATTGCATCTTGAACACAAAACCAAGACTATAATTACGTAACATTTTCTTCCAGTTTCTTCTTGATCTTCACCTTTTAATGCATATTCAATACATGTTTTACTTGAGTCCAGTGTTTGTCTCATTATTTGACAGTTCCACTCTTTTTGTAACTTCACAAACAAAAGGAACCAAAACCTCGGCATTTCTAAGAAATGTGGCTCGGAACGGGATTTTAACATTCAGGGTAATTGCTCATTTGGATTACCAGTATTGGTATTCCCAAAACGTGCTAAATGGTTTTACCAATATCGTGACCAATGTCTATCGGCTTCAATATTGGTAATCCTAATTAGCACGTGCATATTGGAGTTGCCAATTTCCAAAATACGCTAAAATACAATAAAATACCGTTATAACTGTTTGGATCCCAATACAACATAGCACTTATTGCATCCCAATTACAATTAACTATATTTTATTGGTTTTGCAATTTCCATAATCGATATCTAATTGGACTTTTTCAATAGAGTCACCCGGCACTTTCATAAACTTTGTCCTCGCATGGTTGTCGTGTGTGTGTTCTCGCTTCTGCCCGCGCTCTGTCTGTATGTCAGCAGTCGGTGTGGTGATGGGTCTTACCTACTTCGGAATTAAAAACAGCGGGAAAAGACGAGGACCAGACAAAGATTTGACACGGACGTAGCGCTGCTTCTTTGTCTCGTCCTCGTCTTTTCGAGCTGTTTTTAATTCCGAAGTATGTACCAACTCGACCAAGCCTCAACTTTAGCATCGGTCTTATCTAGCTTCAACACAGGATTTGACCTGCGGAAGTAAAGGTACATTGAGATTTAAAAAGAAAGAAACAAAGAGGCCAATAGAGTATGTGAAATCAGAGAGGGGGCAGTGAAAAAAGGGACGTGGAAAATATCCGAGTTCCGTCCTTGCTTGCGGGGAACAGGGAAAGCCGTGCTGCCGTTTCATTTCAACGGAAATATGTCGTGTTTTGACTTCGATCCGCCGAGCGAGGGATCCGCAATTTCGCCCCTCTGCAAATAAGGGTGCAGTCCCCCTATCGCTTTTTCTGCAAACTTCTTTTTTTATGTATTTTTTTTCGCCCTCGGCCCTACTTTTCACTCTTAAGTTTCTGTGCTGTGACGATTCTAACAATTTTCGGGCTACCGATCTCATATTAAGAATACTCGCCTGCATTTTTGTTAAGCTGTTTGAAACGTATCTTAATGTGCTTCACGCCAACTGAAGAGGTAACAAGCATAAAAAAAAAATCACACGGATAGAAAAAGCGACACAAGGAAAAACTAGATGAAATAAAATCGACAATATAGAATGTAGCTTTAGGTGGCCCTGTCGTCCTATATTTTGCAGTGCTGTTCACAATATTCTTAGCATCCGCGTGGAGAAACCACGCTGGTTTCTGGATAAGGCGAAGTATACTCTGGCGCATTTATACTTTTACAATACCTCTGCTGTGGCATTAACAGAAGTGACTACAAGTGTCTTCTTCCCTGTACTTAACATTTTATACATGACAGCGTGTGTACGCTGAATCATAAATCAGAACCAATATCTGCCGTGTATGGTGATCCGTGCGGAGGTTGTCGTGTTGCGTGCTTTAAGGCACGAGACGCCAAATATGGCACACATGTTATAAATTTCTTATATTCCTTTGCGTCCCGGTGTAATTGTTTTCACAAGGGTATGTGAAAGCTCGTATTTCGCAAGCCTGACGCAAATTTTTATTAAAAAGATCCGTTTAATTACTTAAATGTGGCCTTGAGAGCAAACTAAAAACATATCTATCTATAAAAATGGGCTGCCATTTACTCTACTAAAAGTGACCATTTCTAATCCAACGTGGAATATTTTAATTGAACGGACGTCTCGTTTTTTGTTCTTTTTCTGAGTATAAGTGCTAGCAATGAGCTTGTCGGGATCAAAGAAAAGAGCGACCGGCCAGTTGGTGTTCTTTCTGTTCTGTGTCCGAGGCGTGCCAGTGTCACGCGCCACCAGCACATCAACTTTTATTTCTTTAGTAGGCTAGCACTTGGTTCTCGTAGAATCTGGGTCACTACAGATATGCCCCCCCCCCCCCGCCCCCTTTTGGAGGTTTTATATCCTTCCATTGAAGGCTCTTTTGTGCGTTGACCTGGTTCACGGGGGCGGCTTCAAGGTGTGCAGGCTTGAGGCGGTGTAGAGCAACTGTATCGTCTTTGCCGTTGATACGAAGCACAAATGTGTCGGTTTTTCTCTGAACCACAGGGAACGGTACTTGATAGTGAGGCCGTAGTGGTTTCCTGTGGTGATCTTGGCGTACAAAGACGTGTGTGGCCGTCTCTAAATCTTCGGTAACGTAGGGCGACTTGGTTTGACCTGTCCGAGTTGGAATGGGACGAAGCTTCTCGAAGACGTGCCGCAGTGTTTCAGCGTAATCTTGGGGTCTTGTTGAAGATATTGGCTCGGCCTCAAAGAAATCTGATGGTAACCTGAGGTGGGTACCGTACACGAGCTCTGCTGTGGAGCATCCAAGGTCTTCTTTGAGGGCCGTGCTGCGTATGCCAAGGAGCACGAGCTTCACTTGAAGAGCCCACTCGTTTGGGTTGCCATGTCATGTTAGTGCCGATTTTAGGTGGCGGTGAAAACGCTCCAAAAGACCGTTGGACTGCGGATGATAGGCTGTGGTCCTTAGTATTATCGTTCCGTGAATGCAGTTCATCTTTGTGAAGGGTGAGGACTCGAATTGTCGTCCGCGATCTGTGACAATCTCGGAAAGGCATCCGAATCTAGACACAAAATGCGTGTTTGTGCGGAAATCTTTTCCAGAATCCCGCACAAACACGCTGTAGCGCGTTTGTGCGGGATTCTGGAAAAGAAAGCGAGTGGCTGCCACTGACCCTTTAATGTATTGTTGGAGTACGGCTCCGACGGCGATAGCCGAGGCGTCCGTCATTATCGAGCGTCGTGCATGGGATGTTGCAGAAGGGTAGTCTCTGCCAACGCTCGTTTCGCTTCACAAAACGCTTTCTCAGCTGCTTCGTTCCAAGGAAGAGGAAAGTGGGTCGCCCGCTCTTGCCAAGGAGAAGGTCGAGTGGTTGAAGCAGCTTGGCGCAGTGTGGAATATAGCGTCAGTAGAAGTTTATGAGGCCGATGAACTGACGGAGCTCGGTGAGTGATGTTGGCCGCAAGAAGTCTTGAATAGCGCTGACTTTAGCAGGCAGGCTTTCATTCCTCGGCATTCCGCGGGAGTGTACTGATTGCATTTCGCTGGTCTGCCCTTTTATCCGCAATTTTGTCCGCCATGGCCACGCAGAGTGAATGCATCGCGTGTCTTAGGTCTTTGCCGCTAGATGGGATTGTTGCGGCGTGTTCAGAGTGTCAGCACGCCTATCATACTGGAAAGTGCTCAGGTGTGACCAGAAAGGCTCTGATGGCTCTGTCGCCAGAGAGGCGTACCGCATGGAAGTGCAATACTTGCACACTCCATGCAACCCGTCAGTCAGCCGTGGTCGACGGCCAACAGACCGCAGAGGGGGGGTCGCAACACAGCCCGCGTCACTGAGTACTCGCGAGAGGAATCTGGACAAGATAGTAGCTCAAAATGACGACATTAGCAAACGACTGATGGACGTCTTGGGCAGAATAGATTGCATCGAAAAAACTTTGGAGACTCAGGCTGGTAAAGGTGACACTATAATGGCGAAGTTAGATTACCACGGTAAAACAGTCGACGCAATAGACACCGCCATGACCAACCTGTCAGCAAAGTATGATGAACTTCTGCGAAGATTAGAGACACAGAGCGCAACAATTACAGAACTAACAAAGAGGACGGGTGAACTAGAAGCAAGGGTGGCGGAACAGAATGTTCAAATTCGAGACCTGAAAACAGCAGTAGATAACGCAGAACAGTACTCTCGGAGGAAAAACGTAGAGATCCATGGAATTGTACAGCAGCCCAACGAGAATGTATTAGAAGTTCTGAAAAACCTAGCTGCCAAACTCGACCTTCCGCAACCAGGCGTAGAGGACATAGAGGCTGCCCACCGACTCAGGGCAAGGGAAGGGAAAATAGCACCGGTTCTTATCAGGTTTGCGGAAAGAAAAACGAGGGACCTGTGGATGACGAAGCGAGTGACACTAAGAAATGAAAATATTGACATTAACGAGAATTTAACTAAAACACTGAAAGGTCTACTTTGGCAAACTAGGGAATGTGCAAGAGCAAAAGCGTACAAGTTTGTGTGGATGAAAACCGGCAAGATTTTTGTACGGCAGAAAGAAGGCGGTGGTGCCATTCGTATCGAAAGTGAAAGAGATTTAACTAAACTAACGTAGCAATGGAGAGCACTTTCGACTCGATACGCGAATGGGACCTTTATAGGGCGCGTGTGCAGACGGAAAGTAGATGCAGTAATGTAGAGCTTAGCCTTCTGCATGTAAATGTCCGAAGCTTGCGCAGGCATTGGGACGAACTTTTAGTTATATTATCTGGAAGCCTGGCATCGCTGGATGTATTCATATTGAGTGAAATTAGCGTGGACGAAAAAGCGTGCTCGGAATTCACGCTAGCTGGTTTCCACTCATATTGTCTGTGTCGTGAAGAAAAAAGGGGAGGTGGTTTATTGGTGTTTGTAAAAAACGATTGTTTTTCAGATCGGATAACCGTATCCATGGTTCACGCAGAAGTTTGCGCAGTCTCGATTCACAAATCTTTGTCTTCATACATTGTGTGCACGGTCTATCGACCGCCTCATTTAAACATAAACATGTTCTGTGAGGAATTTTCTGTCCTACTTCGCCAATTTGATAACAATCAGCATATTCTACTAGCCGGTGATTTTAATATTCATATTTCGGACGAAACAAAATGCGGAGTTTCTAATTACTTAGATGTTCTTTCTTCTTTTGGTCTAGAGAACGTAATACTAGATTACACGAGGGAAGAATATTACGGTTGTAAAATAACAAAGTCATGTATTGATCATATAATAACTAGACTTGGAAATGTGACATTAGTTCCTGCAGTGATAAAACAAAAAGTCGCGGATCCTTCCTGCATAGCTCTTGCAGTATTAGGAGAAAACCCAGCCGATCGCACGTCCAACCGTACAGTGCTTAAAACAGTCTTAGATGATAAAAAGATAGACCGTCAGATTAGCGCGTATGATTGGAATTCATTGGAAATGTATGATCATATCACCACTTACAATTTGCTCGTAAATAAATTTAAAGAGATTTATAAAACTTGATAAAAACAAAACAGCGCAAAGACAAGGACGAAGTAGAAGGAACAACAGGACACAGCGCTGTGTCCTGTTGTTCCTTCTACTTCGTCCTTGTCTTTGCGCTGTTTTGTTTTTATCATGTCTTACCAACTAGCCCAAACATCCACGTTAATCAATTATAAAACTTCTACTATGATTACAAAGATAAAAAAAGAAAACCAGAACATGTGTGGATTAATGACGAGATTTTAGAAATATGTCATCAAAAAAATAAATTATGGCAACGATGCAAGCAAATTCCCGGAGATAAAAATCTTAAAAATGAATTTCGTGCACTCCGAAATAAAGTAACAGCTAAAATTCGATTATCGAAGAAGAAGCATTACTTCAATGAATTTGCTTCAGCAGTAAATTCAAGGAAAACATGGGATCTCGTAAATGAGTTAATTGGTAGAAAAAGGAAAAATAACATTGACGATACAATAAGAAATAATTTCCCCGGTATAGACAACTACACGGAACTGTCCCAGTCCTTCAATAGCAGTTTTGTTAGTACTGTAAAAGCCTTAAAGCAGAAGATATTGCCGCATGTGAAAAAACATTCAGCTGAACAGATCGACTGCTTAAATTCGGCACACTTAGCAGAACTACACGAACAAGAATTGTTCGATATTATCAACTCAATGTCAATTACAAGGGTACCTGGGATAGATGAAATTCGTGTACGGGATTTAAAGTATAACTATCCGAAGTTAAAACTAATGCTACTGAAAATCATCAACGGCTGTCTGACAACGGGTGAAATTCCAGAAGGGCTAAAAGTATCAATAGTAAGGCCGCTTTATAAAAATGGTAATAAGAAAGAAGTTGGAAATTATAGACCCATAGCTATATTACCTGTGATCGCTCACATCCTAGAGAAATGGGTTCAAAAATGCATGAATGGATTTTGCGACAAATTTTGTTATTAAATGACGCGCAGTATAGTTTCCGAAAACAAAGAAGTACCATTTCACTACTAGAAGATTTCTCCGATTGTGTAAATGAGGCACTGGAAAATAATAAGATAGCGCTTGCCTTGTTTGTGGATTTATCTAAAGCATTCGACACATTAGACCATAAACTTTTATTACGTAAACTTGAAACGCACGGTTTCAGAGGTCCTTTTAACAGATTTTTTATAAACTACTTTACAGACAGATTTCAAATGGTCAAAATTAGTCACAACACAAGTGAAAAAGTAAGAATCGAATGTGGTGTTCCGCAGGGCAGCACCTTAGGCCCCTTGCTTTTTAATATTTATGTAAACGACCTAGGATCAATACCGTTGCAGTCTAGAATGTTTCAGTATGCCGTTGATACTGTTTTATTATTACCATATTATGACTACGAGCAAGCGGTTCCTCTTTTTCAGAGTGAGATAAACTTATTAATAGATTGGTTCTCGAGTAACGAAATTTCTCTAAATACCAATAAAACTAAGCTAGTATGTTTCCGTAACCCTCATAAGCGCATTGAACTTAAGACAAACATATATCTTCAACTTCACAAGCAAGATCAGTCCATCTGCAGATGTAAGCCATTACCATATGAGGCTTCAGTCAAATATTTAGGTATATTTTTTGATGAGCACGTACTTTGAAAACAGCAGTTAGAACATATTACTAGAAAGCTCCGTTTGGTATCCGCGTATATATACAAACTAAAAAGTGCATGCGGTGTAAAATTACGGCAGTCTATTTTCAGAGCACTAGGAGAGTCAATCTTACGGTATGGAATAACGATATACGGGAATTGTTCAGGGTACAAAAGAAAGGGAATTGATAGGGTCATAAAACATATTGCGAATAACATTTCATATGGCTCAGTCCATGATGGCTTGGAACTGGAAGAAAAAATGAAGACACTAGGCATACTCTCATTCAACAATTTTATAAATATGTAGCAATAACAAGTAATTATTATAAAAATGATTTTAAATACGAGGTTCAGAAAATAAATCTAAGGCGTACAGAAAGGTTTATCTTGCCGAAAGTTCTAACAAATTACGGTAAAAAAGAAAGGAAATATTACATCCCTGCATTATTTAACGCGTTGCCTGAAACTTTAAGTAATTTAACATCCATTCGCGCGGTGAAACTAAACGTCAAAGAATGGTGTCAAACGCTCGCTGGTAATACCTGCGGATAAAAAGTTGTAATTGTTTACATAGTGCACAGTTATTCCTTATGTGTAATGATGTATGCAGTGTTTTGTTGGCTGCCTGGACCCACAAACAAGCATTTCTGCTTTCGTGGGCCAGTTCGCTATCTTGTGTAAATTTTCTTTTCAGTAAATAAAAATTATTATTATTATTATTATTATTTAGACGGTGGCCGAGAACGTCTAGTTCGGGCACTCGAAACTCGCTCTTTGTGGCGTTGATGATGATGCCATGTTTGGCGAGCCGTTCGAAGCGAAGTCGGAGATGGGTGGTGTGCTCTTCTGCAGTAGAGCTCGCGAACAGTAGGTCGTCGACATAGGAGTATACGAAGGGCAAGCCTCGAGTCACAGCGTAAATGAATCGTTGGAATAATTGCGCCACATTACTAAGGCTGAAAGGCATGCGGAGGAATTCAAATAAGCCAAACGGCGTTGTGACGGCTGTCTTGGGGATGTCCTCTTCGGCTACCAGAATTTGGTGGTAGACTCGGGTTAGGTCAATCTTCGAGAAGATGGTAGAGCCTTGAAGACTGACCGTGAAATCTTGGATGTTGGGGAGCGGATACCGGTCTGGAACAGTGTTTTTGTTCAGAGCGCGTTAATCTCCGCATGGTCTCCAGTCCCCGTTCTTTTAGAGACCATGTGCAGCGGAGATGCCCAACTGCTGGAGGATGGTCGTGTGATTCCTAGTTCGAGCATGTGCTCGAACTCTGCCCGGGCAGTTTGGAGTTTCTCCGGCGCTAGACGACGTGGCCGAGAGAAGACTGGTGGGCCTGTTGTTGGTATGTGATGCGTGACATCATGCTCAACAGGTTTCTTCCAGTCGGGAGGTCGCGTAAGTGAGGCTAACTCGTCGAGCGGTGCTTGGAACGCTCCTTGCACTTGAGTGCAGGTGGAGACGAAAACCAGAGCTTCCGTCGTTGCGACACCTTGAACGGACAGCTGTGTAGCTGAGTCAAGGAGGCGCTTTCTATTGACGTCAACCAGCAGCGAATGGTACTTAAGAAAGTCTGCTCCGAGGATCGCCTGACGATCGTCTGCAACCA
The DNA here is from genome assembly GCA_013358835.2 of Ixodes persulcatus. Classification (NCBI taxonomy): domain Eukaryota; kingdom Metazoa; phylum Arthropoda; class Arachnida; order Ixodida; family Ixodidae; genus Ixodes; species Ixodes persulcatus. The sequence goes on along the minus strand of JABSTQ010009182.1, from coordinate 781,618 downwards.
AAATATCCACCAGAAAACTTGTCGAAGGCCAAGATTCAGTGAGGTGGAGCGTTCTGCGTAGACTGGGATGTTCGTGCCGTTCACGGCCTGTAAAAAGAAGATGGGCTTACATGAACGGTCGGCACGAGACGCACGAATGGCGCTGATCTCGGCCCCTGTGTCGACGAGTAGGCGGTTTTCGGTGGCTTGTTCTGTGATGTGCAAAAGGCGACTTTCTTGTGGGCTAGGACAGTGGCGTAGCCAGAAATATTTTTCAGGGTGTTTTACTTCCCTGGTGAGACCGGAGGAGAAGAGATGACTCCCATTTGTACTCTTTACGAACATAAGAGCATATATTTGGTTATTCCTCTGCTTTTATGAAAACAAAGACTCACTTCTTATTTTCTCTATCACCCCTGCATAAAAGAGTGCAGGAGACTCAGTACATTCATTCAGGTACTAAGAGAAAAAATTTTAATACATGAAGCACAACAATTCCTGTAGACAATGATTTGAACATAACATGGAAAATGAAAGACTGCCATATGTACAGGGTCCAAGCGAGAAAAGAAACCCTCCTTTTCGGCGCGCATAGAACAACTACGCGTCGCTGAACGGTGAACCTCCGCCAGAATGTCCCTAGCGGTCCGAACAAGATGCCAATGTTTTAGAACGTAGCATCATCGAATTCAAAAGTTATAAGGAATTTTTGAAAATCTCAATGAGAAGAAGGGGCTGTGGCCCGGAAGCGTCTCCCATTCATCTCCATGCTCGCGAGCTCCGTGAGCCGCCGTCTGCCACCAATCTCCCATTGAAATTTTTTTTATAATTACTCATAACTTTTGAATTCGGTGACGCTACGTTTTGAAACTTGATATCTTGCTCGGACAAATAGGGTTACATTCTGGCGGAGTTTCAGCGTTCGGCGATGCGTAGTTTTTTTTATTCGGGTCGAAATGGAGGGCTTAATTTTCTCGCTCGGACCCTGTACATCAAGTGCGACAATAACAGTAGATAGCTTTGGTTACTACCTCTTGGGAAATTTTCCCAGGCGATTGCTCTTATCCCGCTTTCCCGCACGGACTACGTTCAGGCGAAGCCGCCGGCGATCAACAGAAAGAAGCGAGAGGACCCTCTCTGGGCTGATATGAACTTCGCGGTGAACGTTTAAAAGCGCGAGCTCTAGCAAGCGCTGCTGTGATGTTGAGGCTCTAAGGTACGACTTCAGCCTTTGGAACGTTGAGAACGAACGTTCTGCTTCCGCGGTGCTGACGGGCATGGTGGCCAGGATCTGCAGCAAGGGAACTCGTGTTAGGACCCTCTTGGGTATTGCCATTAGTTTTCCCGGCTTGGCGGCCCAAATGCGCGCGCCCCAATTTATCACAAGCGGTAACTTCTGCACTTTTCACAGATGCTCCAAATCTTTTTGAAATCGACTGATTTAATGGTTTCTGATCATTCCAAGATTAGTGTCCTCCAAGCAGAGCAAACTAATTGTAAAGTTAAGCGTCCTAACGCTAGTTCCATGTTGCTGAAACTTACAACTGACCGCTTAAAAGAACTTGTTTTTAAGCCGTTATAAGACCGAGAGAGGAAGGTCAAGCCTACCTGATAAGTCAGTTGTCTCGTCCGACAGCAATGTGAAGCACTTCGCATTGCTCTCTTGGTTCACAATTGTGTCCTGAATGATCCTCCCACTTGCGGCGATGATCTCATTTTGAATTTGAGGGCTGAGGTGAGTCGCATTCCCAGGTCCAGATTCGATGTGCTCCCTGAGAACCTCGTCACCGCCTTGCACTTTCATACGTAGGAGTGCACGGCGCACGAAAGTTCCCATCGTTTTCAACTGGTTGGTCCTAGTTCCAGGCTGCCCGCGTCGCAGTGTCCTCTCAAAGGAATTCCTTGCCTTCCACAGACAAGAACAACGTCGATTATCGAGAGAAGCTTCTTGCGATTTTTGTCTCGTTCACGGCGATTCGCTGAGTACAACTGTTCGTGAATCAATTCTCCTTCAACTGCTTGCAGGAAGTTGCTTGCAAACAGTACGGCGGCTTTGTGGTACGGATCCGCTTCGCTGTGGGACTTGAAGGTCCCCAGCGCGCCTTGCCATCGTGTGAACGGCGTACGCACTAGAGCACCGAGCCTTTGATTACAGCCCTTTGCCGCGTTCTCTTGTCCGAAGAGCACGCAGACACATCAGAAAGCCCCTTTCTGGCATTCTGAGTACTGGAGCCAGGAATATGACTTTAGCCAGTGCGGCTGGAACTTCAGTCTCCGCTTGCTTCCAACACGGAAGATGTAGTTAGCGCCGATGTGCATGCATTCAATAGCAGCTTTCGCCTTGTCTCATCATTCTTGAGTTCTGAATTCATTGGGCTAGATGTGATATAAAGTCCGATGTCGTTTTCAGGATCATTGCTCTCACTCAGGCAGGGGGATGGGGGTATCTGACCTGAAGGTGTCGGCTCTGCTAGAGACTTTGATGGTGCGCTTGACGTAGTAGCTGATTTTTCTTTCTTGTTAAAAAAAGTCGTCTATGGTCAGCTTGACTCGTTTAGGCGTGCTCATTTTCAGAACAGGCACATGGCATCGAGGCACACGGAACACGCACTTAAAATAAGTGACTAAAATTACACGAACGTTGGTTAATCCACTCAGCTGCGCAGGTTCGTCATCCTCTTAGGACCAACGCCTCCTCTACTTTATAACTTATAAGCCTGTCAGTGGACTCGCTCCCGCACCGCACCTGGAGGTGGAAGCGGGTTCTCGCGTAGAGCGACCCCTCCTCCGGCGTTCCAAGGGCACGACTTCCGCTGACAACCTTGAGCCACGATTATCTGCCCCGGTAGATAGGGTGAATGGCTTCACCCGTAACGTCGACGAAAGAGGGAAAAGAGCTCTCATCGATACCTCCTTCAGGCGTCCGGCGCTAAAGAGGAAGATGGACTGTCAACGATAATTGCCCGCTTATGGGCTTCCGAGGCCCTTCTCGTCCGGGTTAAGAAGGGGGATGGTATTCTCCGGGCGTTCGTGCCCTCTTGGAGTCAACATAAGCAATTACCCTGTGTGTGCGTTTGTGCGTGCTCGTAGGTGGTGCCTGAACGTTTGGGGATAACCTTCTGGGGGTCATCTCGACGTAGAATACGGAAGAATAGCCACATCTTCCGAGAATCTCCTACAAGCCATAGGCATCGGCGGAGCAATTATCCTTTTTGTGTGTTTGTGCGTGCTCATGGTCTTTCAAGACTGCGATTGAGGCAGAGGCTCAGAGAGTGAGCCGGTCTTTGGTGTCCTGCGTGGATGGCGTTATTTTTGCCTTTTGAGCCGATATGACGAGGATGCGTCCGAGCGACCTGGTGCCCGAAAGAGAGAAGGCCGCGGAAAGGGGGGGGGGGGGGTGTTTGGTCGAAATTTCGAGGAGTGTTCTGACACCCCAACACCCCCCCTGGCTACGCCACTGGGCTAGGACCGCTCGTCGCCTCTAGCGGTCGGCCGGCCGGTTTTCCGGCCACGCGCAGGGGCGCTGGCAGCAGCGCGCGTCGGGACCGAAGCGCCGGTGGTAGTAACACAAACCGGAAGAGTGGTCTCTGCCCGTGCGGTCGTTTTCAGGTCGGCGCGATGTAGAGTGCCGTCGACGGCTTGGAGAGCGCGCTGAGTCTCGACGGCTTGTTGCAGCGAGTAACACTTATTCCAAACGTTGGCAGAGCTGGTCAACGCATCCTTGTGACGCGTTTGGTATCTGGACATTTTGTGCCGTGCTAGGGGCATCGCTTGCCGGCGGTATGGTTGTGGCAGCGATGTTGCTGGTGGACGGGGTGGAGACTTCCATTACCGCTTCGGCCAACCCGGCGAGTCTCGTGAAGTTGAGGGGCGCGGCTGCTGCTAGTACCATTTGGACGTTCGGTGGGAGTCTCTCTAGAAAAAGTTCTTGGAGTAGCGCGTCGTCAATGGTACTAGCACGCTCTCCGAGAAGCTGCTTCATTCGCCGCAATCCCCGAGTTCTGCGGAGAGTAGTTGCTGCCAGCGAGTGCGTTCGGAGGCCTCGGTCCTCTGCAGCAGGGCCGCTTTTAGCTGCTCGTAGGGATTCGTGGTCAACGGGTTGGATAGCACGTCGTACACGTCATCGGCTACAGTTGGAGAAAGAGCCGATACGACATGATGGTACCTACGTTGCTGGCTTGTAATGTGTGTGAGATGGAACTGCGACTCCGCTTGCAGAAATCAGACTCGCGGGTTGCGGTGCCAGCACGGCGGGAGCCGCACCGCAACAGCCGCAACTGGAGCTGGAGTGAAAGCCGGGGTTTGGTTGTCCGTCCTGCCCGAAGTAGCAGGAACGTCCGGGTCACCACTTGTCGGGATCAAAGAAAAGAGCGACCGGCCAGTTGGTGTTCTTTCTGTTCTGTGTCCGAGGCGTGCCAGTGTCACACGCCACAAGCACATCAACTTTTATTTCTTTAGTAGGCTAGCGCTTGGTTCTCGTAGAATCTGGGTCACTACAAGCTCATCGCCTTAAGAATTTGCTTTCTCTAAATCACGTGAGCAAGACCGGAAGAGCGCGCTTTACAGGAGCGTTCCCCTTCTATCATTTATAGTCACTGATGTCGGTCTTCAATAACTTAGTGTCGGTTACTTATCTCAGAGGAGCGGGATCCTGACATCTTGCTATTAAACTATCGATGGCTACACTACTCACGCGAACGTTAGTAACCTGTGATGCTATAGTGCAGAACACTTTCGGAGTACGTGTTGTGCCATTTGAGACACGCGTGTTGTCTGTCTCATCTTAACTTCGTCCGTTACTCGATTTGAGAATGGAAGAATGCCAGCATGTAAACAACAGCTGGTAAAGGCTACGCCGACAGTTTTTATCTTAGTGCTCTAAGATGCCGTTTTTTTGTTATTTTTTGTTATCACCATCAAGTTAATCGAGCCCTGGTATGCTTGGAGGAAACTTGAGGGTCATAATCGTTCAAGTAGGGACGCTCTAGAAAAGTACTCATTAAGATATTTATGGTGCGTTTTTATATTATTTTGTAATACAAGATGATGCCGTCCATCGCAAAAAAATAGCGCGGAAACACGAGAACGGAAAATATACACACGGGAGAAGTGCTGACTATCAAGTGACGAATTTTATTAGGACGATACAAGAAACCTACCCTTCATTCTATGGCAGTGCGATCCCACGCAATCGCTTTAAATGACTATTAAAGGGAAGCTGAAGAGCTTTTCGAAAAAATAGGTTAATGGTTGATTCTGACGTCTTTGTGCCTGCTGAGTCAAAATATCACAACAGTTTGACCCAAAATAATCTCTAAATGCGAAAAAAGCGAAGAAATCAGAAGCGATCGTCCTCAGCGGCACACCATTGGCTAGTGACGCGTGACGCGCCACTACGTCATAAAAGGACCATCTCGATTCGCGTTTGCTTCGTCGCTTGCGGAAGTAGCCGGGCGCCGGGTCTTCTGCTCATGTAAATCTGGTTCGGCTTCTAATTTTTCGAAATCTTTCGGTGGATCCAAGAAAGGAATGTGTCCAGACGAACCTCGACGTGACAAAGTACGCGTTGCAGCCGTTGGCAGAGAAGGAAAATGACCCCGCAGTAATAAACGCAGACACGAGGAACCGCTTGCGCGGACGCGACATGGCCGGCTTCATAACTTCAGGAACGTACTGACTGCTACTTATTGTAACGTAAAACGTTGACAATAAACGGAGTGCTATTGACGGGACGCCTCAAGCCGGATTAGCGTGACCCTCCCCAAAACGGTCGTCAGAGGACAAGAATTCTGCACACATCGGCATTCGTGCTTGCCAGCTGCTGGACGCGTGAGCGTGCAGGCTGCATTGTTCATCGAGGCTGATGTGGTTTGAAGGGATAGTGTAATCGGCTTTGGGCGACGGGAGAGCTTCCCCTGAGATGAGACGGGTGATAAGACAGGGTCGCCGTTCTGCCACCGCCATGTCCTTGCGCACTATGCGAATAACTGCGCAGGTCCATCCTTGTGATAGCGGTAGCCTCTGCTGCGTTTAGTTTGTTTGCCACAAACTATTACGCCATTATAGTTTTAGAAAAAGCGGAGATGTGTGGCCGGCAGCCCTTAATTTGATGTCGAAATCGTGAAAGCTTCCTGGGCCTCAACATTCGCACACTTCTACCAAGATTTGTTAACTGCATCACACCACCACCAAGCATTATCATCGTCCGATCGCATTTCTACGGCACAAAGAATTGTTGCAGGACACAAACTTTATACGGAAAACATTGCGTAACTTGTAAAAAAAGAACTTAATTTTAAACAGAAGGTCACATTCTCTTGTAGTTCCAAAAAGCTCTTCTAAAGAGAATATGAACCTTTGGAAGGAAAATTTAACAAAATGTATGTTTACGTTTAAAAAATATGTGCCCTCAAATAATGTCAGCAACTGTAAAGAAAAAAACAGTTTATGCTAAAACAAGTTGCACCGTGAAAGTCGCATTATGAATTGCATGACCACTTATTAGAGCAAGCCCTCCTCTCTCAAGTGACTGGGTAGCCGAGTAGATTAAAAGCGAAAGAAAATAATCTTGGGCTACCCAAGATTGTTTTCTTTTGTTTCCAAGATTTCCCGGACCGGAGTAAGTCCGGAAAATATGGTCACCTCAACAATAGAAGAAGCCAACACTAAAACACTAATATAAGGCGGTTAACACAAGAGAGCCAGTGGAAACCCGCTATTCGGCTAAATGGTCACGGCTTTTCTAGCAAACTGCACAATTCTAATAACGTAATAGCTTTTTTCTAGAACAATCGGCCTACAATTCCTACCTAGTTACGTTTCCTCTTTGCGTGTGACTTTTAATGCGCTGAATTGCCTTCTTACCTCCAAAGATGGCCGGCAGAGCGTCGGGTTAAGGTGAGCCTTCTTCAGACCCAAACCCATACGTACATAGTTTTCATTTGCGCCGTCCGAAACACGTTTCGAACACAAAACGGTGTACTTGCTCAAAGCCACCCACCCCTTTAAAATCTCGGTTTCGAAAAATACGGTAAGCGGGAAGAACAACTGCGAATAGCGCTGTTCGTGAAAGCTGGCGGCTACACATGAGTGCGGCATCGTGCAACAGCACGAGTCAGTTGGTTTGGTGCCACAAGACTTCTGCAAACACGTGAACAAACAAGAGCACAATGAACACGTCAGGGGATTGAGTCCATAGCATGACCGGTCAACGGATAAAAGCAAGCACTATGCAGCGGCAGAACGACGACGGCTCGAAAAGACACTAGAGCTACCTACGAGGAAAGCGCGGCCAGCCGCGGCGGGGTCCCCCGCCGGTCCTTTTGTGACGCCGGCTGACGGGCTTCCTCCTCTCTCCCCTTTCCCTCTGCTTCGGAGAGGCGTGGCTACGGCGCTACTTTGAAGGCGCTTTTCCGGTTAATCCGCGCAGAAAATGACCAAAGGAATACGATATTCGTGATGGCTGAGGTCTTATTAACTAGGCTCAGATTTTTTTGTCATATTTAAAACCGCTTCAGCTTCCCTTTAATAAAAGCGCACTGACAGGGGTTAGAAAAGCTATCCCAAATCTAAAAATGTCATCTCATTATGTAGCAGTGCCAACGAAAAGTTGGCTGACACAAGAGGCTCCCATTTTTTTTATTTTGTGTGCCTCCTGTGATGATAAGATAGTTGATACCCGCTGTCGCGCTGCAGTTGACGATGCCCAGGGATGCCGCTGTTGCCCACGTTGCGCCTCTTTTTTATAGTTGATCCAAGGACGGTGACGCTTCCAGTATAACTGGTTAATATGCGTTGCATTTACACAATATTTACAATAAAGACAAAAGTGCAGTTCATTCTTCAAACTCCGCGGTCGCTGCTCAGATATATATCTCTCTCTCTCAACCTCTCATCGGCTCCCTCGACCCATTCTCAATATCTCAAATCTCTCTCGATGTTTCTCAATCCAACTCCCCCGGTCGACTCTCCCATAAACTCCTATCTCTGCTCTCTTCGGCCCCTCGCTCTCCTCCCCTCACATTCCCGTCTTTTCTTCCCGGCGCCGGGTAGGCAGCTTCCCTCTCCCTCTTCTCCAATTACCGACTCGCCCCCCGTTCCCAGGTTGTTCCCCTCTCCGCCCACTTCCGAGAAAACACATCGTGGCCAAAACCCAGTCGCCGGACGGCTTTCCCAGCTCCCGCTTGGCAACTTTGTTCGGGTCAAGCTGGTCTGTCCACGACTCAGGAGAGCGCCTTCCCGCGCCACCCGGGCTCATGACACCTCCATTATATATTTAGACAGCTGGTAATTGTGCTGAAAAATCACTTCACAACAATCAATCACAATGCATTGCACAATGAGAGAAAGCAAATCCTTTCAACGAACTTTGGCGATCTCTTAAACGGATGTTCGAACACCAGCCAGTTTGCCCACAAGTAAAAGGTATATATTAAGGATTATTCGTAGATCGTTTCTGTCGTCCCGCAACGCTCTCAGCAACCCGCTACAAGAACCGGGTCTCTTCAGTCAGGACTCAAGGCTAGCGGCGCGAAGGCGCACTAGCGTCATCTTTATTGCGTATAGCTTAGAGGAAGGAGGAAATCGGTTCAGCGAAAGCTCCCTATTCACTGCGCCAACAGTACACGGTATGAACTTTGTACCATATCTCGCGGTGCAACCCTGACTATTTGGGGTTTTTTTCTTTTTTGTTCTGCGCTCTTCCACGGTGGGGCAAATCAAGCTCAACTGGTTTCTTGCCGAAAAATCAACAAGCACTTCGTATCATGAGGCGGCCCCCGTCAACACGTGCGACATGCAGTGAACGTAAGAGCTATGGTAGCCACAGAGCTATGGTAGCCACATTTCTGTTAACCACATCCCAATCCATGCAGTCTCTTTGGGGATCTACCTGGAACTTTTTGTTTACTTTTTCGCAGGCCGAGGTGATTGCAAGGTCAGGAAGTCATCCTATTTGGTCTCGCTATTTTGGCTGAAACGCTTTACTTCATCTTACGTGTTTTCTCGCTGTTTCCACGAGGAAATCCCACCAACTCGCAAAACTATCCATTCTTCTAATTGATACTGTTACCAGAAGTGTTCATGTCCACCTTTAGCTAGCCCAATTGAAAAAATTAGTTTTCGCGAAGTCATTTCTCTCTGCACATTCCCACAAAAAGAGCATACTGGATATTATGACGCCGCGCATAACGCGCGATAACTAGTTTTTAGAAGGCAGTATATTCGAGGAGTGTAAGTTGAATAACACAGTTTTGATCCTTTCGGACATAGCGCGCGTACAAGTAAACTAATTCCAGATCACTGCTTTGTTCAAGGACGTGAATGCCTATTCAAAACACTAGGCTCGTGTAAGTAACACGCAAGGTTTACGGCGTATTTACGATTCCGCGCTTCACTTCGTTAATGCCAAAACCGGTTTCGTGATACCACGAATGCAGCATCGCTGCATACATAAAACGCTCCCCCTTTTGTTTTCTAAAAAGTAAGAAAAGCCTGAGAGGAAATAAAGGGGAAGGAAAAAAAAAAGGAAAAATGGAGGAACCACACCCGAATGGCAATTGGGACCAGCTCATTGCCGAAGCAGCTGCCTCCAGCGTGGACAATAGGGAAGTCCTTTCGCGTGCCACCACGACTCATAAAAAGCCTGCTTCCCTCGCACGCACGCACGCACGCACACACACACACACATATACAAGAAGCACACAGAGACGCTGCTTGAACAAACGCACGCACACACGCGCGCACTAAGTGCCGCACAACTCCGCGCAGGAGAGGGAAAAGAATTCCGAGGCGAAGGCCCCTCATAACGCCTCTGTTCCCCAATAACACCTTCATCGATCGCGAAGGAGAGATATGAGAGGGAAGAGAGGGAGAGGGGAAAAAGGAGAAAGAGGACAGGTGTGCCGAGGCGCGAGAGTCTCACGACGTGGTTCTGTAGCGCCACCTATTAGGTTCCACGCGTCGGACTCTCTCTGCCATCACCTACTATAAATTCCGCGACCTCCGCAGAGTGGAAAAATGTAGGAGGCGTGCGGAGAACGGAAGAGGGAAATCGTTTTGTCACCGGTGAGGAGAAGGAAAGAAAACAAGATGAAGAAGAAAGCGTCTGCTCTTCGAGTAATTTGGGCTGTGAGAAGTGGAGAGACGGAGAGGGAGGTCAAGGTGGGAGGAGGAAACGCTTTGGGCGGTTGAAAGAGGGAACTTCGAACGTCCAGAGTTGTCGTAAAACGTCAGGGGTTTCGGCTCTTTCGGGTAGAAAGAAAGAAAGGAGTACAGCACATTAAGGAGTGGAAGGGAGAGGAAAGGGGGGGGGGGGGGGGGGGTTCTAGAATCTCAGATTGTCGCTTTTGAAAATTAATGACCGGCCGCGCAGGGGAGCTCAGAGTGTTTTACCGCGTATCGGAGAACTGTAACAACATGTATGCATTAACAATTCTGTCAGAGAGGCACTCTGTCTGTTATGTTTGGAAGAAATATAAAAGGAACAAAATGCTTTAACGTTTCGCTTTTTTGGTGTTCTCGGTCTCGGGTTTTTGTAATATATAATACCTATCAAGATGGCCATTTCTTAGACGCCTTAGTAGGGGTAAGGACGCGATATCTATAAGTACATTACAAGTAATTACGAAAACTCACGACACTACAACGTATTACCGTAACAACAAAGGCAGAGAAAAAAGAAAATAAGAAAGATAAGGCGAACAAAAAAAGAAGCAACAGTTTCTTTCTTTTTTTTTTTTTTTTTTTGCAAAGCGAGGATGTCGAGAATCACAGCAGCGCTTTTCTCATATCTTGGGTGAAAAATAAAACGGATCGAAGTCATGTCTAAAAGTCGGCAGTGCAGTTGTCACCGCACGTACTGTCCAACAACGACGCGATCATGCTCTCGGTTTCAAACGTTACTTCCAACGACACCGGCCCTTTCACCAAATGATCAACAGGGCATATTCTAGCGCGCCTATTTTTCATTTACGTACAAAATCCCGAATGACGTACCGCATCCGGAACATCGGGCATGCCGGGAACAGTGAATTCCGCACCCACGTGATCATCGATCCGATGGGCATGACAAACGGCAGCCGAACGCGAAGGCAGCAGGCTCCAATATTTCATACGTCCCAGGTAAACATGCGCCTCGACGGGGATTTTCATCAGTTCTGCTGCCGTCTAATTATTTTGATCCTTTTGTTTGAGAGCTTCCCTTTTGTCGAAGCATGACCTTTCCTCTCTCTCCCTCTTCGTCCTTCCAGCCTCTTTTAATAAAAGATTTTTTTTTTTTTGCGCACGCGCTTGAGAAGTTTCACGAAGCGACCTCGAGAATAAAAGGCATTCCTTGGAACTCGAGCTTCTAAAAGTAAACTATTACGAGTAGCGTCTGATATTTATTTCTAGAATCCGTCAGGAAAAATGACGGTTTGGGATCCTAATAAAAATATGGGTACCAAGAAAATTTCCCACTGGAGAGACTGACTATACACCAACACCACTATGCGACTTCACGCCACTACGGTGGCGCTGCTGTCGGTACTGAGCATGCGCAGTGGCTTCGCCTCAGGCGAGTCTGATTTCTGCGCAGGCGCACTGCCCACGCAGAAAATGAGAAAACACCGACTTGATTGTTAGCGGTGCGTTGGTATTTAGGAATCGTCATTGCGCCAATTTGTTGGAGACTTTTCTCGCGCGATATGTAGTATCGGGAAATAGTAAAAATTGGGTGCTCTACTGTTGTCTGTAAAAGGTAAGCAGCAAAGGCCAACACCACGGCGCTCTCAGTGCCGTCTGTGAGAACCCTCTCTTTCAGAACTATTTCACGTGGCGTTTAAGGAGCACCTGCCGCCATTCTTCAACAGACTCTTGTGCCATAAAACTGCTTTACGGTCGCGTATGAAACACCACCAAATAAGCTACAATTCCGAGTGACGCCACTTAATCGATCATGTAACTTTGAATCATTCTAGCCAATTATTTGAAGCTTTAACTGAAATTGCCGGAAACGTTTTTTCGTCTTCCGTAAATGTTAGCATAGCCCGCGAATGAGAAAAACAATCGTGCCTGAGCTTCCTAACGCCATACCTAAAGCTTGCGAGGCGCATTTTCGAATCCTAACTAACGTCACTGGCGCGCACTCTTCGCGAAGCGACAATTTAGTGGCGCCCTCGAGACGCTAGGGGAATAGAGTCATAAGATTGGATAGCTGGGCGAGTTGGTGGGAGTCCATCGTAGGAAACAGCGCGAAAAACAGACGAGAACAAGAAGAAACACACGGGACGAGCGCTGACTATCAATTCAAATATTTTCATAGGAAAAGACACGAAAACGACCATTCATTCTTGGCATGCAGTGCACCCCCCGTCTGCGTATCCCGAGACAACTGATGACACGTGTTCAACGCGATAAAAAGTGACATGATGCTAGCCCAAATACAAAAACGCCACCTCGCTGTCCAGCTGTGCCAAGGACGGTTGGCTGACACAACAGGCTCCCGCCCTTTTTATTTGATATTACTATACAATCTCTCTGGACTCTTGGTCCCTGTGCTTGAACAAAACCCCGGTGTCGCTCAATCTTGGCTCACACTTACAGTCGCGACAATGCATCGCGAGATGACACTACGGACACCCCTTCAATGAACTCTGGTGCTCACTTAAACGGATGTTCAAACGGCGCCCCGTTTGACCAATATACACCCGCCCACAGTGAGAAAGGTATTTTATACACTGCTCCAACGGTGCATGATACGAGCTGTGTGCCACGTTTTACAGTGCAAACATGACTACTCGGATTTTTCCGCTTACTATAACGCCTTTCTATGGCGGGGAAAATCTGACTCAGCTTGTTTTTGACCGAAAAAACGACACTCACACCGTATCTTGCTGCAATCCCCTTGAACCCGTGTGATACACGGTGAACGTAAGGGATGGAAGCCACCTTCTTTTTGTTATTCCCTTCCCGGTCAGCTCAGTTCGTTGCTGCATTGGCCCTGAAACTCTTCTTTACTTATTCGCAGGCTGCGGTAGTCACCAGATCTAAAAAGAAACCTGCTTCTCGGAGCCTAGCTATTTGGTCTAAAACGCCCTCCTTTTTGTGCTCGCACGATTTTGATAGCGCATTCCGGACACATGACACAGCAGTACCGTTTTTCATCAGCTTTGAATGGGCGGACCGGAAATTGAGCAGAGACTTTGCGGTTCTGGGATGGTGAGACCAACATACATGCTCAGCTGTAACATCGATACTGAGACCCAGAAACTGAATCTGGTGTTCTTTGGGGTTTCGAATGTAAATTTCAGTCCTAATCCTTATTCAATGAATGTCTTTAGCGAGTTCTGGAGTGTCTGGCTAAAATCGGGTTTTTCTACGAATAGAAGATCCACGTATTTGAAAATCCTTCCAGTAAGTCCCTCTAACTTGTCTTTAAGTGCTCGATCGACATTTGCAAGAAAAATACTACTCAGTACAGGGGCAACTCTTGACCCAATGCACACTCCGGATTTTTTAATCCAAACTTTGTCTTGCCATCCAAAACAAGTGGACTTTAAATAAAATGATAGTACTTCAAGAAAATCTTCGACTGTTACACCGCATTGAGATCTGAAGGCTGTCTCATCATTCTGGTCCAAAATACATTCCTGTACGCTCCTCATGAAGTCGTCGTGAGGCATAGAATAGTATAGTACAGGTCTTCAACGTCTATGCTGAACGCACTGCAGCCTCTTGGGCTGTTTTCCTTCAGAAACTCAATGACAGCCAAGGAACTCGGGATACCAAAAGGGTGACCTATTACTAGCGAGTCAAGGTTCTTTTGTAGGTACCCAGACAATGCGTGGAGCCAGGTGCCCTTTTATGATACAATAATACGAAACGGGAAATCAGGTTTGAGCATTTTAGCCGCAACAAATACCTCCAACACGAGGCTCGTCTGTTTTTTGACACTTGCGGCCACTTTTCGGAGGTCAAGTATATTGAAGAGTTCCACAGCTTGTGCCTTAACCTATGAAGGTTTTTGGAGACTCTGTCAAAACGTTTTCTGCGCCGCCATGCTCGCTTTTTCTGAGAGCATGGATTCTGGCATAATGACAAAGAACCCCTCCTTATCTGACAGCAGTGCACGTAGCTGATGGGAAGCCAGGTACTCTATCACAGTTCCCAGCGCTCGGCTTCTCGTAAGCCTACCTTCAGTCCTTGCCAGATCGTCACGCACTCCGCTATGTATCTCTGTTGTTCTTCCTCTGGTACCTGGCGTGACACAGACATTGATATCCCCAGTTTCTCAACTTGGTTGAGGACGGGCTCGAAGCAGAACTTCAAGCCCCTTTGCAGAATCAGTTCGTGTTTTTCTGGGATCAGCTGTTTGCCTAGGACCACCACTATGCCCTCCTTGGCGTTGGTTTTCTTCTTGGTTGGTAAGGTGGGACGCACTTGATTCCACAGGACCTAGGTGTATTGGGCTGTGATGTTCGACCGTCCCCGAAATTGGTGATTCCCTCTTGGCTGTCGTCGCGTGTGGCCGCAAGTGACACGTAGGCAGTCTCATAAGAAGTGAACTTGCGATGCATTGTCACGACTGTAAGTATGAGCCAAGATTGAGTGACACCGAGGTTTTGTTCAAGCACAGGGACCAAGTGTCTAGAGAGATAGTAGAGGGATACGAAATAAAAAGGGCGGGAGCCTTTTGTGTCAGCCAACCGTCTTTGGCACTGCTGGACAGTGAGGTGGCGTTTTTGGATTTGGGCTAGCATCATGCCATTTGTTATTGCGTTTAACACGTGCCATCACGTTGCTATGAGTTGTCTCGTGATACGCTGACGGTGGGTGCACTGCAAAGAATGAATGGTCGTTTTCATGTGTTTTCCTATTAAAATATTTCAATTGATAGCCAGCGCTCGTCCCGTGTGTTTCTTCTTCGTCCTCGTCTGTATTTCGCGCTGTTTCCTACGGGGTAATAGAGTGTAAGTATATACGTAGTCGCAACTGTAGATTTTTTCAGCAAGTAAGCCTGTCCATTAACGTATGGTAGCTCCTTAATGACGCAATAAAAGATGAAACACGTTTACAACTGCCTGTAACGCCAAGTACAGCGTGGAACCGCATTTAAGGCCACATAAACTGCTGGTCTTGGTACGGAGGGTGTCAGAAAAGACTGATAAGGAAGAAAGAGAAAGGTGTGTTTTGGAGGGGGTTGACTGTTTGTCACGAAACACTCCAAAAAGGTCAACATCGCTTGTGGGGGGCACGCTGAGAAAATTGTGTCGTCTTTTCAGGAAAGTGACCTTGTTTTGCTCCAAGCAGACAAAGAGGTGGGATTTGTCGTTCTACCTCAGGACATGCAAAGGAGTAATTCTAGAAAAGTGGTTTGTAAGAACTTTAAACCGACCTCGCTCGACCCAAAAAGAATCAAGAGCGCTGCACTGAAGTTGTGCGATACTCTTGAGTTGACCAAATTAGGACAAGACATAAAGATGAGTAAGGAAGATCATCTAAAAGTTTTTTTTTTTTTTCCGTTAAAACACATAAGGATGGACTCACCCTTCCAGGCCATTTTAACTGAAAGGGGGACGTGGCAGAAACAGGTTAGCCAGTTTCTCCTGTGTCATCTTAGTACCCTAGAGCTCCGGGCCCCTTTTCTAGTCCGAAATTCGCAGGCGGTTGTGGAATACCTTAGTGCCGGCGAACACGCAGATGCAGCGGCATTCTCTATAGATGTGGAGGACCTCTTCTACTCCGTGCCTCAAGAGGGTCTCTTTGTGTCGGTGTGGGAATGTATTGATGACAACGGTGCCATCAGGTTTCAAAATGAGCGTGGCGTAGGAGTCGATAGTTTTATGGAACTACTGAAGTTTTATTTGCAGTCGACATTAATCATGTATGACGATGGTTACTATGTGCAAAAAGAAGCAATTTGCATTGGCTCATGTGTAGCGCCGGTACTTTGTGATATTGTTTTAGCTAAATGTGATCGGGTAATCAATAAAAACTTATACGAGCAGTGCGTTAACAAAGTTTTCAGATACGTTGACGATTATCTGGTAGTTACAAGAAGGTCTGAAGGTGCCTCTGAGGACAGGACTGTAAAAGCAGTATTGGATGTGTTCACTCATCATTCTGGGGGGCTAAGGTTTACCCATGAAACTACAGGATAGGGCACACCTCCAAGTTTTAGACATTAGACTAGATTTTGAAGAAAGTCACGTGCGTTGGCTTTACCAACCACGCTCTAAGAAGAGACTTCTCCCTTATGATTCCGCCCACTCTAAACTCGTAAAAAGGAGCATTGCGTCCTCTTGCTTCCAGACCGTCTTGGAAACGTCCTGCTACCATTCAATGTCAGAAAGTTTTAGGATGCAGGTACAGCGGCTGACAGATGCTGGCTTCACAGCGTCAGTTATTCTGGCAGTGGCGCAGACGTTGTTAAAAAAAAAAATTAAGGGAGGGTTAAGTTAGAAAAAAGAGAGACCCACAACCCGACCCCAGCTACTCCCTTACATTCACAAACTCTCGCCCAATTTAAAAGAGGTAGCTGGGCGGTTTGAAGTCCCCTGTTGTTTTTTCGGCACCTCGAAAGTTGGCACAACTCTGCCCTAGAATTGCAGAAAAGGCTGGGGGCAATAGCCAATGTGCCGTAAAGCACAGGAACAAGTATATTGATTGTGTGGTTGGCGTGGTATAGAGGATCCCACTAAGCTGCAGAAAAGTGTACATCGGCCAAACCTGGCCGATGCATTAATGACAGGGCACGTGAACATGGCTTGTCACTCCGGTCGACCGCTGGCGGTCGCTTGCCTCTGCATTGCGCTGCCTGTAAATGCCAGCCAAAATTCAACAACATCACCATCATCGGGAAGGGCACAAATAAAACTACCATATAATTATTGGAAGCGTATGCTATAACAAAAGAGGAGCAAGATGCATCCGTCAGCCAAACATCGGTTTTTCTTTACAAAAAAGAAATTGCCTATCTTGACACGTGCTGAAGCGATAGTACGGTTTACTTCGTTGGTGGTTTTTCAATAAATGTTTAGTTGTGAGTTCTGCGCTTGTGTCGTTCGCACCTTCCTTTCGTCCTTGTCTATTTTTGCGCGCTGTTTATTTCCTTTTGAATTAAAGCGCAGCTCTTGAGGAGGAGGAGGGACGGTACGGAGGTGAGGGTGCGCCCCTCCTCTTCCTCCTACCGTCCCTCTTCCTCTTCTACTCTCCTCCCATTTAGCGGGAAATTTTCGCTACATTTTCCACTAAACTCGGTGGAGAAAATTTCCCGCCAAATTAAGCGCTAGATTTAGCGGGAAATTATTATCGCTGAATATAGCGGGAAAATTCCCGTCTTAATTTAGCAGAAAAAGTTCCTCGCTAAAATTAGCGGGGAAGTTTTTCCGCTAAATTTAGGTGGAAAAGTTTCCGCTAAGTTTAGCGGGGATATTTTCCCTCTAAATTTAGCGCCAAAATGTTCCGCTAAATTCAGCGGGGAATTTCTTCCGCAAATCTGAGCTGGAAAAATTTCCCTCTAAATTTAGCGGAGCATTTTTTCCGCTAGATTTAGCGGGGAAATTTATCGGCTAAATCTAGCGGGGAATTTTTTTCGCTAAATTTCGTGGAAAAAATTCTCTCCGTCTCTTCCTCCTCCTCTCTCGTAACCCTCGTGACGTCACACGTGATGTCACATGTGACGTCATTATGGTAAATGTCCCATAATGCAACGCGCTGTTACCCGGACGGCGACGGTGATAGCGACGGCGACGCCGCTCAAGCCGGAAACGGGTGCCTAAGAGCTGCGCTCTAAAAAATGAGACGTGTACAATTCCCTGTAATGCTGAATTAGAGCCCAGCTATTGAGGAGGATGAGGGGAGGGTATGAAGAGGTGGCGTGGCCAGCTTTCTGGGACATGCCGGCCTAGTTCCTGACTTTCACGCCACGTGGCGTATCAACCTTGAACGGACTCTGAAACGCCGGTGCGTCGGTCCACCGCTATCTTAACCTCCTCTCTTATAGCTCGTTCCCCCTCACACCCATTCATCTTTTTACCCAGCGACCGCATTTTGGAAGAAAACGCTTCATCACGCGTCACAGGCGTAGAAGCCTATCGGTCGGAGAAAAGCGAGGTTTCGGGGGAAGTGTTACCTACTATTGTAGAGTCAGTGCTGTATTCACATCAGCTGGTACTATACGCGAACCCACACTAGATTATTTTAGCGAAGAAGTGTCGGACGCTCGACCACGTGACAACGCGCCCACCAATCGCGGCACGAGGGCGCGTTGTCTCGTGGTACTTTTATATTTCGCGTGCGTTCTTTTTAGGCCGGAAAAAAATAAGCAAGCAAAGCCTACCTAGGAACCCTAAGCCTACCATGCTTCAAACACCTCAGTCGTGTGTCTCAAGGCCGTCCACAAGTTGCAAATATATTTCGTATCGCCTTATGCGCGAGCGAAGTCAAAGCTAGAAGTGCGAGCCCAGCGCTCTGAGTGTTCCTGTTTCGCACGTGTGCCTGTGGATTGCAAGCATTATTCAAGGCAGCCTGCTTCTACTTGCACCTTTGGCTTCGCTCGCAGATAACGTGAAACGAAGTATAGATGTTTTTCGAAATTATCCAAGCCCAAGGGGCATGCTACAGTGTAATTTGATGCGACGTGCACCAGTGCGTTCTGACGTGTACACACTGATGGACGTGCGGGCAACGTGCCATTTGCTTAAAACGTTTGGTTTCAAAATTACCGCTCCAGACGGCAGCATGCAGAGCGCGTGTACCTACAAAGACAACGTGCTTCTTGATGATTGGTTAATTTTTCGAAATGTCTGTTAACTCCTTGACCTTTCAATCAATATTAGAAAAGTAGCTTACTTGTGTTCAGCATCACGGTTGATGTTATATTGCTGAACCCATTTGATATGTTCTCCCGCTGTGACGACGAACTTGAGAATAGAAGTCCGTCCTAGACGCATGATTAAAATCAGTGCTTCTGGCAAGATGCTCACAAAAAATATCCCTTGTCAACTGCAAACTAAGAATTCACTTTAGTGCCCCTTTAATCTGTGTTGGCGCTGGCTGTAAGTAACACTATTCAAAATGGTTTTTAAGAAAATTCGCCAATTCTATTTGTTTTACTAGTGGAACTTTCACGCACATGATTTAAAACACCATTTTTAATATATTGGGAAATTGGACGAAGAGGGATGTCAAGACGCACAGAACATCGTGGAATGGATGTCGAGAGTGTCAAACTGCCCTTTATATGATGTATAAGCATGTCTATGCACAGTGTAAAATTTGAATAGTTCAGTGGAAAAACTGAACGCCTGGCGGTCCGATTTGTAATGAGGGTGAGGGTGTAATGAGCCAGCGCCAACATGCACACAAGGCTACGACTCGTTATTCGCACCTCAGACCAGGTACAAGACTGACACGCCGCTCTAGAAAGCCCAGCACAGCGTAAGAAGACTAGTTCACAAACACACGCCCCGTTGGGGCCTGGGACCTTGCTAGTTTGCAGATAACTCATTCCACCAAAACACAAAACTAATCTTTATCTTTTTCTTTTTAAAGCATGTAGAATGTCGCGTTCTGCTTAAGGTTGCACGGCAATGACGCAAAAAAGAGAAACTTGGAGGACGCTTAAGCTTCGCCTTTAAGAGTGGAACGCGATTGCGTTATCGGGCCCCGTTCGCATCGCCTTCTCATTCGCTTCTCATGCTCTTGAGTCACACAACGACCTAGTTCTCATGACACAACACTCTTCGTTCCAAAGCCGTGCAAGCTGCCTTACGTGCCGTAGTGAGTAGCGTGCTGGCGCGCAACCGAAAGGACGTGGGTTCAAATCCCGCCTAAAATTGTTCAAATTTTTCTTCGTAGAAAATGAATTACTTCATAAAGTGAAATCATTTGAGACATGCGGCGATCTTTAATTCGCATTACATGTAATCTTTTTATCACTTTCATTCCACGCGTGACGTCACTTTTCACGTGAGCGTTGTGGGTTGTTTGAAATTTCCGCGCGAGGTCATGTGGCTGTGACGTCATCACCCTGTCGACCAATCCCGGGCTTTCGCGTCACGCCACCGACGTCAGCTTTTCTGCGACACGAGCTCATTAACGCTATCGCGTTAAAACACACTGGGAGCTGATTCTATTCACATGAAGACGCGCCGAAAGACGACAAGGCATTATTCCGCGGCAAGGAACTGTTCTTTTAAGCCGTCGCAGCCCTTTTGCAATAAAGCAAAACAAACTGAGTAAGGGCATACATTTATCATATCCCCGCACGGTGGTGCCGGGTATCAGTTTGTTCACTCCGCTGGTTGCGTGATAGGAAAACAACACCCAGTCGTCAGTTGATTGTGAGCGCGCATAAATGTCTATTTTATTTTACCTACATTCGGGTTCACCCATAAGCTGACAATGCGATGTAAACTACATGTTCATCGGACGAATCAATCGACTGCCTGTTATCGCTTCACCCAGAGTGTGATCACGTGTGGCAAGAACGACAGGTGACTGGTCCAGCAAGTACGTAGCTTCCACCACACTGTCAGCTTAGGAGTGTTGGCAAGGAAAAATCAATAAATGTGCCTTGAAACATCAGGACCGGCTTGCTCGAACCAGCGTCTGAGATGAGACCGTTTGAAAGAAAGAAAGCATGCCAAACATGGGGCGCGTGAGCATTTGAGACGCGACTTCACGCGCCACTCCGCTCATGCGCTAGCTGTGGCAGTGCTTTCTTTCAGACAGTCTCATCTCAGACAATGGTTCGAGCTAGGGTGCCTTAGTTCGAGCAAGCCGGCCCTGTTTTAAGGAACCTTATTATTTCGTGTTTACATGCCAAACCAACGCAGAGCATCTATACTTCGTTTCACCTTCAGTCCGAGCGCAGCGGACGCTACGAGCCATCCCAGCCAATCCAGCGCCGGGAGAGTATCACGTGACCTTGTGGTTGGGCGGAGCGACACGCGGAGCTCGAGATCACGCGATACTCCCCCGGCGCTGAATTGGCTGGGACGGCGCGTAGCATCCACTGCGCTCGGACTGAAGGTGAAACTAAGTATAGCACACCCCAGCGAAGGATTGATGATTTATTCAGAAAACCTAGGGGTATTTTGACGTGCAACCAAAATGTCGTGGAGACAAGATCGAACAGCCACGCTGCTTCATGCGTGGGGGCAACAAACAAAAATTGCGTGTTTATTATTGGTCCGAGAAGCCAAAGGCGATTATTCACGATGCGCGAAGCGTAGGAAATAAATTTGTGTCCAAGTTCTTGCATGACCAAAATAGGGGTTGGAGCGACGAGCTCGAGCCCACACAGTGGAATGTGGTTTTAATTTTTTTGTTGTGTGTACCGCAACCATTGTTCTTATCCTCCATAAAATTGAAAAGGACAATTGTGGTGACGCAACAGTCGCCATGGAAAACGAGGGACGTCTCTACAAGCAAGCCGATCTCCACGAACCAAGGCAAAGACCAGAGAAAGGAGCGCCAATACAGTAGCGAGGATCACATAAAGAAGCTTCATCAAGTCAAAGATGACACTGACGTCCCTTAAACCGACGCGGACACAAACGAGCCTAAACGTGCATCCCTTGAGAGTCGGGACCATCCTACCCGCGGTCAAACGAGGAGAGGAGAAACACACAAGGCGAGCATCCCGAAGACGGCAAAGCGGCTGGCCATATTACAGGTGGCCAGGGAAGCCACAAACAGTCACCAGCGACCCAAATCACTCATGTGCACCGATTCGCCAGAAGCCTTCAGAAAATGCACACTTTTCTATTGGCAGGGTGGCGTCACACTTCAAATTCGAAGCTTCGTGAAATAACCGAGTCGTCATAGACTGGATCTCGGGTGACGAAGGCAATCCGGGAAACAAAAGGTTGAACAACACCGCAATTGCGCAGCAGTACGGATGTACCCACTCACTCGCGGTTCCTCGAACCGCGAGAAGGTAGGCCCGGCATAGCGCGGTCTCAGACGAGGCATAGAGAGATGATCTGTTAGCCTGCAAACTCAGGCTAATCTCCCTCCTCCCACCAGATTCTCACCCAATTTCACCGGGCTAGAGCCGGTGGGAACAGGTGATTCTCAGGCGGCATCAGACCAAGACGGCTATCACCCATAATCACTCCTTTCTGGCAGACAAGGTTTTGCAAACCTACGGACCCAGACGACCTATGAATCGCCCCCAACATTGAACACTGTAGGGCGGCTCCTTATCTAGCGTGACAAAGCCATCTCGAACATTCGGCGCGGAAGCTTGGAGCGTCGGGCGTGCGGGGTGAGAATGAGTTGGAACTTTCCAGAACCAGGAAAGGGAACGAAATGATAGACGCTACACCCGGAGAAAGAATAGAGTCTATTCACATGACGTCAGACCACCGTTTAATGTCGAGTCACTACACACAAGCATGGCCGCCGAAGGCCATAGCGGTTTGCCGATAGGCGAGTTTGCTTTGCCTTCTTTTATTTTTCACCAAGCTCACGAATAAAAGTTCCGCTTTATCGCTCGGCGGCCATGTTTGTGGGTGATGACTCAGCAAGTGAATAGACCCTATGCGGAGGGCAAGTTCGTCTGCTTCTCGCGCAGGGGGTACCGGTGACGTCAGAACGCCGTGCCCTGATTGGCTGATCGCGGCCCCCCTATCTGAGCGTCGTCTGCTCCTTTGCAACGTCGTCTGCGTCTGTCTTACCTTTCCTGCGACTTTCGGAAGTGCAGAGGCGAGATTCATAAAACCATGTTACGCCGAAAGAGTGCGTAAGACAAAACGTGAGAACAAATTCGTATTCACGAAACGAAATTATCGTAAGTTTTGCTCAGGTTACGACGGAATCCTACGACGATCAACTCAGCATGGCCGACAGCGTCGCTCAGTTACTTGGTCGCGACGACCAACGGACGTTTATTTTTGTACGTGCTCTTCTCACGCGTCATGACTACAAGCAGCAAGAAAAAAAGTAAAAAGCACTTGAAATACACCACGACGAACAAGAACGCTGGATCCACAAACACCCGGGAAATGCTCCAACGGCCACGATTCCACTGACCCCGTCCAAGCGAGCTCGGCAGATAGGCCTAGCAGCGGCGCAGCGGTGCTCCGACGGTCCTTGGCCAAGACCGTCTGCCCACGACCGGCTGGCGTGCTGAATGGAATATGCCCGCGCGACCCTTGTGAACCCTTCAATCTCTTCCTCTTGTCATCGCCTCGTTTTCCGAGGCAGCGGTGACTCTCGCCGGTGAAAAAGCGGTGAATCTCCGACAGACGCAGGAAAGGTAAAGCAGCCATTGCTTTGACTAGCAGACGTAAAGCAGACGACGTTAACTGCACCAACCCGCCGACGCCGTTTAAGAGTGAGGAGTCTCGCCGCACACGCAAGGAGGGAAAAAGTATTTGGGAGGGAACTTGCGGACACTCTCGCTTCTTAGCAGACAAACCTCGGCGCCTCGGGACACCTCGCCAGCGAGTCCCTTGACTTCCCCCCTTGATGCACGTCTGCTAGTTGTTCGACAAAAACAACGTACCGCTCGAGTTATTTCGTCTCCCCTCTCTGAAAGGCGAAGTCGAGCTCGCTCGTAAAGACCTGCACTTCCGAAAGTCGCAGGAAAGGTAAGACAGACGCAGACGACGTTGCGAGCAGACGACGTTGCAAAGGAGCAGACGACGCTCAGATAGGGGGGTCGCGATCAGTCAATCAGGGCTCGGCGTTCTGACGTCACCGCTACCTCCTTTCTCATGCGCAGAAGACGAAAATGAGCCCACTTGCGAGGCGTATAGACGCGAATCTTCAAGAACCGAGTAACCGAGCGCGCGGCAATATAAGGCAAAATCGTCTGCAGTGCTCCGACCTTTCAGCCTATATAAAGAGCAGCTGGAGTCCAATACGTTGCACTGATGGGGCTCCTACGAGGCAGACGAATGCCGAATGTATGTGGAAGTAGAGCAGACGGAAGAAGCTTGAGAGGGAACAGCAGGAAGGCGGGCCTCCGCCAGTTCCAGCACCTCAAACCGACGCGGAACGTGTACGAACATGCCGAGAACGAAAGAAAAAAATTGCAAAGTCTTGGTCATGCTGACAGTGCTGAACGGCATAAAATGTGCGCGCGCAAAGATTGGCAAAGATTGACATTTTATTTGTGTATGCCGTTGCAGAGAAACATCGGACCTCCCACACTAGATAATAATAGTACACTTTAAAAGCATAAAGTACCAAATAAAGCATAACATCCCACCACGCAATACGTAACGCCAACAACGCAAAGCATGACGTCCTACCACGCAAAGCTTACACAACAGTGGACGTTTTGCAGAAATATTAGTTCGAGAGTACATGGCTAGAAGACGAGCGTCCCCTGGCCGCAGGCATGTCCACTGCGTCTTTTAATGTCGAGTCACTACACACAAGCATGACCGCTGAAGGCAAAAGCGGTTATCCGATTGGCGAGTTTGCTTTGCCTTCTTTTATTTTTTACAGAGCTCTCGAATAAAAGCGTTGCTTTATCGTGTGGCGGCCATGTTTGTGGGCGCTGACTCAGCAAGTGAATAGACTATTGTGTCGAGGTGACCTAGATCAAGCTCCCTCTAAACCACTTTTGTTTATCTTTACGATTATCTTTCACCCTGAGGTAAATACAAAAAAAGCCTTCGTCCCTCTCCTCTCGGCCAGCACGAAGAGAGAAAGGGCGACAGATTCATTTACTCTCGAACCCGTATTTCTGCAAAACGTCCATTGACACATCATATGTCAATCTTCGCCAATCTTTGCGCAGGAACATTCTGTGCCCTTCAGCTTTGTCACCATGACCAAGACTTTGCATTTTTTTCCACAGGTTCCCAGCTGAGCCGTACCTTGGCAAAACACTCAGCGGTTTGATCATTTCCATAAACGCAGGCAACTTCAGTGCCACGTACCTCAGCAACCAAGACGTATCTCGCAAAGTTCCCCGGGAATCATATTGAACAGTTACCAGGGTACATGTTTTAAGAATTTTCAGACGTCTGAGGCGTTCTCTGTAGGTTCCCAGCGGAGGCACACTTCGCCAAAAATACGTGGTTCACTGCTTCGGGGAAAGATCTTGTCAAAGGAGCCTACTTCAGCGCTACGTATCTCGGCAACCAAGACGTATCTCCCAAAGTTCCCAGGGAATCATATTGAACAGTTACCAGGGTACATGTTTTAAGAATTTTCAGACGTCTGAGGCGTTCTCTGTAGGTTCCCAGCGGAGGCGCACTTCGCCAAAAAATGCGCGGTTCACAGCTTCGGGGAGAGATCTTGTCAAAGGAGCCTACTTCAGCGCTGCGTATCTCGGCAACCAAGACGTATCTCGCAAAGTTCCCCGGGAATCATATTGAACAGTTACCAGGGTACATGTTTAAAGAACTTTCAAACGTCTGAGGTATTTTCTGTAGGTTCCCAGCAAAGGCGCACATCGCCAAAAAGTGCGCCTTTGCTGACGAGTGTAAAGTAGTCTTTCCCGTAGCACTCCTCTTCTTGTTGGAAAGATGCCTTTACGCGGCGGAAGCTACAGGTGTAATTAATTATCTCGCTGGGAACCTGGGATAATTAATATACATGAAAACTGCTTGAATATTTCGATAGCATAAATCTTCTAGAATATATACCTGCGGGAACTTATTAAAATATCGATAGTTGCTTTATTAACTCACTGAAGGTGAAAAATAAAGCGAGATTTCAATGGCAGTTTATGGGGGAAATCACTCTTATTTCCTGGGAACCTAGAGAAAGAGTGACGAAGTGGTGAAAATTTTCCTGAAGTTATCAATCACAATGATCTCAATAATTCCGGGGGAACTTTGCGTGATTTTATTCGGATCGCTAGATTCGACTGTTTTTCAGCGATATTGCACACCTACCAAGAGAGGGCGCAAGTAGATCGTGTCCCAGAATCTTGGGGTTGGTATGCCCCTCCTTCCCCTCTCCTCCTCCTCCCCTCCTTCTTGTCATCTCCTCCACCTCTCCTCCTCCTCCCTTCCTCCTCCCCCTGCCCCTGTGGAGCTACGACCATTATTTAATAACCCGAGAACTCTGGAAAGCTGTCGCTGCACCAGGACCTACTTTCGTCAATGCTGTTACATGTGACCCCAGCGTGATTAGAAAATACCTTGAGCGACGGCATAGAGAGATCGGGCGCCAGGCGCTGGGATGTCACGGGAGAGTGGATAACCAACTTGTCCAAGGTGACCTTGACTGCTCCTCGTTTGAGTCACGGGAGGCCAGCAGCAATCTGGAGTATTACGCCCGACTGCGACATACGGACGGAGATCGCTGGGCACGAAGGGTTTTTATATACATTCATTTAAAGAACCTACACACGACATGGAGGTGGCGTACCAATCGACTCGGGACAATGTACGGCGCCTTCTCTATGAGCGACGAGCCATTTACAAAGAAAGATTGGGTTGCGAAGGTGAGAGGACAGATAAACACCGGCGAGACGAGCCGGTGGCAAGCCGACATGAAAGAACATTACAGCATGCACCTGTACGCGGCTCTCAAGATCAACATCGCTGCCGTCCGCTGGTGTGGAAACACACTGGGCAGCCGACTCCTTGCCGAGGCCCGCGGTGGTGCCTTGCGCACCCGCATCTAGAGGCAGCGATACGTTGTGAACGTGACCGAAACCTTGTGCACTGCATGTGGTGAGGTGGAAGAAACTATCCAACACTTGCTCCTTGAGTGTCCGGCAATCGTACCTGCGACAGACGTCGGCACCCGCATTGAGCAGGCCCTCGGTTTTACGGAGGAGAACAAACATGTGATGTGCTCAAACAGGAAGCTCGAGGCATGGTGGAAAGTCTACTCGTGATACTTCAGAGTGACTACGAACCATTTCTCTGACGTTCTAGTTTCTTTGTTTTTTATTATCTTTCTTCTTCTTTTCTTTATTGGCATGTCTATTTTATGGACGCTCGTTAAAAGAGCAATTGCCGCCAGAAATACATACCTAAATACATTTATAGAAGCAATGAACTCTATAATATCAAAGGGTCACGTGAAGGTTTGACAACTGAAGACAAGGAACGCTTGGTGCACTTATAACATCTAGTGTTACTGCGTGAAACATCCTAATCAAATATTTTAAAAAATCGAAGAACAACAACATTATGTTTACGTTTCTGCGTTTTTGGTCTCAAGGTTTTACGGATAAAGATTAGAATCCCGAGATCGCTCGTTCTTCAAATATTATAACAATTCTGTTTAACGCAACCGCACTTTTACTCTCAGCAAAATGTATATTGTCACGAATGACGACGTGACGAAACAAAGGAATAACTGAGTAAACTGAATGTTTAATGGGGCGAACTTGTGTCCAAAAAAAAGGAAAAATAAAGATAACAACAGAGCGTCGCGGACGTCGAAAACGGCGAAGCAGCAGGATCGAACGCTGAGGCGAAACTGACTCCGGCTGGCCACGCGGAGCCCCTTTTGTACACGCGTGGGCTTCTGGAACAGTCGGCGTAGAAGGTTCGGCGTGTAGAACATTCTAAACTCGAATCGGCAACACGGTTCTCGAATTTACCAGTACATTACATTAGAGTCGACAAAAATGCGTACCCGCGGCCAGGAATCGAACTCTGGCTTTCTGCGTGAAAGGCACGCGCGACAACCGTTAGGCCCACCGTGGTTAGGCCACGAGCGCGCTGCCTACTTAGTCAGCTGCGCTCGTGGCAATATGCCAACAGACGCATGCAGTAAATTGAAAGGAGTGACACCTTAAAAAAAAATATTGTGAGGTAACAAGAAGCACAGTAGTGGCGCGCCGTGATGACTAGATCACTAGTGCGTCAAATTAGGCGACCCATCCAGCCAGGGGCCAGAGTTCTTCCCTTTTACTTCGCCGAAACCTTCCGGTCTTTAGCTACTAAATAAGGCGATTTGTTTTTATCCTTGCACTCCCTGCCCGGTGCTCTTAGGATGGGCGCTCATTAAGATATGCACTGCATTGAAAAAGAAAACCTAGGGAACGGGATATTTTGTGGCAAAGCGGAAGAAGGAAGGGAAGAGGTGAAGAGAGGATCGTGAGAAAAGAAGACTGAAGGAAGGAAAATTAAAACCGCACAATTTCATTTCGGAATTTTGTTTACACTTTATGACCTAAGATAAAAAGGAATGGGAAGAACATGAGCCAACTACATATGCAAGACCTGATATTTTCCGGTTTCAGGTTTTAGTTTTTTTTAAATATAGAAGTAAAGGGCCTGTATAAAAAAAACAATTTAATTAAGAGGAGAGGTTTTCGAGTTCACGTATTTTAATTCTTGTTGTTATTGTGTTTGTGCATGCAACAGAAGACAATTTTTGGGTTGTATACTAAAACAAAATCCTTTTGAATACACAAAAAGTGATTCATTGGGGCATGAAGAATATAATATACACGAAGGAGCACATCAGTGAGTAAGACGCGATCAATGTTACGAGTTTGCTTATATTTTCAGTAGCGTGTTCTTTAGCAGGGTGTGTTCAAGAAAATAATTTATTTCTCGCTTGAATTACAGAAGACATATTAGGATCTGAGACGGTGTTGTTCTTGTTTTTTTTCCCTCCTCCTCTCTGGGTATTTCTACTGCGATATTGTCACGAATGACAAAGTGAGGAAACAAAAAATTACTGAGGAAACTGAACCGTTTATTGGGGTGAACTTGTGCCCAAACAAAAAGTGAACAGATGATAACAACAGAGCGTCGCGGGCGTCGAAGTTGGCGTAACAAACAGCAGGATAGAGCGCAGGGACTAGACTCACTGCTGCTCGCCACCCAGACCCTTATGTACACGCGTTGGCTTCAGGAACAATCGGCGTAGAAGGTTCGACTACTAGAACATTCGTACCTCGAACAAGCAACAGGGTTCTATAAATTACCAGAACATTAAACTGAAAGCATAAATAAAACACGCGTAACTCCCAGCAATCGAACCCTGGGACTCCGCACGAAAGTCAAGCGCGGTAACCACTCGGCTACACGCTCGCTCGCTCGCCGACGCGCGTGGCATTACTCCCCCCTTTCAACATAGCATCGTCTCGATGCCACATGAAAGAGGAAAAAACAGAGCAAGGCAAACGAACTAATAGGAAAATACGGAGGCTGGCAAAACACAGTCCTATGAAGCGTTGCACGGGATCACGGTTCAGTCTTATCGTGCGTAGTACGGCTTGAGGCGCACGACGTGGACGACTTCAGGTCGTGGTGGGCCGCGTGATGCTGTTCTTGTTCCGTCGGGCATCTCTTCGTTGTTCAGCTCCCCGAGGCGACGAAGTACCTTGCATGGTCCAAAGTACCGTTTCCGCAGTTCCTCACTGAGGCCGCGGCGACGGATGGGCGTCCACGCCCACACTCTGTCTCCGGGCTGAAAGTGGACGTCCCTGCAAAGAAGGTTGTAGCGGCCCGCGTCGACGTGTTGCTGGTTTTGAATCAGCAGTAGGGCGAGCTGGCGGACTTCTTCGGCCCGTTGAGCAACCACCTGGGCGTCGTCGCTCTCACCGTCAGCTGGATCCTGGGCAGCATCGCGTCGAGCATAGTCGTTACCTTCCGACCATCTAACAGCTGGGAAGGTGTAAATCCAGTGGTGTATTGAACCACCGTGTTGTAGGCGAACGTGACGTAGGCCAACACCTAGTCCCACGACTTGTGCTTTACGTAGACGTACATAGAGATTATGTTGGCGATTGTCTTGCTGAGTCGGCCATTCAGCTCGTTGGTCTGCGGGTGATACGTATAGTGGTACGACGATGGCTGGTGTGACTGAGCCGAAGGATTTCTTGGGTCAACTTTGCCATTAACGATGATCAACAGTCTGTAATGAGGACTTCGGGGGCGCTGTGCCGGAGGACAATGAACTCGATGAAACACTTCGCGACTTCAACAGGCGAACCTGATGGAAGGGTTTTCGTCTCTGCGTACCGTGTGAGATAATCGGTCGCGACGATTATCCATCTGTTTCCTTGCGTCGAAGGTGGGAAAGGACCAAGTAGATTCATTCAGATCTGCTGGAACCAGTCATGGGCATGTTACCAGTAAAAAGTAACAGAGTTAGAGTTACAGTTACCTTGGGGGAAAAAGTAACTGTTACAGTTACAGTTACCGGTTTTAAAAAGTAACGTGTTACAGTTACTGCAAAAACAGTAACGCCGTTACTTTATAGTTACAGTACAAAAATTAGACACAAGGTATCACAAACCAGAACAATGTTATTTTATTTGTTACGCTATAGTGAGAAGAAAAGTAAACTGAAAAATTAGAAAAATTTAAACCCGAAGAGTGTTTCTTTTTTGCGTCATTTGCCGTTTCAAAATTTTGATGTGCATAATTTATTTGCAATAATTGTTATAACTTACAATCAACCGTTTTTTAAAAATTGTCATCGGCCCGCGTCAGTGAAGGTTTTGGTTAATTTTTCACTCCGCAACGAATGAGGACAGAGATGGTCACATAATTACTTTATGGGATATACTCGGAAGCAGGCCTAAACATAGCAGGTCAAACAGATTCCAAGGCATAAAGGGGGAAAGGAGACAATTAGCTTCTGGTGCTTTACGAGTGTACGACGACCGCCACGGCGTCTATGTCCGAAACGCCAACTGTGGAAGTCGTGTTCACTCGAGCGGCTCCGAAGAGATCTGCACAATATGGGGACGGCTTCCTTCGGCGAACGGCTGGGTGTAAAAACGACTGCCCGGACATTACCCAGACACAGCCCAGACGGAATACTCGGCGACAAAGCACGACCACCGACACCCGCAGATGGTCCCCGCGAGAGAACAGTAAGCCAAATTTTGTTAAACATACATTGTTTGCTGCCCCGGCTACCACCGCGGGCGCTGCTTTCTTTATTCCCCGGTTTCGTGCTGACTCGTTCTTCCATTCTCGGTCGTGGGCTAAACCAGGCAATTTTTTGTTTGTTTAATGCGTGGCCACGCTGCTTCTTCTTTTTTTGTCAGCAAGGAGTTTGGAGAAAAATACTTTAAGATGGCAATTTCTCCATGTCCGCGGCAGTGGGTTCTATTTTATATAGTAAAAAAAAAGTAACTGGAACGGCATAAAGAGTTACAGTTACCCAATAAAAAAGTAACAGTGCTGCAGTTACAAGTTACCAGTATTAAAGAGTAACGCGTTACAGATAAAAGGTACCGGAACAAGTAACTAATTACCGGTAACGCGTTACTAGTAACTAGTTACTGCCCAGGACTGGCTGGGACGGTGCGGTCGGGGGAGCAATCGGCTGCAGGACACCTGCCGACTTCGTCGGCGTTTTTTTTGCGTCGCTGGCACTCGTGGCACGATAGTGTGTAAAGGTGAACGGTATTCGGGAGCTTTGGACAGTGATACCTTTCACAAATTCGGGCAAGCGTACGACTGTAACCAAGGCGCCCGGGCGTCGGGTCGTCGTGGCAAGCTTGGAAGATCTCTTCCCTAAAGTTGGTAGGAATTACCAGCAGCCATGGCGAGCTGTTGTCTACGAAGCTCTCCTTGTAAAGTACACCTTGTCGGAGGACGAAGGTCGGCAGGGCTCTCGAGAAGATACGAGGAAATCGAGCACCTCGTCCTTCGAAGTGCTCGATTTGCGCACGCAACTCAGGATCATGTCTTTGTCGTCGTGCCATGCTGGCGGTGTTCACTGCTTCTAGGAAGCTCTCTTCGTCATCGTCATGGCTGCTACTGGGAGATGTCTCGACAGGGGCTCTGAAGAGCCAGTCGGCGTCGCTGTGCTTGCGGCCTGACTTGTACACCATAGCCATGTTGAACTCCTGCAGTCGGAGACTACATCGAGCGAGGCGTCCTGACGAGTCCTTGATGTTCCAAGCCAGCAGAGCGAGTGGTGGTCCGTGACTGCGCGGAACGGGCTCCCGTGCAAGTACGGACGAAACTTCGTGATTGCCCAGACGACCGCAATGCATTCTTTCTCAGTCGAGGTGTAATTTTTCTCCGCCTTTGACAGCGTCCGACTTGCATTCTTGCACTTGAACCAATACCGCACCAAGTATTTCGTTACTTGAGTCCGTGTGAATCTCGGTTTCCGCATCCTGATCGAAATGTCCAAGCACAGGAGGAGTCTGGAGTCGTTTTTTCAGCTCGTCGAATGCCTGCTGCTGCTGCTCGGCCCATGCAAACTTCTCAGCGTCCTTCGTGAGGTTTTTGAGCGGTGCGGAAATTCTTGCAAAATCCTGAACGAAGCCCCAATAATAGGCACATAGTCCAAGAAACCTTCGCGCGGCCTTCTTGTCTGTCAACGATGGAAATGATGCGACGGCGTGGGTCTTCTCTGGGTCTGGACGAACGCCTTCGTTTCAAACCACTTGACCTAGGTACTTCAGTTTTGTCACAGGCGAAACGCAACGCTGACAGTTTGAGGGTGAGTCCGGAGGTCTGTATGGCGTAGAGAACAGCTCGGAGTCGTCGCAAGTGCTCGTCGAAGTCGTCGGAAAACACTACGACGTCGTCGAGGTAGTCGAGACAGCTCTGCCACTTCAGTCCTGCCAGTACGGTGTCCATGACAGGCTGGAAAGTTGCTGGCGCCGTACATAGTTCGAAGGGCATCACCTTGGACTCATACAGTCCATCTGGCGTGACGAAAGCTGTCTTCTCTCGGTCTCGTTCGTCGACTTCGATCTGCCAGTAGCCACTCTTGAGGTCCATCGATGAAAAGTATCCAGAGTGGCGCAGGCGGTCTAGCGTGTCGTCGATGCGGCGAGTGGATAGACGTCTTTCTTCGTCACCGCGTTCAGCTGCCGGTAGTCCACGCAGAACCTAATCGTTCCGTCCTTCTTCTTAAAGGGCAACTCCACTCAAAAAGTCGACCCAATCGAAATGACTGATATCGCTTTAGGGGGTCAAAATACGGTGATACCCAAAATATCACGTCAAACCGACGCCGCATTACCGATTAAAACCAATATTAAAAATGTTCTCCCGGCTCGGTTAGCGGCCCGAAAGCGGGTGAGAAACGCCGGCACCGGGTGAGCTAGTAAAGCAACACTGGGCAATGACGTAGGTTTAGTCCTATACGCTCTCGTACGGACGCCGCGGACACTCCGTTTGCCGTGGCATTCTGCGATTCTGCTGACGGCAAGAGGTGCTTACCACATTATCCTGTGTTCTCCTACTTTTATTAGCGTCTAGGCAGTTCATTTAACTCCATCATTGCTTCCGCGACAGCGCGGAAGAGAGCGAAGCGGTGCTGCTCGCTCACGCGCTTGTCGTTGAGCCGGAGAGACTCGCCGGACTCGCGTTGGGCAATGTCGAGCACGACTTGTAGTGCTGTGGGTTGCACCAACAATCCGGTGCGCAACCCGGAGCTGCGGTTCCACCAGTTCCCAAGAGACCGGAAGAGGTACAAGGTGTGGGTCGGTGCCGTTCGCCGGATAGACTTCGGAAGACCGTCTACTCCGAGCTCCAACGCGAAGCTCCGCTCCCAGCACTTACGTCAGACACCTACACACGGGATCTGCGGCTGCTGACTGTTGCGGGTTGCTCCACGAAACATGCGTCTTTGAAGAACGATGCGGAGCCGTCGCTGTTCGCGTACCGTCCGCCGGCTGCTCCAGCACGATCAGCCGGACGCAGCAGGTCGCGGCTGATCACTACTAGCGTGCACAGAAAGGCACCTTATCTTTAACAACTTAGACCGCTTGTGGATACATCTGTCCATTTATCTCCCATTATTTCTTTTTCTCTCGGTCCGCGAGCAAGACACAAATACAGTCACGCTGCACCGGCACTGACCGCGCCATATTTATAGCAATCGGATTCGCTTTTCGGCCGGCAAATTTATAAATACACACTAAAACTTACTACAATTGGTGCATATTAACAAAGTGAAGCGGTAAAAAACGAAAATGTGGAACTTATTTTTTGTTTTGAAACTCCACGTGCGACTGAGCCAACATTGTCGGTGCGACGGCTCAGAAGCGCGGGACGAGAACTAGGTCATGCCGACGACGCGCCACTAATATCAGTGTTGCCAAGCTGCTTCAGCCGGTAGTTTCGGTTTCGCCGTGCCGCCGGAACGATACTTGGATTCGCGATATCTACACAACTATACACATTACTGAAAAACAAATTAAATCTCGTGATTCGGGGTCGCCGACTTCGACTAAACAGATCATAACCCAAAAGTTGTAAAAATGGAGTGAAGTTGCCCTTTAACGATTACGACTGGTGAGGCCCATGGACTGCTTGAAGGTTGGATTATGTCGTGCTTCAGCATCTCTTGAACTTGCTCCTGAATCACCTCCCTTTCTTTTACGAAGACTCTGTACGGCGATCGATGCACAAGGCGCAGCGCGCGTCGTCTTCGGTAACGATGCGGTACTTCGCAACGGCTGTTTGGCGCACCTTCGACGACTTCGCAAAGCAGTCGCGGTATTTGGCGACTAGACCATTCGTACTTCGAACAAGCAACAGGGTTCTCGAATTTAAAAAAAAAACAAAACATTAAGCTGTTAGAAATATTAAAAGACGCGTAACTCCCAAGAATCGAACCCTGCGGCTCCGCGCGAAAGTTAAGCGCGGAAACCACTCGGCCACGCACGCGCTCGTTCGCCGCCGCGCGGGGCAATATCAGAATCAGAAAAACGCTCATCTAAATAGCCTCCGTTAGACGTGCCCTTCTACGGTCTTGGAAGGCTCAAGTTGGAGCTTTTTTCTAAAATTTTAAAACGCTAGTGAACTAGTTTATGCTGTGACGATATAGATATCGCCACCACTATGAAGTGCGTTTTGAGGCCCTGCCGCCACCCTCTAGAAAAGATGCCAATTTTTTTCATTTTCATTAAACGTAAAACATAACTATTTATCTTCGTCCTCGCTCTAAACAACGCCGCACGTATTTCGGAAGCCCCGAAATTATTTCGGAAGTCCAAACTGAGCTGCTCAGGATGAAAAGTCGAGATATCTTTTTAAGGCCGACTGACATTTCTTTGCGGAGACATTCGTACGAAATATTTGTGACTTTGGAGGTGAATGCTATTGTCACTGACATCCTTAGAAACGCAAAGCGTTGCGTTTGATGTTAGCGCTTTTTGCTTTGTGATTAATTTTTTGGGGTTCACTAACGACTCATACAGCAATCTCATTGACCGCAGAGTTATCAAAAGATTCCAGGGTCACGCCCATGCCCCGCGTTCTGTTAAGCTGTCAGCGACTACTGTTGCGCACAAAATACATCATACACCAATCCGAGAGACGCTTAAAGGAAGACGACCACGCGAATAGCCCCAGAGGCTTTCGTCGGGGAGAGAATCATGTTTTATCAACGCTCACGCGTCGGTTCCACACGAGCTCCTTGGTCAAACATGGCAGTTCGAGCGACCGCCCGGGCCACGGTTCGCTAATCCGTGACCGCTGAGTGCACGCGGATCTTTCGCATCGCCAGATTTGGACTCGCCCTCCGGTTTACGGCGCAATAAAACGGATAGCGAAGAATTCCCCCTTTTAACACGCACACATACACACACACACAACACACACACACGCACACACAAGCGTGCGCACACACACGCACACGCGCACACACACACACACTCACATACACACACACAAACACAAACACACACACACACACACACACACACACACACACACACACACACACACACACACACACACACACACACACACACACGCACGCACGCACACACGCACACACGCACGCACGCACGCACGCACGCACGCTTTCGGGCAATTTCGTACCGTGAAACCCCCGTCTTCGGCTGTGTAGGAGCTTGAGTCCAGTTGCCGTTACTTCTCCGCCGCCATTCTAAGAGGAAACAAAATTAAAATCAGTTACCTTAGTTGTGGCAAGGGTATAACTCGTTCCGAGTAAATCCCGACACGCATACGCTCCCATTCAACCTTTCTCGTTATGTGCTTATTGACTCTGAATGAGAGTAAAACCTTTCTGTGGAAATGCACATTTAACATAGATACGTTTACACATTTGCACAGCCAGGCAAGGATTAAACTACTACACCCTTAAGGTGTCACGACCAACTTCTCGCCTCATTTTCTAAGTTAGACTGTTGTCCGGTTGTTAACTACTAGTTCAAGAACTCATCTGTACGCCTCTCGTAAATAAATAAGAAATAAGTGGTTCAGGGTTAAGAATAAAGACCCTGGAGCAAAAAGAGATCACAATCGATACGGAATAATGAGCGTGTGTACATTTACTATATCACTTCAAAAATGCTCGCTGAAACATTACAAGCTTTTCGCGACTTTTCGTGGAAGCGAAATGTAGTTTTGCAAAGTTTTCGTTGAGTTCCGGTGCATCCAGCATATATACACTTTTAGGATGCAATCAAACGTCAGATGACGTTTGATTGAAATCAAACGGCGCAGGCTTAATCAGTGCTAGTGATCTTTTATTGTCACTGACAGGATGAGGACAAAAGGTAGCAGCTTATGTTGTCCTGCCTTTAGCGCGACCTGTCTAGCATTAACTACGCTTTGGCTCCTTGTACACCTCAGCGCGTGCTCAGCTACAGCACGGCGAAAGGCATGGAGTACGTGCTAAATCTGTCCGTGACAGCAGTTTTGTTATTTTGTTTTCTCTTCTTTCGGCTGGTATGTCGGGTTATCAGGTACTCACACTGATCTCTATTGTAGCAGGCTGAATCGCGGATCGAGGCCTGTCTTGCTATACTCAGTTTCATACTTAGCGTGCAACGCTGTCAAAGCTACTGGCGCGAGCGCGTGGCTTCGTCTATGGTTTTCTTTGCGCGAGAACTCGTGCAAATGATCAACAAGATCAAGCCCCACGCTCGCGCCAGTAGCTTTGACAGCGTTGCACGCTAAGTATGAAACAGAGTATAGGGTCGACTGGCACCACCGGAAGCCATCACTTGACACCAGCTAATGCATAGCCTCTAAGGGGAAAACAAGAAAAAGTGTTATTTCCCCCGCTTCTAAGCTGCTGTAGGCATTAAAGCGTTTTGACTGCTGTTCAGGAAGCCAGCCAAGCAGCTTGTGTACAAAACATTAAAACTGACAGCCCTCACAGTTCTTATATATTAATGTATCCCGATCGAGAGGGATACATTAATATATATCCCGATCGAGAGGGATACATTAATACTTTGAACTTTTTCGACATTCATCAACTTCTGGACTTCCCCGAGGACGGTCTTATTGACGGAAAGTTCCTTTGTTTACTCCACAACGACAGCAAGCTTGCGAGCTCAGCCGTGGTACTCCGGCACGTTTGATTTTCTTAATCGGCGTTCGAACGCTTGAAAAATTCCGATCAGATCTCCAAAGCAGCACATCATAAAACACGCGCCTTCGAGTACAACGTACGAGCGCCAATAATCCTACTTTTGTTTGTTTCTCCCATAGACGTTGTGGGAACCACGTGTTCCCCGCATCCCTATCTAGGCCTAGCTCAGACAGGCCGTGGGACGTCGCCACGTGGGGGCGCGTCCCGGATGCGAGGGGGAAGCCGTATTCCCTGGTGGGCGGCTTTCCCTCGTCCTTCTCGGGTGATTTGCCGAAGGCACACCCCTCGGGATCATGACTTGGACGCGTCCGCCCCTCCGGGGAGCCACCTACATCCGACCCACCCTGGGCGCGTCCATTCCCGCAGGCTATATAACACGGCCCTAATCCAACGGGCGGGACTCTCGCTGGGGGAGGCTCTGCTCGACGGAGCCTTCCTATCTTTACCTGATCCTCCCCCTCCGTGATACTTTCAATTGCGGCAGCACGGACTCCGACTGGTGATCCTGTCAAAAGAGACAGCGCCGTCATCTCCACCATTGTTAGCCCTCGGGCAAGCGTGTGGCATCTAAGTCAAATAAACACGTTTTATCCGGACCCAAGGAACCTTCTGTGTTTCTAAATGGTACCCCAAAAAGGGGAAACCCACAACGTGCGTATATTGCCTGGTGTCAAGTAATGGCCGGCGGTGGTGCCAGCGACGGGCTTCCGATCCGCGATTCAGCCTAAACAACAACTGGGGTTTGTGTATGTTTATACAGCCTAGAACTTGGTCTGCTTCAAACGGCGACAAGTCTCCCGGTTGTAGATGAGAAATTTAGCCAGTGCGGTACAACCACTAGCGTAGGGTCTTTAACGTGCATCACGCAGTAGTGATACACGACCTCACGCCCGCACGATGCTCATCCTGATCAAATCGGGCAGGGGTGGGGATTCATCCCAGATCCAATTTAATACAATAGAGATTAGTGGGTACACATATTGGCTGCTCTGTTTTGCGGCACTTTAAGACACGCATTTGTAAATAAATGAATTAAAAATCGGCTGTCTTTTTTTTTTAAATTTGACAATGCCGTTAAGGTGCGACAATTTTAATTTTCTTGGAAGATGTTAAACAGTCATTTCGGAGAGTAAAAAAAAAAAATTAATGTATAGTCATTTATTTTGAAGTGTCGGGACGTTTGGTCTGATTACTTCATTATATCACGTGACGCGGGGTTAGCTCCCAGCATTACTAATGCAGCCTGCATCAATCCGCATGCATTGATGGAGAGGTGAACTTTTGTTCGGAAAGCGTTTATATTTGTGAAAACCGACTATTGGATGTTATGGTTATCTAAAAAATGCCAGCGTTTTTCGAGGATGCGGGTTGTCAAGTTTTGTGATACCGTGTAGCCTTTTAAATTGTTACTCAGTGAAACGCAAAATTACGATATTGTTACATATGCATGCGCGGCCGGCAAAAAATGACGAAGAAGCGGGCCGTGCGCGCGGAGCATTCCGTGCAATGGTCAGGCGCGCCACTGCCAAAGCGTCGTCGTTTCCCTCGTCACATTTTCCCCTTTTTTGAAGATGACGACCCGTCCGATGAAGGAAGGAGACTTGAGCGTAAAAAGAAAAGAACACAGACGCAGAAGACAATAGCGAAGACGCAAAGATAGAGGAAGGGCTGCTGCCGGCCGCGAAGAATGAAAATGTGTTCCAGTGTCTTTTGACCGGCAGCTCCTCTCCGCTTCTTTGCACACTTTTGTGCCAGCCAGAGCCCCACAACGTCGCGTTCCTGGCTGTGGAATTCATAAGACCTCTATTAACACAAATTGGGCTGGAGACAGGGCAGTGTACCATCACTACGCGTCCGTCCCTCGGTCACATCAATAATTCATCATGTTTCAGCCACACTTAATATATAACTTTCATTATAACCTTCGTAACTTACGTTCGTTAAGCATTTGTCTTATCGTCACTTTGGCATCTGCGGCGGTACAGGTGAACGCGTGTGATGGCGTTATGGGCTGAAGGTGGATGGGCTTTGGCGGAGGTCTGCTGCAGCCAAGGTTCAGAGCGATGACGACGATGAACGGAAGATGATGTACCCCGCACCTCCACCAAATAATATGAAGATGAGCGGCCGACAGAAAATGACAAAGACGCGTCCACTCATTGGTATAAAAAGATTTTATGGAAGCAAGGCGTTGCGCGCAGGGCCTGGCGATCAATAGCCAGGCGCGAAAGTGCCCTCACGTCGTCGCTTTCGTCGTCACAATATAAATATTTTACATTACAGGACACTTTTCGTAACTTCCCTGAAAGTTTTCAAAGTATCTTCAGATCGATCCCATTTTATTTTGTGAATTGGTGTTTTTTATATATATATTTTATTCTTAACGTAAAACGGAGTCTACCTGAAATTGAAAAAAAAGTTACAACGTTGATCCCGTTTGAACACAATTTGTGTCAAAGGCTTAGGTCTCGCAGTACAACGAAACTAAATTCACTCCGAACTTAGACATTCCTACTGCTGCGACATAAGCTTCCGAAGCTCAATCCATCACTGCTGTCAGTTTCCTTTCTTTCTTTTTCCTCTTGAATCTTCATCTGAAAGAAAAATATATTTTCAGCAAATCCCACCGAATTGTTTTCCGCATGTTAGTTTATAATGAGATCGAAAGCGATGACGACGCCTGGTCGGTGGGACTAGAAGAAGGCGATATAACGACAAGATCACCGACAGCATTAAAATTAGACGTGGCGCTACTCCATGTCACTGTGTGTGACGACGTAATAAGGTCACGGATCTTCGCAGATTCCTGGGAGGTCACAGTCACATGACGTGATGATCTTCTGTGACGATTAATCTTCGTGAGGGTTCCTCGTCACTTTTCTTTATTGCTGTTTTATCATAATTAAGATTCGTCAGATAAAACTTATTTTGTGTTAAAACTAGACGTCAACATGTGCAACCTACCGCGTCAACAAAACGGGTGAACAACAGTTAATAAAATTGAAAGATGTTTACAATTGTCCGTAATGCGAAATTAGAGCGCAGCTCTTGAGGAGGAGGAGGAGAGGGTACAGAAGGGGGGAGGGTATGCCTCTCATTCCCCTCCATACTCCCCTGTCCTCCTCTCCTCGTCGCCTCCCATTTAGACAAAACTTTTCGATAAATATTCCGCTAAATTTAGCGAACATTTTCCCGCTATAGTTAGCTGGTTAAGTTTCCCCGCTAAATTTAGCGGGAAAATTGACGTCGCGTGACTTCAACACCAATTCAGTTTCCCCGATCAATTTAGCGAAGAGACTGTGACGTCCGATAATGCGAAGCACGCTGTTACGTTGACGCCGACGGCGACGCTGCTCAACCCGGAAACGGGCGCCTAGGAGCTACGGTCTAATGCACATTTTGCTGTCCACGAGGTAGTCAGCTCAATAGCTTAAAAAGGCAAGATCAAGTAAAAAAGTGCATCAGTGAATAAGATCAAAATAAAGAATGGGTAACAATCATCAATCGTGTTTCATGACACCCCAAGGGAACAAAAACCCCACAAATTCTGTGGTAGTTAAAAAAACGTATCAGGTCATTGTCATTAGAGCTCAGTGAGGGTGCGTACGTCAAGTAAAACAGACAGGCAAGTGAGCTCTCCCCTTTGTTTCCGTTGCCATACCCATTTATTTTCTACGCTTTGTGAAGGGAAATACAGCAGAGCGTCGTTGTCGTCGTTCATTTCTCATCTAGGGAGTCTCTCTGTAAGGAAGAAAAAAGAATCGGGACAGATTTTCGGAAGCCTCCTTTCCAGCCCGAAAAGCGGAGCAGGATGATGAAACACAAACACGTCGCCGAAATCGTTTTATTCTCTCAGACTTTTTGTCTCGTGGTTTTCCTCATCCCCTCTTTTTGATCCCTTTGGTAGTTCTGTTCTCGTTTTATATGTTTTTACTTCTTTCCTTTTTTTATCAATGGGGTTCTAAATGCGGCCGATACTCCGCGATTCACGGTTCGCGGAGCGAAGGCTTCCTTTCTTATCCCTTTATTTCTTTTATTTTTTCTATACTCTTTATTTATGTCTTTCTTCTACCCTTCCCTAAACTTCCCTTATAAAGTCATTGATATTTGCCACGCCCTTTGCTTTCTTACAGTTATCTCTATTGATAGATAAACGGGGGTAGGGAACGTAGGAAACGAAACAGGCAAATGCACAAACGAAAACAAAATTACAAAAGAAGACGGAGCGGCAAGAGTAAGACAAACGCAAGAAGAAAATAATAAACAAATATAAAACCCGCCTAATAGGTCGCCTCGGGGTAAGAAGGGGCTGTACATAGGAAGAAGCGCGGAAAATGCCTCCCTTTATGCCGAAGCCAACCGTCAGAGTCCATCGCTGTCATCGACGCGAGCGAAATTTTTCAAACGCCATTACCCTCGAATCTTCCTTTGCCATTCTCCGTGTGCTCGCGGGCCCGCGCCGCGAGAAATGGTAGGTCAGAACACCAGCTTTGTTTACAGACTCTTGAACAAGCGACTACACTTCATCCCTCTCATATTTTCTTCTATCAATTTCAACTCTGTCTTTAAATAAAAAAAAAGAGCCAAAGCCATAGCCCGAAATCCTAGTTCTAGTGGGTTTTGGTCGACACTGGCCAATACGAACCTCAATCCAGGTGGTCTCAATCTTTTAATCGTGAAGTCACAATCACAAGTAACAATAGAAGGGTAATTATTGTTGTTTTTTTTTGGGTAGGGGGAGATGTCACCATCTTTAGTGTTCACGCATCAATGATCAATACCCAAATGACATCAATACGCCATCATGGTGGCTACTTGCTTGTTCTAGATTGCATTCGTGTAACTATGAATTCAGCCGGAGCTTGCTATCTGCACGCGGCGATTGGCGCAGGACAATGATTGGGTAAACCTAAATCAAATCAAAGACAATCAAAGTTTGGTTTATACAACCGACGAGTAGTACAGTTGTCTTTAGGGAGGGGGACAATAAAAGAGCACTTTTTGTTTAGAACAAACAGGAAATAAAGACAGAAGGCGCGTGTCATAGTATTTAGCACGGCTCATAATTGATCTTAGATTATAGAAAGTTATCGCTTTCTTTGAGGATACATTCCGTTTCAAGAAATATTGCAAGCGAAGGTAAAGCGTTCGAAGGAACCGACGCATCTAAATGTGTGATTATGAATACGTCTGTGATATATAGTTATTAACTTTCAGCTGTCTTCACTACTGTGACTTTTTAAACCAGTTAGACTTTTTTACGATGTTCCTACAACAGCTTCGATGCTTCTTTTGGTATACTGCGAAAATTCAATTAAATTCAATTAACTTTATTTACTCCCATCTTAGAAATTGGCGATGTAGACAAGGAAAAAAAGCTGCAAGGGTGCATCTTGGCAATGCACCTTGCCCCCTACTGACAGGTTGGCCGCCAGGAAAAGAAAACACAATATAAGGCATAAAATATAATCAGTGATATAGAGATACATTTTTTATCGGCAAGAGAGGAATATTTTGCCGATTGCTTTCCTATTTATCGCATCAATACAAAAATTAAAATAATTCAGTACAGTTGGTAATGCGTACTGTATCATCTCAAACTGAGAATTAGTTAAAGGGCGCGGCACTCTCAAGGATCCGTTACGGCGCATTTTAAATATATTATTTTGAACTTAGTTTAAAAAT
Source organism: Ixodes persulcatus (assembly GCA_013358835.2). Classification (NCBI taxonomy): domain Eukaryota; kingdom Metazoa; phylum Arthropoda; class Arachnida; order Ixodida; family Ixodidae; genus Ixodes; species Ixodes persulcatus. The sequence goes on along the minus strand of JABSTQ010009182.1, from coordinate 738,751 downwards.
TTGTGGTAATGTATGATTGGGAATTTTAAGCGATGCCGCGGATATTGTCACAAGATTATACTTGAAATATATATATATAATATATATATATATATATATATATATATATAATATATATATATATATATATATATATATATATATATATATATATATATATATATATATATATAATATATATATATATATTTCATTACTCTAGATCTGTTTTCCTCAGGTAAAATACACGAAAGGCTACATTACAGAGGGACCAAAATGTACACATCTGAAAGTGCGCCGTACAGGTCTATGACTTTGTCCGAAGCTAATATTCTCGGTGCGATACACTACCTTAAACTATTGAATTCCCCACACGTTAAAAACGAAGTAAAAAAAAGAACCGCCGTTTATTTGTAATAGTCATAAATAACGTGAGACTGCATGGTGACACTATGACATTCAAACATTAACCAAAATATATTCAGCGGCCGAAATAGTTAGAATATATTCAACGGCCGAAATATTTAGAATAAGATACACACCAGGCGCTCAGTTGATGTAAGGAAGAAACACAGAACAAGAAAGTCAATCGAGCAAAGGAAGAACAAAATAAATCATAAGGCAGTAGAAAAAAAATCTAACATTCACTGAAGGCACTGGAGAAGAAAAGAGACGACGTTTGTGTCGGATTCAAGATTAGTATGGGATTCACTTAATAGAAAACGAATACTAAATAAACGCGCCAAAAATCGAATGAAACGGCAATAAAATGAAGTGAGCGAACGACTCTAAATCCCGTCTAATCTCGTTTCTGTTTCCCGGACAACCAACTGGCTGCTTGGAGCCCTGGACAAACTGTCGCGCTCCATCCGCGAATTTTTCTTTTTTTTGTGTGTTATTTTTTTTTTAAGGAACAGTTTTTTGTGTGCGCGTATTCACGTGTATTATTTTTTTTGAGGCCACTGTGGTTCAACTAAAGCACGCCTTTTTATTCCATTTTTGTGAGCAGAAGAGTGAACGATGAATTTAAAATCACAACTTTTCTGATCAATCCAAAACACTTCTCAGCGCTTATTTAAAAAAAAAATGCTTAGTTAAAAAAACATCTTGTCAACAAGAAAGAGCCAATAGTTTTCTTGTTAACAAGTTTGTTTTTACTGTAATAGATGCTGCGTGCTTGTAACATCAATCTTTTTTTTTTTTTATCAAGGCCCGGGGACGTCATGTTGTGAACATTTCGCGTTCTATGCCAACCGATAGCCTAACATTCTCACGAAGCTTTCTGCGATGCATAGCTTATTCACTCGTGCCGCAAAACACGGTTTTCTTTTCTTGGGAACTCTCTGTATAGTATATTTCCAGCAGTATAGAGTTTTAGTACCGCGTATAAAAGCAGTCGGAAGTGCTGCCCTTTTGCGTAACTGCTCCGCGCTCCACACTGGGCACGCGCGAGGTTGCGATGCGCAAATCAAAGAGGAGGTTCGAGATCCGTGTATTTCCCTGTGGCGACGACAAAAAGTGAGTTTTAGTATCAAATCAAATCAAATCAAATCTTTATTTTCCAGAAAACTGGAGGGATCGCCGCACAAAAACCTGTTAAAAAACAGCTTGACTGGGTCTGGGATCCCTTTACATTGGCAGCAGCTTTGACAGTGGAAAAAACATATGTTATATATATATATATATAAAAAGAACAAAAAACCCAGCAAAAAAATGCAATTCAAAATCTCACTACGCGAAGCTACACACAATACAAGCGGAGATCTTCTTTGTTTAACGTGTATATGTTTATGTTGTTTGTGATATACTTGTTTAATAAGCATGCTACATTATAATGTAGTGACTGAAAGTTATAGTTTGTGCGAGGTTGAGGAAGCACATATGTTTCTGTACGGCGGGTGTTAACATTACTTTCGTTCATTTTGAGTCCTGAAATAAGGTACAAAAAATCTACAAATGCTTGAGATGAAAAACGAATCACACAAAGCAAAACGGTATTCGTACATGCTCGCAACAGGAAGTATTCTAAATTTTGTAAACAAAGGTTCTGTGTGGCCTGTATACGAAACATCCGCAATATAGCGTACTATTTTTTATTTTTTTTTTTTGCAGTAGTAGTACGTTTTGAAGATTAGTTTTGGTCGTTGTAGCCCATACGAGATGGCAATAGTTTAAGTGAGACTGAAATAGAGCGTGGTAAATTTGTAGCTTAATGTTAGGGGGTAAAATACTCCGACAACGAGCGACAATACCGACAATGCGAGAAAGTTTACCAACTAGATAGTTGACATGAGATTCCCATGTCAAGTGCTCCGAAAAAAAATACACCTAAAGTTTTATGTTTATTTACTAGTTCAATTTCCGAAGTGCCAAGTTGGATAGTATGATTTACCACGATTGGTTTATTGGTAGCCCTGAATAAAATAGCCTTCGTTTTCGTTGCGTTTACGTTGAGCCGATTTACCTCAGACCATTGAGAAAACGTTTCTAGAACAGAGTTTGCTTTGCATATTACTGCATTAGCATCATTACCAGAGAAAAACAGGCTTGTATCGTCTGCATAAATAATTAACTGTGCTTCATTATCAATATTCACAATATCATTGATGAAGACATTAAACAAAAGAGGTCCTAATATACTACCTTGCGGCACGCCTTGCTGTACGTTTCGAAAAGTAGAGCAATGACCATCAATAACAACACACTGTTTCCGATCTTGTAAATATGATTTCAGTAAAGCCAGTGGAACACCACGGACGCCATAACGATTTAATTTCGCAAGCAAAATTTCGTGATTTAAAACATCAAATGCTTTGCTAAAATCAATGAATACACCTAACGTAACAAGTCTCTTTTCTATGTTTTGTAATATAATTTCCTTTTGAAATAACAACGCAGCTTCAGTTGATTTACCTTTTCGAAAACCAAACTGATTGTCTGTTAACACGCAATGTTTTACAAAAAAGTTATCGAGACGTGTAAGAATAATTTTCTCTAGTGGTTTAGAGAAAACAGGCAGCACGGATATAGGTCTATAGTTTTTAACATGTTTTTATCACCACCTTTGTATATGACTGAGACTTTAGCGAACTTCATACTTGCGGGAAATATTCCGGAAGATAATGATAAGTTATATATATGCGCTAGGCATGGTGCAATAATGTCCATTACAAATTTAACTGGTTTTATTTCAAGCTTGTCAATGTCACTACTCTTACTGTTTCTGAGACCTAAGAATGTATTAAAGACTTCTTTCTCGTCGGTGTGGCTCAAGAAAAAAGTTTCATCGACATGACTGACATAACGAATGGCACTCTCATCGTAGGTAGTAGTCTGCGGATCTGTAAAGTGGCGTATACGAGCGAACGCAAGTCCTTTGCATTTGCGTTGGCATTGAGTGTTCCATACTGCGCGTGTACGGAGCCCGAACTGCGGCCTTGGATTGGCGCATGCGACTTTGCGCATGCGCAGCCTGGAGAACACAACGCTAACGCAAACGCACAGCGCTTGCGTTTGCTCGTATTCACAATACTAAAACTCAGTACTATTTCTTTGCGTACATTAAGGTTATACGCACGCTATTACAAAACTCGATAATATGAACTCGTGATGCTGGTCGTTATAACGACGAAAAAAAAAAGGACAACAACGGTGTCATATAAAAAATTAAATGGCGCTTAACGCGGACCACCCGGTTTATCTATCTTGGTCATCGCCGCAATTCGGTTCGTGTTTCTGGTAGTTACCCCGATTAGTTTACTGCGAGTTCGTGTGGGCCACAGGGCTCAATTCAAGCACGCATGCCATTATTTTTTGTTTATGAATCACATTGTTCGTTGCGTTAAGGATGGCAAGAATCTTCTTTATTGGTGATGAAGTTACGCTTTTTATAAGTGTCCAGTCAGTATCTCATTGTTCCAATCTTCAAGCTGATTTAGATTCCGTTTTTAAATGGTGTACGGAAAACTGTTTGTCACTGAACCCCCAAAAACTAGATCTATTGTGCAATCTAGAAAGCGTGAAAGAATTTCATTTGCGTACACTGTTGGTGGCGTATTCTTTATCAGGGATCTCGGCATCTGTTTTGATAGTGCACTTTCTTTTAATAATAATGTTATTACAACCGTAAATGCAGCGCTAAGAGTATTAGGTATGATTTCACGTTTACGCCGTAAATTTTCCTAACCTTCATTTTTACTGCATTTGTATAGACCTTTCTAATTAGGGGTGTGAAAATAATGTTCGAATCGAATAGCACAACGTCATTCATATCCTTTGCGGTTCAAAGGAAAGCCGATACAACCGGCTCTCTTTGCGCTGTTGGTGCCAGGAATGACACTGCGCTATTCGATTCGAACCACTATTCGCACAGCCCTACTTTCTATCGCTTATCCCCCGGACGAAAAATGCTGAGTCACTGAGCTGTGAACGCATGCGCAGCGTCTGATATGCCGCACAGCAGAGCAACAACGCAAGCTCTGAAGACGCTCCACAGCCCAGCAGGCAAAGATGGCAGCGCGAAGAAGGCGATATTTGCAAATGTCTCTAAGTCTTTGGTGAGATCATAGTTAGAGTTTTTCTCTGCGGTCTGCAATTCCCTGACTATTTCGCAAGTTATCGTGACTGAAAATGTACAGAAAAGAATGATTAGAATTGTCTATTATAGGCATATTTGAAGGAGGTGGTTCTACCTCTCATTGCTTCCCAGGTTTCTAACGCATAAACAGACAGTGAGAAGACAATACCGACATTCAATGTTTTTATTAAACGTTATCCACGGTAAGGTAATCTCGACGGACTCATTGCAGTCTATTGACGTCCATGTTCCACCCCGAATCATTAGAAACAAATCAACTTTTTACCTCTTCTTTACGTCGTCTGTGTCACCTCCTTTGAGGGTTAAATTTATTTAAATAATGCTCATGAGAATAACTTTGATATTTTATTGCCCGTCAGGCTTGTATGCAACAATTCTGCGAAGGGATGCCTTTGCCTTAAGCAGGCCAAGTCAGGCCTAGCACTAGTTTTTTTACTTGTGTTTGATGTCAGTGCTTCTTTTATGATTTTTATTTTTGTCATATATGTATAATATTTCACCCATGTTTATGCACCACATAAAGCTTTATTAGTACTATTGAGTTGATATATATAGGGTCTCAGATATCCCCACACATTCATAGAGTGTCTTGGTTTGCATTGAGCAACTTCGTGTTTTGAGGAAATAATGAATATACGCTTATTGGATAACCCATGTCCTGTTCCGGGAATTCGGGCCCGCGGTACCTGTCTGTAATTATTTTTCGTAGAGGACAGCTAGTACATCGATCCGGCGGAGATAAAATGCCGCAAAAAAACGCTTGTCGCAGTGGCGCCTGTGATTGGTTGTCACTGGCAGCTCGAGAAACGCGAGGCGTGGCTAGTGGCGTTCGTGCTTCGGAATTGGCTCTTCGCCGTTCTTATCGGCGAATGCCGCAATCTCATTGGCCGAGGAGCGATAATGAGATGCTTGGAGCCCGTCACGTTCCGCCTTTCTTAAGGTGTCAGTGACTCTATCAGCGACGAACGCCACCAAAAGCGTCACTGTGGTCGAAGTTCGCGATTGGCCAAACCATAGCTTCCTGGACACTGATCTAATGCCTGCCCAGTTGACGGTTCATGGCGAGGCGAATCCTGCCAATCACGGCCAGGAAAATCCTGGTCGTGATACCGGGAGCGGAATCCACCAGAGGGCGCCACCGTAACTTCTCGGCACTAATATCTGAAGAAACCGAATGGTGGCAACTTATGCCGTTGCAAAGTGAGTACAGATGCCGTGCTTATTGAAATATAGTCGCCATTGATATTTATAAAAAAAGAAAAAAAATTAACAACCAAATATATATCTATATTAATCAGCGCATCGATCGCTGTGTTTGTACTTTGTCTTAGTCAATATATACTTTGCGCTGTCATTAAAGAAATCAGACATGTACAAATTACTCAAAAAAGGTAGTTAAGTTAAGTTACTAAGTATTGACGCCAAAAGTAATTAGAGTAGAGTAGAAATTACGCATTTGTAATAGCAATTGAGTAAGCTACAAACTACGATAAAAAAGTAGCTAGTTACTTTGAAGCTACTTTCGAGGTTACGTTATTATTTTTTTGTGGTAGTAAAATGAACAGCAGTTTTGATTAGTGAAAAACCCTGTAAGCCTGATGTAAATGCAGTCATTTTATGGCTTACGTTTTCACAAAAATAGTTTATTCACTCGCAGAAGCAATTAACTTTAAAGTACTTATTGGAGAGTTTTCGCCTTTTCCTTCTAAATACGTTCCCAGCCAAGCTAAAAAGACGTTCCACCGACGCGCTGGGCGGGGGGGAGGGGGGGGGGGGGGGCGGGGGGGGGGGGGGGGGGAACGGCAGCGTTGAATTTCAGAAACAAGCTGTGCAGTGTCGGGAAATCAAGTGTCAGCATCTTCGGTGTCCATGACGAAATATGTGAGGTTTGCCCCGGCTATAGGGTCTTTTATAACAAACTCTCCTCCTTTTTTTCTTTTTTATTCGGCAAGTTGAGATTGTTATGACTTGCCCCTTTTTATTCCCACAACGTTTGGAGAGCACGCTGAGCGAGTGCACCTGACTGTCACGGGTTCGAATATCGCGCCACGACGACGAAATCATCCGGACGACTGCTGCCAGTTTCGTTGCACTGCTAGTGCTACGATACTGAAAAACTAATAATATTGTTTTGGTTTAAAACACAACATGAAACGAATATACTTCGCCGCTGACGCTGGGTCACGAAAAGAATCCCCAAGTGTGACTCGCAATCCTCGCGGCGAATACGGCGTCACTAACGTAGCCTGACGCTCCTGACACGCGTCAGCGTGTCAGGCGGTCGCGGGTGGCGTCAGGGAGGGATAATCGTTGGGAGCTGCTCTTAAAGCACGAGAGCTTGTGCCGCCGAGATGTGCCCTAGAGCAAGGAGCTCGCGCTTGTAGCCTTTCCTGCGGTACATCATAAGGTGAAACAGAGTATAGCACGCTGCTGGAAGCGACTCCATGCACAGTGGCAAGAACACATCTTCTGACAAAGTGCAACCTCTACGGCGCAGCACGAGAGACTGTACGAAACTGTCTTTCTGCAGGTCTAGTCAGTTCGGTCACGCGACAAGAGCAGTGACGACAATCTACTTCACCTTAGGATGTATCGCAACAGAGAGCCATCGAAACCAATCCAGTGCTTTCTGAGTGTCGCGTGACCCTGGGGCGCAGCAACGCGCCGTGTGTAGTCCCCCTCACGGTGCTGGATTGCCTGGGGTGACTCGTAGCGTCCGCAGCGGTCCACCACAAGGTGAAACACAGTAGGCAGAGTCTAAAGTCAAAGGAAATGAGCGGGAATCGGCTAGCTTGCTTGTAACATCGGAACAAAGTCCAAGTAAAAGGCGGACTTACACGTAAAAATGCAGTATAAAAAGACGTAAAAATGCAGTATAAAAAGTCAAGAGCAAAGCGCAAAAGCAGAAGAGAGAAGTGAATCTCGCTTTGTTTTAATGCCGAAGCAAACCCACATTGCGCACTTCAAAGGAGCGCGCGCGAATCAACGTGAAAGGCAGCAGGGTTGGCCACCTGCTAAACAACGCTCCTCGAACTATACGAAAACAATAACTGAACATCTTTCTGTGGCGGCGTGCGAGTAAACGAGTTATATGAGTCGTCACGCGCTCCCAGATCTCAGTCTGTGCGTGCGTGTATTCTCCATGCCTTCGTTTCTTTTGCTTGGTGCTTGGTTTCTCGTTTCACTCGCTCTCGTGTAACGCCAGTAAAGCCCGTCGCCAGCGCGAAAGGCGGCACCGCCACCCCCCCCCCCCCTCCCTCCCCCCTCTGCTCTTTGCTTTGGCGCTTGTTTTTTGTATTGCATTTTTTTTGCGTATAAGTCTGTTAGAGCTCCATGCGGGTTAGCTGTTTCCCGCCCGCTCATTTTATTTCTATCACTGGCTCGCTGACTGGCTCAATTTCGCTGACCGTAAACACTAAAAAAAAAACCAAAAAAAAAAAGACAATTAGAAGAACCGGGCCCATTCCATTCCCATTCCATTCCGGGCAAAAGGCATCTAATTCCATTCCCATTCCATTCCCCTCAACGTTGCCGCCATTCCATTCCCATTCCATTCCTGGGTCGCGAAAATGCGGAATGATTCCGGAATCATTCCAACTCCGGAGTAGCAACTCCGCAACACTGGAGGCGACCATGGAAACAGGCGCCCAGCTGCGAGGTCATTCTAGTGGCACCTCCCGTGGAACCCCCAAACCACTTGAGTCAGAACTTACTAAAGGCAGACGACATGAAAAAACAACCACCTTTGGAGTGTCCCCGTCTTTCACGTTTGCAGCTGGAGCAGCGGCGTCTGCGTGCATTACCGGATTAGGTTAATACCTGACCAAGGCTTGTTAAGCATCTGTTCCTACGTTCGTGCGCTCCGGTGTTATGTTTTGGCTGCTCGTCATCACCTTGGCCCAAAGAAGCCTGTGATGCAGTTTCCACGGCTGCCGAGTATACGTTCGTTGGAACGGAATGTGAGGGGGCCTCTTGTTCGGGAATATCACTTCAGCTGCCGGCGGCTTATTTATTTTTGCGCTTAAACTTTCATGATGAGCAAACTTAGCACTAGATTTCGAAAGTAGTTAGTAATTTGTGTAGAAGTTACCGAAAAAGTAGTTAAATTAAACTACTAATTACCCAAATAAAGTCATAATTGAAAGTTACCAAGTTACTCGGAAAAGTAGTTAAACTACAGTAGTTTGAGTAGAGTAGTTAATCTACGTCCAAGTCTGAAAACAATTTAATAAACCAGCTTCATAAAACTTCAGCCTCGTTCAAGATTACTTTCTTCGTTTCTTACAAGTACCAACGTAACGTTATTGTTCCGCAACCGTAATTTATTTCCTTCCTTTTCCTGTAATGTGATGCATCGCTAGAAGCCTTCGAGGGAAGCAAATAAAATAAAAATGAAACTATAACCGAGCAAAAACATGGGATAAAAAAGTTCAAATAGGAAACCTCAATCAAACCTTGATATGGTTCCTTTGGGACTCCTACGTTCCTCCTATTTCATGAATGTTAAAAGATTACGTCACATTACAATGGTGACATATCACACTTCGAAATGGATTCCCCAATGCTGAACAAAAAATAAACCAGCTCTGCCACAATGCGATACTTCATCGAAAGTTAAATTTGTAAAATATTAAAAAAAGCACGTAAAATATTGTAAAAAGGTGTAAGCCGAGGACTGGTCTTCGAACTGTTTATGGGTCGCCCCATCAGCAGTCAATTTTATTATGTTCACTATTGGCATTCGATTTTTTTTTCTCAATGGAAGCTTTCACAAAACCAAACAGTAAGACAAACAAAACTATCACTTCCAAATTCACTCTGAACTTTACCAAAGCCACCCATAAACGACAGCATTCATCACCCGTCTCAGAGCTTACCCTTTCTCTTCAATCCGGTCAAGCCTCAAACCAAGCAAAGCAATATTACAAGAAAAGCTAGCGAAGCAAACATTCTCGAACAACAAAGACATATGACAACAGCTGAGTTCTTTAGACTTGGATATCAGAGGGCACGCCATCCCCTATTGATATAAACTAAACACACATACCGAAAAAAAAAAAACACAAAATACAAAAATCAAGAATTGTGACCTATAGACATCCGGTCTCCGCCAGCGCAACTCGATAGCACACGTCAAAAAAGCAACGACGAATAATTCGGACGATACTGCAAGAAAAGAGAAAACACCGTGCGCACAAAGAGAAAGAGGGAGATAAACAAAACAAAAATACAAGCAAGGTAAAAGGAACGCGGCCGTCTTAGATGGCCTCCTCCATCTCCTCCCCAGCAAAGGACAGAGCCCCCGCAGAGAGCTCCTGGAGCAGAGGCTTCTCACAAGTGCATCATCTTCATTTCCGCTGCTAAGACCATCCGCCTGCACACAGCGAGTGCTTCGCGTCTACCGTGATAGAGAAAAAAACAAGTTGAAAAAAACAAACACACGGGGACCCTTAGAGTGTTTTCTGATCACTCTTGTGTTCGCCAGTCCTTAAAAAGTGGAAGGAAGCCCATGCATACGTCGGAAAGTCCGCCGTTGGAACTCTCCGGTGAAAACTCATAGGCTCAGTGAACGAACGGTTCGTTTTTGTTTGAATTCTGGACTATAGTTTGTCTTACTTTGACGTGGACCGTAGCGGAGCTGACAAGCGTTTTTTGGTAATTCGGAAACGCATTTAAAATAAAACAGATGGCGCTCATAGCCTCCCATCTCACAGTTCATATTAAGACGGGACGGACCATATATATAGAACTGTTACTGTGGTGTTTGAGGATACCGTAGGCAACTGGTACTTCTGTTTCTAGCGATGTGTGCCACCAGTGACACGAGTGCAAAATTTTAAAATGCGTAATCACTGCAAGTGCTGGTGTATAATTAATAATTTTAGCGTTTTTCTTGTTTTTTTTTTTTGTTTTGTTTGGTTTTTTACAGCGTGCAGACGACATACTTTGTTGTCTGCTTGCTCCGCTCATCGGGAGATGGCGCCACGAGCGCTTAGGGAGCCTCATAACAGAGACTGTCGAATCGCTCGATCAGAGTAACGTGTTTTATGGTCGCGTTTGCAATACGAGCTGCGAGGCGTTAACGAACGCGTTGATCATTCTGCGAGCGTCTCTGCGGTCTCTGCCTTCCCGCCTGCTTACTTCCTCGCCGCGAGACTACACAGCGCACGCGCATTTGCGACCAATCGGCAATTGCAAACTCTCCCGACGATTTTAGATGAACCCTCTCTACAATCTAGGCTCCCCTTGCGGCGGGTCATCTGCAAATGCGAGTAACGCTGACATTGCCAAGTTTCTCGCATCGTTTTTGATAGGAAAAAGGTTACGCCTTGGCATTTCCCACGGTAAAACTGACTTGCTCAGTGTACATTCTATTCTACCCCTTCTCAGTAGAAGCGTCCACCGCTTCCCGTTTCCGCTTGACAGCCACCTTGGAGTGTGCTCTCGATTTTCTGGTTCATTCGTCACTCGGCCCTCCTCGTATTCGGTGGCAGATGGCGCGATTCCCCAGGCAGGGCTTTCTCGAAACGACACACTGATGCACCTGCAAACAGACGGGCGGAGGCCACCTGAAGACGTTTGTTCGGTCAACAGCGACGTCGGAGTGGCAGTCGGGGTCCAAGGCGGCGAAGGGTGGGCCTCCGAGATTTCGTCGTCGAGGGTCGTGCTTGTCCAGGGCACACTCGATTGGTATGCAGATCACAGTCACCAGACGTTTTCGCCGTCAACGACGGCGTGCCGTTCGAGCTTTCGTCTTGCTGATTTGGGCACCGTCATACTAAGGGAAAAGGGAATGTGGAAAACAAAAAAAGACACAGGTGTCGTTAATATCGGCATTCTGTTGATTCCGATTAGCAGTGGGGGGTCCGATGAGAGCATAGTCCCTCAGTACGAACAAAAAATACTATATCTCGCGCACGAGTCAAAATATACCTTGTGAACTACCTATTTGTACTCTTGCAGGCAACCAAATTGCCACAAAGAACATGTGTTTGAACAAAGGTTGTAGGAGTTGCCACAACAACTGAGGTGTTCGTGGCCGGTCCAATGTCGGTGTTTGTCTCTTTTTATAGTCTCGACGTGTAACCGTTTTGAAGAATTAACTAAGGAATTTCTTCTACTAATTATTGAAAGTTTCTAAAACGTCCAAAAAGCTTCTAAGTATTCAATAAACCACATTGGACTTATTTGTCATGGATCTCAGACGAGCTTTCTAACATAACGCTCACATTGGTGTACTCACGACCTATGCAATTTAAACAGCATTTTTGTCGTGGGGTACTTTCAAAATAATGAAATTTGACTATTTTCTTCGTTTTATTTAGTTCATGTGATATTGTTGATCATAATTCTAACATTAGTTGCGATGATCGTCCCAAGATTATCGCGGTCAGATTAGGCTGGACAGGAGCAGCGTGGCGTTGCTCAAGACATGGAGGTTGTTACAATTAAAGCTTACGTAGGAATTCGGGTTGTATATTTTATGAAATCGCTGTGGTGAAAAAATGGCCGTAGTCTAACAAAGTCTGTACATAGAGCGCGTACCCTGTGGATTCCCAACTCCGGCGTGTGGTTAGGGTGAGCACTGGTGAGATACAGTCTGAACCAGATCACGTGGTCATTTGGTCTGGATTTGTGTTAAAGAGGATAGATGTACTCTGCTCGTTTAGTTTATTGTTCTCATTGACTACTAGCCCCTGGAGAAAAAAACAAATACTTGGTTGGTCTGTTATGTTAACCAAAGTATAATGTCTTTTTGCAGTAGTTTGTGGAAGTGAAAAATCATTTTGTGACCGCGTTTACAACCAATGCTCGCTTGAAATGTTGAGCCCACCTCGATTAAAAAGGGGAAAAAATTAGCGTGTGTCGGGCTTTTAAGTTTTCGAAAAAACAATACGACGTAGCCTGATATGATGCACCAATTTCACCCTAGGTAAAAGGGGTAAAACAACAAGGGGTCAGAAGCTGGGAAGGACAAGTCTCAGAGCAACCTCCCCCAAAGTCTCGGGGCGTAGACTGACGTGTCGCCAAGACAATCGCTCTTTTGGGGCACCAGATTCCCGATGTATAGACTTGATAACAAGGCTCAAATAGTATTGAGGTGAAAAAGACAGTCAAGGACTAGAGGGAGTGGCGAAACAATGAGAAATTTCACCCGCAGCCTTTCTAAAGCTAGGGCGCAAGTTTGCAGCTCTGTGGAAGGACCTCTTTCCGCGAGGGCAACTAAGAAAAATTATGTTCTAAAACTACTCTACCGCTCTTATTTCTCTTCTAATGGTGAAAAGAAATAAGCAGAAGCTATTTCAATAGATCGAATAAATATTTAAAAGAATCCAGGACTCCCGAACACTTTGTTGTGTTATTTATGCTCCGCGCTTATTGGGGTGGAAGATAATAAATAGAGTTGCGTTCGTCTTTTCTTCTTTGTTGCGAACGGTCTTACAAACATCGAGAAAGGCGCACCCCTAAAAGACTTTCTCGTAGCCTCATGGTGACTTTGGCTTCCTCCTTTTTTGCAGCTCACCTTTAGAAACAACAACAAGAAAGTCAAATATTTTCAAGAACGGAGGTCCAACAACAGTGACACTGGACAGCGAAGTGACTCACGTCTCAGTCAGCCCAAAAGTCCTTATTGTACCAAAGATATTTTAAACAAGAAATAAAAACAGAAGAGATGAGTGACCCAATTGAACTTCAACGAAAATTTAAAAAAAAAAAAATTTAGTTGCAATTTAAGATTCACGTAGAGCCTAGGCTCTAACTGTCCACAGTTTGCATTTTTAATTACCACTAGCCTAAGAACAAAAAGGAAACTAAAGATGAAATGCATCTATAAGACAAAAGAGAAAATATATGCGTCTGAATGCTTCCCAGCGGTGCGCGGGATGACATTTAAATAGACTGTAAATGGTAATCATTGACTATAACAACGGAGACGGTTCACTCCCTCGCTCCCGACAAACGAGATATCTTCCTATATTGTCACAAATGAAGAGGTAATGAAACTAAGAATAACTGAGGAAACTAAACGTTTAAATGGGGAACTTGTGCCCAAAGCAAAAAGGAAAACAAATAACAACAGAGCGTCGCACGCGTCGAAGGCGGCGAAACAGAAGGATCGAACGCTGAGGCGAAACTGACTTTGGCTCGCCACGCGAAGCTCCTTATGTACATACAAGCGTGGCCTTATGGAATTATCGGCGTAGAAGGTTCGACCCGTAGAACATTCGACCTCGAACAATCAACAGGATAACAAATCAAGGTTTTTCGGCTAGCTGCTTTAGATATCTTAAAGGCTTTGATTGCGTTTGTATTTTTTATTACTAGCTACATAAGCCGAACGCAAAGTAAAATGTAGTTCAGTAATATCGGTGGATTTTCATCAAATGTTGCGTACAGACAAATCTGTCTACGTGTTTTCTTCAGTTCCCGCCCTATGCGTGTTGCTCTGTGGACCGGCAAGATGCCCAGCTGCAGCGGTGCAACCTCATCTGCTTGAGGAACGTAAACGAGCCCGAATTATCGGTCCTATTTTAGGACAACTGTCGCTGGCTAGGACTGAACGAGCATGGGGAAATTTCGAAATCAAGTCGATCTGTCGACCTTCGAACCTTTCGCGTGGTATTGAAAGAAGTACGCGTGTAATAATTGCCTGTAAAAACAAACGACTTTCGCATGTTCGAGAGGCGCACCGTGGCGTTATGGGAAACGTTTTAAAATATAGAATAGCAAAAATGAAGCAAACATATTCTTAAAAAATAAGAGATGTCACCTTTGCAAGCGATTGAGAGGTCCACCATCAGTGACTTTTGTTTAACATTTTACTGCCCACGACTATCATGTAATTTGTACGTTGCTGTGCGTATTAGTTTAGTTTTGTTTCGTTTGTTAGAGCACTGCCAATCCCGGGTATGAATTATACCTGGAAAATACACACAAAAGGAATATAATGCTCCACATGTTGTCAACTAATCAGGCACGTCAAATTACAGTTGATCGAATCTCACCGACCTTTGCGTAGTGTTTTCTATCTTTGTTTGCTATCGCCTCAATTTCGAAGGTTGATGGTCCCATAAACGTACCTAAAGAGAGAATATCCACTCCCCTGTCAGATATCGTTGGTCACATAAGAAATAAAAGAAAAATATATGGCTCTAAGTTCGTGCGGCCTCTCTTTCAGTGCGATTTAAACTTGAAATAGTAAAGGTAGCAAGATATGAAACCATCTTGCATTACGAGCAGCTAAACGTTTGCTTAGAGGTTTTTGTACTCCGAATGCATTAAATCGGACCCGTTTTTGTCAAAACTGAGTCCCCATCTCCCTATCGCGCGTCAACAAAAACTCACAAAAAACGTTTTTTCTTTTTCTTCTAGCCCATACCCACGCTCTGCGCACATTTATCTCGCGCAATCTCGGCGTGCCACGGAGTATCGCTGTCACGAAATGGGGCGGAATATATAATAATAATAACATTCCCACTCCGAGGTTAACAAAAATTACTTTAAAAGAACAGAAGATTAAGGTTGGACCGGTGACAAGCGATAGGTCCACGCCTGGTGTAGAGGCCGGTGGAAAGGCGACGACACGTAGAGAGGTATAAAACAAAACAAATTTAAAATTCCAAGACACTCGTCATTCGGCCGGCACGGCAAAGAAGGAGAGATAAAAAGAAATAGCGAACACAGCAGTCTATCAAAACTCCTGGGGCACAGGCACTAACACCCCGGTTAGCAATAACACACGTTTTCAGAGACAATGAAATCAAATAAAGCAAAACTAAAGATCAGGAACTCGAAAACGTTGAATAAAAGCAAACACAACGTAAAAGTCTTATCTGAGCGGAATCCAAGCCCAGACGCTGCCGAAGGTCGACTTGGGTTCCCGGACGATGAAGACTGGTCTGGTGATGGAAGAGATGATCCACACGAAACACCGCACCACGCACAGACTCGCACCGGAGTGCCACACTCAGACCCACAGGCAGAAACACGCACCACAGTGCAAACACACACGCGCCCGCAGGCAAAAACAAGTCCCGGAGGCTAACTAAGGCCTCGGTCCAACGTTCCGAAATACGGAAAATCCCGACGCGGGAACAGAAAACGATTACCAGGGGAGCCCCGGCCAGCTCTGGGGGTCTCTAACTTCTACCCAAAAAGTGGTACCCCTACCACGACGACGACTACTCGATTCCCGCCAAAACCTCCTCTATATATGCAAAACATGAGCATTTTGCGGACCATAAGTTGGCAAATCAGGATGGAGCTTTTTAGAGCCAATCAGCGCTCTCAGTTTTGCTCAAGAAAAGAAAAAACACAAGCATATTTCCGGAGACATCGACATTGAAGTGACCCTGTGCGTCCGCGGGTGAGCCACCGCTCGCCGAGGCCTGGGAGACAAAACTTCAAGGTGAAACAACAAGTTGGCCTCGCCCATCCGCGGATGTCGGCGCCTTCCTGGGCTCTCCCTCTCCTGACAATTCGGGAAAACAATAATTGTTCCCAGAGCACCCAACAAACGCGCCGGCCAAGCGACCTTGAGCGCCCGGTCGCACGGGCGGCTCTCCTCTCCTGCGGACTCCACAGATGTCCACCCCGGGAGGGAAGAAAGGCGCGCCCCGGAACACGGCGGCCTTCGGACGCCGTATCACAGACGATAAACAGGCCTTTTGGCGGAAAATTAAATAAAAAACGAAAAACTGGAATTTGTGACAATCGCGTTAACAGTGGCACGATAATAGACGGCTAATTTTTTAATGGTTGGATTGAACGAGCATTTTATTCATTTGACGCCGCCGCCACTCAAAGAAATAGAAAACACAAACATAATATATCATTAGAAAAAGAAGGAAAAAAAAAAAACCGGCAGAACGCGCATGGGACACGCGGTAAAGCTTCAGTGGCATCAAGGCCGGGGCTTGGGGCGCAGTGGCGAAGGGGGAAATGTGAGGATGAAAAGAGGATTCAAAAAAAAAGGGGAGGGGAAGGAAAGAACATCACGGGACGCTGTCTTTTAATGATACGAGAGTGATGAAAAGGAAGACAGGAATACATCGTAGCCTCTCTCATTTTTACTCTTTCAAATAATAGGAAAGAAACATAACAAAACAGCATGTTGCAAACACGCCGATAGCGCTCCTTTGATCAGCGCGCGCGAGTAGCGTTTTGGCATTTTGGCGCGACTATACTTAATTTTTTTACTGCGCTTAAGGTACTTTATACTCCAACGTAACGTCGTCGGGCGCGCGTAGCGCAGCGCGCGCAGTACTATTGGTTGCAGATATCGAGTTCCTGGTTGCCGGCCAATAAAAGGCGCGCGTTCTGCGCTACGCTGCGTTCAGTGCGCTCAACGTCGGAGTATAAACAGCCCTTTACTGCGGCGGCCTACCACTCCGCGAGGCGCTTTGCTGCTTCCCTCTTCATTCTGTTCCCATTATTTACCGGCTTTAATAACGAGCACGCCACCGAAAGGAAAAAAAATGAAGCAAATAAGGAGAGAAGGCTAAACAGGAAAACTCTTTCCCGACAAATACTGTACGAGCTCTTAGCCCGGCTTTGAAATATCTATTTTTAGATTGGTTGGTTAGCCTTTGTCGGGCTATTATTTTTCGGCTGTCACGGGGCGCTTCATTGCACGTCGCTTAAACCCCCTCCCCTAATTCTCCCCTTCCTCACGTTCCTCCCGCAGCGTCCTTATTACAAAACCTCTTAATTATAATTTATTGAACCGCCCGAGACGATCATTGCTTCGCTTTCCCTGCTCTCGATTTTGTTTCTGTTTTTTGGTGCACCTTCTTAGCCCTTCTCATTTATTAGTCTGCTCTGCAGAGCGTTAAATCGAAAGGAAGGACCGAACTGTGCGGATCCCCGATTTCGGCTAATGGAACAACCTGGCCTTCGGATGGATTTACGTTGAAATTGTCATTCAATAAAACGTAGAAAGTATTTTTCTTTTTTCAACGAAACGCTTTATCAAAGAAGTTTGTTCGTCTGTCCGTTCGTTCGTCCGTGCAGTTCCCCGTTAAATTTAACGAAAAAAAATTCGCATCACATGGCATCAATATATTACGTGAGAGCACGACGACAATGTGGTATGTCACGTCACGTGGCAATGTCGCGTAACCTGTCGCACGGTGTGAAGTTGTTGTGCCACGTGATATTATGACGTCACGTTTCGTCGGAACACCGGACATCATTGCAATTTCTTCTAAATTTGTTGTTGTTTCCGCATGTCTGAAATATATAATATTGCATTTTAGTTTGTTTTTTTGTTCTTCACTACTAACATTTAAAGACGCTTATATTTTTTTTTTAGCAAATAAATATAGTGCTTATTTTTCATTGTTATTTTGACTTGGTTGTTTTAATTGTATAATGTTTGTAGAATTATTAATATGTAACTATCTTGAGCTGCTGAACTTTAGGGGGGCAGAGGCTTGTTCAGGCACCACGCCTTTATCTCTGCCCTGTACGCGGCAAACCAGCGAAACAAGATATATATATATATATATATATATATATATATATATATATATTTACATTAGGCAGCTACAAGTATGCTTTTGAAACTAAATAAAAAAAAAAGTCTTTAATCCAATTTAAAAAAATTTAGGCAACCTATCCTTAAGTATTGCTTTCAGTGCGCTATAGGTGTTTGTAAATAAAGGTTACCGGTAAGTGTTTTGTATGTCCGCATCTTATGCGTTGACAAAAATATTCTTGCGTAACGAAGGTGGTTGACTACGTGTATATTTGACAAGTGACCCATGGCATTGCGCGGCTGCTGGAACCATCCCGGTGTCTTCACAAGGATTGGCTTGCGCAATAAAGGGTTCAGATCATCGATAATCAATTTCTTTCCGAAACACATAAATCAGGTTGCTTTCCCTAATTCCTTCATTACTGTTCGAAACATATATCTCCTCTCGTATGTTGTTCATCCTATTTTGCAGCATTTTGCGTATTTATTCTTCCTTACCTCTGCTTGATGACTGTTTTATAAGTTGATAAAGGCCTTTAAATATTGGCGCGGGCTTGCGCGATCAACGCGGTACTGGTATTATCCAATATTTGACGAGATTGGCGTTAGAAGGGTGGAGGAAGAAAACGGAAATTCTGGATTCTAATGAAGACGGCGCAGTGGTAAGATAGGTTTTTGCTTCTCCCGCCTCCACAACGCCCCATCGTTTGCACTATCACAACTTCTCAGTAACCTAGCTGTATACTACATTTTACTCATAGTTACTATAAATGTGGCCCCACAGGCTTTCCCGTTATGAGCGAGACGACTATTTTAATGACCGGCGAATCTCCTGGGTGAGAATAAATATTATCACCTTCCCACAACCACCACTCTTTTCTCTCCCCCCCCCCCTTTCTTAAGTTAGGGAGACATCAGGCCACTTCAGGAAGCACCTTGCACACACGGCTTTTTGGCTACTCATTCTGAACACATTCGAACGTGGAAGTAAACACAGCGCATGAACGACGCCCAGTTCATTTGCAACCTAAGTAAGGTGACTCTTCTGTTGGGACTCAAAGAATTTCATCATCAATCATTATTTGTTATGATTTCATGGTGAAAGTATGTTCGTCGTGATGCCACAGAAGTGATTCATTCAAAGGAAGAAATAGGTCCTCGTATTTATTTTGCGGAAATACTCGCTCCTGTGACGCTCTGGTGCGTAAGGTCAAAACACCCGAGGCAGTTCGTAATACTTTACAACTGTCGTTGACAATGAAATATTTGCGGGAAGTGCATACAATTGTTTACACCATATTGTAGCACCCTAAACCAAAACATGCCTAAACACAAAAAATTGTCGCAATCGCCAAAAAAAAAAATAACTCTGCGAAAATTGTTGCCCCTTTCCCCTCCTCCCTCTATCTTTTTTTTTTTTTTTTTTTTCCCCGCGCCACTACAAAGAATAGCGGCCGAGCAACGAATTTCCATCAAAAACCTCGCTTCTTGGAGAAAGGACTCCAGGGTATATAATAGTGAATAAGTTAGGGAGTTTGTAGAAATAATAGGCGACCATTGAATCTAACCTTCTGCACAAATCATACCCGGGATATTTTCTTTTTCCTTCCACGCGATTAGAAGGCGAGACGCTAAGGAATTTATGTGCACTAACATGCTGCTTTTAAGAGAGAGTGCCAGATTTATAGTGCATGT
This sequence comes from Ixodes persulcatus, assembly GCA_013358835.2. Taxonomy (NCBI): domain Eukaryota; kingdom Metazoa; phylum Arthropoda; class Arachnida; order Ixodida; family Ixodidae; genus Ixodes; species Ixodes persulcatus. The sequence continues at coordinate 719,000 of JABSTQ010009182.1, read as the reverse complement.
CAATTGACATTTAAACAGTTTAATCACTGTTCACAAACATTCGCGGCTTGGAGGATGACATGGAAGCATGGCGGAAAGCAGCTTGCTTGAAATTGAAGTCTATATTGCATTGCACTGGTGTGAAATAGTATTACGTATTTTGTCTTATTTCTGTTCACCAAAATAAAAACAGCGTTTAGAAACCGAACACTGCGTTTGAGGAGCGCGGAAAGGACTTAAAAAACCGGGACAACCTGAACGATACGAGGCGCCTTGTGTCACTCAGCTTGTCCTGGTTTCTTGTTTTTCTGCATGGAGCCTTTCAAAAGGGGATGAAAAATTATGAACCGACTGACCCGGCTCTCTTCAAGCATCTTGCATCGTTAAGCTTGTACTGGTTCGTTTTTATTGTCGGTTCCTTTCAAAAAGTGAGCCACCACACCAACTATTACCACATTCTTAATTTGCGGAAGCGGAGAAGTGGAAATGTGACAAAAGGAAAGATTCGCCCGCGTTATTTCAGTCCTATAGAAAAGCGGACCGGATACAAGAGGGCCGAAATATTTTACAAGAAACACGCAATCTTCTCTATAATTCTGTCTAACAGTTTTATGTGAAGGTATACTTGAACGTCGGCATTATTCGTTTAGAAATGCGTGGAAGAACGTAAGTGGGCGAACGAGACGCCTCTGTGTTTTGCGTCACGCCTGCATTTCAAAAGTTAGACATACTGGTTCCCGACACCAGCACGATTGACGGCTCCGCCCGGGTATTTGATTGTTTATTGATACGGAGAAGAAGGGGAAGAGCGCAACGGCCCGCGGCCGTAGTGCGTTCTGGCTCGCGCTCTGGCGGGCAGTCAGATTGAAAACCCACTGCTGAAAACCACCCCGTGTACGGAGTCGAAAACATGATAATCTTTGAATGGGAGTGGACGTAGACGTATATTGATCCGATTCAAAGTTTCGCTTGATTCCTGAACGAATAATGCCGGCGTCCAAGTATACCTTAATTCATATCAAATTGTTAGACAGAATTGTAGAGAAGATTGTGTGTTTCTTGAAGAAGATTTCGGCCCCTTCTTTTCGGTCCGCTTTTCTATAGGCCTCAAATAACGCGGGCTAATCTTTCCTTTTGTCGCATCTCCACGTCTCCGCTTCCGAAAATTATGAATGTGTAGGTTGGTCCAGTAGCTTAGAGCTCACTTTTTGAAAGGAACCGAATATAAAAACGGACCAGTACAAGCTGAACTATGCAAGACGCTTGAAGAGAGCCTGTCGTAATGAAAAATGTACTGCTCTAATGTGGCAAGTTGGGTCAATCGGTTCATAATTTTTCATCCACTTTTGAAAGGCTCCGGAAAAACAGGAAACCAGGACAAGCTGATGGCGAATTCGGGTGGTCAGTCGTCGGCAACTTATTTTGCCGAAAAAATGGCAATAGCGTTCGCGTGGTCAGTTTCCGGGCGGCGCGCACCGTTCGAGTGGTGGTTCTCCTGCAAGCACCGGCAACTTTCCGGCGCTTTTTCCGCCCGAGCTCCAAACGGCCGGGCGAGCAGGCGCCAGACTGTATCCGGTGTCGTCACTTCCGAAATGAGAGAGAAGGCTAGTGACAAAAAATGAACGAAAGAACAAAACGGATCTGAGGTCCCTTCACCAGTCACTACTCGAGTCATTCCAAGCCGCTGGGACATGGGTGACGGCGGCGACAGCCTCTCGCTAGCGGTGTTGCGCGGGCAAGGGGCGAAGTAAACTGCCACCGTCTGGCGTTTCGTGTTCGGGTGCTGAGGGTCACGTGGTATGCCGCCGGCGCGTTTCTGGTTGCCGATTCCGCCGGCTCGGTCTCGCCGGCGATTGACCACCCGAATTCGCCATGAGTGAAGCAAGGCGCCTCGTATTGTTCAGGTTGTCCCGGTTTTTTATGTCCTTTCGGCGCCTCAAAACGCACAGTATTCGGTTTCTAAACGCTGTTTTTATTTTCGCAGAGAAATAAGACAAAAATACGTTATAATGTTTCACATCAGAGCAATGCAATGGAGACTTCTATTTCCAGCAAGCTGCTTTCTTCCATGCTTCCATGCCATTCTCCAGACCGCAAATGTTTGTGCACAGTGATTAAACTATTTACATCTAAATTAACATGCACTATAAATCTGGTACTCTCTCTTAGACGCAGAATGTTAGTGCACATGATTTACCCCCAGCGTCTCGCCTTCTAATCGCGTGGGAGGAAAATGGAAATATCCGGGCATGATTTGTGCAGAAGGCTAGATTCAATGGTGGCCTATTATTTCTACAAACTCCTTGGCAGATTCACCACCATATACCCTAGAGTCCTTTCTCCAAGAAGCGAGGCTTTTGGCGGAAATTCGTTGCTCGGCCGCTAATCTTCGTAGTGGCGCGGAAAGAAAAAAAAAAAAAAAAAAGAAAGAGAGAGAGAGAAAGGGGGATATATATATATATATATATATATTTTTAGATTGCGGCATTTTGTTGTGTTTAGGTATGCTTTGTTTAGGGTGCTACATTATGGTGTAAGAAATTTTATGCACTTCCCACAAATATTTCATCGTCAGCGACAGTTGTAAAGTATTACGCACTGCCTCGGGCGCTTTTACCTTACGCACTAGAGCGTCACAGGAGCGAGTATTTCCGCAAAATAAGTACGAGGGCCTATTTCTCCCTTTGAATCGATCACTTCTGTGGCATCACGACGAACACACTTTCACCATGAAATCATAACACATAGTGATTGATGATGAAAATGATTGGGTCCCAACAGTAGTGCCACATTATTTAGGTTGCGAATAAACTGGGCGTCGTTCATGCGATGTGTTTACTTCCACGTTCGAATGTGTTGAAAATGAGTAGCCAAAAAGCCCTGTGTGCAGGCTGCTTCCTGGAGTGGCCTGATATCTCCCCAACTCGGGAAAGGGGGGGGGGGGGGGGGGTAGAGAAAAGAGTGGTTGTTGTGGGAAGGTGATAATATTTACTCTCACTCAGGAGAGTCGCCGGTCATTAAAAAGTCGTCTCGCTCATAACGGGAAAGCCTGTGGGACCACATTTATGGTAACTATGGGTAGAATGTGGTATACAGCTAGGTTACTGAGAAGTTGAGATAGTGCAAACGATGGGGCGTTGTGGAGGCGGGAGAAGTAAAGACCTATCTTACGACTGCACCGTCTTCATTAGAAGCCAGAATTGTGGTTTGCTTCCTCTAACATCCTAATGCCAATCTTGTCCAATATTGGATAAATCCAGTACAGCGTTGATCGCGCAAGCCGGCGTCAATATGTAAAGGCCTTTATCAACTTATAAAACAGTCATCAAGCAGAAGTAAGGAAAAATAAATACGCAAAATGCTGCAAAATAGGATGAACAACATACGAGAGGAAATATATGTTTCGAACAGTAATGAAGGGGTTAGGGAAAGCAACCTGATTTATATGTTTCGGAAAGAAATTGATTATCGATGATCTGAACCCTTTATTGCGCAAGCCAATCCTTGTGAAGACACGGGAATGGTTCCAGCTAGCAGCCGCGCAATGCCAGACGGCGGCTGCTGGAACGACACCAGCATATCTCGGCCTCTCGATTTCTCCGACCGAGCTGATGGAGAAAAGCGTTCGGTCGCGCTGACTCCTTCAGTTTCGCGGATTGAGCGAGCCCGCGTCACCGAGGGGAAGGCACCTGGAAGTCTGAAGGTCGTTGTCGCGCTCGCAGCTAGCCGATCATTTTGGGATTTTTGAGGATTATCCCTACAGGAAACCGCCGGCGCTCAAAAAAATAGAAAACACATAAAAATATATCGTTAGAAAAAGAAGGAAAAAAAACGGCAGAACGCGCATGGGACGCGCGGTAAAGCTTCAGTGGCATCAAGGCCGGGGCTTGGGCACAGTGGCGAAGGGGAAAATGTGAGGATGAAAAGAGGATTCAAAAAAAAAAAAAGGGGAGGGGAAGGAAAGATCATCATGGGACGCTGTCTTTTAATGGTACGAGAGTGATGAAAAGGAAGACAGGAATACATTATAGCCTCTCTCATTTTTACTCTCTCAAATCATAGGAAAGAAACATAACAAAACAGCATGTTTGCAAACACGCCGATAGCGCTCCTTTGATCAGCGCGCGCGAGTGCGTTTGGCATTTTGGCGCGACTATACTTCATTTGTTTACTACGCTTACTGCGGCGGCCTACCGCTCCGCGAGGCGCTTTGCAGCTTCCCTCTTCATTCTGTTCCCATTATTTACCGGCTTTAATAACGAGCACGCCACCGAAAGAGAAAAAATGAAGCAAATAAGGAGAGAAGGCTAAACAGGCAAACTCTTTCCCGACAAATACTGTACGAGCTCTTAGCCCCGGCTTTGAAATATCTATTTTTAGATTGGTTGGTTAGCCTTTGTCGGGCTATTAATTTTTGGCTGTCACGGGGCGCTTCATTGCACGTCGCTTAACCCCCCCCCCCCCCCCCCCACCTTTACCTCTCCCCTTCCTCACGTTCCTCACCGCAGCGTCCTTATTACAAAACCTCTTAATTATAATTTATTGAACCGCCCGAGACGATCATTGCTTCGCTTTCCCTGGCGCCCCCATTGATGCTCTCGATTTTGTTTTTGTTTTTTGGTGCACCTCCTTAGCCCTTCTCATTTATTAGTCTGTTCTGCAGAGCGTTAAATCGAAAGGAAGGACAGAACTGTGTGGATCCCCGATTTCGGCTAATGAAACACCCTGGCCTTCGGATGGATTTACGTTGAAATTGTCATTCAATAAAACGTAGAAAGTATTTTTTTTTTTAACGAAACGCTTTATCATAGAATTCTGTTAGTCTGTCCGTTCGTTCGTCTGTGCAGTTCCCCGTTAAATTTAACAAAAACAAATTCGCATCATGTGACATTAATATATTACGTGAGAGCACGACGACAATGTGGTATGTCACGTCACGTGGCAATGTCGCGTAACCTGTCGCACGGTTTGTAGTCGTTGTGCCACGTAATATCATGACGTCACGTTTCGTCGGATCACCGGACACCATTGCAATTTCTTCTAAATTTGTTGTTGTTTCCGCAAGTCTGAAATATATAATATTGCATTTTAGTTTGTTTTTTTGTTCTTCACGACCAACATTTAAAGACGCTTATATTTTTTTTTGCAAATAAATATAGTGCTTATTTTTCCTTGTTATTTTGACTTGGTTTTTTTAATTGTGTAATATTTTGTAGAAATATTAATATGTAACTATCTTGAGCTGCTGAACTTTAGAGGGGCAGAGGCTTGTTCAGGCACCACGCCTTTATCTCTGCCCTGTACGCGGCAAACCAGCGAAACAATATATATATATATATATATATATATATATATATATATATATATATATATATATATATATATATATATTTACATTAGGCAGCTATAAGTATGCTTTTGAAACTAAATAAAGAAAAAAAGTCTTTATTCTATTTTAAACAAATTTAGACGACCTATCCTTAAATATTGCTTTCCGTGCTTCTATAGGTGTTTGTAAATAAAGGTTACCGGTAAGTGTTTTGTATGTCCGCATCTTATGCGTTGAGAAAAATCTTCTTGCGTAACGAAGGTGGTTGGCTACGTGTATATTTGACAAGTGACCCAAGCAGTATTTGTCATTTTCTGCACCGGTGGAAAGAAATATTACACAGTGTGCGCGTCTTACGAAACATCTAAGATGCCTTGCTGTAGTAAACCCTTTAAATGAACACTGACAGGGTATTTATGCTCGCCAAGGTATTCATTTGTACAATACAAATGAGGGCCCAACTACCCAGACCACAACTCGTGGCTCGTAATTCGCTTTCGACTCGCCCGAAAACCGCCGATCGAGAACTGGTCGGTTTGAGTCGCGCTCACTCTCGTCTCCGTGGCCACGTGCCGTTTTCTATGGTTAAGACCAGTGTTGTAGGCGTTACCGAAAAAAAGTAACTAAATACGTTACTCGTTACTTGCAAATAAAAGTAACGCGTTACCGACCTACGTTACCTCAAAATAAAAGGAACGCGTTACCGTTACCGTTACTGATAAAAAGTAACCCACGTTACTGTTGCGTTACTTTTTATTCACGAACTAAAACAATTGCTGTTTCGACGTTTGATATGTGCGTAAGCACCATAGCTAAAATATGTCCATGCGGAAACTTAATTACCCTCGCTCTTTTAGGGTTTCACCCGAATAGTTAGAAGAAAAAACGCGGAAGTATATATGAAGCTGATTTATAACATGTTGGCACGGAACTTAACAGAAGAACCGGCCTCCCTCATTAGCACAGATATTAAGACCAGCCGAGATTGAAACTTTGAATATATTTTATTCACAACATGTCGAAGTACAGATAGTTGCTGTGAACAAGTTCCTCCGTTACCCGAAGCACACTCCGCTGTTGTACTTCAGCAACAGCTGAATTTCTAAATTTACTTTTTTTAAGTTCTAGGAAGTAAAGTAACGGAACGTAATTTCGTTACACGTTACTCAAAATAAGTAACGTAAGTACGTTACCCGTTACTTCTTTGGAAAAGTAACGAGTACGTTACTACGTTACCAAAAAACGTAACGCGTTACCGGTAACGTCGTTACTTGTAACGCGTTACCGCCAACACTGGTTAAGACACACACACCAAATACAACCACAGTCGTGAATCGTCGAAACCAAAAGCTCAATATTAAAAATCGAAAGAAATGATACCCATTTTTGTGGATTCTAAAAAGATGTAAATATGTTGATTAAAAAAAATAAGGAAAAACAAGTTGCACAGAGAAAAGGAAGCACTCTGTGCATTCTCTGCGTAATTCTCAACATGGCGTCAGTATCGTGGGAGTCGCGGGTGGATGGCTGAAGAAGCGGACTAAGGGATGTAGGAAAAAGTGTCCCCGGAAAAAAATGTCCCCGGAAAGAATGTCCCCGGAAAAAAAAGTCCCCGGACAAAATGTCCCCGAAAAACAAAAGGCCCCACGAGGAAAGTAAGAAAAAATGTCCTCAAAGGATTTTCCATCTCTGGGTTTCCCTTATCCTCATGGCCTTCGGGCGGTCCGGTGATATGTCCTTGGGAAAAAAGGCACCGTTAGGCAAGTAGGAAAGAACGGCCCCAACAATTAAGGCCCCGAGCGGGACCGATTGGAGCGCTGCGATCGCTAGGCCGTGACGTAGAATAGGGGATCACGTGATAAGGCCAGACTGTTCCGCTTGTCTTGGTCGGGGTCTTTGGAAGCCGTTCGCTCAGTACTTTCGCACTTTTTCTGTGTTGAAAGCCTGGTCAGTATAGGCGTGGATCGGCTTCGGCAGCTTTTGAGCTCAGGGAGCAATGGTAAAGTACTGTTCGGCGCCGCTATGCCGCAGTTACGCGACCGACCCAAACATCAGCTTCCACATCTATTCCAAGGAGAAGCATTCCCATATGATTCATTAAATGTGAAGTCTCACCCTGCATAGCAGAACCTTGTTCATACAGCTTCAATATCATTTGAACAATGGGGTTGAAAAGTGTATGTGTAAGTTAGCGGCACGCAATGCAAGTAGAGCTGAGTGCTAATAGACTTGAAAGAGTAATTTACAGAGGATAACAGAGGGTATGGAATTAAATGTTATAAACCAGCTTCAATATTCGTCGCTCGAAAATGCCGACATCGCAGAAAAGTTAAAGAACCAGTGCTTCAAAAACGAATAAAAAAATGAGATGCACCGTATCGACTCGCGACTCTGGATGCGAGCACGTTATCACTGAGCCACAATAATTTTTTGTCTTTATTCCTAAGCCACGAGAACATCGGGAGACGACCGATTATATTTGGGAAAAGGCGCCGCATGTCACCGTTCATCGCAAATCGCAATTTCCAGTTGTTTCACTCACAGCTCTGGCCGCGAGCTCCTCGATCGAGTTTACAGCACGCCGGCCGGTGGGATCGGGTTAACAGCCTAACCAAGTAAAGATACACGGCATGTTCCTTCACCCATGCATTGCAGGAGCACGATGTGTCACCGAGGTTTCTTCCATTCAGTGTTATCTCCAGCTCGTGCGGGTACGAAGTGAGTGCCGACGTTTGGAGAACGAATCCAATACACGTGTAGCAATCCTTATCCAGCTTCTTGATACTACAGAAGAACAGGTGTCCCGCTTTAAGAACACTTTTGCCCTCAAGCAACAGCCGGGATGTTTCATGGGCCTTGTCCACAACGCATTGATGCTGCTTACAGACAGCACAACTAAAAAGTGGTACACAGTTGTAACATTGTGCCCGGTCAAATAGAATTAAGAAAAAATTCGCCTACCTTTAACGGTAGGTCGCACTTCGTAAGCATTCATTGCGGTGCGCGAGACGGCCGCCGAAAACGACAACAAGTTGACCCGTACTCTCTAGTCTGCGCCGCTGCGCTTCCGTACAGCGACCGTTTCCCGGCTCGCCTGCAACCGGCTCACCGACTCCCCGGAAGCGTTCGTACAGTAGCCGATATAGGAACTTGACTGGGTCGAGTAGTGAAACGAAACATTGGTTTAAAAGAAGCCGTAAACACCCGTAGTATTAAATACAGTGAAGACAAAGACACTCCACCCTTGACAAAGAGTGCAGGAAACGGTCGCGTGATCCCCCATCCTACGTCACGATGATAGGCCCGTCAGGTGGCGCCAAGCCATGTTCCCGGGGCTTAAACATCGCGACACTGTTAGCGCGAACACGACATCGGCGTAATTCCCCATTTTACTTAGAAAGAGTATTAGTGGGAACGAAACTTTACCGTCTGCATTATATCTACAAATAAACACTCTCAGTACCTATAATAACTTTAATGACAATTAACCTTTCGTTTCTATAAGAAAAAGATTAAAAAAAACTAGCAATCGCTTGTTCGTGCTACGTGTCGCGCTTTTTACCTATTTGGAAATGGTACAGAAGTAACTCTCAAATTTTCCAAACACAATAATTTTGTTTTTTCTAGAAGTGTTATAAATGTTTATTTCACAATGAAAAACAAACAAAAACAGTTGAGATGCAATGTTAGAAAATCAGGAATGAAATGACACACTCTAGATTCATACACAAAAGTCAAAAGCGGATCGTACGGCAGTGGAACAAATGTCCCTTTCGGACAATTTTTTCCTACTTTCTACCTGGGGCCTTTTTTTTCCGTGGACATATTTTCCTTGGACTTTTTTCCGGGAACATTTTTTCCGGGGACGTTTTTTCCGGGGACATTTCTTCCGGAACCCCGGACTAAGCGATGGCGGCGAACGACGGGCGTGGGACCTCTGCCTCAAAATTGCTGTTCGCGGTACCGGCGAATTTGTCTAGCTTCGAAAAAGAAATCGTTCACCGATCAAAACAATTAGGTCTTATTCCGTACGACAACGCAGTCGGTGTAACCACGTGACTTCGGCCAACTTTTTCCTCCTCTACATTTCTTCTTCCTTCCCAGTCCAGTTTCGGTTTAGAACACTTCAGCTTTTTTTTTCACCATATTAAAAATATGCGGAACACTGTAGCAAGATAGTGATTGGGTAGTCTTCAGACACCATATTAAATCGCCTGGCAAAAAACAAAAATCTTTGTGCGAAGGGTCAATGTCCTGTGTTCGCAGCAGACGTGATGACAGAAACATCTGCATGTTCGAAGCGGGCTTGCTTGATTTATATGTACGCTTCAAACACGTCTGCACACGGGTTTTGTATGACTAATTTCAAAAGAACGTCATGCACGGAAGAATCACGCCTGAGAGTGTGTATTCAGACTGTATTTTACACGACGCGTTAGCATTATGTTAGCGGCTTTAGGATCGCGTGTATCTTGCAAAGTGAGGAGTGCCTCGTATGCACTAATTGGGATACGGGTATAGTAAGAATATGATATTGCGAAATTTCAAGTTTCTTTTATTTGACAGATGGACAACTACCTTCCTACAATCAGATACCGTGTAAGAATCCGACCGAAGCTCCACCTCCGACGCAAGATTTTTAACTTTGGTAGTGCTTCTGGATGCCGGGAGCACGCCCATCCAAAGCGCGACGGAAGGTGCGAGTGCCTGCCGGAGTCCGAGATTCTGTCGCAGTCTCAACTTGTACCCGACTACAAAGTAGTACGGTGTTCTTCTGCGACCAAAATGTCCGGGATATGAAATTTTTCCTCGGACAGTTACAGATACAAGCTCTTGTAAAGCGCGAAAATGTATAACGTATGGGTTTGTGCTAACTTTACGCAGTCAGTGCACAAATCCCGGTGTTTTCATCTTGATTCAGGCAACGTTTTGGGGTTGACTGTTAATTTTGACCAAAAGGATGTATGCTTTTGGGGGGCGTTCTCAAAATGAAAGGAAGTGCAATTGGCAAGCTCGGCGAATTTTCAGTTTTCAAGGTATGAACTATTGAATTTGCCGAGTCGAAAATTAACATTCCTCCCACCTCTCGGAGATAGCGTAATTGATCGCTCGCCATTTTCTCACTTCTGAATATAAAGCACTAGGACTCTTTTTTGACACTTCAGAAATATATTTTGATATGCTGAGAAAATTAGAAAAAGTTTAATATTTTTGTATGATCTTTTAAAACTGTCAAATCGTGTCCTTCGCTTATATTATAAAAAGGTTGGAAAGTTCTTACATGTGATCGATTTAATATATTTTAATGACCTTGACATCACCATGAAACACAAACCCAGCTCTTTTCAATGAGTTCAGTTTAACATAAAATATACAAAATAAATCAACCGCAAACATTTGAATGAACGAATGTTTCGAAAATATAACAAATTTAGAATCTATTTTCTCGAAAAGCCCACATTTTATTTGTTTGTTGTTTTCTCGTAGAAAGGTATGATAGTGTTTTATTAGAATCTATAAGTAATATATAGTATTTTGTATATATGACCAAATTAAAGCTTCAATCTTTTTCAGATGTCCGTTGTAAGACGGCAAGCCTTGTTGAGGTGTAAAATACTTTTGACACAGCAATAGCACAATTTTCCTTTTTTTAAAGGTTACATGTTCATGAAAGTATATATATTTTGTAATTGACTATACCACGCCACACTATACCTGCTCACATAGCACCTGTGCGAGGACGCGGTCACAACAAGCAACTGACATGATTGATGCTTTAATTGCGGTCATACAAACAAAATACTATACGCTCTCTTTATATTCTCTGATATACCATAATCATACTTAATAATTCACAAAGCTAATTAAAACTGTCTTTTTTATAAAAATCAGTTTCGTATGTGCTGGATTTTTATTACATGTGATTATTCAAATGTATGCAACATATTTTAGTTTAGACAGTATATCGAACCTGTATTTAATACAAAGTGCTAAGTTCGAGCTTTCGAGTGATGTCTAGTTCATCACAATTTCTCAGGTCACATCACTTTAGAACTTGCCAAACATCGGAGAGAATTATCAGAGACAAAGTTCTACATTTGTTTTTAAATATTACTTTAAGATACTTATTTTTTTAAATTCATTAAGTGTAATAAATATATTTCAGAGTGTCACAGAGGAACTCAAGTGCAGTATTTTGAGAAGTAACGAAATAGTGATGGTTCAAATATGCAATTCTCAAAAAAGAAAATTGCAGAAAACAGGTTGTGCCCTACCTACACACAAGTGTGGCCTACTTAAACTATTTTACCGACATTTAGTTAAAATGGCTCCAACATAGCCATTTTAACTAAATACAAAGTTAATACGATATGTATAATATAAAAGACGTTACCAATACTTGAACGAACGAATGTAAAAAATAATCGCTGAAAATTTAAAACAGACTTTTACAACAAAACAAACTTTTAATTTGCTTAGTGTCTTATAAGTGGCAAGGTATGATTGTGGTTTATCAATAATATAAAGATAAAATATAGTATTTTGTTTGTATATCCGTAATTAAAGCTTGAATCATGTATGTTGCTCGCTGTGACTGGATCCTTGCATAATTGCTATTCTCGATAACGCTGTAGCGTGTTATATTAAATTGCTTAATGTTTATTCTTTACTTGACATGTAAACCTAAAAATAAGTAAAATTGTGCGTAATATGTAGTATATGTTATTTACTTAGCAACATCGCTTTTATTCGCATTGTTTTTAATCGATTTTTTTTACGTAAGTTTTATTATAATCACGATCGGCTCCTCAAGAGACTTGATTTATTTACTCTGTTTGACAGAGGGCGTTGTCGGGATATCTTGTTTTACACAAACTTGTCAATGGGCTTGTCGACTGTCCTGTCTTGTTAAGCGCTGCATGTTTTCACGCCCCACCCCGTTTGAACCGAAATCGCAACTTTTTCTATCCTTCCACGTTTTTTCACACGTCTCCCCAATACGAATGCAGCATGATTTTAATAAGTTTGATTGTTTGCCCCTAGAAATATTCAGTGACAAGTCAACTTCTCGGCGTAATCTAGAGAGTATATTTTTTGCATGATCCCAGTGGTTTGCAATTTTGAGCGTTTTTTGCTCTTTTGGGGTTGCTATATTTGTATTTTCAGTGCCTCTTCTTTTACTTTATCTTGCTTGTCAGATGTCGCTAGTGTTCTACGTTTGTTTTGTGACTGCTTTCTTGGGATAGCTATGTTTTTTTAGTGCTTATACTTCTATCTTGTCGGCATTTGCTGTGTACCGCACAAAAGGCCCTGCGCTGTTTGTAGACACATAAATTGAAGACTATTATTTTTGTAATTATTACTATTTAGCAACGCGCATCTGACGAAATTCAAGCTTCATTTGCGGTAAAATAAACAAAATACTATATAATATATTTATATTGTTAAGAAACCACTATAGTCACTACCCATAAATATGAAGGAAACAAAAGATGGCTTTCTTTTAGAAAATCGATTTCAAATTTGTTAGACTTGTTGAAACATTCGTGAAATCAAATGTATGTAACAAATTTCTTGTTAAGCACATAATATTAATTTTTTATTCTTTTAAAAGAGCTGTATTGGGCCTTCCTGGTGATGCCAAGGGCAATATAATATCTTAAATAGGGCACACGTAAGAACTTGCCAAACCTCGACAAAAATATGAACTAATCACCGTTCGACATTTTGAAAAGATTATTTGGTAGCGATCGAATGCGTTTAAATATCAAACTGTTCCAAATTTTATTAGAATAATAAAACGTATCTCTAAAGTGTCACAAAAGAGTCATAGTGCTTTATTTTGAGAAGTGACGAAATATCGAACGGTCAAATATACGATCCCCAACAGATGGGAGATGCGTCAGTTTTCGCCTCGTCCGCTTCAGTAGTCAATATCTTGAAAAAAAAAAAAAAAAAAGAACGAAACAAGCAAAGATTTCCGCCAGGCGTGTTTTTTACGCTCTTTATTTATTTTAAGGAAGCTCCCTAAACATTTTTCGGGAGCAACATTAAAAATGCTTCTATAAACCGTGCCTGAATTGAGATTAAAAACCCCTCTATATTTGTTTTTGTAGTTCCTGTAGAATAATACCGCAATATGAATTTTAAATAAAAAAATTATAGTATTTTTTTACTTCGGATAATTGAATTTTGGCTGTAACGACATAGGACTTCTACTAAAGTCATATGCCCATTTGTCAAATTCGGTAAGTTCATGCTTCCGAATTTTACGGGGTTTTTTTTTTTTCGAGAATAACCCGTGATTTCAGGGAGCCCTCGTTTCTTGTCAGGCTTTACACCTCTAATTTGCGTTCAAAACTTGAGTTCGGCTCCGTGGTCTGGAACTGTTTGAGTGTGGCAGGCTCTGAGAGGTTAGAACATGTTTTGAGGAAGCTAGCACGAATTGTGTACGACCGTTAATATGGTAGCCGGGTTTCTTTTAGTCACGAGTCAATGTTACACAGGATGAATTTGCAGACATTAGTAGTTCGGCGAAATTTTCGAGATTTTATATTCTTGCACAAAGCCGTGCATGGAACATTAAGTTATTCTGAACTTGCTCTGCTCTCTTTATCCGTTCCACGTGTGAGTAGTCGCATCCCCAACATGTTCTATGTGCAAGACCTCTGTTCACTTTCTCCCATTTTGCGTATTCATAATAGTTTTAATACACTCAGCGCGGAGGTTGATATCTTCGATAGTGAACGCTCGTTTAAAAATGCCCTAAGCTTTCAACTTTATTAGGATTAATGTTTTTGTGTTTCCTATTTTGTACAAAGAGTGTATTTGTGTGTACCAGCATTCAGGCTTTGCTGTTCCTGGACACAAAGAAGAAAGAATAAACAATAAATATTAATAAAAAAGGTAACACATAAAACTACTATTAACTTCCGCAGGCCACGGTCTGAGTTCAGCGAAGAGCTAATACGTAATTCACAGCGAGGACGATGCACCCAAATGTTTCCATGGATGAGTGATTAAGCCAAAATAAATACCACGGCATGGACATGTGATTTCGAACGTTGCTAATGTTTCGCTGCTTTCTTTCAGACATTTTAGTTTGAAGTTTATTTTTGTCATTATTACGTAATCAAATACTTTTTCTTAACGGGGGCGATTAATCGTAATTACCGTCGTTTGTCAACGGCTCTGTGGTACACCCCCCCCCTCCCCCCTCCACCCCCCCCCCCAAAAAAAAAAAAACCCGCCACAAAAAAAAAAGAAAGTTCATTTGCTAATTTTTTTGGTTATTATATAGTTTTGGTTCGATTACTTCCCACTGGCTGCCGGGCTGAAGAAAAGAGAGTTATAAAATTTATAAAAAAATTAATTATTCAACGGGTCACAACAGTTAACGAGCAAGCGATTAAAAGACTGGCTTGGACAGTTGAGTTAAAACTATTTACTTGCATTTTGCAATTCCCATTTATGTTCGTTTTTCTTGCCTGAGTTTGCGCATTATGATGATATTTTAACGCGCTGCTTTATTTCTTTAGCAGTGCAGGAGCTTGGTTAGAAAAGACGCTTTCCCGATTAGAAGACGTGTTTGGGCTGATTTTGGTGACTTTCGAGTAAACCAGAAAAAAATCAAATAAAAATATATAACAGCTATTATGATCCTACGCGCATTGAAAAAGCTCCGCTGGCGATATTTAAATGTGGCTGAAAATTTGATTCAACACTGACCATTCTGGACAACATTTAAGGGGTTTTAGACGGCGCTCCAGTGTTCTCTTAACATACATTGTAACGTATGAATTGCACAGTCAGCCAGTGATGCTCTGTTTCGGTACTACGCTCAGCATGTGTGCACTCGCATGTATGTTCTGCACTTTGAAACGTTAGGAGAAACACCGAAAGAATAACGAAAGATAATATGAATGCGCGAGACAATCATTGGTTAAATGTAACTACGTGCACACTGTCAGCTCTGACCAGACTGGCAAGCAACCGCAGTCCTAAATGGAGATTGAAGGAAGTATAAATTTCCTGATTGAATTATCTGGTGAACAGAAATATTGTGAAAATCGTGACGGAAGCATTTACAGACCTTAAGTTTTTTCGTTTTTTTTTAATGGTGCACATTTAAATATATCGCGTGCAGGAGAATCTGAGGACGAGAACGGGTTTGATTTTGAACATTTTTGTTCTTACACACATCTCGTGAATCACCGTTCTCTTGCAAGACTGCAGAAATCCACGGGGATTAAAAAGCGCATTTAAAAGAAGAAACAAGAACAGAATATAAACAAATATTTTTTTTAAAGATCGCGGCATCTGGATGAACAATATGGCGACACGGCTTCATGTCCATGGCATCTAAAACATTAAAAATTGCTCACACATAAGACAAACGCACTTTTTTGGATGTTTCTATTTTGCTTCAGATTGAAGAACCGGTCGCAAAAAACATATTCGCGATGACGTGGCAGTGTAAAACGTGGCTGGAGAAAAATATTTCGTTTTGTCAATTGACGCAGACTGTTGCACGTTTCACCATTACCAAGTGTGTAGTCACAATATAGAATACATACAAATACACAGACACACCTACAAAGCGTAAAATGTCTCGATAAACTATCCGCGATTAATTGGTTTGGCCTAGGATACCACAAGCACAGAAAAAAGGCAGATGCGGTGAGGTGGCGTCCGTGGCGTTTTTGTCGCCGCTCGATTGAATTCTTCGCTGTAGCGCCGGCTTCGCTTTTACTTAAGGTGAAATGTATCGTTGAATGATACTGACAAAAACTTCGAGACTGGGACGAGAATTAACAGACAAACCCAAAGTCTCAAACAAAGCTGAATTTTATTTGCGAAACGATTCCCCTTATATAAATATATGCTTCGAGTTCCGTTAAAAGAATAACAGTCGAAGATAGAAGGGTAATTTATGAAAATTTTCTTCTTAAATGTTTAGTGTTTTTTTGTTTTGTTTTTATCTGGAGCAACTACTCTCTTAGTGAGTTTCACGTTAGTGAGATTTAGAATATCTTATACGAGCAAACTCAAGAACTCTGCGTTTGCGCTGCTTCGCGTGTTCCGCACTGTGCGTCTGCGGAGCCCTAGTTTGTGGGAGCCGAGGGTGAAAGACGAGGCAGAGGGAGCGTGACAGGCGGTCGGCGGAGAAGATACGAGCTGGCGCGAGACAGTCGGTGCTGAGCGAGGCTGAAGCTGGACAGGAACGACGGGGCCGGGCTGCCTGGCCTGGCCCATGGCGAACCCCGAACCGGTCAACCAGCGAGGTCTGGAACAAGACCGGTGGAAACGGCGAGCCCTGGCCAGATGGCCTGGGCTATGACAATCCCTGGGTGGTTCCGCAGCGAGACTCGGGCGTTGATAGCCCGGGATAGCCAGCCTACGCAGCACTGGCGTGGGAAAGGCGATCCGCAGGCCTGTACACAAACTCCGACTGTGAGCTCTGATCGACGGGCGGCAACAAGGGTCGGCGTGCCTGGACTGCCGGTTCTCGACGACGAGCAACCGAGAGGTACAGTGAACCCATTTGCTGCCTTCTTGTTGTTATGTCACTCCCTGGGTGACGGGCGGAGCGCATACCGATCGGGCGGCGATTATTAGTAGAGGGACCTCCGTAAAGAAACCCACATGAAAATGGCGCACCCAACGCGGAGCCCGTTCGGTATGCCTCTGCTTCTAGTCGTCCCCAGGGAGTCCCACGGATTTGTTGAGCGGGTTGTTCACTAACGCTAACAATGTCCGTTGAGACAAAGTATGTTGGAATTTTGGCGACTTGTCTCACAGCAGAGCTCAGCAGGTCTCTCCTCGAATCAAGTACTTAAAGGGCTCGAAGGACGAGGTAGCGGGCGCGCTTTCTCGGGTACCCCATTATAATGGTTGGCAGGAGAAGAGCAGCGCGGTTAACATGTAAGAAAGTCGTCTTCGGGGGCAGAGGAGAGCCACGGCATGTTCGCTGGAAGGCAGGATAGCGACAGGCCGGAGGGAAAACAGCCAGGACTCATTGCATATTTAGGATTTAGGCTTGGGGTGATGCGGTAGGCAAGTAAGCGCTTGTCGAGGCCCGGGGTGCAGATGGGTTTTGTCAGTTGGTGACAGAAAGATTGCGGGAATGGCATTCGACACCAGGAACACTGCGGACGAGATTGTCAGCGAGTGTCGGATAACCTGGCGGAAATTTCGGTTGACACCGGGAACGCTGACAGGCGATTTAATGAGCACTATTATTTGTAACTGCTGGGACAAGACGGCTAGTTGCTTCGCGTCACTCCAACAATCAACGAAGGGCAGAGGGACGACTCTCCCTTGAGGGGGGTCGTTCCAGGAAAGCTACGAAATGATTTATATGATTCTTTCTCGACTTCACACTGGCCGGTCGTGGCAGTGACAGCAAGACTTTTAATAAGTTATATCGCGTCACGACCTGGCCGGGGATGAGGCGGTAAACATTTAGGTGGCTTGTAGCTGTCCAGCTTGCCTTGAGGCCTGAACGGTTAAAGCGGGCTTGCTCGCTGAGCTGCCGCCCCCTCCGAGGACCGAGCAGTCCCTAGAGCTCGTATACACGTGGACGGCACGGGACGCTGACGCTTACATCCAGTAGCACATGGCATATGTAACCGTTGCGGAACGCGGGTATAGTATATGGCCATCCCGCCACAGGCTTTGGATCTCTTCGCTTGCGCAAAAGATGGACTAGGTTTACACCATTGTTACCTGTTCTGAAGGAAACTCACGCGTTGAGCAACGCAGCTAGTGGTTTTGCCACGTCGCTTGCTCCGAGGTGAGAAGGGCACACGAGGTATATAGACGCGAGCGTCGTGTCTCACTTCTACGCTTACTTGGCGAGATAAAAACGAGGAGGCTTGCCCGGTTCACATTGCTGACTTGAAAAGATACTACCGTCGTCGCGATGGGGAAGACGTATAACATGAGGTTGCGGTAGGACACAAGAAATCCCCTGTTCTTGGCGACCCAGGAGCGAGCTCTGGAATGCGGACTTGCTGAGTTAGCTGCATGGTACACGAATCCGGCGGCACGCAATTTGGCGGTGGAGGCTATTGCCACTGCCACAGTCTGCGGCAGAGTACTTGTTAGTTTTGTGTTGTTTTAACTTTGTTCTGCGCAGAATAGCTTCTTGAAAAGACGGCCATAGACGGCGTAACCCAGGAAGCCCACCGGGAGGGAAGACGGGTCCATTCGTTTTCCCAAGTGGTCAGGATGGCTGACAGTTGTTCGGCCTGACGTACGGTTCAGGGGGGTGCAGTTCTAAGCCCGCTGCGACCTCTAAGCGGAACGGGGCAGGTTCGGCCGCGTCGACCGGACCAGCTTAGAGCAGGCCCCCTGCTGCATCGCGGTGAGTGGGACAGTGAGCGACAGACAGGTCGGCATTGTCTGCCGGCTTCGCTAGCCACCACCACCTACGCCGCTTTCGGACGCTGCAACGTGGCCATTCCGGCAACTGTAACAGCGGCCGCCCATGAAGCCCAGCGGCTCCCTGATGCCCATGAAGTCCCCCGACGTCCGGGCCTTGAGGGGTGGGGAGAGTGTGGGAGCCGAGGGTAAAAGACGAGGCAGAGGGCACGTGACAGGCGGTCGGCGGAGAAGACACGAGCTGGCGCGAGACAGTCGGTGTTGAGCGAGGCTGAAGCTGGACAGGAGCGACGGGGCCGGGCTACCTAGCCTGGCCCATGGCAAACCCCGGAGCGGTCCACCAGGGAAGTCTGCAGCAAGACCGGTGGAAACGGCGAGCCCTGGCCATATGATCTGGGCTATGACGATCCCGGGGTTTTTCCGCAGCGAGACTCGGGCATTGATAGCCCGGGACAGCCAGCCTACGCAGCGCTGGCGTGGGAAAGGCGATCCGCAGGCCTGGACACGGACTCGGACTGTGAGCTCTGATCGACGGGCGACAACAAGGGTCGGCGTGCCTGGACTGCCGGTCCTCCACGACGGGCAACCGAGAGGTACAGTGAACCCATTTGCTGCTTTCTCGTTGTTATGTCACTCCCTGGGTGACGGGCGGAGTGCATACCTATCGGGTGGCGATTATTAGTAGAAGGACCTCCGCAAAGAACTCCACAAGCTATACATCTTGGATTGGTGCACGGCGACCATGCGCATGCGCAGCGTGGAGAACGTAACGCTAACTCAAACGCACAGCGCTTGCGTTCGGCTTTGTTTGCACGCACTATATACTAAGACTCCCCATTAAGTCTTGCCGGAGCCAACGCTACTCCCCTGATGGAGCCAATCCAGCACAATAAATGCGCCGTGATACAGCGTTTTGTTGTTGTTTTGATTGGTTCGTTTTATTATTATTTTTTTTTTATGAATACCGTTCTTTTCGAACTAGGGCTGGGACATGTACTGTGTAGGGGGTAGAAGTTGGCATGAAATATGCAACTTCGCATAAAAGATACAAGAGAAAAGACAAAAATTATCAAAACAATACCGCCGACTACGCATTTATGCAGTTACCCGATGATAACGAATGCAGAAAAGCGGCGAAAGCCGTGACAATGCAGTTTTGTGGCTGCTTGACTTGGCTCCACCATAGCGTCTGCGGTCGGATTTAATGTTGCAGTAAAGCGGTGGTTTGGGCTAGTTGGTCCAGACTAATTAAAAGGTTGTAAAAGCGCGAACAAAACGAGAACGCAGAAGGAACGAAGACAACCGTTCTCTTTTCTTCTTTTCTTCGCTGTCCTTGTTATCTTCGCGCTTTCTAAATCTTTTAATTGGATTTAATGTGAAACGATGTGCATACCATAGGGCCCCGTCCTTTTGCCCTTCCCTCCCCCCAATAAAAAAAAAATGTTGGAGCATGATTGCGCACGTAGTGTAAAGCAGGCCGCTTGTGGTCGGAGAAACGCTCGCTCGGTCGGGTTGCCTCGGCTGTTGGCGCAGGGAGTTGCTTCGACAGCCCACTCGCTTCAGCGTCCAACTAGCAGCTGCACCGTTTCGCCGCTTGTCCCCCAAACGTCACTTCCACGAACTCGAGCACGCGTTTCCGCTCTTCAAAGTTGCCATCCTGGGATCTCAGGGCCGCGTACCCGGAAGCTCTTTCTCTGACAGCCCAACAATTTTACTCGCGTTTTTTTTTTTTTCAGCCTTTCGTTACGATCGCGTTTACTTTAAGAATGGGCGCGTCACTGTGTCGGATAATTTTGTAAAATTACGGACGGGTTCTATCAATTTAACCTTTTCCAAGAACGAGAAACGGAAGCGTAGATTAGGGTGGGAGGTATTCTATTTCCGGTAGCGTTTCGTAGGTCCGCGCGGTTTCACTGCTTCCGCAAGCCAAACAGAAACACAGTCAAATCTAAACACTAAATATCTTGTCAGCTCTTCACCCTTTTTAGGCCGCAACTCTTAAGCGCCCGTTGCCGCATATAGCCGCATCGCACTCGCCGTTGTCGTCGGTGTCGGCCTAACCGCTACATGCGGGAAAAGGCGCCTCAGGGTCCCATAACGCAACACTGCGCGCGTTGAATTATGGGAGGTCACAGACGTATACACCAAATCAATTCCCCACTACATTTAGCGGAGAAACTGAATTGGTGATTAGGTCTGACATCCCATAATGTAAAACTTTGGGCCGCGTTTCCATTATGTGACGTTACAGACATATACACTACTTCAACTTTCCCGCTAAATTTAGCCGGAAAACTGATTTGGTGTGTACGTCTGTGACGTCCCATAATGCAACACTGCGCGTTGCATTCTGGGACGCCAAAGGCCACGGCTTCACGAAATGTGGCTTCACGCCTCTTCGAGCATACTGAATATAAACATCTATTTATGATAATCTTATTAGAGAATATGGAAGCTGGCGGAGATTAACACGAAATACTTTTGTTATATTACGAGGAATGGTACTTTCACCACGGTTGCAAACCGACAATTCTTTTAATCGGAAATTCGCTGACGCTAGAGCTTTCACTTTAGCAAATTATTAATGCAAGAATTTGATAAAGAACTATCTTGGTTGAGACAAACAGTATTTGTCTGTTATCACTGCCATAGAGCATCCCAGTGTTTATAGTAGGAAACCCACGTAAATATAATAGAGGCCTAAAGGATAATTTAAAATTTTCACTATCTTTGCTTTCGGCCGTTTTAATTACGAGAAACTACTACCGATTCATTAAACATTACCGTGTAGAGTAGTCAGTTTTCGGCCATCTGGTGCGTCCTCTTCACAGCACGCGCCAATAAAAAGCGTAGGATTACGGTGTGTTCACTGTGCCTGATTGGTTTAAGTGATGATAGCAAAAACAAAGGGGACAAGAGACGTGACGATGCGTTTTTGGGGCTGCCTGATTGGCTGCACAAATCGTAGCGCGGCTGCTGTCGGACTTCATGTAGAACGCAGTCTAGCGTCTGTTCCATCGACTCCCGCTTATTCATATGTTGACTGCGACGCGAGCTGATCACACGCCTTACATACCTTAATGAGACGCAGACTACATTGGAAAGGCCCTCCCCCTCTCCCCTCTCCTCCCCCTCTTTCTTTTTGCCTCCTCTTTGTTTCTTCTCTCTCGAAAGAAAAAGGGGAAGTTTCCGCAGTTTCCTGAGAGAACTCCGGAAGTAAGCGCTCCGGAAGTGGGACTCCCGAGCCCGATCCGGAGAGTCACGACGCCGCTAATCGCGACAAATGAATGGGTTGCCAGGCGGTGCTAATTGTTCCCCGCCACGCGGGATGTAGAAGACGAAAATAATATAAAAAGAATTGAAACAGATGGCGCCACCTACGAGTCCTTTAGCTCGAGGCCTTCTGGACCTTCCTAATTTGTCGCTGAGGACTCTGCGAATAGAAACGGAGCGACTGAAGAAATTCTGCTGAGGACCCGGTTATCGATTGCCTCCAGGTTGAGTGTAGTGACCGTTAACTAAAATATAATTAAAAAAACGCCGATTTTTATCAGTATCAAAATTAAGTTATGTTTACCGTGGGATGTTAAAATTGCTACATTTTTTACACAGGATCAGGTCTTAAAGCTGGAAAGAAAATGAATGAACCGTTTATGAATACCAACTGGTATGCTAATGTAAGAAACTTGCTTATAACAGCCAAGCTTATTATGAACCTAGGTAACTGCATATGTAAATGCAATTTCGTGTTACCCACGAGTG
The DNA here is from genome assembly GCA_013358835.2 of Ixodes persulcatus. Taxonomy (NCBI): domain Eukaryota; kingdom Metazoa; phylum Arthropoda; class Arachnida; order Ixodida; family Ixodidae; genus Ixodes; species Ixodes persulcatus. Next base: position 696,544 of record JABSTQ010009182.1, on the reverse strand, counting down.
ACTAATCATGCCAGTATATATGCAATATGTGTTTGCTCTCATCTACGGTGACAAACGATATAGGTTTTGTTTAATTTTGTACCGCGTGTGGAATGTATCTCGTATAGAGGAATGAAGAAGTGGTCCTTTAATAAATCCGTTATATAACACTTTAATTCATGTACGAAGACTAAATTCATCATTTACTCACAGGCCAAGGAGTACCGGGTGCCACAGAGGTGGAACTAAATTACCTATTTTTGTGATTTTGATGAGTTATATAGTAAAATATATTTAGTTTCTCGATAATATAAACAAATAACATAATATATTGAAAATATGAGAAAAAGTGTAAAACATAACACTGTAAAACGATTAAAATAAATCCGATAGACATAGATATATATATATATATATAGATAATATATATAGAATAAAACGTGATGCCGAAAACATACCATTAAAACACTTATAGAATAAAACTTGGCAAAATACTAAGAGACTCATTCAAACATGTAGAGAATGAGCATATCACGTTTTAATTTCAATTGCACGGTTATTGATAAATAAAGGAGAAAACCAAAATTCTAGTTTGTTTTTTGAAGCAACTTATTCTTTTTCTTTTTTGAAGGCTTTTTGTTTTGCAATATTTCTGTTCATATTTTTTTTAATCGACAACCTGTGAACTGGAGATCAAACGTTCAGATCATTGCTGTCTAGCACCATGCTCAAATTCGACAGCAATTCTTAAATTTATCCCACGTTCAGGATCTGCACCAGGCATCTCCACGGCGTTTTCCAAGTCTCCATCCCTCGAAAAATTAAACAGACGTCGAGCCTCTGTCGATAAAACAAATAGGTTCACGGCACAACACATCCTCATGATTCCAGGATCGACATACCAAATCTCTATACGGTCCTGTGGTTTTTCTTACTTTGTTATTCTCTATGTTATTCTCTCCTTGTCTCTTTGCTGTCGTTTTTTTTTTTCAAGTCAATCATTTGCCTTAATCTAGGTAAAACAAAATTATGAGCCATTCCTTTTGTGAAGGTGGAAGACCAGCGAAGCTGTTTAGCACCCGAAACAGGCGTGACACAGAATTTTGAACAAAGGTACGAACACATTTATTTTCTTGATCGGTGGTCATCGTGTCGAAATGTTGGCATACACATGTCGAGGACTACCGGCGCCCCGAGGAGCCGGAGGAAACAAGACACGGGCGACGAAACCGCCACCCCGCGGAAGGAAAGGAAACTAGGCACGCAAGCAGTTGGAACGACGACAAAAGGAGGGCGGTGCACTTCCCTCCTCTTTCCTGCTAATTGTATCGCTAAATATGGCGTGAAAAGTTCCCCGGAAAATTTAGTGGGAAATTTTACGCTAAATTTTGCGGGGAAACGTTTTTGCGAAATTTGGCGGGGAAGCATTTCCGCTAAATTTGTCGGGAAATGTTTACCGCAAAAATCAGCGGTGAAATTTTTCTAATAAATTTCGCAGGGAAATTTTTCCAATAAATATTTGGGGGAAATGTTTCCGCTAAAGTTGACGCAAAAATTTTTCTATTAAACTTGGTGGGGAAATTTTTCCTCTACATTTTCCGGGAAAATTTTCCCGATAGATTTAGGAAGAACATTTTACCGCTAATTTTGGCGGGGAAATTTTCTGCTAAGTTTGTGGGGGAAGTTTTGCGCTAGATTTAGCGGGGAAAATATAGTTTTGTTGACGCACACAAAAAATCAACGGAATCCTAGCCATAAACAGTTTCGCTGTTAAAGGAATCTTGATTTTATTTCCTGAACTTCCCATATATTATCTAGATATAATATATATATATATATATAGATAATATATCTAATATGCCCGAAAAACATACCAATTAAAACACTTATAGAATAAACGTGGCAAAATACTAAGAGACTTCATTCAAACATGTAGAGAATGGCATATCACGTTTTCAATTTCAATGCACGGTTAGTGATAAATAAAGGAGAACAACCAAACTTCTAGTTTGTTTTTGAAGCAACTTATTCTTTTTCTTTTTTGAAGGCTTGTTTGTTTTTTTTGCAATATTTCTGTTCATATTTTCTTTAATCGACAACCTGTTGAATGGAGATCAAAAGTTCAGATCATTGCTGTCTAGCACCATGCTCAAATTCGACAGCAATTCTTAAATTTATCCCACGTTCAGATCTGCACCAGGCATCTCCACGGCGTTTTGCAAGTCTCCATCCCTCGAAAAATTAAACAGACGTCGAGCCTCTGTCGATAAAACAAATAGGTTCACGGCACAACACATCCTCATGATTCCAGGATCGACATACCAAATCTCTATACGGTCCTGTGGTTTTTCTTACTTTGTTATTCTCTATGTTATTCTCTCCTTGTCTCTTTGCTGTCGTTTTTTTTTTTTTCAAGTCAATTATTTGCCTTAATCTAGGTAAAACAAAATTATGAGCCATTCCTTTTGTGAAGGTGGAAGACCAGCGAAGCTGTTTAGCACCCGAAACAGGCGTGACACAGAATTTTGAACAAAGGTACGAACACATTTATTTTCTTGATCGGTGGTCATCGTGACGAAATGTTGGCATACACACGTCGAGGACTACCGGCGCCCCGAGGAGCCGGAAGAAACAAGACACGGGCGACCGGACCGCTACCCCGCGGAAGGAAAGGAAACTAGGCACGCAAGCACTTGGAACGACGACAAAAGGAGGGCGGTGCGCTACCTTCCTCTTTCCTGCTAACTGTATCGCTAAATATGGCGTGAAAAATTTCCCGGAAAATTTAGTGGGAAATTTTACGCTAAATTTTGTGGGGAAACGTTTTTGCGAAATTTGGCGGGGAAGTATTTCCGCTAAATTTGGCGGGAAAAGTTTACCGCAAAATTTAGCGGTGAAATTTTTCTACTAAATTTCGCAGGGAAATTTTTCCAATAAATATTTGGGGGAAATGTTTCCGCTAAAGTTGACGCAAAAATTTTTCTATTAAATTTGGTGGGGAAATTTTTCCTCTACATTTTCCGGGAAAATTTTCCCGATAAATTTAGGAAGATCATTTTACCGCTAATTTTGGCGGGGAAATTTTCTGCTAAGTTTGTGGGGGAATTTTTGCGCTAGATTTAGCGGGGAAAATATAGTTTTGATGACGCACACAAAAAATCAACGGAATCCTAGCCATAAACAGTTTCGCTGTTAAAGGAATCTTGATTTTTATTTCCTGAACTTCCCGAAAACCCAAAACAAGTCTGACATTATGAAAAAAAAAAAAAAAATATATATATATATATATATATATATATATAATATCTGGTCGCTAGTTCATGCTCAGGCCGGACCCTTGATTATAACTTAAGAGGGACAATCTACAAGTTTATTTTTAATAGTTTCGAATGGATTGAATCGTTACTTTAAACCGTTCTGGTTATATCCTGCATTAATATACACGACATATTTTACTATACATCGCTACGGAGCAAGACGGCACGACAGTGACCCTCGCGAAGCCGATCTTCACACTTGAAGCCCACTTTCTCCGTCTTGTTCTGCTTTCACCGACATCTAACAAAACAAAAATATATTTATTGGGATTGTATTTGCTTTCATTCGTTTAAACGTTGACATCCATTTCCCTTCTCTGTCCAATTTTTGGTTTCTATTTTATTTTAAAACTTTGGTGCTCGCAGGTTTGGCGTTCCACTTTTCCCAAGTGACGGTCGGAAAAGTAAGGAGGCTCCCCTCGTTTCTTATTGGCGGGGTGGGGCGGGGGGGCGGGGGGGGCGGGGGGGGGGGGGGAGGGGACAAAAGGTCCACTCTTTGCTTTCAAAATGGAATAACAAAAATTACAACGCAAAAGCCGCCCTCTTCTTCACCTTTCTTCGCTCGTTTGGTTTTTGGTTACTACTATTTTAGATATTTTACTGAGAAAGACCAACCTAAGTTTAGTTTAGACGTTGAAACGTCGGCGCTCGGAGACTTAGGGTATCGTGTTTGTTGCTTAAAAAAATTACGATAAAATAAAAGACAAGTTGTGATTGCCACAAAAGGTAATCAGAGTTCTAGGCTTAAGTCAGTTACTTTTGTAATTATTTTATGTACCAAACACCGTGTGTTCTGAAAAAGGTTAGAGCGGTGTGAGCGAGACTTTAGGGTATCGAGCAAAGTTTTCACTTTGAGAACGCGGCTAAAAAACTTTAACGTCTAACAAAAAACAAAAACAAAACAATGCTTGATGCATACGATGGGGAAAAGTCGTATCCATCGATCCAACAAACTAAGCTAGTCGAAGAGGAAGAAGGCTCATTAAACAGTTGGTAGTGAATGCGCATTTTATTTTCTCCTCTCATTCGTATGAACGGTTGATAATTGTATGTTTGGCTGGTATCGCCCAAATATGATGGATACGCTTGGAAGTTAGTGTTTACCATCGTACTCATTGCTCACTTCGCACGTACGGTGCTCACCAAACTTATATGAAACGAACATATTTTGTGTTTTCTCCTGGCAGCGGTATCTTGCACGAAGCTAAAAAAGAAGAATGAAAAAGAACTGCACCCTGAAGTAGCATTTTGTGATGGTTTCGTTGAGTGTACGTCATCAAACCATTGCTCGGCTGCCGCCAGTGTATAGCGCTCCCACAAAAAGACAAAAAAAAAAAAAAGAAAGGACGCAGTGCGTGTGTTCCGTGTAAGTTTGGTGAGCACTGTAGGTTGAAGTATTCACACAAGGAGAGTATGGTTTTATATGCTGCGCGACAATGTTAGAGCGAACGCGATATCGGTGCTCTCTTAAATTGTCCTCGAAAGTGTGGTATCGACGCGCATCAAATATTTACCTATTAAGTCGAGGTCACACTTCTCTAATGCGTCATACAATAAGACAGTTTGCAGACATCATCTGAGGTGAGTTTCTTCCTTGTATAACGGACCTGTCACATTGTTCATAAAAATGCTCGAGGCGTGTCCGCGGATAATTCTGTCACCATGTCCGCAGAGAAACTCCGTGTCTTTGGTACGATCTAGGAACGGTGCGAGTGCGGCCATAGGCTCGAGTGCCGGAAGTGAGCAGTTGGCACCGCACAGATAGTTTTGTACACAGCCCTTAAATTCTATGAAGAAGAAAGGAATTGCCCGCGAGCTTTAGCTTCTCTGATGATGGGGACATTGTTAAAAGAAGAAGAGAGAAGGAAGGAGAAGAATATGACGTTTTGAAGGGCACGAGAGGGTCAGTGAAGAACAGCCTGCGGCCTGCAGCCAGGACTGGGCACTTGGGACATGTCCCGAATCAGGACTGGGCTCCCAGGTTGTGTGCTACAAGGGTGCCGTTTTATCTACGCTACTGCAAGACTGCTTCCGCCGTCGGCACGCTACGGGACCGAGAGGAGTCCAAAGCCACCTGCACCTCGACGCCCCACCATGGTACACATTCCGTCATCACCTCTCCCAAAAAAACACCCCAACCATCAGACTGGCGACGACACCCAATTGCCCTGAATCTTCGTACTGATCCGGACTTTGTAAATATTCCTAATTTTGGCATACAGTTTTTTTTTTTTCTTATAATACAAGGTGTCGATTTCTTTGGTATGAAATTGACACTTTGTTATATATTTTATTTCATATCGACACATATTTTATTTATATTTTCTCTAGAGTTTCGAACCTTCTCATTACAGCTTCACACTCTTATAATGAAGGGGATTGGTGTAACGTGACGTATATTTTCCTGCTAACTTGACGTGACGTCTTGTCATATGACATGACGTCAATTTTGCCCGCTAAATTTAGCGGGAAAACTAGATTGGTGTCTGGGTCATAAGACGTCGATTTTCCCTCTAAATTTAGCTGGTAACTAAATTGGTGCATAGGTCACATGACGTCAATTTGCGGCAAAATTTAACGGGAAACTGACCTGATGTTTTGAACTCGAGAGGCGAATTTTTCGGCTAAAGTTAGCGGAGAAGCAGAGTTGACGTATATATCTCGTGCCGTCCATTTTCTTAAGGTGTTTATGTCACGAAAAGATCGTGACGTCAATATCCCTCGCTAAATTTAATGGGGAAACTGGATTGGTGTCTGGGTCATAAGAAAAGAATTTTCCCAGGAAATTTAGCGAGTAACTGAATTGGTGTATAGGTCACGTGACGTACATTTTCCGCTAATATTAGATGTGAAACTGAATTGATGTTTAAGCCGGAAACATAAATTTTCCCGCTAAATTTGGCGAAGAACCTAAGCTGACGTATATGTCACGTTCCCTCAATTTTCTCTGGTTGTATAGGTCACGTGACGCCACTTTCCCCGCTAACTTTAGCGGAAATTGCACGGACGGACGGACGCACGGAAGAACGGACAGAATTTTGGGAGTTTGGGTAGTGTTAAAAAAATTGTATGCTATAAAAAAAAAAAAAAAAAAAAACTGACACGGCGATTTCTCGCTTGTGTTCGCAGTGTTGCACTATGTACAGTTCCCAACGGTATGAAATACCCATTCACCGAGGCAGTTTACGCGGCGGTGCCAATCCCACATTGGCCAGAGGCACTTTCTTCTTAAGGAGAAAAAATAAAACAAAAGCTCATTCATTTCTTCACCCCCGAGCAACGTAATATGCCTAGCCAAAGCAAATCCTGCATATCCGTCTGAAACCACCTCGTCGAGTGGGTCTTCTTTATTGTTGAAGACTGTACTTTTGCAAGAGAAAAAAACGTTTCCCGAGATAAAGATGGAAAGGCGCGCTTAGGTCGATGTACTTCTTTGCTCCTAATGCGGCGCTGTTTGTTTGGGGCGGCTCTTCGAGATTCCCGTGTTGCTCCAGATGTCGAGAGATCTGAACCTCTTGCTCCCCCTGAGCCCGTCAATCCACTCGAGCGGCTTGATCCACGGCGAGCCTCCGGGTAAACACCTACGCTGCACTCCGCCTCACCGTGTCATGAAGCGAAGAGAACGCTGCGAGCCACACCAGCCAATCCAACGCCGTGTGACAGTCACGTGACCTCCCGGACGCGCTGGGAGAGTAATCACGTGACACGCTTCTACCACTGGACAGGCTGGCGTGCCTCGTAGCGTCCGCAATGCTCCGTCGTCGGGTGAAACGAAGTACAGATGCATCACACTCGGAGCGCGTTCGGAGGCGGCGACTGACGGCGGGGAAAGAAAAAAAAAAGCCGGCGAAGGAGAGGTGCGCTTTTAACGCGATGGGAAAACTTTGGGACGAATGCTTACACTTGTTGATGTTGATAGTTGCATTTTTGAAGACGCCAGAGTTTATTTTAGGAATGCCAGGAGATGTAGCGCTTTCAGGCAGTCACCTCGTGCTCCCAGCGGAAACGCAGCGTCCTGAAGAAGGTAAAGCTTGGTTCAGAGAGTATCGTTTGACTGTGTTTGAATGCGTTGCAACTGCCCGAAACCAGGACATCCCTGCTGCTTATATCGCGTGCAAAGATGATTCCTTGAATTGGATTAAACGCTTCATACAAGGCACAGATGTGCCGGTGACTCGCTTTCGGTTCTCGACGCAACGCAGTCAAACACAGTCAAACGCAAGTGTCTGAACCGGCCTTTAGTGTCTCGGTAAAACGACGGAAGCCAGGCTGAGATTTTGGCAGAAGGTTTCTTTCCTTGTTTTTCGAGCTTTTGCGCCGCGGCACGTATCAGAGTTAAGTTAGCAACTGCTTCGTACTACGCTCTCGCATATCGTTAACAACGCCAAATTATGAGAAAAAGAAACAAATAACGTTTCTGGAAAAGCAGTTCAAACGGGAAATATTGCTTGAATTAAAGTTTGCATGTGCTGTAATTTAGCAAATATTGGGTAATTCTTAAATATGATAGAAACGAAGATCTAAGTTTTTTTCTTGTTTTCCTGATATAATGTTCAGTAACTGTTTATGATAAAGGGCATGGTAGCTTTCAGGGAATTTTGACTTAGGTGGTACACATTATTACCTCGGAAAAGTTTAATGTGTTTTGTCTTTTCTGCGAAATACAGAACCAACAAACCTGTAAGAGTCAACGGCGGACGTGTTCGCAGACGACAACAAAGTTAGCGACACCTGTAGCTTGTGACGCCATCTCCGGGTAGATGCACCGAGAAGACGACACACTTTATATCTCCTACTTTGCGTCCCAAAAGGAGATAGCGAGATAATCAAATTATTTACTCCTTTTCTCCGATAAGGAATACTCGGAAAGATTTAACACCGGCACCAAATAAACCGTGACCAGCGGGGGACGCCTAAAACTCAGACTTCCATCAACCCCGCAGGTGTCGGGGCTCGTGACACCCGCGACCTCCTTTTACCGACACCGACAAGCGCGTCCGATATTACACGGGTCCTCGTTCGACAGAGCGAGTACAATTTTGGATTCCGGAGGCGTAATCCATGTCACGCTGGCAACCCCAGAACATTGTCGGACTCAATAACCCTGGGAGAAGCCGTCCTGTCCAGGAAGAAAGGCCGCTGTCGCAAGTCATCGCCTATGTTACTATTTATTTTTTTATCCAGGAATTTGTTTGATTAAAGTTTCCCGTTCGCAATAGAGAAAATTGCGCCGGGTTGCTAGAAGGTTGAAACTCGAAGACTGCGGTGCGAGGTCCCCAACGGTTGTCTATACTCAGTTCACCCCTAAACTTTCATTGCGGTAGATGCTACATCCTCGTTCAACCGATTGTACGTCGACATTTCGTCACGTGATCAAGCCTCCATTTATACCAGCGCGCGGAGGGATGGGGCAAGCGATGAAAAACAAGCGGTTGGTCGATCGGCGAGCCAGTAGTTTCCCTCGCTATGCTGTGCTAAGCCGTTTACTACTAAGCTGACAGTGCCGGTGGAAGCTGCAAGCTCGCTAAGCCAATCACATGTCTAACTTTAGCCAGGTGATCATCTATCTACGCGCAGAGGGAGGAGTCACGGAATGAAAGGCAGCCGGCTGACTGGTTTTGTGACCGCGCAGCTCTCACCGCACTGTCAACTTGAGGGTGAACTATGTATATAATCCGTTCAGTACTAAGCTGACAGCGCGGTGGAAGCTACGTGCACGTTGGACCAATCACACGTCGATCTTTCGCCAGATGATCACTCTCCCGCACATAGACATGTGCAAAGAGCGTGGTCAGGTCATGAAACGGACACGGTTGATTGGTTCGACGAGTGCGCAGCTTCCACTGCTTTGTTACCTTAGGGCTGGACGGGGTACAATCTGCGCCATTCTTGGATGCTTGTGCGACAGAAATTCCTCCCGATTCTACAAAAAGATAGACGACGGGCTCGACATAGGATGCCCGTCGAAGCTATTTCCGAATTCCTTTGCGGCTTTGAAGCAATCCGCGTCCCACCTCCTTCTCCTGTCTTCCGCCCTCTCTTGTCGTCGAGTAAAACGAAGTAACATTTAGGTACGGTCGTAGGCTGGTGCTCTTTGCTATATTGTCCACCGAACGCCCAAAGTAGATATACCGCGGATACTAAAGAAAAATGTTAAACGAACAATAAAGCATAGCGAACCAGGCCTTTTCGATTGTTCTTACGTTTTACTAAAAATAGTTGTCTTTTTTTTAACTTTTCATTTTTAATAGCCTGACTGACTACAAGTAACGCATCAAAAGTTTTCAACTCTGTTAAAAAAATGAGACGTTTACAACTCCCTTTAATGCCGAATTGGAGCGCAGCTCTTAAGGAGCAGGAGGGGAGGGTATGGAGGGGAAGGTATGCCCCTCTTTCTCATTCGTACCCTCTCCTCCTCCCTCCTCATATCCTCCTCCCTCCTCCTTCCTCTTCCCCTTCCTCCCTCCTCCATCTTGCTCATTACTCCTCCTCTCCCTCCCCCTTCTTCTCTTTCTCCTCCTCCCCCTCCTCTCCTCCCTTCCGCGCGGTGCATTATGGGAAACGACCTAAAATACACCGGGCAGTTAAGCCGACGGCGACGGCGACGCCGACGCGGCACGCCAACGAGTTACGGTTACGCCAACGGCGACGCCGACGTGTCACGCCGACTCGTTACGGTTACGCTGACGCGTTACGTTTACTCTGACGGCGACCGCAACGACGACGCCTACGCCGCTCAAGCCGGAAACGGGCGCATAAGAGCTGCGCTCTAAAAAAAAAGATCACGGATTAATTGAGCTGCTTAAAAAAAAAAACACGTCTAATAATCCAGTTTTATTGGTGCTGCAGATGGCGATTTCATCCACCAACAAGAAGGGAATTGAATTTGTTCAACCCTATAAATATCCTGCAATGTCGCTAAAATGCATTTATCTGAATAGTAACATGTAATGTGACCTATTTTGACGAGGGGCAACACAGCTAATGTGAATACACATGAAGTTAATTAATAGATCTTTAGTGCTCTATGGTCCCTGACAGGATGACAACGGCAGTTGTTCCGCCTCCAGCGCGAGCTTCCCGCCTTCAATGTCGCTTCGGCGTCTTGCAAGCATTGAGCATGCACGCGCAACCAAAGCACGGCGGAAGGCCATGGAGTGCGTGCTGGAGGCCCGACGTTAAAAAGAGACGCCTTGCTGTTTTCGACTTACCAGAGACTTCAATAATCACTTCGCGCACGCACCTGGATGTTCACTCCGGTCACTAACTTTATCACGAAATAATAATGTCCTATTTCCAAGTGTGATTTTTAAATGAATAGGTTGCATCTCAATACGCACTCTATATAAGAAGACTGTACAGAATTATGTGATTGTGTACGTTAGATTCGGGGATGCAGCACATAAGATCTTGAAAAACAAGCGTTTGTAGTAATCGCAAAAAACAACAACAAAAAAACAGGCAATCGAGTCTTTGCTCTATACCGCACTTCGTACATGCAGCCTTGAGCTTGGGCAAAGTGATTAAAAAAAACTCGCTGCACATTTATTATGTCAACGCCACCCTTCATTTTCAGCCTTTTGTAGGTTTTGTTCGGACTGCCTGATTTATTTCTAGTTCATTATTTTTTTCCCAATGTGGACGCAATTTTGCGATAGCGCGCAAAAAATGCCCTCCCCTGCCCCCCCCCCCCCCCCCCCCCGCCTCCCCCGGCCAAGAAAAAAAAAACGAGAACATTTACGGACGCAAGGAATAAACATTTTAATAATTTATATATGTAACGCGGAGTTTTAGATGGCACGAAAGTCGTAAGCTTCGTAATTATATTAGGAAAAAACGAATTATACTATCGAAAACAAACTTGCAAATCCAAAAAGTACGCTCGCTAATAAAGACCTAGGTAATCATTAACACAAGAAGTAAATCGCAGTCAACCTCAACCTCTTAAAAAATATTGAACAAAGATACTTCTAAGTCAAAAGCAGACATGTGAAAGCGACGCGAAAACCAAACCCAAACGTCGGAGTGAATTTGGAGACATGACTGGCCCAGAGGCGGCGTTTTAGAAGGACGGAAAACGTGATCCACAAAGCCCGTGGGTCGCTGAGGTTTAGCATAATTTTGCATAACGTTTCCACCGATCCGATCCGTTTCCCCATGTCTCCTCGTCTAAGCTCAAATTCGTGTATTTTTCGGGAGCTTTATGTCACTCGCCAAAAACATAAACTAAGAAGAAAAAAAATATTGGTAGGCGCATAGGTGTAATATGCTGCATAAAATTACGTAGAACTACGTGTTGGTGGCAGAAGCAATCGCGCTTGAGTAGCGTAAGAGAGTCGCGTGAACTGCTCGTGCCGCAGAGGACGCGTGCTCGGTCGCTCGGCGGCTGTTTAGAGCGATGAGCGAAGATTGTGTAACCACGGTTGCCAGAGCGGCGTCTATCGCCGTTTAAAAGCGTGTTCACACAAACAGCGGAGCGCTGTAAGCACAGTGCTGACTTTGCGTTCACCAAATTCGTATAGCACCGTCAAAACGGTTGCTCATGGCAGACGATAACTAGCTGACGACAGGAGAGCGGCGCAGCATCAGCGCTCCACTGCATGTGGGAACCGGCCTTTAACCGGCCAGGGGCGCGTCGCGTTGAAACGAGCAAACGAGCAAGCCATCACATAAGAAATGGACCTTTTCCGAGAAGCGTTCTGCGCACGCGCGAGCACTCGATGCCAAGCAGCGGAAGTCGGCACTAGAAATCGAGGAAATTCGGAAGGAGGCTGTCGATCAGCGAGTAGAACACGTAATTGCAACATATATATAATTGTGTTACACAAAAAAAGAAAGTGGACGGAAAGAAAAACATGACGTTTGGGTGGACGCCACAAATCCCCCTCTCTAGAGTCGCGTTGGGCATGCGCCGCTGCTCGGAGAGCGAAGAAACTGGTAGTGTAGCTCCCATTATCGATTGGCAGCGCAGGTAGGTCACTTTTATTCCATTTTGGAACTTAACCCGAGACTGGGGTAGAAAAAGGAAACTTAAAAGTAGAAGGGACAGAGACAAGTGAAGAAGAGAACGTCTCAAACGCAGCTAAAAGATTTATTTAGTCCCACATCCTTATATACTCACAACCACAAGGTCACCCAAACACTCAACAAGCCCTTTTCAAAAACACAACACACCAAGACAAAAAAAAAAAAAGATAACAAGGCAATGGGACGCCCCCATTGCCTTGTTATCTTTTTTTTTTTTTTGTCTTGGTGTGTTGTGTTCTTGAAAAGGGCTTGTTGAGTGTTTGGGTGACCTTGTGGTTGTGAGTATATAAGGATGTGGGACTAAATAAATCTTTTAGCTGCGTTTGAGACGTTCTCTTCTTCACTTGTCTCTGTCCCTTCTACTTTTAAGTTTCCTTTTTCTACCCCAGTCTCGGGTTAAGTTCCAAAATGGTAAATATCCACCAGCTCGCCTGTACCTTAAGCGTTTTTTCATTAGGTCACTTCCTCGATTTTTAGTTCGTGCAGCCACCGCCTGGTGCCGTCGGTATGTGAAAAAGGTCCATTGCAGCAGAAAACGCTAATGTTGGTTGTCTACAAATTGAGATAGCATTCGTCTACGACAACCTCAAGGACGACGTCTAAGACGACGTTGACGACGACGTCCTAGAGGACGTCAAAGACGACGTCTCGGACGACCTCTAGGGCGATCTCAAGGACGGCCTCTGGGATAACCTCAAGGACGACGTCTAGAACGACCTCTAGGACGATCATAAAGACGACCTCTATGGGCGCATCAAGGACAACGTCGAGAATGACAGCCTTGAGGGCGACGTCAAAGACGACGTCAAGATCGACCTCTAGGATGACCTCTAGGACGACCTCAAAGACGACCTATAGTACGGAGTCTGGGACGACGTCAAAAACGACGGCTAGGACGTCCTTTAGGACGACCTCAAGGACGACCTTTAGGACGACGTCGAGGACGACATTATGGTCGTCATGTCCTTCGAAGAGCGTGCGAATGTGAGGGAGTGTGAGACTTTTAGCTGAAATGGTCTACTGCGCGTGCCTACTGCGCATTGGAAGGCCAGAGACTCCAAGAAGTCCGCGAGGGGGGGGGGGGGGTAGCTAAAGGATCTCCCCCCCCCCCCCGATCAAGTTTCCGTGACGTCCATCTCCCAATTTTGCACCCTCCTCCGAGCGCGGCGAAAGACGCAGTTCGACGTCAAAAAACAAGGTATTGTAATGCAATAAAGGCGCTGAGGTTAAAGAAAAAATCCCAAAACCAAACGTAATAATAAAATATGCTGTAGTGGGAACGCTCGTGCTCAATTTCTAAACGGTGAAATTCTGCTTCGACAAGCACGCGGAAACGAGCGAAAAGAAACAAAATACCGCATAAAAAAAGATCTGGCGCCGCGTTTGATAAACGACGCGTTCGGTTTTTAGAAAATAATTCTTGCATACTTTTCTAGAACAGTGAAGGAACTTCTCACGTGACCGTAAACAAGCGCCGAAAAAAAAAAAAAAACACTGGGGCAAGGAGTTGACGTATACAGTGCCGCACTCACAACTAACAGTTATGGAAAAAAATCTCTTATATAGCCAACCACCACCCTACTGACTCTACTGCCGATACGCCGGTGTCGACACCTATCGCGATCTGTATACACCACTCGCATCACGAGAGCCGCTCCGGTCCCAACACTACCCCGTATTCTAATACAATGTAGCAGAACTCTATCCAGAAAGTCACATTATTTTACCGATAAGGCTAGAGATGTGTCGCATGTTCACCTCCTGCCTTTGGCTTTTATATCAAACGCCTCGTGTAGCTCTCTAGATATTTTATCTGGGTATCTGTCCAATAATTTGATGTCGTCCAATGACGGGGAGCAACAGCAGCGGCTGCAGTGCGTGGCCAGGTGTCCTGATAGGGTTTCTCGTGTTGCCGCGTCATGTTCGCGTGCGTGATCGTTAAAACTTCGGCCTCTCCGGCCAAAGTATACAGACCCGCATGACATTCTGATTTTATAAACAACTCCCGTCGAGCAATCTGTGAATGTTTTGCGGTGTTCTAGTGCAAAAGCATTAACCGTCCCATGGAGCGAAGCCGGCGTTGTCTGTAATCGTCGGTAGCAGTGAAACGGCAGTTGAATTCCCATTGGCCAGCGAAACGGCAGTTAAATTCCCATTGGCCAACAGCACAGCAACGCAGATGCTTCGTCACGGAAGATGGCGAGGCCGCTTGAGGTCAAAGCGGACGTGCCTCAGACATAAAACACAAAAAAAGCACAGCAACGCAGATGCCTCGTCACGGAAGATGGCGAGGCCGCTTGAGGTCAAAGCGGACGCGCCTCAGACATAAAACACAAAAAAAGCACAGCAACGCAGATGCCTCGTCACGGAAGATGGCGAGGCCGCTTGAGGTCAAAGTGGACGCGCCTCAGACATAACACTCACAAAAAAAAGCACAGCAACGCAGATGCTTCGTCACGGAAGATGGCGAGGCCGCTTGAGGTCAAAGCGGACGCGCCTCAGACATAAAACACAAAAAAAGCACAGCAACGCAGATGCCTCGTCACGGAAGCCGTGGAGCCCGCGGGAATCGCCGCACCTGCGCAGTGGGGGAGCGTGATGTCACCGCCAGAGCGCCATTTGATAAAGGAAGACGCGGCGCGCTGCTTGTAGGATTGCGCTGCGTGTAGGAATGCTTTCGCATTCCTACACCTAAGCAGTCTTAAGTGTCCTCTTTAAGGGTCATTCACACAGACCCATTTTCTTACGTTAAGTTACGTTACGAAATATTACGTTGAAGTCACCGGGTTATATTAGGCGAGGCTACCAGTTCAAAGAGAAAGCATGACACGCGACATTCAAGACACGAATGTTTCCGTGACTTTTGCGTAACATAACTTAAAAATGGGGAAGTGTGAATGAGCCTTAAGTCTTTTGTTTCGTATTTGTCTGCAGCTTCTGCGGGGGAGTTGATTTACGGCACAGTCTCGACAGCCTTTTGGGCGCGGAAAAAAACACGTTGTATCAGTTCGCCACCTTTTAATGCGAGAGCATTAACTGTCCCACGAAGCGAAGCCGGCGTTGTCTGTAGCAGCGAAGCGAGCAAGAAATTCTCATTGGCTGCGACGCTTTATGTGGCTTCATAGCAACGCCGTCATCGTTGCTAAAGAGCCAGCCAAAGTGCTGGCGGCGCAGCGGGAGAGGGGGACGCGGGTATGCGCTGGCCTAACGTGCGGCCTAACGTTAGGCCTCACGTTAGGCATAACGTTAGACCGATCGTTACGTTTTGAGGTCTAACGCCGTCAATGGGCCTTTTCCGAGAAGCGTTCTCCGCACGTGCGAGCGCCCGATGCCAAGCGGGGAAAGTCGGCACTAAAAATCGAGGAAATTCGGAATGAGGCTGTGGATAAGCGAGTAGAACTCGTAATAGACCCTTCCAGAAATTCAGTCTGGCCACCTCGATAGCTATCATCACCTAAGTGTGTATCATCTGTACATGCGAATGGTGGCCTTTCTATGGCTGGTGAAGGAAGAACTTGAAGACAGAAGCCGATGCGGAGCCTGAGCATCTAGACTTATAAGCTTATATGCATTACGCATTTGAGGCTGTCATGCAAGTCCTTGGAATGCTCGGCTTCAGCACGCCCCATGACAGCTCATGACAATAACATGTTAGTTTTAGTGAGACGTTTACTCAACTATAAGCGCCTTGTGCAGAGCGGTAGTTTCTTGACACCATCGAAACTGAAGCAGATAGACAAATAACCGTTCAACGGAAAACACCCTAACTTTTGTACGCCTACCGTTGATGAAAAGGCACCAGATTTTATCCGCCATTAGCATACAGCAATTTGAACTGCCATTTCAGACACTAGATGGCACTGAATTTGTGAAAGGGTCTATTGCAGCAGATTTATAATTGTGTTACACAAAAACAGAAATTGGACGGAAAAATAACACGACGTTTGGGTGGACGCCACAGATGTCCCACTTTAAAGTCGCGTTGGGCACGCGCCGCAGCTCAGAGAGCGAAGAAACTGGTAGCGTAGCTTCCATTATCGATTGGTAGCGCAGGTAGGTCACTTCCTCGATTTTTAGTTCGTGCAGCCACCGCCTGGTGCCGTCGGTATGTGGAAGAAGTCCATTGGTACGCGCAGCTACTTGACTTGAGGGGGGGAAGGACGCGGGAATGAGTCCTCCCCTCACGTCATCAAGCACGCGCCACTCACTCGAACGCTCAAGTTCGACGCCGTCCTTTGCGTCGTCCTTGAGGTAGTCCGAGAGGTCGTCCTAGACGTCACCTTCTAGGCGTTTTCTTTGAGACCGTTCTAGAGGTTGTCCTAAACGTGGTCCTGAAGGCCGTCCTAGACGTCGTCCTTGAGGTCGTCCTAGACGTTATTCTTGACGTCGTCCTCTAGGCCTCGTTGTCAACGTCGTCCTAGACTGTCCTTGAGGTCATCCTACAGGTCGTCCAAGAACTCGTCCTAGACGTCGTCCTTCACGTCGTCTTAAAGGTCATCCTAGACGTCGTCCTAGAGGTCGTCCTAGACGTCGTCCTCTAGGCGTCGTTCTCGACGTCGTCCTTGACGTCGTCCTCTAGGCATCGTTCTCGACGTCGTCCTAGACGTCGTCCTCGGCGTTTTTCTAGAGGTCGTCCTTGAGGTCCTCCGAGGTTGCCCTAGGAGTCGTCCTAGTCGCTGTCCTTTACGTCGTCCTCGGCGTCGTCCTAGAAGTCGTCCGATTCCGAAACGCCGTACTTGGCATCGACCTCGAGGAAGTCGTCCTCGACGTCGTCCTATACGTCGTCCTAAACTTTACTACGTGTAGAAACATTACTCGAAAACATTTCACCTGCGGGATTATAATGCTTTCGCCTTCCTACACGTGAGCAGTCTCAATTATCCTGTAGTTTCTTTTTAAGGGAGTCGTTTTTCGGCGCTTGTCTTCTAGGCCAAATCGACACATTAATGTTCATGTAACAAGCAGCGTCCCCTTTTCTTTTTTCAAGTGAACATCGCTCTTTTTTTCTTGTTTTTGCTTTCTTTGCCACGGTTGTCCTGTGCAAACATTTTTTTGGGACCGGGCTCTAAATTTGCATTGGCTTTCTACTTTGTCCAAGAATGATTTCGACCCACGTAAACGCACATTGGCACCCCAAAAACTTCCCATAATTATATTCCTGATGTTGTACCTTTTATATTTGTTTATATTGTTTTGAGATACACTCCCAATCTTCCTTCATAAACAAAGTAGATTGTCCAGAAGAGCTGTTTGCGAAGTTGAGACTTTTTGACCGCAGCAGCCATGACACACCTCGTGTTGAAATTTTATTCACAGCTTCGAGGATCTGGTGATTTTGAGTACTCTTAATCCTGATAATCGATCTTTTGATCAAATTTAACAAAAAGAAACGTAGTTTGGCAAAGAGGGTGCTTAACTACAAATACAAAAAGCCGTTGTACCTTTTTTATGAAAAAAAATAATTAGCAGAGAACCAGAATTCGCAGGATATAGTTAGGTCTTGCCACCGACAGAAGGTAAACACGATAGTCATCGTCGCAAACGGCTCTAAACTTAGGCGGAATTGAGCTTCAATTTAAGTGCAAACCGCAATTACCTCATATAAAAGATATGAGCAGCGCAATCGGAGAGTAGGTCAGACCAAACATTTTGCTTCGGTGTGACACTCAGTTTCGTTTTGCCAAAAGAATAAATTCTTTTATCGGAAGCGAAAAACCAAACAAAATTTGATGCGGACATATTAACACTTATAAAACAATGTACAGTAGTATCAATTGAAAGTTACCTCGGTTAAAGCCACAATGGCGGGTAACTTAAATTAAGAAGTCACATTTTCTGTTCCTCGACCATCACCTCACATCAAAAACAATACAAAACTGGCTTTTACTTTGCCGTAAAATTATCCCCAAATTCGAGCTCACCGTTAACGCCGATCCCTTCGCCTCTCCTTAATTCTCTCCCTCACGTAAATTAGACTCTGATGAACCCAACCTCTTTCTCTACGTGAGGGAAACTACCTCTATTAGTTTTCAAAGTGAGCCTCCGGTTTATTCCAACTTTTATGAGAGTGATTAACACGTGACTGCCGGGTGCTTTCATAAGCCATCGTTTCGTTTCGTCGTTTTCGCTTTATTTTTGGCTCTTTATGATCAGGTTCATTGACTTTGGGTGCTTCTTCGACCAAGCTGAAAAGTGTTATGACAAAGATGAGACTCAGAATGCCATTATCTCTGATTACAAATCGCCGCCGTCTATGCTGCAGCAACCTCGCAGTCGAAAGCTTTAATCATCATTACCACCGCCATAGTATTAAGAGCACTCGAAAAAGAAGCAAATATCAAGATGCTAACACAGCGTGCATGCGTTATTTGCATGATCCAAACTCCAAGAACTGATATAATCTTCATGTTAAATCCCATCCTGGTCTGAAAAACATATCCCCAAATTTTTATGTAAATTATAAATCCTTTCAAATATGACAGACTTCACAAAACGTAGGCGCACAAAATGTAAATGCAAAAGAAAAATATTGTAAAGGTAACGCCATCGGCGGAAACGTTAACATATTACTCTAAAGAATCTGCGATGGCCCCGACGGCACAAAAGATTAATTCATACCCCCTGCGAAAACAGTTATTGCGGGAAATATGGCCAAGAAAACTCCTTAGTAGTTACCAGTTAAAGAAATCCTGCGAACTGAGCAATCAAAAAGTACTTATGTGACAACATAAAATTATGTATATATTTTTATGCGCGCTACTTGGTTACAGCCGAAATACTTGCCGTATTCCTAAGGCTATGATAATGACCAATTAGTTTAAATTTGGGGTTAGACTTTAAATGCTCCTGCAATGACAGCTGAAATATTTACACCTAGTGAATAAAGCTAACATTCGTGGCGTCCTAGCGCCTTTCTTTAGCCGAATTTGCAGGTAGTACGTTGTGGTGGCAATATCTCATTTTCCGGGCTAAGGTTTGTTCACACATCAGCCGAATTGCGTTAACTGACGCTCCTCATTAATATTTATTCATGTGTGGCGTTGAGGAAGTTTACATCCGCATGGTACAGCGTTCAGACGTTGGAACGCGATCTGAAAACGACAGCTTGTCACTCTAAGAGTTCTGCTGTCGACCGGGTTTGACACAGCCCTTACTTTGTGTCGTTAAACGGTGTATCACACAACGACCCATTCGCATTTGAACCTTGCGTATTTCGTTCCATTCTTATTTGGTCCTTCTCGTTAAAACCATCTCATCAGCTACGAATCAGGTTTTTCGCAACTGGGAGCATTCTCTATTTGCCGTTCGCGCTACAGCTGAATGACACTAGTAGCGCATGCTTTGGCCGTCGTTATACCTCCCCTACTTTATTAGTGAGCCTTACCTTGTTTGGGCCCCCAGCATACCATCAGGTATATGTAGGGTCCTTGTCTTTTTCGGGTGAAACCCGATATTTTCTATATCTACACATAACATATGTTTTTTTTTTTTTTTTAATTGGGTTAAAAACGATTATTAAGCGAATTCGGGTGGAGAAAATACATCATTTCTAGGTTTTTTGAAGTTGTATAGATGTGAAGCTCACAGAACTTCCAAAGACTGGAATCGCTTACCTGCATCGCTCACATCAATTAATGACCACGCACTTTTTTGTACATCTATTGCCAATTTCATGTTCCCTGTTCTTTAAGTATTGTATATTTTGTTCAAATTGTTTATTATGTTTACTATTGTTCCCACTCCCCTCTGTAATGTCATGTGCCCTGAGGGTAAAATAAATAAATAAACAAATAAATAAATAAATTAACCGAAACTAGTTGAAAGTGCGCTTGACAGAAGCGATGCAAAATATATTCGAGTAATTCTTTCTCAGGGGAAAAAACGTATTTTTGTGAACGCAATTTTGATAAGAGGGCACAAATCGAGACTACCAAATGCCTCGCTGACGTTTCTCTGCGTTGCAAACGGAAGTCTTAATGTTGAGAAAACACTTTCTTAGTTAATATATGTCTGAAAACGTGACATGTCTACTACCTGAACAGAAACGATGCCCATGCAGATAATTATCTATGCCAACAAAACTTAAAAAAAATTAAATTGAACAAGTGAGCGTTTATACGACGTTTTTATACGATTATATGCACTTTAGTGACTGGTTTGTGTACATAAAACATTCAATGTACTAAAACCGATCAATGCTTTTTATTGGCAAAAGGTAAGGATCGGGTGCTGTAGGCGGAATTGCCGCATTTTTTACCTGTCAGAACTATAGAACTTTCCAATAATCGCCTCTGCGCGCTGTAATCTGTGCCTATGGCCTCTCCTTCAACGAGATACCACTCGCTTTCGCAGCGTCGTGCATGATTGTCGAAAGCGACAAGGTAACTGAAAAGGAACGTGCGTGTTTTGAGAGCTTTAAAAAAAAAGAAAAAAACACAGGGACGCCGCAACACCGGCTACGCACTGGTCCAGCGGCACGCCCGTGCGCGGCACGCCCGTGCATGACCATACATGCGCTTTTTCTGCCTGTCAAAAGGACTTCGATGACACTGAACGCAATAGGAGACTAGATTACTTTCATAATTGAAAACGAGCGAATTGGTGAATGAATAAGAATACTTAAAAAGGATAAAACATCGAGGACGGGGACGCAAACAGGACTTCTTTCATTGAGCAAAAATATTCAATGACATTAAATATAACCCCCCCCCCCCCCCCCCGAAGGTTTTGATATTGTCGAAAAGAAAAGGAGGAAATTGTTAAAAAGGCAAGGTATTTAACAATAAATATAAAAGTTTAAAACGCGCTGACGTCATGATGAACTATATGTATTCTAGTTATCATTGTTTCAAGGAATTCTACTTCTGTAATTGTCGGTGATAATGAAGGGGCAGATATATTGTTGTTGAAACTCCCAAAGTGAAATGGGCAATAAATTTAAAAGTTTAAAAAGTACTAGCGTCACGACGAGGTATCAGTAATCTAGTCATCTCTGGTGCTGGGAATCTGACTTCTCTATTTTTCAGTGATAATGAAGCAAAAGAATGTTGTTGACAGCCCCCATGGCGAATGATTTAACGATTCCTCTCCCAAACCTGTTGATGTGCCCGCCCAGTATTCTAGTATCGGAGAAATAAGGAGTAGAGTCATCGCACATGCAGGTGTGAACAACAATTGGGTGAAAATACACATTTGAAGCCTTTGATTCTTCCAAGTTGTGTTCTCTGAGTCGATGTTTGACGCATCTCCCAGTTTGTCCGATATACTGACTGCCGCAGCTTAGTGGAATTGAATAGACCCTTCTTTCTTCGCACTCTACAAACACTTTGGCATGTTTTACATTGCACCCTCTGGGGCTATCGCTTCCAATAAGCTTTTTACACATTTGTTTTAGGCGCATATGACAGTAAAAAAAAAACACTCGTGTCGAACTGGGACAGGATAGATCTTAAACGTTGCGCGGAATTGTGCACGTAGGGAATCACAGCTAAACGACCTTCTTTGTGGCAACAGCTTGCAGAAGTTGTGAACTGGGAATGAATCTCTCGAGTGTGGAACGAAGTAGGTCCGCAGGAAAGCCTGCTTTTTCCAACCTCTGATGCTGCAACTTGAGGCTACTTTCGGAGAAATGCTTACACGACCTGGAGAATGAGGATTTGAAAAGTGACTGCACTATGCTATGCTTAATTGACTTGGAGCGAAAACTGGATAAAGGGAGGACTGGCTCCTTCGATCTTCGCTGGAAGGCCCAACAAAGACCCGAGGAATGACGATGTAACCATAGATCCAGAAATCGTAATCCTTCCTTTGAAGGATTTTCTCGCGTAAAAGTCAGTCCCGCTGCACAGTCTTTGAAAACGTCAAAGATGCTGTCCGAGTACACAAAGTCCGGATAAATAACTAAGTAATCCTCGACATACCTAAACACTAGGCAACCCTGAAAGTACTTGTCCAACTGATTGTCGATAGCCCGGTCAACGACCTGTCAACGGTCAGATATACTTGTGCAACTCATCGTTGATAGAAGCGTAGAAATCTGGGCGAGTTGGTGATGCATCGGAATGAAAAAAACAGCGCACACAAAACGACGGATCAGTTGAAGAGTATACACACAGACGAGGGGCTGACTTACAACTGAAATTTAATACGGAAAATTTTAGAAAATAACGGAGGCATTTTACATATCACGATGTGGGGAGGGCACGTGTGTCAGCGCCCCCTCTGTGGACCTCTATCAAAAAGAGATAGAATATCCCGGCCAATGGGAACGTGGTGTGTGGTGACGTGGGTGTGGTGAATTGTTCGGGTTTTTTTCGCTGCGTTCATGTTTTTCTTATTAATTTTCAGTTGTAAGTCAGCGCCTTGTCTGTGTGTATACTCTTTTACTGGTTCGTCGTTTTGTTTGCGCTTTTTTCAATCCGATCATCGTTCATACGCCTGCCTGTCAAGTCAAATTTGTTGCACCAGAGATAACTAGAATACTAATAGCTCATCGTGACGCCAGCGCTTTTTAAAGTTTTATAATTATTGTAAATTCGTCTTCCTTTTTAACAACTTTATCCTTTCCTTCTTCAAGAAGGTTGAAAGCTTTGGGGGACGGTTTTTAGAATTTTCGCCATTGAATATGTTATTGCTCAATGAAAAAAGACCTGTTTCCATCCCCGTCCTCGATGCTTTATCCTTTCAAATATTCGTGTTCGTAGATTACTTCTATCGAGATCCGTTTAGGGTAAAATAACAGTGTTACATTTCTTTCACGAGCCTTGCGTCGTCGTCTTTCACGGCTGCCAATGCACTAAGACTGCAGACTGACGGTTTGTTTTCCACACAGCGTTCCCGAGCTGGCCGCTAGGGAGCGACACTCCTCTATCTCCTCCATTTGTCCTCCATCGCCAACATCTTTGTTTGTTGGCAAATTTCTTAGCAAGTCTTAACACAGAATGTGTTTTATCAGCCGATTTTCACGGAGATCTGTAATGTTCTATTGTAACTTTTTGCTGTAACAAAAAAGCGACTCATAAGAGCGTTACACTTATAGGGAACAATAGGGACCAAGTCAGAAGGGCGAAACAATAACAGGCCCAAATGAGGATTCTTTAAATCCGAAGGACGAAACAGCAAAGTGCCAAATGTGACCATTCAAAGCAAGAAGAACTTTTTGAGAATGGTATTTCGCAGAGCCGTATGAAGAGGCCGAAACGAAAACGGACTCAAATGATAAGGTTTGAAATGCAAAAGATGAAACGGGAAAGAACCAAATGCGACGTGTCAAAGCTAGAAGATCGTTTTGCGAATGGTTGTTTTAAGAAGGGCCAAATAACAAGGGCAAAACGAGCGCGGGCTCAAATCATAACCACCCCATCCCGTAAAGGAATCAGAATTGTGTTTCTTAAAGTTTGGCTCCTCCTTGGCTTGTTGCCTATGACGTGTAGTCGGAATTCAGCTGGATCGGCCTTGCTCGAACTGTGCTCTGTAAAGCGAGCTTTTCCTGTTAATGATAATCTATGAGGGAAAGCCCAGCCTGGCCCACTATAGTTGGTGACAGGTTAAAAATGAAATGGAGGGTCCTCCCACCACTTCCTGCTTCAGCAGAGCGAATGCTGGAGAGGATGTCGCATCCTCTCCAGATCATGTTTTAAATTTGCTGTCCGTCCGTCCATCCTTCCTTCCGTGCGCTTCCAGCTAAATTTAGAGGGGAAACTGATTTGGTGTTTAAGTCACGTGACGTCAATCAATGTCACGTGACGTGAGATCACGTGATCTATATACCAATTAGGTTTTTCCGACAAGGTCAGAGGGAAACTGGTGACACGTGACCTGACATCACTTGACCTCTACACATATTCAGTTTTCCTGCTAAATTTAGCGGCAAACTTGATGTCACGTGACCTATACAGTAACTTAGTTTCCACGGTAAATTTAGCGTAAAAATTAATGTCAAGTGAGCTGACGTCACGTTTATATAGCAATACATTTTTCCGGCTAAATTTAGCGGGGAAATTGATGTCACCTTAACTGACATCACATGAGCTATACACCAATTAATTTTCACTGCTAATTTTAGCGGGAACTTTTATGTCACCTAACCTCGCGTCACGAGAGTTGTACACCAATTTAGTTTCTGCTAATATTATATGGATATATTCGATAAAATAAAGGTACTTCGGTCCCCGAAACGACGGTTTGATGTATTCTAGATAATTGTAAACGATCGCTCCTCAAATGCTGCAATTCAGGCATTATAGGACTTTAAAGATAAAGGTCGCTGCCCTTTTCTTGCTTTGGCTTGGTAAAGGCAACATCCTTTGCAAAGCTTGTATTTTTTTTTATACAACGCAAAATATAAAAAAAAAAACCTTCCCAAAGAAAAAATGTACTTGAAATGACGGTATCTTTGCGGAGTCGATATTTCGCGAATTTTGTAAAGTGAGGGTATCCAGAAGATTTTTCAGGCACATGCGTTTTATGGTTGAGAGTGGTATACTATTTATTTTTCACCATTAGGTGATGTACTCGCGTGATAATGTTTTCGCAATAGCATAAAAATTGCGAAATCTTCAAAAATTAGGTTTTCGTGAAGATTAAGCCGTTTACAGTCGTGATGCTGCGCTTCAAGTGTATTGCTATTATAAACTAGCCTTTCCTCAAAATAATACATATTTGTGAAAAGTCTAACTTTTCATTCTGAAAATCGATTACACGCACTTAGGTACCGTTTAATTTTCTAATTTAAAACTAAAGACACACAAAAAAAAACAATATTACTTAACTAGATTTTTAATCGAGATATTTAAGACTAACTGAAGTCATCCTCATATTCACTAAAAAATATACTGGTTTAGTAACGTTGTTTTATATAGAGATACGTAAACTCAGCAAAACTGTTTAGTTCAATATTAGAGCACTATACAAGGTGTGCCTTTATTTGTTCCATAATTAAAAAAAAGTGAACTTCTTTTAAGGTTTTCTTTTTTAGTTCAAGCGCAAGATGGTGGTCATGATGGCAACTAGAAGAAAAGGCGAGGTGGGTTAATTAGTCAGCTAATTAACTAAAATGTCTCAATCAAGGTTTTTTTTTAAGTCTTACGTATTTGGAGGATTTACGCGTGGTCGAACTAAAATCTGACCCTGCCGTGAATTTTTTATTTAATTTTAATTCGTAGGCGGCGCTACAGAGCGAGAAACGTTACCTTTTTACGCGACATCAAACCGAAATTAACTTTGCGCTGCACCTACGGCACAGATACATGGCTCTGCGCCATCGCTGCCGGTTTCGCTTGCAAAGCCAGCAGAGGGACCAATGCCCACTTAAAATCTTGGAAATAAATATTAACGACCATTGTTTTGATACTATGGCTCAGGCATTATAGAACATATACGGTTGCTGGTAAATATTTTTCATTTCCGTTATCTACAAACTAGGGCGCAATAATAAAACCCCTTTTTCGCTTCCAGCAGTCATAATAAAGTAAAAAGGTAAGACATTGACAAGTGCACAACGTGTGTCCCAAAAATTAAAATTCATTTTACTCTTACTATTTTTAACATTTAATTCCATCGTAGTTGAGTTAGCCACGTCAAACGAAAGTGTCAATGAGGGGCAGTGCGTTCCGCTACTTCACATATTTCACATTTTCGAAAAGATTCTCGCAAGCGACTTTTATCTCTACGAGGTATATGCTCGTTGACTGTCAGTCATCCATCGGAGGGTGAGCCTCTGTTTCGTTTTTATTCCCTCCATGGGTAGGGACGGGCAGAATGGGTTATAGTGGGCGTGATAGCCGTCTCATACTAGACAGTGGCTGTATTTCGAGGGCAAAAGCTGAACGCGACGGGGCTGGAGTTTGCAGCCAGTTGAGTTGCAATTGTAAGTACAGCACTTCAGCATAAATACCTGAATGCATTACTCACACAAATTTGCCTGAAACTTAGCTTCCCATGTTTACAAAACCTCTTTCAGGGAGTAGTGCTATGCGTGCCCCTATTTTATAATGTGTTTGCCTCCGACAGATGTTACCGGACCATCGATGTGACAGTGTGAAAAGCCTTACCCGAATATCAGGCGTAGATTATAGTTTGGATACAAACATTGCTTTAGTATTCGCGATTCGCAGGACATACTTTAAGCAGGTCTTTTTAACATTACATAATATTTGGTCAATGTACTGTTTTGACAGACTGCTCCTTTTTCGCTGTGCTATTTAGTACCATGCTCTTATTTCGCTCTGCTATTTTATTCGTGTGCTGTTTTAAGGCCATATAATTTTAGCAGGTGTCACTGTGACCTTGTGGCGTGCTGTTTTGTCATAGGCTGTTCTGTCATGATGTTCTTTGCAAAAGAACGACGGCACAATTTGTACCCTGATCACAAAAACAGAAGAGAGGCATTGAATCGGGGCTTAGATTTTGTGTGTTCTGTGTAAGGGTGGGTCTGGTCACTTCGGGCCTACTCCGGAGCAAATATTTTTTTGTGTCGTTTTTTCTGAAAATATAGAATAGTTGATTGGCACTTTTTGAACACACCACAGACGGGAGTCCTATACATAGCAAAATCTTTTTTATCTGTGTGCATGACTAACTTAGAGATTATAAATCCCTAAAAAGCCTAGCCAGGAAATATTCCGCACTCATCACTTTTGCCATAATGCTAGACATTTGACGACGGCACAGGTGAAACTGCACCAATTCCCAATTGTTCAACCTTTTGTAATGACCTCACGTCACGCACGATGAGGGGAACAAATCAAAAACGTTTATCGGGGAGCCTTGATTCCCCCCCCCCCTCAAAATAAAAAAATAAAATAAGAGAAAAAAAAAGCAAGATTGGGCGATCATGTTCCTGCTAGAATCCCTTTATATCACCCTCTCGCGGTCGGCGCCTACGCCAAGCGGTCGTTCACGCGTGCCCAGTTCACATTAGGCGTGAAAGCATGTTCTATCACGCACCTGGCTGCAAAGCTAATGGTTTGGGGTTTCTCGTTGTACCGTAACGAGGCGATGGCGTGAGTCGTGACGTGAACCGGAACCAAAACCTGCGCTGTCGCTGGTTCCAACTCTGCTCGTCTCACTTTGTCCGCGTCTGTCCAGATGTGTTGACGGATCGGGAAAAACAGCGCCAATGACCCCACTACGATATCTGATGACTCGCCGACACGAACGACACGGATGTTTTTGCGGCAATGTTTGCGTTCGCGCCACTTCGATCTCAAAGCTTTTCTGCTTTTAATTGTGGGCTCTTGGACCCACTTAGATCAGGAAGGTGATAATAAAATTTTGAGGGCCCTTCTCTATAATGTTGGGAGTTGTTTTAGGCGCCTAAAGTCGTTCTGCAAACGTTCAATACATTTATTTTGTAAAGAAGAGGAAAAACAATTTGTTGGCACCTATACACCTTCAATGCAAATCTATGCTGGCAGGCATCCACTTGGTGTCACGGAAACATGTAAAATTAGACCGGTAAAGCGTTTTGTCAGATATACGAAATACGTTTATTGAATGCTCCTATTTCGTGACCTTTATATCCGGTGTAATGATGAAAATATGAGGGCGACATCTCCCGGGAAATGTTTACGAGTACTGGTCGCTTACATACGGGAGCTACAGTTTCACCCTGCACATTTGATTCATTACGAATTCTACAACAAAATTATTAATATTTTATATTTGTTTTTATATACAAAGAATTATTTATTCAACAGGTGTAACAAAAAGATAATTTAAATTAGTCAACTATTTGTCCCCTTGACGAACCCAGAACTTGGAATGAGTACAAAAAACGCACACCCTGTTGCAAGCGTAAAATCACTCACACCTTTTACACAAAATTGACACCTTCATCTTCTTTTTGTTCTAGAGAAAAACTATTATTTTCGTGTTTTTTTTTATAAACTTATACGATTACAAGCAAAGCACTGCAAGCAGAAAGCAACGCCCATAAGTATATATATATCTGTATATTTTTCTTTTTTTCAACTAAGATTAAAAACGGTTGTGTTGAAAATTTCAGGGAAAAAAATGAAATTATAAACACGTGGCGAGTGTACATAAAACACCAATTCAAAATAAGAGAGCGAGTATGCAGCAGGAGTTGCAACAACACACTAAATACCAAGTAAGTTTGAAGGAAACAAACAGGAAGAAGAGGACATCAAAAAGAACAACAGACATTAAAATGTTCTATATTTCACGAAGCTTTCTTCTTTCTTTTTTGTATGCATTTATTTTACTTACATCGTCGTTAGTCTCATTTCTAGTTTGGTTGCTTCGTCGTTTGGTTTTCTTGATACCCGCTCGGCATATTGCTAATTTGTTCATTGCATTCGCGCAGTTGCAAATAGCGAGGCAAGCTAAGCAACTTTACAGCCGGTTGCATCTCCGCTATAAAAGCGAAGGAACAAGGAACCTCCAATCCCCGCGGGCACCAATGAACACACCATTTTCCTACCATTTTCCGCATCCGCAATATATGTAGATGTTGGTTTTACTCATCTAGATCTTTTATGGTTCGTTTTTTTTTATATCGAGTCGTTTTCGCGTACTCCTCGTCTTCGTCATCGTCATCCCTGATGTTGTTCTTGACGCAGTTAACTAACCCTGCTTTGTCGCGCATACAAAACCCTCCGGCGTTCCCTTCGTGCGCAAAAACGCAATGCAGTCTCTTTCCCCGAACGTTGCGAGTACACCCTGCTGCGCCTTGAACCAATCTGAATGTCGTTAGGAGCGCCATCAACCGTTTCTGTACAATGTCCCTGTTTCGGCGATGGATATCTTCGCAGTTGTGCAAAAGAAACACGGGGATTCTCTGCAATAACGCATACGCTTGCCGCCAGCTCCACTTCCTTGCCTCGAGTCAAATAGTGACTCGCGTCCATGTTTTTTTGTTTTTTTTTAGGGGGCACGCTATGAATTAGATAGAAGAATATTTTTGCCATCGTGGTACATAAATTTTGCTCGTTGCGGTTATTTTTTTTTCTTTTACAAGTTTTAGGCATCGCGTTTCTTTTGGTGCAGGTGCGAGATAAGATACACGACACTAGGTGGCACGGCGCAGTGTGCTATTAAAATTAAAACGTCAAAAACATCATTTGAAAAAGCTAGTTTATTTTTAAAACTAGGTTATGTCCCTCCATAAGTTAGGTTGCAGTCAAAAGCCACATTCTCTATCACTTTATACCTAATTACTGCAATCCAGTGGAGCCTAACGTCCCCTGATACGTCCTTTTTTACGAGTAAGGACAACCAATACAAATGACAAAGCACATTGCGCTCGAACAAAATAGCGTCATTCAACTCAGTCCTCTGCTGTGCGCCGCCACTCGATTTCTGCACCGACACAGTGTTGGCACTTCAAAGAATGTCGCCACTCGTAGGAAGCTCTTATCGAGAAATTTTACTTTAGCCAAATCAAGCTCCGCTCAAAAACTGCATTGTCACTGCACTCGTCGTTTTTGTTCCTTTGCTCTCCTCGACTATAATAATAATAATAATAATAATAATAATAATAATAATAATAATAATAATAATAATAATCTTTATTTTTGGGTGCCCAAAAACAACCACATTGGTCTTCTCATTGGTGCACCAACACAAACTCATGCAGAGTGAATGCGTCATCACCTTGTTATTTTTTTTATTGATTGATTTAGCCAGTAATAGATAACGCTCGAAGACGAGTGCAGTGACGGTGCAATTTTGACGCTGCACAATAGGCTCCAATGGTTCGTAGCGTCTACTGTGGTCCTACTCAGTGTTCAACAAAGCATATAAGAGAAGCGAACATTAAAAAACATTTTAGAAATACGAAATCATTGCGAAATCAAAGCGCTCCATTGGATTAACCGATGAGAGAACAAGTCAAGAAGAATCAAAAAGGCCCTGACGTTGCACTTTTTTCTGCTGCTTGATTAGCGTCAAATAGGAACAAAAATTAAGGTATATTTAAAAAAATAACCCGAGTCTATCCTCAAAGGAACAAATTTTGCGGACACGAACCCACGCGCAAACATCAGTAAGGGCGTTGTCGAGAGCGCGGAAACGTAAACAGTACCTGTCTGAAAGAAGCTCTGTGTGCCGGCATCATCGAAGCACGCAACAAAGAGCCACAGAATGCAGGTCACCGCAACGTTCGATATTTTGGACATGGCGGCAAAATTTTTCAGATACAAACGTTTTGAGACAGCGGAAATATACGAGAAAGAAACAACAAAAATAACCAAAGCCCCCCCCCCCCCTCCACCCTCTAAAATATATATATATATATATATTATTATTATTAAGAGCCGCAGGCGAAAAATGAGTGACAACTCAAGGATTTTTTAAGCAATTTTTAATTGCGTTGCCTAAAACAAATTTAGACCGTTAGCATAAAGACTAGCGATGACTAGACGAAGGGTTTATAAGAAAAATATTGAACAAAAAGTAAAAACAAAAATCAAGAAACTGCGGGGCGACAACCTTTAAAGATGCTTCGAAACGCAGTTTATTATTATTGTACTTTCTCAAAGGTGAACAAAAATGCTTGGACAGTACTGAACCGCATTTTTTTCTCAACGTTTCGTCACATGTTTTTTTTTTGTTTTTTTTTTGTGCTCAGCTCCACAAAGCTTCCAGCGCCGCCCAGCGAGAACATTTTGTAAAGCCAGGCTTCGCTGAGTGCTTCAGTTACGGTCGGATCGAGAGCCCTATACAAGGCTCATCGAACATTACTTGTAAAACTCCTTGCGTTATGAAAACGAATACTCTTTAAATTACTCATACGATACTTTTTAAACATAAACAATTGCTGCATAAAACAAGCGCTTGGCTGAAACAAAAATGTCCAACAGACGTTTTGTTTTCTTGAAATACAGAATATAAAATTTCGTGTTTTGTTTCTTTAGATATTAGGAATTATATTAGGACGCACGCGGCGATATAGAGTTAGGGCTAACAGGCTAACAGAACATTAGTTCAATTTATAACATCCAAAATTTAAATACACGCGCATTGGGCAGTCGTTTTCCGGCCTCATTTTCAGTAGTGATATAAGAGGATCACCCCGTTTTCCTTTTGAGCTATCGCTGTGTAAATCAGAGGAAAATATACTACATTTTATCACGCCCAGGAAGCTTAACAAAGAAACTACCACACTAAAACTAAAAACACAAAATCATTGCCTCTCCTTTAAGTCAGTGTCAATCCGTATAAGAGCAATAAGTTTTTTTTTTTTTTAAATAACAAAAAAATGGTCGTTAAAACAATAAAACATCGAATGTTTAAAAAAAAACAAAAAAACGTTGAATATCTTAGTGGCTTGATTGAGTTTTTAGAATGAACTTGCGCAATGCTGTAGGCCTGACGCAATTCATTTCATAAACTGTTTGCTCACGCACTGGGTCTTCAGTAAAAAAATACATTGACAAAAAGAAGCTTCGTCTAATTGAATGTACTTTTTTTTTTTTTTTTGAAGAAAATGAGTACAAAAGACCCGAACGGACGGAACGTCATACTTCTCAGTTTTTAACACATCCTCCCTTATAAATGTTCGTGCTAAAAAAAGACGTCTAACTCATTGCTTTCGATATGTCGTTCGCGTGCATAGTTAGTCTTAGTTCTTTCAGTTACTTATTTTTTATCTCGCCTCTTCTCTGCACGTCAGTGCATGCCGACGGATTGAGAAATCGCCTGCGGGTATCGATCAATCTGGCAAAAAGAAAAAAAAACGCGAATTCTTTTGGTCACAATTTAGTTCAGAAATGCGGCCGATGCCCCCGCATGAATGCCAGACCGCATTAAGCTTCCATCAAAAAATAATTAAAGCAGCTTTCGCCGTGCGCCCTTGCCAATGAAAATATAGGAATCGTAAAAGAAATCATTCAAGGTCAATTCAAGGTCAGTTTAACGTTGATTCAATATTAATTTGAGGTAGTCGTCAAGGTGGAACACTACCAAGTTACTTCATAAAATATCCCCATCACAACTTACCCCTCATTAATTGGCACATCCAATTTGCCACCTAGCTCCGCAAATAAAAGGTTTTTTTTATGATGTTCAAAATACCCTTTCCTGCCATTGTCATAATTTTCTTCGAAGTAAAATCCCTATATTCTTTCGATTACAAAATTTTATTTCCCTAGTTAGCAATGTTGTACTCATTAAACTCAATACGTTTTTTTGTTCAATTAGGACCGCAAATATTGTTTTACTGAGTTAGATACGTAGACATTCAGTGCGTTGATATTGATGGTTGCGAATTATCAGTGCGTTGATATTCATGGTTGCGAATGTAATTACTGCGAATAACAACATAATGAGATTTAGTAGCAGTGTCGTTCTGATCAAATATTATTGCTGTTTCAATTCCCGAGAAGGACATGAAGGTCATCATCAATATTAAAGAAAACAATTTGGGGGAATTTACGGGCGAAATCATCGAATGAAATATGTCACACGCACCAGTGGGAAATAAAAAAAAATAATTCCAGAAAACGTTAATGCCATACAATGCGAAAATTCAAGAAGAACTGCAGGAACAAATAATACGTGCCAAACAAAAAGATGCATGCCACAAAATAAACAGTTTTAATCGATAAAGCAACTCGGAACAGAGGCGGATCTTTTTCATTATCTGGACGTATCGACCCGAGTTCGTTCCAGTTGTCCTTCCGAAACGGTTTTCTGCGAGACTGCCTTCGCTGAAGCGAGAGACGTCTTGTCGAATCTTCGAGAGCGTCTGCAACAAGGAATGACGAAGAAATAAATTACGTGGGGGGCACGACGGTGAAGAAAACTATTAAAGCAATTAAAAAAAAACACAAAGCAGACGTAAAAAAGTGGAATATAATATTAAAAATAAAAACACTTTTCGTTCGTTCCTGGTTTGACTTTGTCGTAGTATAAATGGCCGCGGACTTGCTCCTTCAATAATTGTTTCGAGTCAACATCCTGATCTAGGAGAGAAAGAGAGAGAGAAAAGGAGTGAAATAAAAAAGAAAGGCATATAGTAAAACCTTAAAGGCATGTCGGTTTGGCTCCCACATAACTTACCATTATCCCAACCTTATTTCTCGTTTTATTTTTTTCAATCCAAAATTTAAAAAAAAATCGTTTTTTTTTGTGTTGTCATTTTGTGACCGCGTTTGTTATATTTCCATTTGATCCATTTACGGTTTCCAGGACTGTTTTATTTTGCTTCTCAATCGAGACACAGATTTGCATAAAATATCAAAGTTTTCTATCGATTTCAAATATTTCAGTGTCGGGTTGGCTGAAGGCCTCACCCGACACTGGAATGAATTCGTCCCATGGGCGACTTGTAGAAGAATGCAGTAGTTAAACCGCCATTGTGGAGATGCACGTCCGTCCGCGACAGTGCCGTTTATACGAAGGGAGTTTGGCCAATGAGCGGATCTTGTTGTCCGCTAGAACCAGCTGATTTCGCGATAACACAAAACGGCGTTACTTCTTTTTCTTGTTTATTCCTGAGAAATCGCATGGCGTTTCTATGAGTCAGAGCCACAAAATGGCGGACGGAAGTAGTCATCCCCCGGTTGTCAGACTATGCTGCTGTAGTTACCAGGCTGTCGAAATCTCCTTAACAGGGCCAAACTCTCTCAGTATAGGCGCGTAGCTCTCAAGTTTTGAGCAGCGCTCCAGCCGAGCAAAATAGAATATTTGGCTCGCGTTTCGAACGTGCGTCATCACGCTTCCCCACTACAGTTTTTTATACTCCGTTCCATTCTAAGTGCCAGCGTAGCAGAGGCTACAAGAGCGAGCTCCGAGCTTGCGGTGTCCCTTCCAAGCACGCGCGCTCGTGCAGTGCGAGCATCGTTCAGGGGAACATGTTTTTGCAAGTAGCTTCAGCTTCGCTATCACGTAAAGTGAAATATACGGGCTCACGGAAGCTACGAAAGAAAGTAATAAAATAACGAAGCTGAACGGAACGCTGAGGCCGCGAGCTGCATAATTCTTTTTTTTTTTTATTTTAGTTTTTCTTTTTTTTTTTTAGGCGTTTCGTTATCGCGCGTCTACAGATGCTGAAAGATGCTTGCATTCGAACGTGGCACGTGCAAAATCGAACGTTACAGCGCCGCCTGGATAGTGCTGCCAGCATAACATGGTCGCGTCTTGCGGACGCGCTCGCGCCCCCTGCCCGAGAGCAACGGGTCTATAAACGACTCTGGTTGGCGAGCATAAATGTGTGCGCACTACACCGGCGTTCTTCCTTCACGTCTGTACTTCTCGGCGGCTGCGTGACGTGGCCCAGCTCCTCCAAATTTCGCTCTGTCATTTTGCTCAGGGTCAATGCGGCCATGTTGTCGCGCTATTTTAGATGAACAGCCTTTGTTACGAATAAAGGACTCAATTTTTCTTTCTTACTTGAATTCTTACTAAGAACAAAACCGCCATTTTTGTTTCGTTTGGCGGATGGCACGTGTTGTCATCTTTATTTTATTTATACAACACAATGCTTACATACAAGCCCGCTTTGCCCAGATCAGGTGTGGGCACTGCGCGTGCTCAAAAACCGAATTAGGGAGGAGTGAAGCCTCTGCGCATGTGCAGTACCGACAGCAGCGCAACTGGTGTGACGTGACGTCAGTGAGTTTAGATGGTCTATACACAAAAGCCCAGAGGCATGGAGAAATGCTACCAAAACCAAAAGTTCTAACTCCTGTATTTGTAGTCACGTAGAACCTTATTTGTATAGCGATGCGAACATGTAATGCAAAATTGTATAGAGAATGTAATTTAGAATTAGCTATAAATTGCTAAGAGTCTTTAGTGTGCACCTTTATTTTTCAACTAGAGATTTCAATAGTTTTCCTTCTCCCCGAATATCATTGTAACCATTTCAATTTTAAGACAAATCATTAAACCTATTTATTAATGTTTTTGTTCTCTTTGAGTCTTGTCGAATTCGTGAGGGATATAAGTTCTGATGCGTGAGTGAGTTCTTGTGCTCAGCTCGGACGTGAGTTCTCGTTCGCAACGTACGAGAAGTTATTGCCATATTCACAAAAGAATTTATCAAAAAAGATATTTCTGTTTTGCCTCTCCAGAATAAAATTTTAGTGGACGTGTGCTTTCATAGCAATCTAGAGTTGCTTAAAAATTTATATTTTGAAATTTAGAAATTGTTCAATCGAGTTTGTTTAGCAACTGCTACTTTGCAGCAGTTTACCACAACAGAGCAACTGGCACACAATGCTTATTCTGTGTATGCATATGACTGCACGGTACTGATTAAATGAAAGTAAAGATTACAGCCGTCGAAAAGCAATATTTTGGTAGCCAGGGTTCAGGTTCAGAGTTTCCTTATAATCAGGTTGTTTAATAACCACTGCACCAACCAAATATATTTTTTTCATACAACACCCCTTCGCTTTGTCATTCGGCATTTTCTAGCTGTCTTACAGATGCTCCAAAAGAAAAATATATCCAATGAAAGGTGTTGTAATGCAGCGCGCCCAACCTTTTGGCCGTCGTAGACCACCTAACCAACTCAGACGCCATAAAAATACCTCAACTTAGCACAGTATTGATAACGAAAAAGCACACATAA
The DNA here is from genome assembly GCA_013358835.2 of Ixodes persulcatus. Taxonomy (NCBI): domain Eukaryota; kingdom Metazoa; phylum Arthropoda; class Arachnida; order Ixodida; family Ixodidae; genus Ixodes; species Ixodes persulcatus. The sequence goes on along the minus strand of JABSTQ010009182.1, from coordinate 660,679 downwards.
AAAGGCACGCTAAGCAAGGGCCAGAAAGGTGTACTATATTTGAAGCTGCCCTGATTACGTTATAAGTTTTTGATGTGAACTGGCACACGCAGTACACGATCGGTGTGAAAATTAGTTTTGCATGATGTAAACAGAGTTGCTGACGTCAAGATGACTGGAAGAAAAACGAAGTCGTAAATCTTGCACAACATCATACTTTTTTGTGACTTTGATTTGATGCACACCATCGCAGAAAACGTAGCTTTGCAGAGGAAGGTCATCGAAAATGGCAGAAAGAGACTTAATGCCTTCTAGCAAATGTGAGGGCGTTACCAAAGCACTCGCATTCACAAATTGTTAACGGGGCGTTGCGAGAACACTTGTTGCAAAGATGTGTTGCAGTAAAGCTGAAACAGCGCGTCGTCTTCCGAAGGCCTTTCTTAAAATTAATTAATAATCTAGCCTGTGTTGGCGCGAAGATGGCGGACGTATTCTCTCATTCGTGCTCTTGGGTTTTTTGTTTTGAATCGCGGTCCTAATATTTCTCGGCAGCTCCACTTTGGAGGACTCGTAGACACTATAACGCTGGGGAAAGGAGCAGGGTTGTAAAAGTTACTTCAAAAATGTACCTAAGATACAGTTACAGTTACTCATACGAAAAGGTACCTATGTACGTACCTAGCTACTCGCTTAAAAAAGTACCTAGGTACAGGTACAATTACTTTAAAGATACTTTATTTTCCCCGAATTCGTGAATATATATTGGAAGCAAAGCTGTTTATACGAAGGATAAACACAAAAACGAGTTCGATAAAAGTGCTTTATTGGTGTCAATGCGAGAAATAAGGAAAACCGTATTCACATGAGCCGGTGCTGACGTCGAAGCGCCCAGAATACGCCGGCCACATGAAGAAACGCATGACTCGAGAGCATATGCACCTAACCTTTGCGACATCGAGCGAAATTGTTCAAGCTTCCTCGTTGTTTTTTTTTTCTTCTTTCGCTAGTTTGAAGAAAAATAAGCTTTTTTTTTTCGGAACTTTCTCAGTTTTGAAAACCGCCAAATTTGAGTCCGATTTATTGAGTGGAAACTGTATTATATCCGCGATGTTACATTTCTTTATGGTTGTAATTATAATTCATTTTCAATTATATTTTATATTGTATTTATGGCAGAAGAGAGCCACCATCAGGACAAGATACAGTCAACAGAAACTGTGCAAATCTTTCAAGTTATCTCTTCTCTTGTATAGCTGTCAGAGGAGCTTCACACCAGTGTTGCGGAGTTGCCACTCCGGAGTTGGAATGATTCCGGAATCATTCCGCATTTTCGCGACCCCGGAATGGAATGGCGGCAACGTTGAGCGGAATGAAATGGGAATGGAATCAGATGCCTTTTGCTCGGAATGGAATGGGAATGGAATGGGCCCGGTTCTTTCTTTCATTTTTTTTTTTTGGCGGGGGGGGGGGGGGGGGGGCAGGTTCAGCTAGACCGAGCCAGTCAGAGAGTCAGTTGCTCAGAAATAAAATGAGCGGGAAACTGCTAGCCCACGTGGAGCCATAACAGACTTATTCGCAAGAAAATGCAATACAAAAAACAAGCGTCAGATCAAAGACCAGAGAGGGAAAAGGGGGGGGGGGGGTGGCGGTGGCGCCTTTCACGGACGCGCAGGCGACGAGCATCATGGTCTTACACGAGAGCGAAACTAGAAACCAAGCACCAAGCAAAAGAAACGAAGGGAGCGGAAAAGAAAGAAACCGCCATGCACGGCTCCTCATCGTCCTTCTTGTCTTGCTTTCTTTTTTTTTTTTTTGCGACGGCATGGAGAATGCACGCGCGCGCACAGACTGAGTTCTGGGAGCGGGTGGCGAATCTAAAGGCCGGTTCAGACACTTGCGTTTGAGTGCGTTTGACTGCGTTGCGTCGAGAACCGAAAGCGAGTCACCGGCACATCTGTGCTTCGTATGAATTCGTGGCTTCCAATTCAAGGAATCATCTTTGCACGCGATATAAGCAGCAGAGATGTCCTGATTTCTCGCAGCCGCAACGCAGTCAAACGCAGTCAAACGCAACTGTCTGAACCAGGCTTAACTCGCAGAGCTCTGATAACTCGTTGACTCGCACGCCGCCGAAAGTTGATCAGTTATTGTTTTCTTGTAGTTCGAGGAGCGTTGTTTAGCAGGCGGCCAAACCTGCTGCCTTTCACGTTCATTCGCGCACACTCCTCTGAAGTGCGAAATCTGGGTTTTCTTCGGCATTAAAACAAAGGCATTAAAACAAAGCGAGATTAACTTCTCTCTTCTCTTGTTCCGCTTTGCTCCGCCGCTTTTTTGTACTGCATTTTTACGTGTAAGTCCGCCTTTTACTTGGACTTTGTTCCGATGCTTGTTTTCTGTGTTATATGTTTTACACTCAAGTGGGTTAGGGTTACAAGCAAGCTTGCGGATGCCTGCTCATTTCCTTTGACTTTAGTCTCTGCATACCTTGTTTCACCTTGCGATGGACCACTGCGGACGCTTCGAGTCACCCCAGGCAATCGAGCACCGTGAGCTTAGTAAGATCAGTGCTTTTTTGAGGCATTTAGCATTTCTTTGCAATTGTCTATGCGTTTGATAATGTCAGCTTTATGCTGCTTATGCCGGAAACATTGCACAATATGGCTGTCAAGTGCCAATTTTTATGTTTAGAAATTAGAGGAATGGAATGGATCGATTCAGCCATTCCAGGAGTGGGAATGGGCCCAGTGTCCCCATTCCCAGGAGTTGAAAGGAATTGAATTATCGAAAACTCTAATTCCCGGAATGGAATTGGAATGGAATGGGGGTGCCCATTCCGCAACACTGCTTCACACACGCAATGAAGTCGATTTCGGCTTGAGATGAAGAAAGCAGGTCGCTATTTTCCCTAAACGTAGTTCTGAAGCGATTCGATAAATTGGTGTCGCTTGAACGGCATCGCTAATCCACCGTCCGCTCAAATGTATACCGCCATTCGCTAAAGCGTCGTTCGATAAAAAATCATGGACGGGGCTTCGTTCGCTAAAACGTCGTTCGATCAAGTCAGTGCCTCCCGGGTCGTACCCAACTCAACGTCTATCACGGCACATGGTAGTGTGTTAATACTTCAAGATTTATAGTTTCTATCATTTTGATGAAGTGAATAAAAAAGTACCTGTAAAAAGTAACTTCACTTAGTTACAAGTTACTGAAAAATGTACCTAAGACACAGATACAGATACCGATAAATGAAAGTACCTAGGTTTGTACCTCAGGTACAACAAAAGTACCTAGATACCGATTTCCAGTTACTTGTACCTAGGTACTTTACAACCCTGGAAAGGAGTCGAAAACCTTGCTCTCCATCCGGCTGCTCCAAACATCGAGGTTCTTGATAATTGCATCGGTCTCGTCATGCACATTAAAGATTGTTACTGCTTTTCCCGTGGAAAGACATGTTTAGTTGGCCATTTCAATGTACTCGAATATTCGCGGACCCCACTCAACGCTCTCGAGAACCCTTGGGAGTCGGCGGACCACAGTTTGAGAACCGTTGTTTTCTTAAGGGACATGACGCCGCGTGGAACGGGTTTCGATTTTGTTTGGCACCTGGTACGTGCTTCTTATGTTTCAGAACTCATCTTACTGTTGGCCACGCCACGTGTACATGTATGCTATTTTGCTTTTGAACTCTAAGCACTGTACGTGACGTCATTGCATCATGATGGTGGTCATTCCTTCTTGTTCTTGTCTAAAAAAACAAATGCATTGGTGAAAAGTGTATGTTTCACCTGTCCGCGCTCAGCAGCAAGGCCATTATATGAGGCTGGTGTGACATTAATGCAAGTCTTGTATACTCGGTTTTACATTGAGTGCACAACCGGTACAATACCATTGAAGCTGTAGAGGAGTCGTGAGACGACGGGGTTGAACGACGGGGTTCGAATTCGACCTCATCTGAAAGCCCCACCTCGTTGAGCTCGTGCTCTTTTCATCCTCTTTCTCCTTTCTCGTGGCCGGACCGCTACAGGTGACCCCCTCGTAGAACAGCGGAATGTGAATTGTCTGGTGAGGAAATAAGATTTACACCGGTTGATCAGTGCACGTGCTTGAGAGGCTTGTCTGGGCACGAAGTTGCACTGGTGTTGATGTGGGCAGCCTTTAGACGGTCCAAAATCGCAACTGCCTGTCGACCATTAATTTCTAAGGTGTATGTTTTCGTGTTTCAATGAAGTACCTTGTTGAACCCTTCATGTAGAACCCGCTTTAAACCCTTTAATGCCTGTTGATACTTATCACCCTCCTTTTACTACGAAATTCTGCATATCGTACAGGCAAAGAGTAAACAATAATTCGGTTGAATACTCGTATTCCCATGGAAATTATCTTAGACTTTACCAATAACTGGAGCAATATGACTGGTTGGATGATTTTAAAAATAGTGAAGTTGACTCGGCTACTATTAAAATGACCTTAGTTGTCAAAGGCGCACTTGAGGCATTTATTCCGAAAAAACTGGCGCGCGCCTCTACATATCCGAGTTGGTTTTCAAAAAAATTAAAAATTGCATTCCGAAAGAAACTACACTATCATCGCATGTTTAAGAAATCATAATTGCAGATATGGTATCAAAACTTCAGTATATATCGTAGTCTGGTCAAAACACTTTACGAACAAGATAACCGGTTGTACTTAAATGGCATTGAACATAGTCTGACTAAAACTCCTAAGCAGTTCTGGCGCTTCACTAGACAACATTTGCGGGAAAATTGACCAAATATCTGTCTTCGTGATGATGCTGGTTATCACTGTGTGCCAGGAGAAATTGCGAATCGTTTTGTTGATTTTTTTAGTTCTTGTTATTCGCCGGCACAACAACGTGGCGCTTTTAGTGACGTTGGTATCTAGTGTGGGGAACTTCTGCCTACTTTTGAGGTTGACGATGAAGACATTTTAGAAGCCATAAGTAAACATAAACCTAAATTATCCACCGGTATTGATGGCATACCTAGTTTTATTATTAAAGGCTGCTCCTCTCTTTTTGTACCTGTGCGGAAGCATATTTTTAACTTGTCCCCAACTCAGGCTAAGTTTTCTGAGCTCTGGAAATACTCGGTAGTTGTTACTGTTCTTAAAGCCGGTGATTCTACTTTAGTTAATAATTACCGTCCTGTTTCGTTGTTATGCGGCCTCGCGAAGGATTTCAAAAAAGTAGTGCATAAGCGGATTTACTTTTACTTGAACAAAAATATATCTGAATCCCAGCACGCTTGTTTGAAGGGCCGGTCCGTAGAATCAAATTTATGCCCATTTTTGAATTACTGCGCTCCAGTGGTTTCCGGAAGAGGACAGGTTGACGCGAATTTTTTTGACATGTCGAAAGCCTTCGACCGGGTTAGTCACACATTATTGTTACACAAGCTTGCCCTGCATGGCTTCAGCGCGCACCTCTGCGCCTGGTTTTCAAACTATCTCGGTCATCGCCGCAATCCGGTTCGTGTTTCCGGTAGCTACTCCGATGAGTTTATTTCGAGTTCCGGTGTGCCACAGGGCTCAATTCTAGGACCCATGTTATTTATTTTGTTTATAAATGACATTTTTTCTTGCGTTAAAGATGCCAAAATTCTTCTTTTCGCTGATGACGTTAAGCTTTTCATAAATTTCAAGTCAGTATCTGATTGTTCCAGTCTTCAAGATGATGTAGATTCTGTTTTTCCATGGTGTACCGAAAACTCTTTGTCACTGAACCCACAAAAAACTAGATCTATTGTGTTATCTAGAAAGCGCGAGAGAATTTTCTTTGCGTACACTGTTGGTGGCGTCCCGATTCCTCCCGTATCGTTTATCAGAGATCTTGGCGTCTGTCTTGACAGCGCACTTTCTTTTAATAATCATGTTGTTACAAGCGTAAATGCAGCGCTAAGAGTATTAGGTATGATTTCACGTTTATGTCGCCAATTTTCTGCCCCTTCATGTTTATTGCATTTGGATAAGTCTTTGGTTAGATCACGGCTCGAATTTTGCTCTGTGGTTTGGAATTCACTGACATTTCGCAAGCTATTGCGATTGAAAATGTACAGAAGCGAATGATTAGAATTGTCTTTGATAGGTATAATGGAAGGGAGTGTTTCTACCACTACGAATCATTGCTATCACACAAAGGCAACGTGTGGATCGCCAGCACGAGAGACTAGAAAACGTGCATGTCCGTGGAAGAAAGAAGCCTCGATATCCTACTGACTGTTTTATCATGTTTTAAAAAGTTAACAAAAGCTTCAAAGAGAAATTCAGGCACCACGTTGTTGCGCATGCACTTTCGGATATTCGGCATTTACAGTATTGATTTTTAGGTTTTAGGCCGACATTATTAAGTTTTCAACTTTTTCCTGTTCTTCAAGTCAAGTTCATAAAGTTTTCAGTTAGGCTTTCGTTGCCTAGAGAGTAAGCCACAGAAAACACTCGCCGGCAATTATTATTTTGGGAGCAGTATACCCAATAAGCTTAACAAATATTACAAGAAAGGAGATTTTATTTTTTACAAAGCTGACGAATTTTAATAATAATAAATTGATATATGTTAGCATGATCCAACAGCCTACATATAAATAGAAAAAAAAAATCGGTGAGCTTTTCTCCGCATACGCTCAAAGCCGGTGAGCTTTTCTCTGCATCCGCCGGTTTCGCGGTGAGCTTTTCTCCGGTGAGCTTTTCTCCGGGATTCCACCCTCTATCACTCCACTAAGAAAACAAAGCGCCACCCACCAACGCAGGAGCGACACAACACTACGGTGTCTAACGATAAAAACACCGGCGGCGGCATCGGCGACCAAAAGCGCGAAGCGCTCATCTGTAGACGTGTTCTGTTTCCTGTCGTTTTGAGTCACGTGGGTTCCGCATCTGGTATATTAAACAAAAAATAATAAAACATCTGAAACCGAATACTGCGAAAAAATATAGGTGAGACCAAACAAGAATGTGTGACAATCACGCAATTTTAGTAAACACATTCCAGCGGCATGGATAGATCAAGACACTGCGTTACCGCATACCGAAAGTGACGATATTCAAGATGGCTGCGCCCTTGCGGCACTGCGCGAGCGATACAAAATTCAAAACGAACCACAGAAACCCTCCAAAAACGAAAGCAGGTAGGCGAGGGGAGAGAAGGAAACTTGGGGGGGGGGGGGGGGGCGGCGGAGAGGGCGAGAAAGATGTGGTGTTTCTCGCGATAACGTTATGTAGTTCTCCGGAGGGGTATATCGAGCCATTCTTCGTTTGCCTTAATCCCGGTCGCCGGCGACATCGTCTTTGTGCGATGAAATGACGCCGTAAATGGTGAAAACATAGGGAAAATGTTTGGGGAGCTTGGGGAGCTTTATTGTACGCTGCATCTCGTGCTCAAGCTCCGCGCGGCATGGAATCGGAGTCAAGGGTCCCGCTAACGACGTGGGACGCAACGGCTGAGCGAAAGGACGGACAAAACCCTCATCAGTCTCAATATCATTATCGGATAAAGAAGGCAGCGAGAGGTGTTTCGCGCAAGAAGACGGATTAAGCTCCAAATGTCTTTACCACGTGCCTCATGTTGTCGTTGTTCATGGCAGTCTTTTTTTATTCGGTGTGTTTCGTGAAGATTTCGCAAGAATCTCGGGGAAAGTAAACTTTCAAAAGAAGAGAAAGATACACGAAGATCTCGTAATGAGCCGTCTAGGCGGCCGCCTCATTCGCGTAATCCCCCTGAAACATCGCAGCTTTTTAGAGGCAGGCTCGAACAACTCTGCCTTGTAATAATAAACAGTTTGATGAACGAGAATGGAAGGATTTCGTCGCCCCCACTTTGCGTGTGCAAATTGCGCCTTTTACTCATGGTGAATTGTGGCACTTACGCTTTCATCATATGAGGTGAAATTAACTATTGTACGCAAATATTCATCAAAACGTTTTTGTTGTTTTGTTTTAGTTGTATATTCTATTTTTGGTATATATTAATCGTTAACTTCAAAGTCTACAAACAATCCCCAGACAAAAAAAGAACGAAGAAAAAAAAAGAAACTGATTTACGCAGCTTTTCAGCACTTCAAAATAACGCTCTTTTGAAAATACGGTTTGCAGCCGACATTTCCCACAACTCAATATTTTTTAAAGGCTCGAAACTCCAAGCTCCAAAGGTCTGTCAGCAAATAAGTGCTTGCCATTCTGAGGCATGCAGGTGCGAATTCTTTTTAAATAATGGTTCTATACTTCGCGACGCAGTTAGTTTGATCACAACATCGGTGGTTCTTTTTATTTTGCTCATGCTACTGAGTGTTTATTACCAAAGTTTAGCACTTTTTTACGGTGGCCAGTATAAGCGTATTCCAGCAAACGGTAAGGTTTATCCCGTCATTTTAATCACGGATGAAAAGTGTGAAAAAGGTTGATGATAGCTAGTTTCTCCTTATTTTTCCGTATTGATTTTAAAGTAAAAAATGTAGTTATATTAAAACCCCGATACATTTTTTGGTTGTAGAACGAGCATTATTACACTAAACTAACCCAGCGGAGACAAAATAACTTTGAAAAGACAACACAAAAGAAAGAGCCGTGGGCGTATGTTGTGCATTTGTGGTATCTGCCTTGAGATGGTGTCATCGAAACATTATAAAGGATAACATGTGTTTTTTTCTTTTGCTTTGCTTTGGAGAGTGCCAAAGAACGTCTATCTGAGCCCGAGCTCGCGGGGTTTAGAGTGCAATGGTGATATTTAGGTTCACGTTATTTTTTTTTTTTTTTTGTACTATGCCTTGATGGTAGTATTGGTTTCTGCAAATAGAGGTACCAACCTAACAACAACACTGAGAAAGAACAGTGACGACGGAAATATAAGAAATGGTGCAAGTGAATTGAAAGAAAATAACATATAGGATAACAAAATGCCATTCACAACCTGCTCGTTTTTCATAGAACATCATAAAGCCGGGGTCACACTGCTTATACGACACACAAAAGACAGTCTGCATACAGATTCGATCGCGAGTTACCCAGAGGTCCGTCCTTAGAATGCCGTATGGTAAAGAGCTCAAGGATTAACTTGGTACGCGGCATTCGAACCAGGGATATTGCGGTGACTCCTGTTTGCAGTCTGTCTTTGGTATAATGCATGAGCAGTGTGACCCCAGCTTTACAGTACGAAGCGCCGACTGAGTTATGTGGACGATGGGTCAGCACTCAACTGTTTTGATTGTGTGCAAGTTCGGGTTCAAACGCCAGTCTAGGTGGAGATGGCTGACGCCACATTTGCGCCCACGCCCTGCATTGTTTGCGACAATGTGGTGCGGTTATTCATACCCCAAGTTCAGCAAACGATGATAGTAAATTTGTGACTGACGCTAGAGCTATGGCCAGCACTGTCCGACGTGTGATCATAACGCGAATCGCTAGATCACGCTCTAAAGGACTCTTTTGGCGCAGAATATTATATAAAAAATGTTTTTATGAACAGCAGCATTACCTATATGAAACCGGCTAAAAAACAACGAAAGCAGGCTATCCTCTATTACGCATCTAGCCTTAGCATACAAGAAATAAAAACGCAAACACACCTACAATAATAGACCCTCGTTCCTTTTCTCTCGCATGATTTAAAGAAAACATTTTACGAGTGAAACAATCAGTCGCAGCGCCGAAAACGTAAAAAAAAACGAGTTGATTTGTCGCCCCTCCCCTCGCTCCCCCATCGCTCCAATAAAACAAAGCCAACCGGAACCGAGCAAAGTGAGGAAAAAAAAATCCGTTCTGAAAGGCAATCCAGTGCCGACGCAGCAAAACGGATCGCCGAGGTAAACAAAGGATTGTATTCCTTACTTTTACGTGGCTGCTGTTTTACTTGACTTGCTGCTGATTTTATCTTGTAGTTGTGGTTGTTCTTGTTTGTCCTATGCGTGGGTTCTTTGTCTACGGTTCCATTCTGCTTTTCCCCATATCGCTTGTCCAGCGTTTTCCTTTTCGTTTTGTTTCATAGCGTGGAAGTCGCCTCGAAACGAAGCGCAGCACCGCTGGGATTAGCGTCTCACCCCGTACCTGGCAGGTTGGAGCGAAGGCCCGAGGTACGAGGAGGCAGGCTGAGGCTGCTCCCCAAGTGCTCCCACGCGGGCCACCGGTCTCGCTGTCGACGAGATCGCGGACGCCGGGTATCGCCCGGTTGTAGCCCCAGAGACGACCTTCCTGGCGGTCGTGGGCTTAAGTGGGAAGGCGCGTGTGCGTGTGTGCGTATCACTGAGTGTTTGGCGTGCATCTTGCTTTCTTACTCTTATCTGTAGATTGCCATTCATTTGTATGTGACTACCTTTTTCTTCTCCAAGGTGGTTCAGAGAGAAAGTTAAAGAGAGTGTCGATTGCTCTCCCTCTTTTTTTCTCTCTTGCTTGACTTCATAGTTTGTGTGTGTGACACACTCTCTCTCTTTTTCTCTCAGTTCTGATCTGACATCTCTTTTTTGTACCTTTCTTTCTAACGTGCTGCCAGATCTTTAATAAAAAATAAGTTATTATTTTTATTTACGATGTGGAAAGCATATACAAATCATGATTACTTTTTGCATTAAATAAACCGCTTGCTCTCTATTTACCTCTCTTTCACTTACACAACATTGACCCCTTGACTATATATATATATATATATATATATATATATATATATATATTACTTGTTCTCTGTTTTTATTTCGTTACACTACATTTTATTTCTCCTACACTTTCTGACATACCGAGACAACTATCTTGTCAACGACTTATATGGACAGGGGTTAATTTTTGCACACTTCGCACAAATAAGTTCGCGCAAATAAATAGCCAACACCTCTCCACACATGGCACTCATGTGTTATTTACACTGATCACTTGCGAAGCTGATAAACAAACCAGATAGCATGTGTTTATTTTTTTTCTGCAAGCACTAAAGCCAGGAAAAACATGGCTCGATTTAATTTTTATTAATATTTGCAAAGCCTCAATTCACATTCAAAACCTAGACGACTAACCACAATTTTGCGTCCCTTGAAGCAGAAAAAGGAATACTTACTGCACCTTCTTTTATTTTACATACTTGTGTTCGACATCCCAGACATAAGCATTTCGCTAAGCCGAATACCTCCGGATTTTATTTTTTTATTTTACTGCGTGAAAACACTGCGGGCGCCGCCCCTAAGATACTTGGCACACTAAACGAAACACCGCCTTTTCCCTGTTTTCCGCTCGACTAACAGATCGGTCGTCCTTGTAAAGGGCACGCACGCTGTCTTCGTAAACCGCGGGAATGAATCCTGCGCTCACGAACGAAGCGACTGATGCCCCATGCAGCGTAACGGACGCTGCTCACGACACAATAGCGGCGCTAAAAGCGACGCAACAAACTTTCTCCGCCTCTCGGGTGAATGAACAAGACGGTTCCAGAGGGAACAAGAAAGAGAGAAGCCGGAAGATGACAAACGCGGAACGAACCTAGAGGAAAAAAGAAAATCAAGACCACGTAGCGAATAAAAAAAACGGCAGCGTTCCAACACCGTCCGAAAGCACCAAAAGATGAAGGCGGACGTGACGCGGATCTGCTGGCGCGTCTCCAAAGTTGCGGCGCATCAACCACCGGCGCTGACTCAGTCCACAAACAAAAATTGTTTTGATGGGAGATGCATCCCAAAAAACAACCATATTCGTAAAGAAAAAAGGAAACGTTGTGATTTCGAGCTTTAGTGTGTTTTCTTATCTTACATCTTCATAATTTATGTATAAAAAACTAGGGGCCGAATATGGTGGCCAATCTACACTCTAAAAAAAGTCTGTGCGTCGACTTTCACGCACAACACTCGGGGAGCCAGTCACCGCAACTTACGGAGGCAGCTCAGCGAATGACGATGTCGAAACATATGTTTAGACCAAAAAACGCAGTCTGAGTTGTGACATTAAGCAATGGAAAACGTCACGCTTGTATTGCTTAATGTCACAACTCAGACTGCGTTTTTTCGTCTAAACATATGTTTCGGCATCGTCATTCGCTGAGCTGCCTCCGTAAGTTGCGGTGATTGGCTCTCCGAGTGTTGTGCGTGACAGTAGACGCACAGACTTTTTTTAGAGTGTACTCAAGACCTTATTCAAAGACATCCCGGCAAACGAGAAAGGCATAAATATAAGCCATGCTCGTGTGCGCTGTTCTTCAAATTGTAACGTTGCCCGCCATCACAATTATCTTAAAAGGTATGCCTAGCCATCTCCTCATAATCGCATCCTTTTCTAGCTTTAAGTAGAAAACAATATTAATAAAATCTTAATTTTTGTTTTTCACCGCGAAGGGCGGTTTACACATCTATGGCAAAATTCGAACGCGTGTTTCTTTCCGCAAGTTTGAGGCATCTTCACAGTTGGCGCACAAGCATTTTTCTTATTATTATTGTACAATGAACACCCAATCTTGCACGCATCAGCTTGGGGACACATAGAATGCAACTATTAATGACTAATTAGATTATGTATAATATTTATGAAAACTTGGAATAAAATTTTTTTTTCGCGATTTTCATTTTTTTAATACAAAGAAAAGTTATTGTATACTATATTTTTTGCTTATTGCACTCAGTATTTCAAAGTGAGCTAATTACACTCTCTTGGTTGTTTTAAATTCTGTAGCCGTGTCCCACGTGCGCGCAAAAGCATAAGATTTTGGTTTTGTTTTGTGCATGTGCTTTGCATTTAGAAAACAAAAAACGAAGCTATATCAAAACTAACGCCAGATCTACAAAAAAAGAAAAAGAGGTCAAGCACCATAATCTGAACATTTCAATCAGTTATCACAAATGTATATATATAAATAATGTTTTTTCCTGGCCCACGTTCTATATGGGCAAAAAAAAGAAAAAGAGAGGTTTTAAGCGGTTTGCATGGAGACACATAAAAGTGAACAGAATCAAACGAGACCGCTTTCGTCATCGAGATTATTTGAGTGCAAGATTAAAACACGCTCTGCCATGCCGGGTGCTATTAAAATGAATTAATATAGTTTATTAATCTGTGTACGCAAGGCAACATTTCTTTTTATGAAAGTTTAGGTATTCTAAAGTGTATTTCTCTGTGTTGTCATAATCCGTGCCTATCCTGACAGGGGCGATTTCGCAAGTGCGAGTACTTGGGCGTGAGATTTGAAACAGGCAACTGAGGTTCACAGTATAAAATTAAAAGGCGACGAAATGCAAGAATGTATGAGATACCAAATGTAAAAATTTGCGCGTTCAATAAAAAATTGTTTATACGTTTTTTGTTGTTTTTTTTTTACTGATTTAGTTGTCATGCTGCGATAAAATAAATTTTGTTCTATTAAGAAAAAAAACTACTTATGGGAAAACAAAAGTACTAAGGCGTTGTCTCTAATGGAGTCATGCCTTCCGTGGCTACATTTCTTGTGTCATCAAAGTGAGATATTAACAAATAAAAACATATACTGTATAGCTAAATTACCTTTCCCGCAAGATGCAGCTCGGGCAGAAGCGAATTGTCGAGCCGTCAAAAGTTTTTGATTAGTTAGTATTTTTTTAATTTTCCAGTGTTTTTCTTGTTTATACTGTATCACATTATCGAATAAGTGTCGTTTTATTTATTTTCAACTGTTTTCACGCAGTTCTGAAAGCGAAACGGATTTAGTATTAAATAGACCACGTATATACGACCACTTAAATAAAAAATCACAATTTCTAATGTGGTAATTTTTAGGCTCAACTAATACTGCCAGGATGAAACAAGTTGAATGAATCAAATTCAAAGAGGATACTCCAACAGCACGAGTTCTGAAACCCCGAGTCGACCCCGACGAAAACTGCTAGAGGAAAACAAGTCAAATCAACAAAATTTAGATTGGAAAGCCCGAGTAAAACGTGCGTGGCAGCGTATGAATCACATTCACTTTTTCACGTCGTTGAAAGCCCACGAGCGAGCATATTTTGCGCTGCACAAAAGATCGCGTCCGTGGCAAAGCTCCACACGAAGTTTGCGGCCTAGCTCGAGGATAGAAAACCGGCGGCGTGGAAGATGCTTGGTCTACTGGGCTCGGCTCTCCGTTGTTTTCCGCTTTGCACGGGCGTGTTTTCGTTGTGTTACTTATTTTGACTCTTTTTCGCGTCGTACCACAACGCTAACTCCCTTTCGCGTCGTGGTACGAAGCCATCACCGCTTTGTTTCTGCCGAAGCGCATACCGCTGGGTGGCTACGCGAGTTGGGAAGACTTTTCACTCGCGAAAGATAGCCTCGGCGGTCGTAAAGCACGCGTTGCTTTTTAGTGTTGTTTTGTGCATGTGGTGTGTGAATGAACGTTGGTACGCGGTCAACGAAGGTAGAGTTGGCGTTGGTGGGAAGACCGACACAGAAAACATGGGCCGAGTCTGGCTGCCGCAGGAGCGGCCTTGTGCTTGGCGCGCATTGACGGATCACCGGTTTTGGTGTTAAGAGAGCCAAGCACTTCTTCCTATCTCGCCATTTCGTTAAAAGGAGAGCTAGGTAAATCGGTCTCTATAATAATGCGACAAATAACTGCGGAGAGCAAAGGCATATCGAGGAAACTAGATATTCCTGAAACCAATAAAACAATCAACTGAGGCCAGGGATCATTTGTTTTGTTTTTGTTTAAAGGGTTAGAAAAATACAAGATGCCTAGCGGCAAAGATTCTAACTTTCAAAAAATAAAAAAAATCTTATGGAGGCATTTTGTGATTAATCCCTATGGTCTATTAACAATTAAAATGAAAGAAAGTGCGAAATTTAGATATTGCGTGAATAACAAAAACAGTATACGTCGGCAGGGGTGTTAATTACGTTAGTTACGTGAAACGCCTGAGCCCAGCTCTAATTGTACTAAATTATTCGCAAAAGAAACAAAAAAAAAACAGTGGTTGCATTTGAGGGTTTTAGAAAATATTTTCCTCGCAAAAACACAGCAATAAAAATCAAAACGCGTAAAACTTCGTTCAGTTTCGACGGAGTTATCGTTTGGACAATTGTAAGCGAGTAGAGAAGTACGGGTGTGAGGAAAATACAGGCAGTAGAAGGCCTATCACTTTAGCAGAGCCTTCGCTCTGCTAAAGTTGCAAGCAGTGGGAGGATGTTTCACTCGACTCTTAACGTGTAACCGACTGTAGTCGTAACTAAAGTATGGCCTAAACTTACCACGAGTATTCTGACTGACATCAACAGCGTCATGAAGATCCTGGTTCTATGACGATGGAACTAGAATCACCCGGCAACGCAAGAAATCGGTAACATACTTTCCCCCTATGAAAATGATTTTTGACTTTCTATTGGAAACGTGTTGACTTCTTGTTGACTGTGATTACTTTCTTTTGACTTTGACTTTCTGTTGACATAGTCAACAGAAAGTTTGTTGACTTTATGTTGAAACTTTTCTGATGATTTTCGTCAGCCTGAGTCAAAAGAAAAGCTGTTGACTTTCTATTGACTTTATGTTGATTTTTTCTGCTGACTTTCTATTGACATGGTCAACAGAAAGTTTGTTGACTTTGTGTTGAAACTTTTCTGATGATTTTCTTCAGCCTGAGTCAAAAGAAAAGCTGTTGACTTTCTATTGACTTTATGTTGATTTTTTTTCTGCTGACTTTCTGTTGACAGTGTCATCAGAATGACTGCAGACGTTCTGTTTACTTCTTGTTGAAAATTTTCAGTTGACTCTCTATAGCCAGTGTTAATAGAAAAGCTACAGACTTTCTGTTGATTTTTTATTGAACATTGTACACCTCGACTAGATGTCAAAAGTGGCTACGTTTTTCAATAGTCTCTGACAATGTGAGAACGGGAAGCAGCTTCAGTTGTCCCGCCTCCAGCGCGAGCCGCCTACTAGCCTCGACAACGCTTCGGCGTTCGTGCACGTTGAGCGCGCACGTGCAGTCAAAGCACGACGGAAGGCATGGGGCGTGTGCTGGAGGCCAGGCGCTCGAAAGCCATGCCCTGCCATTCTGACTTTGTAAGTGACCATAGTGACTTGAATGACCATATTAAATAGTCAACTGGTAAAAAAAAGCAAAATAGCTATTTGAAAGTGGAGAAACTGCCTTGACTCGCTTCGTCCTGAGTAGTGCTATGCAGAGAAGCGATAATATTTCTTCTAGGAGCAGTATTTGTGGTTGTTGTTTTAGCGACTGTCCCGAATTATTATTAGATGTACCAATGCTTTCTAGTAAGAGATATCGTCCACGACCTGCAAAACACTGTTTTCCCTTTGACGGACTCCCAAGGAGGAGATCAAATACTTGGAACCTTAATAAGTTTTGAGGTGGTCAGCGGCCAAATGAATTCCTCCAATATGTAGGCTATATAAGGCTCTGGAGCAGTCAATGGGTCTGTGTTTCAGGTGTTCAGTGCTTCATGGTGTTTGTGTGTGTGTCCGTTTCTACTGTGTAGTTCTCGGTTGTATGTAGTGTAGTCCCTTCAAATACCACAGGGACACCATTTACTAACAAGATTTTAAAAAAATTTATAAAATCGCGTTGTTTTTTTTGTTTTTTTTTTTTTTTTACGGAATTTTGCTGCAGCCAATTTGGAGGAGAGTGGAAAACCATAGTAAGCTTCCAAAACTTTGTTGAATGAATAGCTAAGCTGTAACGATTTCTTTTTCTTTTTAATCTTCTGTAGCTTTTCAGTCGAAAAGCTGTAGCATTTCAACTGAAAAGCAGCAGAAAAAGCGTCTTGGAGGCGACAGAAAGTCTGTTGACTTTCTTATTACAAAGTGGGCCAATATTCAAAAGAAGGTCAACAGAAAAGCTAGAGAAAGTCAGATAAAAAGCTGTTGACATTTTATATCCTCTGATGACTTTTTTCAACAGCCTTTCAACAGAAAAGCATCACGAGAAGTCTGTTGACTTTCATTAGAAAAGTGGGCCAATATTCAAAAGAAAGTAAACAGAAAAGCTGTTGACATTCTATATCCTCTATTGACTTTTTTCAACAGCTTTTCAACAGAAAAGCGTAACAATTTTTTGTAAGGGTCCTTTTGCCACCTATGCTCCTTTAGAAAGGAAGAAATTTTCATCCATGAACCAGGGAACCAAAGTTCCTCCGTCGCCTGCACCTCATTATGGTGGCCCCGAATCGAGCAAATCGAGCTTAATAAGGCTTAAAGAGGACGGTACGTCTCTTGTACTGGACGAGAGGAGCCGCAAATAAAAGCGTAACAAAAGCTCAAAAGCAGTTCCGCAGTCTTCTCGTCGTCAGCACTGCGATGTTAAACGGAGACAACCGATACCCAGTTACTTCGCGCACTTTACGTATTACCTTTGCTGTTCCTCGAGTCACAATTCCTTCGTCAACCGCACATCACGGAGGAATGGCAAACCAATCCGCGATCAAAAGAACAAACTCGAAGCCGCTGTTTATCGCGTAGCGTGAAAGAAGGTTAAATCACTTGCCACCAGATGGCAGGGTCAAGCAGAGTAACTGCGAGTAGCTTGGCTAGGTAGCGCTAGGTACCGCCCAATTCATGTTCTACAAAAAAAAAAAAAGATTTCAATTTTCTCACGACACCATTGCGCTTCAGGAACTTCGGGAGCCTTTATTATTCACACATGAAGACATATTACACATACTACAAGCTTCAGCTGGACATATATTGAGCGCATGCAGATACGTGGCACATGTGAACATCAATACAACAGCACACTAACCAGATCACTACTCCCGAGCTCTGCGTTTCCGTCTTTTATACTGGTCGTTTGAACGAACGGAATTTCTCTGTGACTATCTAAGCAATAAAAAATAATACCAGCATGTTAATTTTTTTTCCAGCAATGTCATACCTCTGAGAGTATTTGTAATGGGTCAGGGGATGAATCTCTTAGTAAAAAGTAAACGCTCGATCATGCCGTCATTATTTGAAAGCCAATTAATCAAGCCGCTCCAATGCGGTTCAAAACCATCTGTTTGCTTCCCCGCACTGCACGTCGTTGGCAGTATTTCTATTGTAGTGTTTGTTTTTCGATTTGTGCTGTTGGCGCACGGCTGCAATTGTTGTCTTGAATAAATATCTGTGGAGCAGATATTCACTCAGCTGGAAGCAATGCTTCACGGGCAGCGAAATCGCTTTTCGATCAACTTGAATGCAGTCAAAGCCGCGACTTGCGGCAGGTGTTAACTGGCGAGCTCAAAAACTTCTAGCGCTCATTCCAGCGTGCCACTGGAGGGCAGTTTCGCCAGGAACCGTACTATAGTTAAACAACAAAATAAAGGGTAGCTTTTTTTTCTTTTGATTTTACCTATCATTCTTCCTTAAAGGGATACTTCAACGAAATTTGAAATATTCCCGTCGTGTTTAAAAATAGGTTGCATATGATCCTCAATATCCGTAAATGACAATCGCACGTTTGTATTTTGAGCCTGGTGGCTGTATTTTTCGTTATAAACGGCCCACTCTGGCAAGGGCTCGGAGAAGGCCCAGCGGAGACCACGTGACATCCAACGCAACCGTGACGTAGGTCGTCTCGGGACGAGCAAAGCTACAGCGAGGCTGACGTCGAGAGGATGGCCTAGTCGTTCCAGCCACCGAAGCGGCTGCTTTTGTACGAATTTTGAAGGACGGGTTAATCTTCTATAATCTTGTAGGGGGACAATAGCCACTTCTGCGACACACAAAAGTCATTCTCGGAAAGAGGGGAGTTCCTCCTTCCCCTCTTCTCTCGTCGTGGCCGGAGGCGAGACACTCACCGTCACTAGCTGTCAAGGTTCCTAGACGGGCATTACGAGCGAGGCGTTAGCGACATCCACCAGGTGCTCTTTGCTAATCGTTTAATTCGTTTTAAAATTCCTTTTCGAGACTTTCTTAACAAGATATTGGTATGTTCGATGTGATACTGCTTCTTTGAACACATATAGACCAAAAAATGAGCGTCGCAATTTCGTTGTAGTATCCCTTTAAAGGGCAACTCCGCTTCCTTTTTGATATTTATAAAACTATGCAGTCCTCTTCAGTATAATATAGGAAGACCACATGTAAAATATTACAATTTAGTTCCGTCCATATATTTAATAAACTGGCCAGCAAACTTTCAGATGAGCCAAGTCGTTGAAATCTGCTAACTCTAGTGTGCGACGTGAGGCGCAATCATCAGCGCAGTCAATGCCACGGAGTTGGAGCAGCCAACGTTGAGCCACTACGTCAGAGGCATTTCCGCGTCATTCTCATGTTTTGTTCGTTTTCACTTCTCAGACCGAAATTGAACGATGACATCATGAGTTTCTCCTCCCGGTGTTGGCTCAACGGCGTCCACGTGATCACCGTAACACGGATGCGCTAGTTTGCGCTTTCCTGCGCGCTTCTCGGAGCTGAGAGCTGTGAGCAGTCTGTTTCGTCTCGCCGCTGCTCTAGCTCGAGAAGGACGTTTTGTATACGATACGAGCGCGGGCCGCACCTCCGATGCCTAGCTGCGATGAATGTCGAAAGATCCATGGGCTCACGATGTTGTGTTGCTGCCTCCTCGAATTACCCGCTGACCAGCCCGGAAGGGGTCTTTCACAAGTTTCCACACGATGTTGTAGCGAACAACATTGACGAAATTTGCGGAGTTGAGGACACTTGCCCTTTGCTCTACGTTCGCCCGCCGTCGCATAGAGGATCACGTGATCTTTTAGACTTTGACGACCCCCGTAGGGGAGGCACAGACGAGCTGTGGTGGGCCCATGCTGAGGTGAGGAGAGACGAGGTGAAAACGATATTTACTGTATAATAATAATAAGAGTCGGTGCTGGTGCCGCCCGCAGCTAACCGACCGTCGTGGCGTTGTGAAGGAGTGGTGTCCTGGGCTGTCCGTCACTATGCTGGTGCGTAGACGAGTTGTCTCCGGGGCTCACGGGGCTCAGGGGCTTAGAGCGCTGGCGCTAGAGGGTGGCCTTGTGATTGAGGCGATCCGGGCTTCTCCGTGCTCGGAGGGTTCGGGGGCTTGGGGCGCTGACGCCAGCGGGTGGCCGCTGTGTTTCTCTGTTCGGGCTCACAGGGTTCTGGGTCTTGAAGCGCTGACGCTAGCGAATGGCCTTGCGGTTGAGGCGATTTGGGCTTTTCAAGGCTCGGGAGCCTGGGGTGCTGACGCCAGCGGGAGGCCTTTTTGTTGTGTTTCTTTATTGCGTTGTTTCGCACCAAAGTGCCAGACAGCGTCCCTCCAGCGCGGTGCCTGGCACATTTTTGGCGCTTCTTTCCGCTCGGGCTCGCTTCCCCTGACCTGTCCCAACTTGTTCACCATGTCCGGTTTCTCCGTTCCCCCCTCCTCTTTCGTCTTCTCCCCTTCCCCCTCTCCCTCGGGCCGTCACTGTTTACGCCATCCGAAGTGGTCTGCCCGCGTCACGTGTCCTGTTCCTTCCCCCCCCCCCCCCCCCCGAACGTCACAAGACCACGTGGTTGGACGTGACGTGGCCATGACTCTGACGACACGAGAGCAATGCTGCCTGACGCAACCGAAGTTTCGGCTTCGGAGTCTGCTGATGTTAAAATTAAGATTACACATATAATATTGCACATTTTGCGAATCCGAAGACGTAGAGCTGTTTAGTAATGCTTTGGAAAATGGAATCGCATATAAGCCTAACATTTTTGGAATTGAGCGGAGTTGCCCTTTAATGCTAAAATTCAAAACTGTAAATATACGTACTTTCCGTCATATTTTCGTACTGTACAGTCCTTTCTCCATAGCGCAATCACTTTCGGGGAGGGGACAACCGACAGTCACATTGGCCACTGTACTATAGGAGCTTACGGTTCAGACCAGCGTTCCAACATGACTATCCGAACGTCGATCGATTGCACCTAATCCCTCAAGGGGTCTTAAACTCTCTAATGTGAGGTGGAATGTCAACGTGCAACACCCCGCCCCCTCCGATCACGGCCCGATCAGAGGCATCAATGCCCGACAGTTCACGTCATGTCATCTTGAACTGATACGCGAACACACGGTCACATCGGCGATAATTCCAGCCTTCGGTTCACAACGCACAACACAGCCATCAAGATGTTGCTGACACGCAGAAACACAGAACCCCGTTTATTGTCGGTAGGCACTCGGCATCAGAAAACAGAACCGAACTCAGCACAGAAGGCACCCAGGAACCCGGCAGCAAAACCTGCCTGTCTTGGACGCAGTTTCTGCGATTTCCGCCATAACGTGGAAAACGTCGACACAGTTCCGCGTGGTTCCGCGTGGATCCCGCAATCCGGAGACGGCCATCTTACCCAGTGTACGTAGCGCGCTGCTGGCACTGCTCCGGAACTTCGCTGTTTCAAGCGGATTCGTTTGCTCGTTTGATAGAATTAGTAAAAAAAAAACGTCAATGCTACCGGAACGTTCTGCACATTTAGACTGGAAGACGAAATTACAGGCGGCCTTCGCTGCCGCCGAAGCTCAATCAACTCAACAACATTTATTAAACAACGTGCGCGACGTGCTCGAAAAACGAAACCGAAAGAAGATGAGTCGGGAGGGCGAAAGCTTTCTCCTGTCTGCCTGGAGAAGGAGAAAAACGTCTCGTTCCTCCATCCTTCTTGTGTCCGCTTGGGGGCGCGTCAGTAGCAGAGAAGAAAATGCGCCATTGCTACCTTTTTTCTCCATTTTTTTCTTAGAGTGTACTAGATGCTTGTGTGGACAAAGGGGCTAGTTTATGCAGAATGACTTGCTGCATAGACACTGTGAAAATGCAAACATCAAGAGGTGTAGGTCGCACCCAAATTGAGGAGCTTTGCCCCTATGGAGAAAATCTTGTTGTCAAATCACGTGATATGTCTCACCTGATTTATTTTCCTTTGGGAACCAAAATCCAAAGCTTTACAGAAATTATATTTCTTCCCTAAGTCGACGTAAACTGTTTTTTCTCCTGAAATCGGCACCGAATTGTTTCTGGCAGTGGGTGACGCAGACTTCCCATTTTCTGATTATCAGATAATGCCACTCTGCAGTCAGAGACAAGAGTTTATGTTGCAGGGTGATGAATACAAGCAGGTGTCAACTCAACTTAGTGCTCAGAGAAAGTTTCGACTTGCGAAGCTCTGTGCCCTAGTTGTTAGTTGGTTCCTTCTCCGCCAGGTTGCAACAAAGAGCCCCGAAGGTCGCTGGTTCTTCGCCGGATCCGCCTGATGCGCCTCAATTGTCTCCGGGAACGGAATCATAGGAGCGGATCGGCGGAACCCTTTGAAAATCGGCAGACCTAAGCGGAACTGCGGAGGCGGTAAAAATCTAATTTGTTATTTCCTGCACCGTGGAGTACGCCGCAGATTGGCCTGCGTTGATTGCCTCCCGAAATGGCTCCCTCGACAATCCCTTTGTTTACTTCCGCTCGGCACAAAAGGTAAAACACAAATGAATAGAAAGAAAGAGGCCAAGCAAACTCCAGATAGTGGAAGGAGAACATATATCTATATATATATATATATATTTATATATTGATAGACTACAGTAAAAATGATAATGAGAGAAAGAATAATGCGACGCAAAGATGCAAGAAGATTCTTAGCTAATGGCGCATGCCACAAAACACTCGCACCCCTATTGGTCAAAACAAAAATTGTGGCTGTATGTTTGTACAACCCGAAATTAGTATGCCTCAACGGGCGGCTTGTCTCTCCGCGGTAGATGAGCAATTTAGCCAGTGCGGCACAACCACTAGTCTCGGGTCTTTAACGTGGAGTTCGCAGTAGTGATACACGATCGCACGCCGGTACGATGCTCATCCAGATCGAGACGGGCAGGCGTGGGGATTAAACTCGGGATCCCTGGTTGCTGCAGCGCAAGCTTCCGCTCCACGTGCTTTGAGCTGGTCTGTGCTAGCCCACTTGGCCACCGATCCCGCTTTCTATTGGACTGCTTACGCCGCTAGCGTTACGCCGCGATGTACAGGGGGAACAGCGCACCCGGAAAACAGTCACTCAAGTCAACATACACAAAAAAGAAAGAGACACTTACGCAGTGCTGACTGACAACTCTCGGGTATATTTACACTTTCTCCTCTTCTTCTATTTGTATTATAGGCTAGGGTCGGGGAGAATAGTTAATTTTTTGTTTTCTTTTCTTTCGATATGAAGCTAAATTTAAAGCTAACTAAATTAAAATTAATGTAAGGCTAGGTAGTCTAAATATTTTTGTGATAAGGTTAAAGACGGAGTACTAACACATCTGTCGTTATGTTTTGCAATGTTCTCTGCCTCGATCATTTCTCTTGTGAGCTGGTTGTGGTGCTTGCCAAGCACTGAGCAGTTACTCAGCAGCACTGAGCAGCCACAGTGTCGACAGTGAATGCCTAAATGTCCGGAGTTTTTATTGGTGAATGTGTTCTTATGCTCACGAAGGCGATCGTTAAAGGGACACTGACAGGGTATTTATGCTCGCCGAGGGTTTTAGTTGTACGTGACATATGAGAGCCCAACTACCCAGAACAGAATTTGCGGCTCGAAATTCGGTTTCTTTCCGCCCCAAAACCACCGATCAAGAACTGGCCGGTTCGAGTCTCGCTCACTCTCTTTTCCGTGGTCACGGGCCGTTTTCTAAGGTATCGATGCGACCACCAAATTTAATGAAAGTCGTGGGTCATTGAAGGCACACAGTCAATAATAAAAATAGAAAAAAATATGAAACCCATTTTTTGTGGCTTCAAAAAAGCTGCAAATACGTTGATTGAAAAAAAAGGTAGCACAGACAACCGGAAGCTTTCTGTGCGTTCACTGCATAATTCTCAACATGGCGTCATTTCGCGTATCGTGGGACTAGCAGTAGCGGATGGCAGCGGACGACGGGCGTTGGACCTCTACTACAGAACTGTCGTTCACGGTACTGGCAAATTCTGCCTTTCTTCGAAAGAGAAATTTCGGAACGATCAAAAGAACTGATATTCATCCCGTACGACACGCCCGACCAGCAAGCCGATTGCACGAAGACGTCGCCGAGCCGTCGTCCCTTCTCGTGGCTGAAGACATCGCTTGCTCAAACGTCAAGCACGAAGTGTGTACTTCGACTTGAATACGCACGCGTACGGTTACTTTACGAGGTGCGAATGTGCCCTATGCGTGGTGCTGCCCGACTTCAAATCGGGAGTGCATGTATATTTAAGGGAAATCGGCAGCAAACTTCCGACATACAGTCTACCCGCTGCATAACTGCACACGATAGAGTTCCTTCAGTAGTTCAGTGGAAAGATGTCCGCTTCAAACGCAGAGGGCACGGGATTGATTCCTGATGTGGGTATACCTTTTATTTTTTTTTGTCAAGCATTCTACGATGTTTACATTTCTTTTTCTACAATTATCACAGGAAAAAAAAATTGTTGTGGACGATACGTCGCTGAACTAAATGGTATGGATTCCATTTTTTACACCTGCGAGATCAATGTAATATCACTTTCCACAAAATGCAAGGAGCATATGAATCGGATAGCGTCCGCTTTCCGAGCTTCGCATGATGGTTCTACAGGAATTGCAGCCAGCCATTGATCCCGACCCGTTGATCTTTCGGAAACTTGTGCACTCTGCCACACAATGCCACTTTCAGATGCAGGACATGTGAGGCAACTCTTCACACAACATCTTGGGAGTAATCTTTTCGGAGCTGATCACGGGAATTCACCACGGCACTCGGGCACTCACTACTAATTGTCAACACTTAAATGTACAAAACATTTCATCTTGAAGTACAGAACAGCGAGCGGAACAAACAGAACTGCAAAGGAATCCCACGGCGAACGAACGCATTTCGTCTGCTACGTGCGGAGAGAGGAGAAAAAACAACAAAAAAACCGCACGGTCGGGTGTAGCCACGTGACTTCCGCCACTCTCACTATCCTCTCCACTTCTCCGTTTCGGTTTCGGTTTCGCGCAGTTGCGTTTTTTGGCTTTATTAAAAAAATACGTGACTCTGTAGCAAAATATTATTTGGGTAGTATTCCGACACCATATTAAATCTCCTGACAAAAAAGGAAAAAAACATTTGGGGGGTGTCAGTGTCCCTTTAAGACACCTTCCGGTTTGACCTATGTAGAGTTTTCCACAAGAAACAGGAAAGGAGTACACCACCTTCTCCGTACAAGGAACAAAGGTGTTTTTATGCTTCTTTTTGCAGCCGACAGATGTAATTGTTGAGGTATTTACTTCCTTGCACAAGCTGCGAAGTTTGTTAGGAGCTGAAAAGATGACTTCCAAGTTTACTCGGTTAGCTATTTTCTTCAGTCCGTGAGAAATTTATATATATATGGCACAATGATAGGTTTCTTCGTTTTGTCTCTTGGCCTTTGTTGAGTGCAAACGTCCAGCCTGCTTTCGTTGATGAGCTTTTCGGCCACCGATGTTAATAACGAGGTTCGGTATCCTGCGCGCTTTAGTCTTAAGACTTGCCCGTCAAAGCTCGCTGGAATGGAATGCGAGCAGGATTTTGTGAGCGAGTTTTTGAGGCATAACCGCATGATGCTCCTTTGAACAAGTTTTGAATGGGCCGAATTGATTGGTAACAGCGGTTTTTTCCCCCTGGGAAAAAAAAACCCCAGGGTCCTATGAGCTCATAGGACCAGCATAAATGGTTGGGTAACATGAAGAGTCAAAGATCCAGGAATCTTAAAGAGCGCTCGTTTGGAAGTTCATGCGTGATATCCAAAGATTCCTGGATCTTCGACTTTTCATGTTACCCTACCATTTATGCTGGTCCTATTCGTGAAGCCGTAGCCTGTGGCGTCATATGACATCACAATGGCGTTAAATGACACAAAATCATAATGACGTCAAACCACACAGCGTTACGTGACTTATACACTAATTCAGTTTCGCCCGCTAAATTTAACAGAGATATTGATGTCACGTCACTTGATGTCAAGTGGCCTATATGCCAGTCTAGTTTCTCAACTAAGTTTAGCAGGGAAACGTAAGGTGATTCATACACCAATTCATTTCCCCGCAAAATTTAGCGGAAAAATGAACCTCCCGTGACCTACACACCAATTTAATTTCCCCACCAAATTCAGCGGGGAAATTGACGTCACGTGACCTGATGTCATATGATGCTAGAACGTTTCAGTTATGCAACACAATTGCTTAGCAATGTTTTGTGCTATTAAAATACCAAACGTGCTCGATTGTCAATGTTACGCAGACACGGAACTAGCAACGCATCTGGAACAAGGCATTGAAGGAACTTCAAAATGGACATCTGTTCAAAAAACCTTCATCCGCGACAAAAGAAACAGCTTTGCGACCTTAAGATGCGGCAAGGAGCTCAGTGAGCGAGCCGACCCATTAGATTCGTACGGAATGGACTCGAACCTTCATCCTAATTCAAACCTTTTGGTCGCAGTATAAACCCTTGTAAAACAATTGTTGCATGCGTCCATAGACACCTCCCTCGCAAGAAGACGGCAGCACCAAGAGGAAGCCTTAAAGGGGCACTCAAGTGGTTTTTGAGTTCGTGTTTTGATGATGACAGCTGAATTTAGACCCCCTAAGTATCCCTAAAAACCAAAAAATATAGTCATACGGTGATTATTTCTTTAATAAAAATGTAATTGAAGGCCGCCAAACCTCGGATCCACCCGAAAACGAAACCCCTCTCATTGGTCCT
This sequence comes from Ixodes persulcatus, assembly GCA_013358835.2. Classification (NCBI taxonomy): domain Eukaryota; kingdom Metazoa; phylum Arthropoda; class Arachnida; order Ixodida; family Ixodidae; genus Ixodes; species Ixodes persulcatus. The sequence continues at coordinate 634,118 of JABSTQ010009182.1, read as the reverse complement.
CGCACGCTTATCAAAAGGATCTCGGGCCAATGGCGTTGGACGACGTTCCGTCGCGCAGTGATCCCGAGGTAGCCGCATCGGCCGAACCTCTTTGTCATTCGAGCTTCGATCATGGCGGAGTTCTCTACGCTCGAGGACCTGACGCCGTTAGAGGTTGAAATTTTCGGCGGACAGCCGACCTGGGGATGATTTCCTATGACGCCACTTCGACGTGCGATGTGGACGATAGCAGCGCTTCGGAGTCATGTTCGGGTTCCGAGGACGGCGAAACGCAGACCTTTTCGGGCATTCTTCGATTTGCGGTTGGGGCAAGTCGTAACCGAACCAACGTTTGACATCGCAGCGTTACCTCTGGTACGTGATGTCAAACGATGTCGCCCCGTTGCCTTTCGCCTCGGGAGGACGGGGGAAAGGCTGGTTCAGACATGTGCAACGAGCGCGTACCTACGACTGCGTTTGTTGCGACCGGAACGACCGCTCTGCGCCGCGCGTACACACACCTGCAACCACTACAACAAGCGCAGCGGGTCGTCAGCACAGCGACCGCTTCTATACGCGGCCGTCAGCTGTTTCAGCGGCCCCTCTAAAAAGGGGACGCACTGCTACTCAATGCCGTAACCGAATATAGACAGACAGTTGTCTATAGCCTAAAGCTTTATTATTATTTTTTCTTGATAGGCTTGCAGGGTACAGTGGATGAAAAAAATAAAATAAAAAGATGCAGTACGCCGTCTTGGACGATCACGACTCTAATACACGACATTGCAATAGTACAAATATCGCAACACGCCTTTTCTACGATTATAAAAGAAAATGTAATCTTAGCAGCGATATAGCAACGTAGAAATATGATTTCGTGATCAGATAGACGTTGCGAGCGTTCAGGATTGCTAACACTAATCACTTCTCTCCGGTGATGAAAACGCGTGAAAATTCGCATCCTTTATACGGTACGCGCCAGTAATACCTTGAACTTGAGCACACGCATGAAATGCGCCAAATTAGAAATCCGGGTGATGTTCGAGGACACACATGCTTAGAAAGCACCACTGTAGTCGAAGTAAACAAACACGACGGCACGGGCGTTTCTGCTGTCTTGAGAGTGCCGCCACGACATCGCCGCACGAGTAGGTGGATCTTCCCTTTTAGTACGTGCTGGGTTATCATAGCGACACACGACGAAAATTCACAGTCAAGGATAGCGCTTTTACGCGGAACGATGAGCTTTCACCACGCCGTCCACGTCGACGACCATCACCGAGGCCTGGCCGGCCCGCTACCGACACGACCGGCCCGACCGGCCCACGGACCGGCCTGCAACGCGCGCAGATACGTGCGCTTCCGCGCATCCCGGGGGAGCGGGAAATTCACCTCCCGCGGAGGAAGGCAAGGAGAAAACGCAGTCCCTTGTTTGTGAAACGATAATTGCAGTATCGCGTATTCTAAACTAGAGATATTTTACGTCGTTTGATATTATCATGCACAACATATTTAAATGAACTGAAAATTGTTTCTTTAGCGAAACTTTACAAAGGCCGCCAAAATTTTCAAACATACGATAATTTCATTGGTCCTCGCAAGTACAGAAAAGAGTCCGCACGTATTTTATTCCTGCGTGATTAATAGGCGGTTCTGCCTTCTAAAACTGAAGATACTCATTCACTGACACTTCCTTAACGCCATCGCACCAAAAAGTAGCTTCTCCAAAAACTGCTTGAGTGCCCCTTTAATGCAGGTGATCTCTCGAAAAGGTGACGTTTGTCGACCACAAATACTTTTGACAACGCTCGTTAATCTTCAGTGTCAAAGATCAAGCTTCGCCTAGTGGCTTGCATCATCGCCGAGTCGCTTGCCGATATAAAGTGTGGAAATGCAGCACTCGCTTGCAGAACCACCAACGCGATAAGATATTTTTCGAAATAGAGTGTGCATGGTAGGGTGTGGACTGATGATATTTGGCAATCCCGAGAAGTTAAAAGCAAAACTTGACGAAAGGTGCCCGAGGACATGCAATGTCAACGAGACCGAACGGTTCCGCAATCTATAACTTCGGCTTCAAGGGACGCGCAGCACAATGATAGGACAGGTAGAAGCGCTGTATAGTATCCTTTCAGAGGAGAGTAATTAACGTGCGCTTTGTGGCGTTCTCACAGTTTAATAAGATAGATGCGTCAGTGTTACCACGTTGGTTTCACCTAATTCAGCTACAGTTGTTAGTACAGCGTTTACAATTAATCGATTACTATAGGGGATATTCTATCAGTCATACTTCATCTTATATGAAGAAGAGCAGTTATTGAACATAAACCGCACATTCGAAAGGCACGCCACGTATCTTCAAAACGGGAAAATTAAAAAAAGCAGAATTCCGTTTCATCATTCTGATTATTTTCTTTTGTAATTCTTTGTGCAGACCAGACGGGCTGGAATTTACTTTTAGAATAGTTAATTACGATTTGGAAAGTGCTGTTTTTTGTTTTGTTCTTGCAAAATAATACAAAAATTGTGTTAAAGTGTAAGAATTTATGTTTGCTTGTTGTTTTTTTGGATGTAATTAAAAACGTATTTTTGTACGCATAGCTTTACGAACCTCCCCCCCCCCCTCTTTTGTCTAATGCTTAATGGCGCAGCAGTTATTGTGTTAATAAATACATAGATAGATATAAATATAAAAAAATATATTTTAATAAACTCAAATATATAAAAATATATCAATATATAAATTAGCTTTTAATTGTTTCTATTATGGCGACGGTAGTATACCATCAAGATCAGCGATTTTTTCAGAAGAGCGGAGTGTGCATAGGCTCTCGAGTGGCCCCCTTGATTCAGTGACGTGTTCATTCCAGCATGCGGAATCGCCATACAACAAGTTATGAAAGATACCCATATGTCTGTATGTTGAATATATCTTGATTGTCTGTAATAAGGAAGCGGAAGAGCCAAGTAATTGATGCCTTGAATACGTCATGAGGTGCTTTGGACAAGCTGCATGGGATTGACGATCAATCACAAACTTCCTGTAAATAAAACTATTAGGTGCCTCGATCCGAACTTAGACTTCAAATGAGGCCACGTGAGATTGAGGTATCAAGCTCGTTCCTGTAAAGGATTTGTGCCCTTCGACTCCGAACGTTCAAAAACGTTATACGAGGGGTCAGCACCACAGTACTACCATCCTCCTTAAGAATGCCTTGTGAACGCCAAGTTCATAAAAGTTTCGATATGCAAATATCTAGGCTATTCGAAGCTGAGTATCCAAACGCGCTTCTGATAGAAATATGCGTAAAGACGCGCAAGAATTTGAAGCGCGGTCCGGGAGATATACAACAGCAGAAGCAAAGGCCTGTAATAGTGGTAGCGGAATATCTTTAGGGCATTACCCACACGCTAAAAAAGATAGCAGGCCGGCAAAGGGTACACGTCGTATGTTCCGCACCGAACAAGGCATATTCCATGCGTGGCAAGACCAACAAGGCACAAAACACTACCGAAAACCAATGTGACATAGCACACAAGACCAAGTACGTCCAACCGCAAAAAGAAGTCATCGATATAATTCCCATGACGTGTGGGAAATCTTATTTAGGCCAAACAGGATGCTGTATAAATAATAGAGCAAGTAAACATACCGCTTCTTTTACGATCCTTAACAGCAACATGACACATGGCAGCTTACTGCCGTACATGCCAATGTGAAGCAAGACTACACGAAGTTGACATTGTGGGAAGACACAGAAACCAACTTGCAGGTGGATTGCTGGGTGCCCTAACCATCAAGGAGAAGAGGGAGGAATGTTTCGGTGCCCTTTCAGTTGCACTCCCCCACAAGAAGGAAGCGTTCATGGCTTCCGAGCAGAGAAAAAGAAACAAGAAAAATGCGAAACCACCTCATCCCAAAAAACAGAAATTGAGAACAGTCTAAAAGAAAAAGAAAATATAATTTACCCGATAACAGAGAAAGACAAGAATAATTACTCGAAAATAGACAAAGAGGAGAATGAAACAGTTGGAAATGCAGCAGTGTAAATGGTGTTTTTTTTGTGTGGTGTAATCTTTGTTCAGCCGGCCCATAGTAAGCAGTGCAAGAAGTAGCTCAGCTTAAGCCCGTGACATAGTCTAACGCTTTATTAAAAAGTTTACAGAAATTAGAAACAGTGTGCCTACTATTGCTGTATTTTCATTTAAATTGGTTTTGTAATTTTGATGCTGAGTACGTGCAAAACGGTTTTTACGAAAGTACAACGTGGTTGTTAGCTAACTGCGTCGGTGCTGTTACGGCCTCCAAGGCTGACAGTATTTCGTAAAAAAAACCGAACCTACTCTAATCTCTGACAGCTTAAGGAACAAAGGGTGCTTTGTGATTCGCTTCTTGTCGTCCTTGTGTGTTAATAATACAACAGGATTGGTTGCGGAGCGATAATGAAATAAGCGTGTCTTCCACCCACGCCCTGCACGTTTTATGCTGTCACTGACTTTAGATATTGAAGCAGCCTAAAAAAGTGGAAGGCCTTACTAAATCCAAATATAATAACAAGTAAAAAAAAGATTGATTGCTACGTTTATGTTCTGTTGCATGGCATTTCTTACGTGATCTATTGCAACGATAACAAGAGAAAAAGCAATGAGTGACGATATCACGAGCCCATATATCTTGTTGATGCAATACTTCTAGCGACTTTTCCGCAGCATCGATTCTCGATTTAGTTCAAAAACAGACTCCGTTTTGACACAGCCCCTTACCGAGATTGGAGAAGTCAATACTCACCTTACTTAACGCGCAAAAGTTTTTTTTTGGCCCGCCATTTTGTCAAGCTTTTAGGTTAAAACGAAAGGAACAGAGACCTTGCAAAGCTCTTACGACTAAAGTTTAATATTCGTGGAGAATTCTCTCCGGAATTACTAATAAACAAGGGAGATCCCCCAAAACCGGCTTGCGTCGAAAAATACAACAGTTTTTTCTGCGTTATGTCCATGTTTACAACACGGATCATGTGGACACAAATTCCGACACAAATTAAAAAAAAAAAAAAAAACTCTAAGCCATTTAGTTCACTGATCGAGAAACAAAACGGTTAATAATAAGCTTTAAATGTCCTAAAGAAAGAGAATATTTCTTTTGCTACATTTGGTTTGTTTACGATGTTCCTCGGTGCACTGAATGTGGTCGGTATTTGGCAGAGCAAGTAGTAGACAAATAAAGCTCAACCTTAAAGGTGCCAATGCACAGTCGCTCGCGACACTTATTGCCTAGTCTCGCTGACACGAACACCTAATTATTTTTGTCCGCCGATAAAAATAAGATATAATATTTACAAAAGTTAAACGCAGAGATACTGGGGTCAGTCACCACCCCACCCGTTTTGTTCTAGAGGGGTATGATACTTGACTGCGGTGATGTATCCCCGCTGCGCCATGCACGTCAAAAACTACAGGTTTAGCTGCGGTACGAAACTAGCCAAATTTCTCATCTTCAACCGAGACACCAGACGCCCACTGGGGCGCACTTACTTACCGCTGTCTAAACAAACGCGCAACACAATTTTTATTGGTTCGTAAGCATGATTAAATTTAAAGCAATAAAAGCAGAGGTGTATGCTCGGACAGGTTTAAGATGTCAACTTGTGCCTTAATAAAGTTTTTGAGGCGTAACCGAACTCATCATTCGTGTTAACTTTGTGTGATGCTCTGTTTCTGCTGTAATTTTCCCGTATCTTCCTTGCATTTAGTTTGAAGTTTGGCAAACGTTTAACCATCGCGCGATCGGGTCATTTCTCCTGATTGATGCACCATTAAAGAGACATGAAGTAATTTTGCCCTCAGACTTTATGCTGCGTTCACAATGTTAACACATCGTACAAAAGACAGTCTTCCCGCACCGTCTGAGGCGGGTTTTTGCTTCGTATGACGATCTTGTTATATTAGTGAAAAAAAAAGGAAAACTGTCTCCAAGCATGTTTGGAGCACACATATATTATGAAAAGACACGCTAACGGGCTTTGACCATGCTTGAGACCTGTATGCAGATAACCCTGTCATCATGTCTGCAAAAACGCCGTATCTTTTGTATCAGCTACGAACAGTTATGCGCCGGATTTATGGACCCATATTGACAAGTCCAGGCAGGACTCCACCCAGCGAGTCTGCGATTAACAATTGACGAGGCGAAGTTTTTCGGCCAGGTAAGATCTCCGTAAAATATATATGTTTTTTCTTCGCACACATGGTCGTAGTCTGACAGAGAGTGACTGTGTCAAATTTATGTGATGATATTTACCCGAGAAAGCTGCACGCAAAAACAACAGTATATATATATATATATATATATATATACAACGGGCATGGTGGCGGGAGGCCGAAGGCGTGGGTATATAACTGGGAAGAAAAAAACCCTCGGTGAAAACAGCAACAACGGACGATTTAATCTTCGACGTTTCGGCCGAAACGTCGAAGATTAAATCGTCCGTTGTTGCTGTTTTCACCGAGGGTTTTTTTCTTCCCAGTTATATATATATATATATATATATATATATATATATATAATATATATATATATAAATATAATATATATATATATATATATATATAATATATATATATATATATATATATATATATATATATATATATATATATATATATATATATATATATATATATATATATATATATATATATATATATATACCGGGTGTTCATTTTTAATTCGAACAGATTTATTACAAAAAATCCGTAAAAGATGCACTAGTACGGTTTGTTCAAGTGAGTTATACGGCTAGGGAGACATTATGTGGGTGGCTAATCCTTGCGAGAATTTGGCTAATAATTAAAATTCGTTAATTAACTTTTTAATTAATGAAAATAGACATATGGTTCCAATTAGAAATTTGCTCAGCGTCGTCAAAAACCCCTAAATCAGTAATTTTCAGAAAGACTTTGAGCGCGTGAGAAGCGTAATTTTTTAATTTTTTTTTCTCGCGTCGCGTTCTCTTCACACCCTTCTTTTAGCCAGAATACATATCGTTAGAGGTATATGCACTGGTTTTGAGTTTTCAGCCTCTAAATATGCTAAAAAAGAGCAAATGACAATTGTGGGTTTATTGGTTAAATGGACGACTGTCCTGTGTGGCGTTTTTCAGTCACTCTCAATATTAAAGTATTCAAAAGAGAGCTTCTATATTCTTTATTGTGATACATATGCAAGTAGGATTCCAACTACTATTTATTATTCGTCCCTCCAAGTTTTGTAAAAAATCCCCAAACGTGACTTCGCGAACAACTGTGACCAAAACTGCGGATTGTTTCTTCGTGTCGACTATGTTTAGTATCGTTTAATAAGCGGTTTATCTTTTTTGGACACGTCTATTCCACCACTTGTTGTCCCCTTCCGTTTTACATTCCCTTTTATTTGCCCCGTCTTGAGGTAATGTGTATATGGTAAACTTCCACCAATAGACCATATGCAAAAAGAAGCGCCATCTAGTGTATTCATGATCAATGATATCAGATTTCCTCCATATTGGGGGGTACCGACGATTTCGCCCGAAAAACAATTGTCCCGGCAAAGTGTAAGTCGTAGAACTAAAATATGATCACCTGCTGCAAGTCCAGTACGAACCCTTCACAGGACGTCTTCGAGAAATACCGTTCATTGACCTGGATGGCCCAGTTCACTGCTTGAGTGACGAGTCTTGCGACCTCGTTGCTGACAATTCCTTTTCCTGAATTTGGCGGCCGTCTTTCTTTTCTTCTTTGATCTGAAACTAACCAGCAACCCATTGAGTGTACAAATAAACTGCCCTAATATCATGAAACCCGAGTTAAATGCAGATGCGCCTCGTCCACAGCTGGGAGATGTGATAAACCCCCCAATATGGCGGCTCCTACCCAAGTAGCACAAATCGCCGGTTTGGGACTGGGGCGGTACCGGTCCGCCGGCAAGATCCTACTGGGCCGACGCTGGAAACGCCCCACGGGGCGACAACGGGCCAGTGAGATTGCCAGTCACTGGCCAGTGACTGGGACTGACTGGGACGCCCGGCACTGGGCGTCCCAGTGGGTTCCCGGGATGCTGCCAGCACAAATCCCCAGCGTAGTACCAGAAATACGGTACGATGCCAGCAAGACCCCAGGCTAGCGGCCTCAAGCCATACAGTTCCCGGTCTTGTTTTGTCCCAGCGAGTTCCCGGGCTGCTGCCAGCACAAATCCCCGGCGTAGTACCAGCAGTACCGCAAGATACCAGCAAGACCCCAGGCTAGCGGGCTAAAACAGTACAGTTCCCGGTCTTGTTTTACGGGCTAACATTTGGGTTTGTGTGCAATTCACACCTCAATAGGAATGACGTTCATAACAATTGTAATTTTAACAAATAATGTGTAAACAATTATTTTGCGCTGTGCATGAAAGTACATTTCTTGCATAGGTATACACCTTTTTGGTAAAGCAGCTGCCACATCCACCTGTCACTCATACATGGGGGTAAAGGAAACATACAAAATTGTTACCGTAATTGTTTATTGTCAGTTGCAGTGAAGCTACAGCTCGGCTGGTAATCATGGGCGCCAGAGGAGTGCGCTGGATGTAAGAGGCTGCATGTCACGGGCCCAGGAAGTCGACCATGCACCCGGGAAGGCGAGTCCTTCATTACAGCACCTGTAAAGAGAATCGATACCAAGTAGAATGACAGGGTACATCAATACCAGCTGCATGTGATAATCCAGAAATTCCAAACTGGGATGAGGGGCATGATACAAGCAGCCCACGTAAAAGGAAAACTTTTTGTAGCTAATGCACTAATTGTCTTTATTTTATTTTCTATCTGGAAACTATATGCCAACAAAAATACTTTGATTGCCCTAAGGGACACACCGGTAACAACACACTGGATGACCAAGGGGCAAAATGGTCCAGTTATCTCATAGTCAAAATGAGCTATCTGTATGGAAAAGGCCCACTTTAGAGAAAGGCTTGTGGAAATCATCTACTTTAATTCAAAAGGGCATGTCGAGAGACAAGCGAGCTTGGTGGAGTAGTTGGCATGTAGTTTAACATTGTCGTTCGTCACGATAGGTGCGCGATCTCTGATATTAACATCCAGCATTTTTAGGTAAATATAGCGATTCATTAGTCCTTACTGAGACAATGACAAATCATATCCTTGACATATACAGCTCACCGTAATGGAAGCAGCATTTGAACTTTTTGTAGCAGATTCTGTAGCATTCAAAATACTAGTATGGAGCTGCCGCTAACGCTTTTAGAACAGATGCAAATGAAAAAAAAGAAGTGATTGCATATTTAAATGAGTTTGTCTGTGATAATAATTGCCAGTTACTCTTTGATACTGGAGCATATTACTTATCGCATTTTGTGCTAAAAATAAATAGGATGCAAAAGGAACAGATAGCCTTCTTTACTTGAAATAAGGCTCTGGTCAGAGCGGGGTTCATTTAAAACGGGTACTAAAAATGGTTGGAAAATAAATCATGGCCCAACCCTTCTGTTGCGATAAAGCCCCCCTCCCATCCCCGTTCTACATTCAGTGTAGAACGGGGATGGGAGTGTACAGTGGTTGGTAGATGCAGGTTATATGTATGGGACATCTATTTTCTAAGTAATATTGTTTATCTGGTCAATTTTCTTCCATCACAAACTGAGACAAGGTTCTAAATACAGTGGAAAACAGGAAGGAGGAGTGTGATCCATATTTAGTTTTGCACAAGCTATATGGCAACTGACTTTATCCTCTTATAATTTAGTAGAGTGAATCTGGGTATAATAATGTCTAGCCCGACAATACTGCAAGGAGCACATGTCTAAAAACCTGTCAGAAAGGGGTAGAGGAAGTTTGAATAATAATTTCCGTATTACGATGAGCAGCTGCTCATACTGAGAATTGATGTGAGCAATGTCGGCCATCCCTCTGCCTGAAATATCTATGCGTAAGCCACCCCCTATCAGAAAAAGTTTTAGCTGAGCGCTTTTTACGGCCCGCTCCGCTAAACCACTGAGCGAGAAAGCCACCAGGCATGCGCATAACACTCAGCCGGCAGTGGCCTTTGGGTGCAAGAATTGTCTGCTCCAGCGGCATCTGCGCTCCGATTGGTCGTTGCTGAGTGAGCGTTGTGCGCATGCACCTGCTTCCCTGCTGAGCGGAGTGGACCGTAAAAATGCTCAGCTAAAACTATCTAATGTCTATGTCGCAGCCACAACTCCAAAACGTGCAGTCTCTTCTTTCTCGCTTGTACAATACACCAAAATTGCGCTGCATACTGCTTTAGACTTGCTGGCATGTTTCACACTCACTCCCTGCAGACAGATAGGACTGTCGGTCCTAGAAGGTGGCAGTGATAAACACACTTCGTGGACTCTACTGCTACAACCCTATGGAATCGCCTCAGCCCCGACGATATTTTAGCGCAGGATGGAAGCACTCCTACACGACCTTCCGGGGACGCAGGTGTTCCTCTATGACATTCTGGTGGCAGAACGTGAGGAAAAATTCGGGAAAAACTTAAAGAAAGTAGTCCAAAAACTGCACAGCAGCGGTGTTCGTCTTCGAGAAGACAAGTGCGAATGCCGAAGGCAAGAGGTAACCTACCTCGGACACCGAATTGACCATGATGAGCTACATCCTGAAGACCAGAAGCTAAAGGCAATCAAAGAAGCGTCAACAACAAGAAATGTGCAAGAGCTAAGGTTATTTCTTGGATTCTTCACGTATTATAGGAGCTTCATTCCCCGCATGTCAACCATGCTCAACCCCTTGTACGACCTACTAAAACTGAATGCGAAGTGGCAGTGGGACACGACCCAAGAAACAGCGTTTCAGGAAGCAAAGAACGCAATCCAGAACTGCGAATTTTTGGCTCATTTCGACCCATCGAAAGAAGTACTGTTGGAGTGTGATGCATCGCCATATGGAGTGGCAGCAGTGCTTTCTCACCTGATCGATGGCGTCGCGAGGCCAATAGCGTTCCGCTTCAGGACCTTATCGCCCGCTGAAAAGAACTACTCGCATCTCGAAAAAGAAGCTCTGGCCTTGATCTTTGGTGTCACCAAATTCAGAGATTATCTCTTGGGGAGACAATCCACACTGGTGACAGACCACAAACCCCTCGTTGGACTCTTCAGGGAAGACAAAGCTATTCCAGCAACAGCGGCTAGTTGGATCTAGAGGTGGGCTCTGACACTTGGTGGATACATGTACAACATACACTTGGTGGATACATGTACAACATACGCCACAGGGCTGGGAAGTGCAACGGTAACGCCAACATGCTAAGCCGGCTTCCACTGAATGATGGAGGTCAATCACCGACAAGCCCAGAGCAAGTGGCCTTCGTGAAGCAACTGGAAACAGGACCACTTTCGGTGAAACAAGTCGCGGATTTGACCGCTGCGAACACGGAGTTGAGTAAACTTCTAACGACTATCCTGGAAAGATGGCCAACTCAGCCACAAGATCCTACTCTCGAACTCTTCTGGACCCATAGAGCGGAGATATCGGTGGAGGAAGGACTTGCGGTGTGGGGGAGAAGAGTGGTAATTCCGCGAAAGGCAAGGCGAGCAGTGCTGCTGGAGCTACACGACGCCCACTCTGGCATGGCTTCGATGAAGTCCCTGGCCAGATCGCTCTGTTGGTGGCCAAACATGGATCGCGACATCGAAAACATGGCCCGCAACTGTCATCAGTGCCAGCAAGCGCAACCTATGCCGCCCTCAAGGGAGTCACTGTCGCGGCCAGCAGCTACCATACCCTGGTCAAGAATCATATTGAATATGCGGGACCAGTCAACGGACAAATGCTGCTCATTGTAGTAGACAAGCTACCCTAAGTGGATTGAGGCTGTTCCGGTGAAGAATGCTACTTCAGAAAAGACCGTAGAATTAATGCGAGGATTATTTGCTCGTTTTGGAGTGCCATACTGCATCGTTTACGACAATGGCACTCCCGTCACCGGACAACCTTTTAAAGACTTCACATCCCAGAGCGGCGTACGACACGTTCGAACTGCACCATATTACCCACAGTCGAATGGACTCGCCGAACGGGCTGTGCGAACGGTGAAGTTGGCGCCGAAAACGATTTTCGGCAAAGACCTACAAACAAAGCTGGATTGGTGTTCGCCGGTAAGCACGTCAGAAAAATCTCCGGCAGAACTGTTAGTAGGACGTCAGCTACGTTCGAGATTGGACCTCATTAACCCAACGCGGCTGGAGAAAAAGGAAGAACAACAATCTCAGATCACCGCTGACAAACGACTTCAACGAGGAAGAACCGTGTTTATCCGCAACTACGGATCGGGTTCCCGTTGAATTCCGGGAGTCGTAAAGGAGACGAAGGGAGCGCTCATGGCAATCGTTACCACACCAGACGGCGCTGTTGTCCGACACGCCGACCAGGTCAGGCTGAAGATTCCAGAAATGGAAACGCCAACTACTGAAGACGAAACATGGATGGACGACGTCGGCATTCCCGAGGCGCCAAACATGTCAGTGCCAAGAAGGTCAACTCGTCCAAGACGGAAGCCTTCGCGCTTTCAAGCCACTTAATGTAAACCGAGGGTGGAGGAGTGCTACGTACGCGCCGTACCAGCCAGCAGTACGAGCCATGTTCCCCGACCAACAAAGAGCAACCCGACACCACAGCTAGCCTGAATCAGATTAGTGTCACATTTGCTGAGCTTGAAGTACAGTCGTGATCTATATGAGGGAGAACAAGCAATCGTCGACTGCCCAGTACTGGGAGCACCATGCAGCAGCTGACTTGTAAGTCACTTGATAAGGAGAGAACGTTACCACGGACAGCAATGAGCAGTTCATAATCACCTGTTTACCTTCATATGGATCTAGTCTCTACCTGGCTAAAGTAGCCAGTGTGTGTGCAGCAGAAACGGCTGTATCGAAATCTCAAGAGGATGAAACTTCAGAACAGGCTTGGTAAGGCTTCACACTATAAGTATGACCATGCAAATTTCACTTTCTCAAACATAAAAATGCATTTCAAATTGTCACCCAGGACAAGCTGCTCTTACACAGCTGTATATATAAGGCAGCTTACCATCAACAACCTTTGCAGACTGCCATGGACTTGAACCTCGGCTAAGCTGGTGATGCAGGAACAAATCGGCCTAGTCGATGCTAGCTTCTGTTCGGTGAGGGCTGCACTGAGTAGAAAGGTGAGAAATGTGATGTCGATTATGTGAAACAAACAAAAGCAATCCTAGAATGCACAGTTCGCTAGAGGCACTGACAAATAAAAATCAAAGGTTGGGTCAATTATGTTAATGCAATATACTTCAAACGCGTACCATGAGTGCTGGCAAGACATTTGCTGCCTCCAATCTAGATAAGCTTGTAAATTTACAAGCCAGATAACAATTAACTTAAAAGCTGAAATATATTTTGATGGAACTACAAAAACCGAAGACTAGCTCTGCAAATATAGTGCTATCTATTACACCATACATGAGTAGATTCGAATTACAGTGTCCCCCTTACAAAGACTAAAGCAAAACTACTCAGTCTGCCGTGCCACTACACCAGAAACGATGGTATTGTGATCTCATGAAGATCAGAGTTAGGAACAGGTGTGACCGGGTTTGGCACGACAAATATGCCAATATCATTATTCATTTTTGCATATTCTACGGTGGCAATGCAGAGAAACAATCACGCACCAGATACTCAGAAAGAGAAGCACATGCACTGAACTTAGAACTCTTGTGTATTCGACTACTTCCTTCTTCTCTTCAACATCTGGATTGACTTTCCAGAACGTGATAAGCAGAGGAAATAGCACAAAATACAAGGAAAAAGCAAAAGACAAGACAAAATAAAAAAGTAAAAAACCAAAAAAAGGAATCCCTTACAATCCATCCCTCTCCCTCACCGCGTTTAGATAGAAATTCGAGCTCTTTGGTTGACAGCGCTATAGAAGGACCACTTACACATTTGTCCTTCAGATGCTTTACTCTTTGCGCTTTCATTATTTCTCTTGTCAGTGGGTCTCAAATACTACCTATTACGGAACAATTTTCAAAATGTGCTACGCAACCAATCCCGACAGTGGATTCCCAAATGTCCAGCAACGACTCGGTGGGTGTTTTAAAAATGCTCCCTTAAACGATCATTCAAACACCTGCCCGTCTGGCCTACATACTCCTTACCACACTACTTATGTAGGCCAGACTGGCATTGAATGATCGTTTAAAGAAGCATTTTTATAACACCCACCGAGTCGTCGCTGGACATTTGGGAATCCACTGTCCGGATTGTGGTTGTGTAGCACATTTTTAAAATTGTTCCGTAACAGGTAAGAGTCGAGACCCACTGACAAGAGTAAAAATGGAAGTGCAAAGAATAAAGCCTGAAGGACAAGTGTGTAAGTAGTCCTTTATAGTGCAGTGGACCAAAAAGCTCCAATTTCTATCTAAAGGATAGCAGTGAGGGAGAAAGATGACTTTTAAAAGGTCTTGCGTGTGTTGATTTGTAGGTACAGCACCCTGGTTGTGTCCATGAGTGATATATGACCAAATACCATAGAGACCAATACTGCAAACTTCTCCGAAAGCCAATGGGCGCGGTGGCAAACGGCAAGAGTGGCGCTGTTCACCACTCTCGCCGTTTCTTTCTGTTTGTGTGTTCCTACTAACAAGTGCACCAATGGGAAGGCTTCAGCCATTATTGGGAACACTAAATAAACAAATACTAAATACAAATACAACACACACAGCAATACTGGATGCAACAGTGACGCACTCCTGTTGGGGTTGTATGGATATTTTTACAGCGTGTAGTTGGTCAGCCATTTCAAAGTTGCGATGAGAAGCTCGCTGTAGATGAGCAATTTAGCCAGTGCAGTATGACTGCTAGCCTGGGGTCTTTATCCTGCACCACGCAGTAGTGATATGCAATTGCAGGCCGGTGCGATGCTCATCCAGATGGAAATGAACAGGGGTGGGGATTGAACCCAGGATCCCTGGGTTCTGCAGTGCCAGCTTTCGCTTCAGCTGCTCCGAGCTAGTGTGCGCTAGCCTTGGCCACCAATCCCCCAACGCAAGGCAACGCAACGTACTTCTGTTGTAAACTCAGCATTCCGCTTACGAATGAAATGTGCAATTCCTCTACAGGCTTTCATTCCACGTGAGTGGCATCAGAATTGCTAAAGGCCAGCCCATAAACACAGTGTGTTAAAAAGGTTCCAGCAGGAATAAGTTGCTATTATATTGCTCAATATATATATCACCTTACCATGAACAGCCTTGGCCGTTTTCCGTGAAGCCAGGACTTCACCAGAGGAGACTGTCAACCTGTGTAGTCTCAGGACACTCGCATCAGGATGGTGAAAGTGAATGCCAACTTCTACTTGGGAAGGGCTGCAGAGACGAAAACACAGAGTAGAATATATGATAAAAAAAATCATGGACCAACTTGAAAAAATATGCACAAAAAGACAAGGACAAAAGGACAGGAACACGTAGGACGTAGACTGGTACACATTCGCAACTCAATCTACTGAACACAAACTAAAAGAAGAGGATGAGAGAATCAGAAAGGCTGTACTCAGAGAACGTCAGCTTCAGGAACCGGGGCATAAGGCAACGATGTCAGGTAGATTGTTTTACAGACACTCTAGAATTACCAACAGATTTCCCATGAAGTAAGGTGGTGAGTTAATTTTTATTGAACATCTTGAAAAATAGCACACAAAAAACAAGGAACAAAGGAGAGGAATACCTACACTACATATGAGTGCAGAAACCCAACTCACTTAACTTAGAAAAGCAAAAGATAAAGAATGCGGAAGGAGCTTCAGCAAAAGTTCGAACAGGTCTAAGTGGAACGTACTAATTCACTCATATGCATAAGACTGTCAAAACGATTTCCTCGGCAGCTCAGGTAAAAGACGGATGTGCGGACACATTGGTCGCCCATACTACGAATAATAAAGGCCTAAAATAATTCTCTTGTATGTTTTTTATAGTATCTGCAATTACTCATGTTTCTCGTAAGGATGGCATACACGAGCAGTGTAAACAGTGCACAAGTAGGTGACAATCTATCGTAGATTTTAGAGAGAGATTGAGCTGTCTTTATGTATTAGCCATCCATCTGTTACCTTAAATGACATGGGAATTATGTTTTTTTTTTTTTTAATCTGCTCTTCTAACAGGTTAATCAGTGCGTTCCACTTGGGCCTGTGCTCGAGCTCCTTCCGCATTCTTGATTTCTTCCTTCTCTGATTTATGCGAGTTGAATCTGCGCTTGCATGAGCTACGTGTTGCTCTCCTTATCTCCTTGACTTTTTGTGAACTATTTTTCAAGGTGTTCAATTAGTACCAGTTCACCACCTTACTACAATCATGCAACAACTAAAAGCAATTACAACTTACACCATTCGCTAAAGGCAGTACCAAACGAAAAAAACAGGGATTGGGTGAGGTACGCCTAACACTACATACTTAGACTGAACTAAATATAGATACCAAAAACTGCCGAGACACTACCTTAATTCAGGACATGCTTGTAAATTTCCCCAGAAGCTTGTAATTAATACTTGATAGCCTCTAAAAAGAACATCAGTAGGAAGAGAATAAATGCTTCACCATTTGAAGCAGCCTGAGTGTTTCTAGAGGTGTGAAATTCGGTGCACGTGCGTTGGATCATACGAAACATGTGTGCAGCTAATGATGTTTTAGAGCTCGACATTTCGCGAGGAATTAATTAAGTGCCGGCGTGATAAATTTATTTTGCGGGTACCAATTTTTGCGATCGGGAGTGGTATGCTATGCATTAATCACCATGAGGTGAATTGATCGCGGCACCAATTTTTGGCAATTCTTTTCTGATTACGAATCGCGAAAATGAAGTCGTTTGCAGACGACTGGGCGGCGGAAGCTACGGGCTTGTCAATCAATAAATCGCTGCCTTTTGTGGGGTCCAGCTCTCCGCACGGAAGTACGGAGAGTGGCTTCGGCGATGGAGCGGCACCGCGCTTTTCCAGACATTCTAGTTAACGAGTAAACAATACGGGGAAGAAAGCGCCGCCAATAGGGCCACACAGTCCAAGAAGACGGAAAGGGTGGACTCCCCTCTTTCTCGGACCCTCGTTTGTGCACCCGGATACAGCCATTCTCCCCCTAGAAGATTAGCCAGTCACTCAAAACTCGGACTAAAGTTGCTTTACCCACCCCGTTCAGACCTAAGCTGACAGTGTTGTGGAAGCTACGTGCTCCTTGGGCCAGCCACACGCTCGTCACCCCACGGGTACTTCGAACGGCTCGGTTGTAACGCGTTGACGCTATTGGCACCACCACAACGCTGACAACGCCACCAAGGGCAAAGCTCATAACCCCGCCAGCCTTGCTACGTCACGAATCCGTGGAATCTTTTCTTTCTGTTTTTGTTTACGCCGGATATCCCATGACGCATCGCGCTCTCCGTTCGCTTCTCTTCGAGCGCTTGCTCGAGTGCTCCGTTTGGAACGGAAAATATAGCCAATCGTTCAAAATACAAACGTGTGATTATCATTTGCGGTTATTATCCGTCATGCTTGACCCATTTCCGAACGAAATTTGAATATTTCAATTTTTGTTTCCGTATCCTTTTAAGGTAACAATCACGCAGACGGTGAAAATAAAAAGTGCGAGCCCAAGGTTGAATTGTTGCGATGCACAAACCGTGGCCCTCTTGTTTTGCCGGGATAATTCACTGCCTCCGTGCTAGTATGTGGGTCAGAGTAGTAGGCAAACAGCGCGAGTCCTTTCAACGAAGAAAGGATTGTAATAATAATGAGCATATTGCGAGCAAAATGGGAAAATGTGTAAGTGGTAAAACCGGCACAGTGATGCAGCCGAAGTTTTTCTGAAAGCGGTCATCTTCACCTAAAGTTGAATAAAAAAATACCGCCATTTTAAGGCAGTTATTTAGATGAGCTCATAGCGCGCTACGTATTAAGCACATCTCTGAGGAGGAGTGGAGCTCTGCCATCACGAGTTCCGAACTTCTCCCACACTCCGGGCTGTCCAGAGAGCCCACGATGCGGCGGTGAGGCGCGGCCCGCAGTGCTGCTCTAAGGGCGGCGCTTCTCAGGACCTCAATAAAGTTCTTTGTCTGTCTATCTGTCTTAATTTACTGACTTCCGGAAAGTTGTATTTAATTTTGTTCTGGTAGATCAGTCCTATCCCCCGCGTGCCGCCTGGTTTTACTTATCGCCGGTTGCGCTTCGTAGTTTTACTTTTTTATTAGGCCTAAACACGTTTTTATTCCTGAGATTCAAGTACAGTGCGGATAATTAAACTAGCTTTCTGAAACTGTATCGTTCGGCGTTGTAACATTTATTTTTCGCAGCGTCAAGGGGTCAGTCACGTTCACAAACCCGGCAGTGTGAACATCCACAACGCATTGGTGTTTCTCGCTTTTTTTGCGTTAGAAAAAAAAAGATTTTATATTCGCGTTTCTCTGGTACGGTATGTCGTATAAGATAACCTATCAAAGAGGCAGATATGGTTCGGCTATGTGAACATTTAAAATATTTCTGTTAGATGATCGTAACTACCACAGAAAACAGTCGATTCCTGCCTAAATAGCATATTTTAACACTCGATTAAAATCACCACTAAAATTATCTCAGGAGAGTTATGTACCTCTCGTAGCGTCATAAGCAATAAATACATCTCTTACTTTTCTATTTTCTGGAAAGTAATGTTTATTATTGTTTTTGTAACTCAAGTGCGTGCTCAATCATGCCACTTTTTTTTTTATGTTTTGCTATACCATTTTTATTTTTTATTAGAGCCAAACACGTGCGTATACCGCCGGACTTTAAGTATAGTACATCAAATTAAACTAGCTTTCTGAAAAAAAGTATCGTTCGCCGTTGTAAAATATATTTTTTGTGGCGTGGGCGGTCAGATTCTCCAATCCTGGACTGTAAATTTTCCTCACCGCATTGTTTTTTCTCGCGTTTTCGCGATAAAACTCGTCAGCCTTGCCATGCTGGGATCAAATACGCCATCGTCGGCAGTCATTTACGAAGGATTGATCAACGCAAACATTTCCACTCGCTATTCATGAATTGCCGCAGTTCGTCAGAATCGCAATGACTTGACAGCATAGTGAAAAGGGGAAAAAATAAAACGATGCCGGTCAGTAAACGTAACTTCCATGGCAGGGCTCCCAGCCTGAACAGCAAAGCGCCGATGCCGGCCAGTCACTGAACTTCCATGTAAATACTGGCCACCAAAGACAGCAAAATACCGATGTCGGCCAGTTGCTGAACTTCCATGTAAATACTGGCCATCAAAGACAGCAAAATACCGATGCCGGCCAGTTACTGGAACCTCCACGGAAAGACTGGCCAGCAAAGACAGCAAAAACCCGATGTCGGCCAGTCACTGTAACTTCTACGGCTGAACTGGCCAGTGAGAAAGACGAAACCCCGACGCCGGCCGGGGCCGGTAGCTCACCGGCGCCCATGGCCGGGCGCCACCATCCAGCTACCAGGACCGGCCGGCGTAGTCCCGATACCGGCCGACGCAGTGTGCTACCTGGGTAATGGCATGATGATGATATCTGGCAAGGATTTCGCATATGGCCTATAAGCCTGCATTTCAACAGCTTTTTTCACTTTTTTGTTTGTTTGGTTTTCAAGCTTTGCTTACGTTCTTCGCCAGATCAGACAGTCGGAAAGCACTTAGAAGGTGTTCGTCGGATGTCTCCTAGATCTCCTGGTGCAAGTTCGTCTACACAACTATGCGAAATTTCCGCGAGAAGATAGGATTTCACTAATTCCTACAAACATCATAAGAATGGCCTGGAATGTTTTTACATTTTTACCCAGTTTTATTCGCATAAAAAGCACTCCTTAGTCTAGCTCTACTGTGCAATTTATATTTTCTCGAGCTTATTGCCTTGATATAAGGTAGGCTAAATTTACGCAATAAAAATTTCCATAAAACTAATTTATCGACCTCTATCTTTCCCAGAACCCTCTTATTTTTATCTCCATTAACATAATATTTCTTCGCTTGGCACAAGTCTGCTTCTTTATTTTTTTTTTTTTGGCCAGGATTTTGGGGGAGCACGTTCTGTTTTGTTCTCTTTTGTCATGCTGATTTCAATTTTTTATTTATTTCCTTCACTAAATCTACAAAAGAATAGAAAACACACATAACACAATAGAACTACGCTGGCTAGCCATCGCTGGCCACCAGCGGCCGTCAAGTTGTTTGAGACGTACCCACGTCATCATAACCTACCTTATGGACAAAGACGACCAGTAGCATCTTTATCAATGACTTTGGAAGACGCTTCAGAAGGCTCTCCCTTATGGCAATCTGAACAATGGCCGCAAGACGAACCACAAGCCACACCTCCGAGAAGCCTGCTTTTCGTTGACCATCGGAGCAGGCCCCACAATGGTTTCCTTCCATTGTACAGCTCTTGGAGGAGGACACATTCTCCTCGTTTGGAACCCGGGAGGAAAACTTCCGGGGAACAGCAGGACTCCGTCCAGAGAAAGGGCGACCAATTAAAATGACAAAAACTTCCGGGAACAACAGGACTCCGTCAAGAGACAGGGCAACCAATTACAACGATAAAAAGCGCGCGGTTTCCGCCAGTGACCAGTCACACCCAGCTCCATAAAGGATGGCGACCGAAGAAAATTTTGCGTCAGTGAGCGGTATTTTGTCACTTGGGCGAACAGAAAACTTCATCAATACGCTTCCTTTTAGCGACTTTGGCGGTCGGAGGGATATAAAGACAGACTTTGGTCGCACGTGGCGTGGGGGCTATAAACAGACAGTCACAAAGCCCTTCAAAAATATTAAAATAAATAAACAAAAAATTAATCTCCTATGCTAAGGTACCCGCTATATCGGTGTCCTCGCTTTTTCACCGAGTGGCGCCATATTTTAGTGCTAATTGTTCACTGCGCACGCTCAAACTGAGCACCCAGATATCGTCTGCCGAGACAGACAAGACTGAAAATGCGCACCGTGAAAGTTCTTTAGCAGGAAGCGCTATACTATGGTTAATATACTTCTTTTGACCTTAAATAGAAGGTCCGGTAAGATGGTGTCTTTCAAAAAACAATTAAATTACATTGTCATTGCTTTTAGGAATATCACCCACACAATATCCGAATTTTCAATCTTCCGCCGCACGAGTAATTCAATTTTAAACAGAGCCAAACTGCTCAGATTGCCCCCGCAAAACACAGCGTTCTGGTTGGCAACAGCGGAAGCTCCCACGTAACGTTATGCAAAGAGAGCCACGACATGACTCTTTACTGCTGTGTTAGCAAAATAATTTAGTTCTAAGAAAGACAACAATTACGGTATTCAGAGAAGCTCAATTTTTCGGCGATGATCTTTGTGATGCCCCTTGTTGATCAAAACCGGGTATAAATCAACGCCCGCAACTCTGACATTAGCATGCCCTATGTGACGTAACGACACATCCAGGCGCTCATACTTGAGAGATAAGGCGTGAAGTTCGGTACTGATGTTCATAATTGATTTTACGCATATTTGGGTGTCTTAATAAAACAAATATCACATCTGACTAAATGTATGCCGGACTAAATCTACGTGACTAGCGCAAAAAATGTGAAACTTTTGGATATCACTTCACAAACCCTTTAAGTCGAGACGAAGCCGACGCTACGAGCTGATAAGGCCAATCAAACAGCTTCCAAAACGCACAATCATGGTGTTAGTCATGTATCTGTATACATTTTTTTTTTATTATCGCCGAAGCAATCATAAACAGAGAAGGACGAGTGACGTTCGCTTTTGACGCTCCTTTTATTGGTCCTATTACCTCGTAGCGTCGACTGCGTCTTAACTTAAGCTGAAACGAAGTACAGAGTATAGCAATCATTAGGAGTTGCTAGAAAACATATTAGAATGTCATTTCTTTAAACGTCACAGCGCAGACAAACATGTTCGGACTCCCATAGCAATAAGCTATAGGGCACACCCAGCTGTATATGGTATTCGCACCTGTCCACTCCGTTTCACATTAAGCCCGAGCATAGCCTACGCTATCATTCGATGGAGCCGATCAAGCACAGCCAAAAGTGCATCGTCACGGTACTCATCGTTTTCGCGCGTTTGCGTCTACCCGCTAAACCAATAACGTATAAAAAAAGGTGCAGGATCGCGGCGCATTTTCAATGCGTGGTTGGTTTAGCCGTTATACCATACCTACAAAGATTACGAATGCCATTGTGACTCATTTTTGACGCAGTTTGTGTGGGTCCACCGGATCGATGCGTTAGCATGTGGTCGGACTTGATTTGAGACGTGCCTAATAAAGAACGTAAAGCGGACCAGGGCTTCTAAACTCGTTAAACACAAAGTTGGGGCCGAAGTTGGCGGATTGCACCGATTGGACTATCACGACGATGACTTCCCGCTTTTTTCGCCGACGTCCAATCGTCACGCTCCGCGAACCTTCGGCTCCAACTTTGTGTTTGACGAGTTGAGGTCCCCACGAGAAGACAAAATATGGCGAGATGAAACCATGTGCAGTGAAAATAGGTTCGAAGAAAGAAGAGAAAAGTGTTGGACGAATAAACCGGTACGTTGCACTAAACGAAGAAGTGACTTTCGTATAATCATGGAGTGCTACGAAGCTAGTGGCAAGGAGATCGAACCATAGGGGGTGCTTTGTACCGCTTGTTTTTTTAGAGAACTCGTTGTTGACCAAGCACGAGACCTGTGGATTGGCTTCTTTACATCATATTTCTTGTTCGAACGCGGGCATTGATTGGATACGACTGCTGCGTCACCGCTCGGCTCGCTCTGATGTTCAATTTGTTCTTCACTGTTCAAACAACAGCCCGAGTCTAACACAACATTCGGTTACTTCAGCCAAGCACTGCTCTAGAAACACGAACCAATATTTCACATCGTTCTTGTTGTCCACATAGTCTTAGTTCATTAATTAGACTTCAGGGGAGGGACGATCCCATCCCCTTCGAAACAGGCCCCGCATCACAGCCTTCACCGTGCTCCACTTCAAGGGGAAGTGAAGCCGTCGCTGCTGAGAACGGGGAGCTCGATCGAAGGGAGACGTGCCAGACATTAAGTCGCGGGGTCAAGTATGCACAG
Organism: Ixodes persulcatus; assembly: GCA_013358835.2. Taxonomy (NCBI): domain Eukaryota; kingdom Metazoa; phylum Arthropoda; class Arachnida; order Ixodida; family Ixodidae; genus Ixodes; species Ixodes persulcatus. The sequence goes on along the minus strand of JABSTQ010009182.1, from coordinate 610,991 downwards.
AGCTAGGAGTCGCTACCTCCGCTACGACGCCTGGCCGCGCCGCCGGAGGACGGCCATTGACGCCCCCCGTCACGTTCCATGCGCGTTGTGAACGTTTTCGACACGAAGTGTGTATTCGCGAGAGACGTGAAAGGGGGACCCAGGCTGAGTGGGAAAGCGTATTGACGGCTTTGTCGAAGGACGGCCCAATGAAAGAATGAGAGCTCAGTTCAGTTCGACATCGCTGGGAATGATTTTTCGTTTGTTTGTTCGATAAACTCTTCCACTTTCGTTTTTGGTTTTGTTTCATTTTAAGACTGTTTGTGTGGTTGCTATGAAACTACTGGCTGCGTTTCGTTCTACTCTAGATGACACAAAAATTAAAGTGTCCGATTTGCTGTTCGAACGCTTAGACAGCGGGGAACGCCATTTCTAGATAGACTGCTTAGACAGCAGTCTATCTAGAAATGGCGTTCGGTATTTGCGTTGTAAATCGGTCGTGTGGACAGTGCACGTTCAGGGAAGCGACACGAGAGCTGTTGAAAGAAAATTATCCATGGAATTCAGTCAGCAAGAAATATAGAAACATTCGGTTGATGCCAATTATATGGATCATGTGAACTCTAAACCAGAACACTCCCCCCCCCCCCCCCAACTCGCACACACACACACAGACACACTTTTCTCCTTCGCTTATCCCGTAATTGTTTTTTTTTTTTTTTAAATAAAGGTTGTTTAAAATTTTTTTATTTGCCTAAATATTTTTTTAATTTGGATATTTCCATATGGTGCCATTTTGTTGGTAACGCTTCTCTAGTCAGTGGATGCAACGACCCTCTCGCAAAAGAGACAATATACCAAATAAAGCTGCCAAAAAGTGGAACATACTGCGCTGCCTTCGAAGCGCTGTTTCGAGCCTTTCTTGGAAGGGCCCCGGTGTTCTTTGATTTTTGTCGCGACAATTGTGTGTTCCGTTGCTTGTTTCTTTTGTGCATTATATTGACACGCGCATCGCCGAGCGAGCGCATGCGTGGCCAAATGGTTACCGCGCCTGACTGTCGCGCTGAAGGTCTAGGTTCAATTTCAGTCAGCTAAATGTTCTTTTATTTATTCTTTCAGTTGGTGTTCTCCTACGTTCGAGAACATTTTCGTCTGATCGAGTTTCGAATGTTCTACCCGCCGAAAGTTCTACGCCGAATGTTCCAGAAACACAGGAGGGTACATAAGTTGCATGGCGAGCGGAGTCAGTCTCGACCCAGCGTTTGATCCGGCTGTTTTGCCGACTTCGACGCCCGCGACACTCTGTTGTCATCATCAGTTTCCTTTTCCTTTTGGGCTCAAGTTCGCCCCATTAAACATTTAGTTTCTTCAGTTATCATCGCCTCATCAATTACCATTCGTTACATTTTTGGTGGAGGTGCGGGGTATCGCATTTAATGCCCGTGAAGGGTACCCCTCCGAAGACGCCCCGGACAAGTGATGTGCTCATCCCGGGAGACTACTCTACGCAGAAGACTGCAAATCCCGAAAAAGCCGGCGTACCAAAGACCAAACCCCGGAGTTTGGAACCCTGCCGGAGAAGCCAAAGAAGAAGACCACGACGATGACTACACCACCCGTCGTCATCCTGCCCGTCACTCCCTGCTCTCCGAAGCCCTTTCACGGCAAAGCCCACGTGGATGAAGAACACTGGCTGCATTATTATGAACGTGTAGCCCGTCACAAGGGATGGACGGATGAGCACCGCCTCCAGAACCTTTACTTCTCATTTGAAGGCACCGCGAGGCACTGGTATGAAAACCACGAAGCCTCCTTTACTTCGTGGGAACCATACGCGGCCGAATTGAAGAGGACATTCAGCAACCACCACCTTCGGCAACGAGAAGAGGACCTCCTTCAAATAAGGGTGCAAGGCCCCAGTGAAAGCGTAACAAGCTTTGTTGAAGATTATATACAACTAATATATGCTTATATACAACTCCCTTTTCTACTCATACTTAAGTTATTGTCACCTCGTATGGGGCACGACCACGTCAACAAATTTAGGTAAGATATTTTTACTTCAAAAGAAAATAATCAGAATTATATGTAACGCTCCGAATGACTATCATACTGCCGACTTGTTTACGCGCTTTGCAATTATTACTGCACATAATTTATATAATTACAGGTTGAGCGTTAGTTTTAAAAACGAAGAAAAAAGGAATTCTCGCTTTTTAGCTGAACTTTCAGCACTGACCAAAAATATTCAGGCGTATCCCACTCGTCACACTGAGTATTGGAAGATGATCACTCACAGAACAAATTATGGTAAACAAATGCTCAAACACACCCTACCGTTTTTACTCAACAGCCTCACAAGTAATGATTTGGACCTTAGCTAAATAAATGTGAAATTTGTACTGTCCATGCTAAAAATGTAATCATGAATGACTGTCGTGCCGCTGTATTTCATTCTTTATTTCCCTTCCCCGTTTTATAACTTATTTGTTGTTCTTGCTGCCGTCTGTGCTGCCTCTGTAGGGAGCCGGAGACTCGCCAAGCTGCTCCTTTGCAGCTTTTTTTCTCCGGCCTCCCCTTCATCATTGATGAGAAGTAAACTATTATTATTATTATTATTATTATTATTATTATTATTATTATTATTATTATTATATCCTGCGTCTTAGTGCCCGAGCCGATCCGGAGTCCGCCGAGGAGAAGAACCTTCGTGCTCTCATGCGTGGCGTGAAGAGCGAAACTTTTCGGAGGCTTGATACGCAATCCCCCGACGACTGTCAATTGTTTTGTAACCGAAGCAACCAATATCGAGAGCACACTGACGGACCGAGCAAGCCATTACCACCAACTCACCGGTGCGCCTAGTGCTCCAACCATTGCAGCTTCCCTACTGAACCTGTATACCAGCGGTGTCGACAGCCTACAGGAGATCGTCCGGGATATCGTCCGGGAAGAGCACTGCAAGATCCCGCCTGCTGCAAATCGCCCATCCTCGCCTTCACTCGCTGAGGTCACCCGAGAGGAGTTGCACCGAGCCTTCCAGCCCGAGACTCCCGTCACTGTAGTAGCACAGGAGGAGCCAGCTTTAAGCTACGCCGCAATGGTCCGACGAGCACCACCAGCGCCACGTACGTACATGGCGCCTCCCCGACGTGAACCTCCAGAGCCGCAGCACACCTACACCAAGGTCGGGCGCATGTTCGCCCAGAACCAGGTGTGGCAAAGAAGACCGACGTGTGGCGGATGGCCGACAGGCGACCGCTGTGCAACCAATGCGGTGAGGCTGACCACGTCTACCGGATGTGCCCATACCGCCAAATGGGTCTACGAGGGTTTGCGCCGAACGACCCTCGCCCAAGGTACGGCAAACGCCCACGTGACATCGAGGATTGCCCCCGTCGCCCTCCGTCACCAGCGCCGACAGTACCACGAGGTTCCCGTTCTTCATCCCCCCGGCGTTCCGCATCGCCTTTCCGTCGGTCCCGCCGTGACAGCCTGTCTTCCATTTCCCGCCGGGAAAACTATGCGCGGGAACTCAAGGAGGTGAAGTTGCCGTTGACGGACGACGTAAAGAGCCTCCACGAGCGCCGGAGCGCTCCCCCTCTCCCGACGCCACACATCGCAACAACGCTCTGGCAAAGGTGCCCAACAACGTTAACGTTGTTATCGACGGGCACGACACATCGGCACTCGTGGTCACTGGAGGAGACTACTCGGTCTTGAGTGGGGGAGGCTCTCTCGCCGCCTGCGAAAAGTTACAACGCCGTGGGAAGGTCCTGAAATACGAACCGCCAGTGGGCACCTCATCACACCAGTCGGGAGATGCACTGCTCGCGTCGAGATCCGCGGTGAGACGTGCCCTGTGGAGTTCGTCGTTCTGCAAGACTGTGCGTGGGACGTCGTCCTTGAAATGGACTTTCTCTGCGAGTATAGCGCCGTCATCGACTTCGGAGCAAACCGGCTGACGCTACAAAAACCTGTTTAACCAACGGAGGAGCCCAAAGCGACGTCATCCGTGGTCCGAGCCCTCGCAAGCTACGATAACATACCGCCGCGGTCGAGCGTTTTCGTACCCGTCGGGATCACCGAAGCTTTCTGCGGCGAAGTTCTGCTCAAGGGAAGCCTCCAGTTGCTTCTAGGAAGAGGAATAGGCGTCACAAGAGGAGTAGCTGAATTTTAGGATGAGCGCATTGTGGTCCTCGTGACGAACTTCCGACAAGAAACGCAACACCTCACTAAAGGCACAGCTCTGGGCCACGTCGACGAACTCCGAAAGTCCGCCGAAATTGCCGCAATTACTGAAGACTCACCGCCGCCTCAGCAAAACTGTACGTCGCCAGCGCAGCTCGACATTGACCCTAAGCTTCCGGGCTCAACGCAACGGCAGCTGAGTTACCTCCTCGCCGAATACAGCGAACGATTCGCGATGTCGTTGAAGGTGAGGCAAACCACCGTTGCGAAGCATCGCATCATTACCGAGGACGACGCGCTACCTCTGCATCAATCGCCGTTACAAGTCTCCGCCAAATAAAGGGAGGTCATCCAGGTGCAAGTGCAAGAAATGCTGAACTACGATATAATCCAGCCTTCAAGCAGTCCGTGGACCTCTCTAGTCGTACTGGTCAAGAAGAAGGCCGGAGCGCTTAGGCTCTGCGTGGACTTCCGGCCGCTGAACGCGGTGACGAAGACAGTCGTCTACCCACTCCCCCGCATAGACGACACGCTAGACCGGCAGAGCGACCCTCGATATTTTTCATCGATGGACCTGAAGAGCGGCTACCGGCGGATCGAAGTCGACGAACGGGACCGGGAGAAGACAGCCTTCGTCACGCCGGATGGACTGTACGAGTTCAAAGTGATATCCTTTGGAGTATTCACGGCACCAGCAACTTTTCAGCGTGTCATGGACACCGCCCTGGCAGGACTGAAGTGGCAGAGCTGTCTCGTCTACCTCGACGACGTCGTAGTGTTTTCCGGCGACTTCGACGAGCACTTGCGACGCCTTCGAGCTGTTCTCCGAGCCATGCGGACCGCCGGACTCACCCACAAGCCGTCAAAGTGCCGGTTCACCTATGACGAACTGAGGTTCCTAGGCCACGTGGTTAGTAACGAAGGCGTTCGTTCGACCCAGAGAAGACTCACGCCGTCGCAGCGTTTCCAGCTCCGACAGACAAGAAGGCTGCAGAAGATTCCTTGGAATATGTGCCTACTATAGGTGCTTCGTTCGGGATTTTGCAAGGATTTCCGCACCGCTCACAAGCCTCACGAAGGACGCCGAGAAGTTCGAATGGGCCGAGGAGCAGCAGCAGGCATTTGACGAGATGAAGGAACGAATCCAGACTCCTCCTGTTCTTGGACATTTCGATCACGATGCAGACAACGAGATTCACGCGGACGCAAGTAACGCAGGAAGTGGCGCGGCACTGGTTCAAGTGCAAGAATGCTCCGAGGGAGTCATCGCCTACGCAAGTCGGACACTGTCCAAGGTCGAGAAATATTACTCCACGACTGAGAAAGAATGCCTTGCGGTCGTCTCGGCAATCACAAAGTTTCGTTAGCACTTGTATGGAAGCCCATTCCGCGTAGTCACAGACCACCACTCGCCGGAAGTCCACGCCGGCTTGCGAACCTCAAGGACCCGTCGGGACGCCTCGCTCGATGGAGTCTCTGACTACAAGAGTTCAGCATGACTGTGGTCTACAAGTCAGGCCGGAAGTACAACGACACCGACTGCCTGTCTTGAGCCCTCGTCGAAACACCTTCCGGCAGCAGTGACGACGATGACGTGTGCTTCGTAGGCGCAGTGAACACTGACGACATTGCACGACGTCAACGAATGATCCCGAGCAGCCCGCACTAATAGAGTACCTGGAGGTGCGTAGGAGTACTATGCCACGTGTTTTCTCACGAGCCCTGCCGACCTTCACCATTCGACGAGGTTTACTCTACAAAGAGACAATTTGGGACAACAACTCGCCGTGGCTGCTGGTAATCCTGACAGACATTCGAGAGGAGATCTTTCAAGCCTACCACGACGACCTGACGTCCGGACACTTTGGTTATAGCCGTTCGCTGGCCTGAATTCATGAAAGGTATTACTGGCCCAAGCTCCCAAAACCGTCCACATCTACACGCGATCATGCCACGAGTGCCAGCGACTCAAGAAACCGCCGACGAAGCCGGCAGGTCTTCTGCAGCCGATTGCTCCCCCGACCGCACCGCTCCAGCAGATCGGAATAGATCTACTTGGTCCATTCTCACCATCGACGCAAGGAAATAGATGGATAATCGTCGTCACAGATTATCTCATGCGGTAAGCCAAAACGAAAGCCCTTCCTTCAGGGACTGCGGTGGGAGTTCCCAAGTTTTTCATAGAGTTCATCGTCCTCCGGCACGGCGCTCCCAAAGTTCTGATCTCACACCGTGGATCATCGGTCTTGGCCCAGCTTATGCAACAAATCCTTCTTCTCAGCCACACGAGCCATTGTCGCACCACGGCGCACCATTCGCAGACCAACGGGCTGATGGAGTGACTCAACAAGATCATCGCCGACATGATCTCCAAATACGTCGACGTGGAGCACAGGACATGGGACTAATTGTTGCCGTACGTCACATTTGCCTAAAACACGGCCGTGCAAGAGACCACCGGGGATACACCCTTTTAACTGGTTCATGGTCGCAAAGTAATGACATTGCTGGACGCGATGATATCCCACGATCCGACTGTCGACGGAAGCGACGACACCAAGGTGGTTGGCCACCGGGCATAACAAGTCTGTCAGCTCGCCAGACTCTAGATTCAAGCCCAACAACGTGTGGACACTAGCCGCTACAGCCTTCGTCGTCGGGACGTCCACATGCAGCCTGGAGAAAGGGTGTAGGTGTGGACACCGATCCACCGCTGTGGTCTCAGCGAGAAACTCCTGAAGCGCTACTTCGGACCCTACGAAGTGCTTAGTCGACTCGGGGATCTGAACTACGAGGTGATGACCGGAAATCGTCCAAGGCGTGCGCCTCAAGCCGTACTACGATCGATAGGGCTATGAATTGCGTCTTGTACTACGCTTGGTAGGATTGTGTTGTACAAGTCCCCGTAGTTTGCCATAATTTTTGATTGTTTTGCTGTTTTTTTTCCCGGCACGTCGTATCGAGACGATGCGCTTTTAAAAGGGGAAGTAATGCCACGCGCGTCGCCGAGCCAGAGTGTGCGTGGCTGAATGGTTACCGCGCCTGACTGTCGCGCTGAAGGTCTAGGTTCGATTTCAGTCAGCGGAATGTCCTTTCATTTATTGTTTCAACTTGGTGTTCTCGTAAGTTCGAGAACATTCTCGTCAGCTCGAGTTTCGAATGTTCTACGTGCCAAAAGTTCTACGCCGAATGTTCCAGAAACCCACGAGTGTACATAAGGGACTCCGCATGGCAAGCGGAGTGCCCCAGCGTTCGATCCAACTGTTTCGCCGAGTTCGACGCCCGCGACGCTTTGTTGTTATCTTCAGTTTCCTTTTTTGTTTTAGGCACAAGTTCGCCCCATTAAACGTTTAGTTTCTTCACTTATCATCACCTCATCAATTGTCATTCCTGACAATATCTACTCACGGAGAAGAGACAGTGCATTTGCATCCTAACCCCTTGATCGCCGTAAGAGCCTGTTGCTTCCACAAGCAAAAACCTAAAGGGGAGGAGAATGTTAGTAACAGACCCGGTTGTTTTAGAGGGAGAGAGACAAGGTGAGAACGGCAGGGGGAGTCAAGTTGTCCCTCCTCCAGCGCAGGCTTCCCACATTCGGCAACGCTTTGGCCCCTCGTGCACCTCGTGCACACGCGCGCAGTTGATGGAACTTCTAAAGGCACGCCCTGCAGTTCTCATTCCCTATCTACTACTTTGCACCTCCAGCATGACGCGCGCCCTCTCGCGGACGAACGAAGAACCAGAGGAGCGTGCACGGTGGCGGAGACGGTGGCAGAAACTGTCGGCCCTTGCGCAGATGGTACCGCATGGTTCTTCTCGGCGTGATCGTGTATCGTTTAGTTTTATTGGAATATGCGAGTGCATTAATATGGAAATTCTTGTGTTCCGCTTCGCGACTTCTACATGGCAAAAAAACAACCCCCCCCCCCCCCCAAGAAAAAAAGAAAACAGGCGGACGCGGGGCGTTGTTTGTTTTATGTCGGAGTCGTATCGCCTCACAATTTTGTAAGTATTCTTTTTTGACCGGCCTTATTCGAGTGAATGGCCACAGGTCTCGTTTCTGCTTCGAAACAGATCACTGCAATCGAGAGTTAGCTTCTCACAGTGCTGGCACACGTTATTGTTATTCTCATAGTGGCCTCAGACGTCTGAATGGCCACAGACATCCCATTTATGCTTCAAAACAGATCACTGGCATTCAAAGTTCGCTGCCCACAGTGCTGACACACAATATTTTGATTCTCAGAGTGGTCGCGGTCGTGCGAACGGCCACAGACGTCCAGTTCATGATACAAAACGGAGCACTGGCACTGGTATTTTACTCTCCACTGTGCTAGCACACATTATTGCTATTTCTAGAGTGGCCTGTCGTGTTTGTGGCCACAGACTTCCCGTTTACGCGTGTGCTTCGAAACAAATCATTGGAACTAAGATTTTGCTGTCCGCTGTGCTTCTCCACGTTACTGCTATTCTCGCAGGTTCCTCAACCGTGTGAATGGCTGCAGGGGTCTCGTTTATGCTTCGAAACAGATCACTGGTAGTGAAAACTCGCTGCCCGCAGTGCTGACACACGTTATTGTTTTTGTCAGAGTGGCCTCAGTCCTGTAAATGGCCACAGGCACCCCCTTTATACTTCGAAACAGAACACTTGTACAGAAATTTTGCTCTCCGCTGTGCTAACACAAGGTACTGTTATTCCCAGAGCTGCCTCAGTCGTGTGATTGGCCACAAACGTCCAATTTATGCTTTAAAGCGGAGCACTGGCATTGATCTGTTGAGTCATTTTTCTTAGACAAAAAAGAAAACATCCTATTTTTAATCAAAATCCGATTTATTGTGTAGAGAAGATGTTAAGACAGTGGGAAGTCAATATGGCAACTGATGTCTGCCTTAGATGGGTTGCAAACTTTTGTTATCGCGAAGTTGAATTCTATACTGGTGATTCATGGCGCAGTGCAATGTATAGACCACCTTAGGCATTATCGCACCCAAAAGAAAATTTTTTCTGGTGGCTGCCATATTGAAAAGCAACGAACAATGCTATATGCGGCAACGAAGCAGAGAAGCATGAAACATGAGACACGGAAGGTCAGTCGTGGACAAGAACAACAATCTGGATTTACAGCAATAGAGCGGTCCTTTGGACCGCTCTATTGCTGTAAAAAGGACCGTTTTTGCTCCGAGATGTTGCACGCTTTCTCTTAATGTTGGCTTTAAGCTTGGTCAAGGGGCTCGAGACCAGACAGGTCACTCTCGAATGGGGTGTCCTCTCCATCCAGCTGGATGATGATGGGCTGGATGTGTGTACTTGTGGCACCGCCTCGTCGGAACGTTTCTTCTTTGTCAATAACGTGCCTCACGGCATTAATCCAGTTCTCTGTGGTGACCTTGCCAACATCTTCGCTGAGGAGTTTCCCCGCGTTGATGATCTAGAACGTCGTGTTTCGGGCAGCAATGCCATTTTGTATCTGGGCCCATATCAGTTCAATGGGATTGAACTCACAGTGATACGGTGGGAGCCTGACCACAGTGCAGTCAGCCGTCTCGGCAGCAGTGTCCACACGATACTTTAAGTATCATGTGGACACTGGGACGTACCGGGAAACGAAGTATCAACTACTGTCAACGTAATCCTATGAAGAGATGGAGCGAGGGAGAAGGGGAAACAGCAAATATTCGAAAGATCACTGGAGAATGAGAACGACATGGCGTGTCTTTTGAATGCCCGGCCTCAAGTACGCACTCTATACCTTCGACAGTGCTTTGGCTGTTCGCACGCGCTCAAGGTGTACCAGGCGCCGAAGCACTGTGAAGGTAGAAAGCTCGCACTAGAGGCGGGACTAATGAAGCGCCTCTATGCCGTTCTTGCCTTGTGGGTGACTAAATTTGTTTTTCCGGATTTTTAGGTACGTGCCTTCGTTTCACTATTTCCACTGCAAGCTTCCAAATCACCAGCCTAAAAATACCACAAAACCTTTGGCACAATATTTTTGCCAAATTTTCCAAATTTACATGTCGCAAAAACAGAGCCATATTTATCGCGGCCTTATTTCACTATAATTTCTTCCATAAATACGCCTTAGGATAGCAAGGGTCAGCACCTGCAAAAGGCCTTGCCTATCTTCGCCTCCGGGCTCCTGACGGACGGCTCCCGCCGGTATAATGACGTCACCTATTACGTCACCGTGACTTCCTTTTCTTCCCATCTCTATAGCAAGGATACGCGGCGCCACCTCGCGTCGGTTCCGCGCAACATCGATCGCTGTGTGCGGGCGATGCGGTAGAGGAAGGGGCTTGCTTGGTCGTCGGCGACGAAAAAGCCGCCGGCTGATGTCCATCTCTCGCGCACTGGCAGCCGAGGGATCGCTAAGGACGAGCGAGCGAGCGGGCAAAAAGATAGGGCGCACGAGACGATGCGGTTGCTCCGAGAGCCTACAAAGGGCGCTTTTTCTTTTTTTTTTTTTTTTGGGGGGGGGGGGGGGGGGGTCGAATCACGACGAACCGGCGTGCTCATCCGAAACCCGTACACTCGAAAAGGCCAGCTGATTCTTTCTGACCCGTCGAATTCCTCGAGAAAGAGACCGCCCAGAACCGCCGACACGCATCGAAAGGCACGTGTTTCCGATGACGACGCATTCAAACTCGGAGTATCCCAGTAGAGGCTTTGCTCTCGGATAAATAATCGACCGACGTTGGTGACTCATAACCCCGTGGAGTGATTGTGAAAGTGTCGTCGACTCGCTTTGTAAAGTGGCTGTGCGTGTTTGTGTACATTTGGTGTCAGGCGCTCGGAGCCAGTTTTGGAGGTACTGTGTCTCGTCGGTGGGACGATGTGATGGAGTGTTTTGTCGTGAGTGACGTGTCATTCCTGGTCGGCCCATCCTGCGGCGGCTCTTGATGTGCCCTTTGTCCGGCTTGAAGTGAGGTGGATCCAGGCATCAGCAGCGTAGAGCGCGTAGGCGCGACGGCGGCCTCCACGGTAGCGAGTCGTGCAACGTTTTAGAACGAGCGCGTAGCTAGCTCAAGGCGACTCCGGATGGATCCGTCTGCCGCTTTGATTTGTCTCTCGTTTAGATTCATCGCTTTTTTGCCGCTTAAGAACAAGTCAGTGTTCATTAACGATGACTTCACGCGGAGGCCTTGTCTTCTAGGTTATATTGACACTATCTTATTGCCGTCTCGAATGCTAGGTTCGACCAGAAGAAGGAGCGTGGTTACTCTGTTTCCTTATTCCTTAGTGACATAATTCAGAGGACCAACCGTTGGAGAAAAAAAAAAGAGTGCACGACGAGAGGAGGACTAAAGCTATATTACACTAGGAAAGATGAAGGAAGAGCACTAAGAGACTAATACACAAATCCACAAAAGTTATCAATAGTTTCACATATTCCCATACCTTTGACGATCTGGTGCTCGGTTTGAGCTGTTGATAGTATAGCCTAGGTCGCTCAGGTCAGTTCTCGTCTTGAAATACCCTGTGGTTGTCCAATTTCATGTCACTGCCCAGAGTCGCTGTCGCGGGGTTTTTGTCACCATATAATTTGTCACAGGTAAGTCCATCGGCACCCTTGCGGTTGCTCGGGTCGCTGCCGAAAGTCACACGCCAGCGTCGAGTCAATGCCGAGGTCTCCTTTCCTCCTCTTCGGTGGTCGCCGAGACTTCCCCGGGTCGTTGCCGGGTTCTTTTCGGTGGCTTCGGGTGCCTCTCTTTGGGTCTTCGCCGAAATCTGGACTCCGCTGTTTCGAATGATATTTTCTCCTCTCGCCTCTTCTTCGCTTCTTTCTTCTTTAGCTCGGCCGTGAAATGTGACACTCAGCCAAGTAGCTGTGCATTCTGAAAGGAAATATGCGAGCACCGTTCAGCGAATCGCGAAATCTGTTAATGCTTTCAATGTCTCCTAAATACCGATGAAATAGGAAACCTAAACCCGTATCACCGTTAGTTTGTAAATATCATAAAATACTGTAAAGCCTTTCATGGCTTCTAACAATTTTTTTATTATATCTCCTAATATATTTTGTGTTATAATCACTGATATGTATATTAGTAGGCTTGATCGGGGACCGAGGCTCGTCTTACTGTTTCGAGCGGCATCACCGGCAGGCAGCCATCGCTTGGCACCATCTAATGCATGGGACTCTAGGGGTGAAACAGAAAAAAACTGCAATTTCTCACCTTAATAGGCACTTCTGGACGATGAAACTTTTATCGTATTTTCCGGCAAGGACAGTTAATTCTCTGGGCGCAAATATCGAGAGCGTTAGTATACCAATACATGTTAAGTAAATGTCTTGTGGATGAGGGTTGAGGATTGCGACTTTGTTAGGCGTAAACTGTGATGCGATTCAATCAGACAAGGCTTGTCGAGAGTCAATGTAGAGTCGCTTGTGATCTCAAGATCATCAAATGTTAGCATACGATAACCTAGAAGGCCTTTACAGGGGACGTTCCCATCGTTTGAAAAGTTTATGCAGAGTACTTCTGGTGCAAGCTTTTTGCTTTGACCTGCAGTGAGGGTTTCTGGGACGAACAAAACCTCGGAACATGTCGTTCATTTGTCGAACGTTTAATTTATTAAGTAACTGAAGCAAGCGTCACCGGCACAGTTGGTGGGGCTTCGGCACATTTGATTTTGTTTTTAAATCGGCGTTCGAACGCTTGACAAATACCGATTTGATCTCTAAACACCCGATATAATGATCGCTGCACAAATTAAGATGCTCCCCTTCAAACACCACGTACTAGCTTCAATATTTCTACATGTGTGTGTTTCTCCCATAGACTTGCGTGTATTGCCTGATGTCAAGCAAGGGCCGCCCGTGGCGCCACTTATGGGCTTCCGATCCGCGATGCAGCCTACTACAATAGAGATCAGTGGTCACAATCTACCCATACACATTGTCTTTTGTAGACGAAAGGGTAATTTTAACTTTAAGTAGGTAATGATGCCTGTAAGGACAATCTTAACGTTAAGTGAAATGGGCTTTTCAATTTCTGGCTGTCACCTCGGGGTGCACTCACATTTGTCTTATTAGTTAAGTCTCAATTGAACGTTTTATAATATGCGGAATGTTGACACAAAAAAAATCTTTAGTTAAAAAAAAAATCTTTTTTTTAGCTTATTCGATAAAGCAAATCCCATTGAGTTGACATGGAAGAGGACAGGCAAAGGACGAAGATTCGCCCTGCGGAGTGCGGAATATTAATCCCTGCTTGAATATAAAAAAAAAAATAATAAAGCCCCACGTGGATTCTTCAATCCGGAATTTTTTTTTCCTATACTTCCTTTCAGCCGAAGTCCAGAAGCAGCCGATGTTACAAGAGCGAGCATGTGGCCCTGAACGGTGCTTTCACTGCACGAGCGCGCGTGCTTGGCAGGTACTCTGAAAGCCCGGCGCTCGCGCTTATAGCAGCGTCTGCGTCTGCACTTAAGATAAAAAGAAGTATAGCAGGATTTTCAGTCACTCTCTGGCACGGATAATTATATATACTAAAAAAACAAATAAAAAACACCCCGGAATACAGGTATTGAGATACATGTATTTTAATGCAAAAATACAGACACTGAGATATATTTGTCTTTCATGTAACCGAATATTACTGATATACTTTTGCAAAAGCTGAAGAAAAGTATCGCGGAATAAAGATGCAAGTACATACTGAAATACTTTTAATTCTCCGAACGAGGCCATGCTCCGCAAACACATGTAATGATGCAGTGAATTTGAAACAGCGTAGTATGTATCGCAAATTTCAAACTTGGCACAAAATAGGAACATTTTAATTCTCAAGCGATGTGAAAAGCTACTCAACCGCAGCCGAAACGAAGAAAAACCGACTTTATTGAAGGGGAGTCGTCAAGGTAACAAAAGTTCTCCCCCCTCACATGGGTCTGTCCTGATCTTGCTAAAGACAAGGAATCGCCGCCTTCAAAGACGTAGACGACGTGGACCTGGTCTGCCCGAAATGAGGTTTGTTTCGCCTAATATCCCGTTTGGAACATTATGATTCTCAGTTTGGCCGGTAACTTGAAATGTGATTTTACGTCGCAAAGTGTCATCTTAAGTGATTCTGAGTAACCCAAGCTGAGAGGGGGGGGGGGGGGGCGAAAAAAGAAGAGTTTGAACGAAAAAGTTGAACCCACGGAGTCTACATGCAATTAGAAATCAGGAAAAAACGACTGACTCAACTGGACATTCTTAGAATATCGTGTTTTATTTATTTGATTTTAAAATTTTGGTGACATCTTTGTGCACTATGGAAGACAATCTCTCCCCCCCCCCCCCCCTCCTTCTTCATTTTTTAGAAGATCCTATTTGGCGGTTTCGTACAATAAGTTCTGGGACCCCTAGCACCACTCAATTTTTGACAACAAGTGTATCGAAATATCTAACCCTGGAAAAGTATCGCGATACAATGGATGCATCGTAAAAAAATTTCACGATTCAGACGCAAATACGTTTCTCAAATGTACCTCGATACAAAGATGCAGATACTCGAAAACGTCTCTAAGATGCAATCGCGATACATTTATATCGCAATACTTTCCACCGCTGCCCTCTGGTAAAGACTAATATTTCAAATTTTTGCAGCGATTTTTCTCCCCCCAGTATTTTTCAGACAATCCCGTCTTAGATGAACTATTTTGTCGGGAAACATAATTTAAGAATTGAAACGTTCAGCATCTCGACAGGGGTCTGTATTGTTCCCCCTTATTGAGCAATAAACATATCGTTTCTGAATCGTTTTTTCTTATTGATCAATAAGCATATTGTTTCTGTATCGCTCCCTCTTATTCATCGATAAGCATATCGTTTATGCATCGTTCCCTCTCACTGACCAAAAGAGGAAACTATCGTTTCCTCTTATTGATCTGGTTTTCACGGGAGGATTTCTGCTAAGTGTCACCGTGCTTTTTTGAGCTCATAAACATCCCTGTCCAGGTTTCATCGTAGAAGCCTTCATATAAGCGTCGGGTGGATGCTTGTGAGACACTAGAGAGTTTTAGAATAACGTACGCAATTTTAGCGCACGCTGGCGCTAAAGTTAACACTTGCGTTAGCGCACGCGACGCAAGAGTTTTTAGACTAGCGTTTCTCCGCCGCGACGCCAAAGCCCAAGCATCTCGCGCTTGCAACGCCACCAAGATACAGTCAAAATTTTTATTTCTCAGACGAAATGCTCTAACTTGAGAAAAAACAAGGTTTTTGGTTCAGAGTAACATTTTACATTTGTTTAAACGTGAGAATGGGACGCAAGCGGTTGACCGGTCCTGCACGCATGTGTCGCCTCGGCAAGAGTACTGTCCTTCGCCGATAAACGTTCGCTCGTCGCAAGCATCAAGTTGCCTGTGATCATTGCCCACCTTCTGGGTTTTCCGAACTGACTGCAATGTAGTCGATGTCGTCCTGCATTGAAAATCGCAGTCGCGAGGATGTTGCCAACGTCGCGCTCACGACGCCGCCAAAGCGGCCGCAGCCATCGTCCTGGGGGCCGCCATTTTATTTAACTGTGCTCGTCTCGCAAAGGGCGCAAAGACCCTTTGCGTTCGCACGCAATTTCCGAGAAATAGCGTGCGCTAAAATAGCGCACGCAAAGCGCCAAACGTGGTTAGCGTTTGGCGCATGCGCAGTGGCGACGACGCTATTATTTGCGTACGCAAAGCTTTAGCGTGAGCTATTCTAAAACTCCCTACTATTCTTGTACTAAAACGTTTGGTGTACGTCATCCGGTGGCTTGATGTGTTGAAGCACCTACTTTGGATAAATGCATAGTAAAATTTGATTATTTTATTTTATAAGTGAACTGCATCGCGATGCAGTCGGAGCTAAATCATTGGTCATGCTGAAGTCTGCTGAAAGAAAGTATAATCGTTAGCGTGCTTCACTGGCCATAGAGGCTGAGGCAAAAGAGGCAGTGTTTTTGTTGTTTTTAGGGGCGAAGCTCGTTAGGGTCTAGCCTTGTCCGTCCGTCCATCCGTCTGTCCGTCCGTGCTCACATCGATTGCCATCACATCTGTCTTCTTAAAAAAACAAAAAATGTTTGCGCAGTCGAGAGGATTCGAACCTGTGCGGGGAGACCCCATTGGATGTCTAGTCCATCGCCTTAACCACTCGGCCACGACTGCGGGACGAGTAGGGGGCTCTGAGATGTGGTAGTAACTCAAGAGCTGGGTATGTCATGAATAAAACGTTGCATGTAGCCGCTAAACGTCTATACAAGAGAGGGCGCTGCGGTTAAACTTTGCATGCATTGGCTCGACGTTTATAGACGAGAGGGTGGTGCGGTCAAATGCTCAAATGCGTATATAACCACGTTCCATACCACACATTCTCTTTCTGACATGGACGGTTGACTTAAGCGGTGGAGATGCGTTCCCACGGCTTCTAGCGGATCCAAGCTGATCCGCTAGAAGAACCACTGGCTCTGCATTTCACCGACCATAAAGCAGTAATAATGAAGTCGAAACGCAACCCGGAACCCAGCACTACCTATGAGCAATAAAAAAGAATCAGCACCATCAGCACTACCTATGAACAATAACATCAGTATCATCAGCACCACCAGAGCTTCGCTCCAATCAACATCATTCACCACGTGGAGATGCAGTCATCTTTTTTGCCACTCAGAGTGCTTGACGACTGCTCTGATTGGTTAAAACATACTCAGCCCTTTGAGTGCCCGCCCCAGTATAGACCAACTCAACACTTTGACGTCACGCCACTGCGGTGGTGCTGCTGTCGGCTCTCCGCACTCGCAGACGCGTCACTCCTCTCGAATTTGGTTTCAGTGCACTCGCAGTGCCCGCACATGGAGTCGACACAGCGAGTTTATTTTTAAACAGTGTGCTGGTGTATACTCGGGCGCGTTCCCACGTGGCTTCAACCTCGGTTTTCTTCCTGCTCTCTAAACTGGGCTTTCATTCTGTTTTTACGTGCAGCGGCATATTTGAACAAGCGATGAAAACAATGTTTTATCTTGTGTTGTCACTTTTTGATGGCACGTAATTTTGTTTTTGTTTAGGCGAATTTTATTTTGGTATGTTCTTTCGTTTTTACAGAATGGCGAGTCTATGTCGCTCAACTTTGTGCTTCATAGCTAACACTGATATCTAGAAATTGCGATACTTCTTTTCAGCTTAAGTCCAGGCCCAGCCGACTCTACGAGGTAATGGGAGCAATCAAGCAGCATTAAAAACGCAAGACACTAGGCCTTTTTGTTTATAATTGGTGTCGGCATGATACAACACGTACAGCTACACGGCGAACACCATTATGGCGCGCTTTTGTCGCTGTCACGAAATCTTGCAGCCATTAGCCGTCTGCCATATTTGCTAACTCAATAAGCGTAAGAACAACCGAGAGATGGCTAAAGGCTCGTGCGTGATTCACTGTCGCGTGTTAACCTTAGCCTTGTGTCCAACATCCTTTCTCTCCCGTCGTAGACCAGGCCTATGTTACGTCCATGAAAGTGTGCCATTCAGAGTGCCGAATTTGGCCTGTTGACTTACTCCATAAGCTTTTCGAAATACGCGACCGGAGGCGTACGCCTAACCACTGCACTATGGCCCTTACGTTAAACATTCCCAGAAGGTAGCACAGTTCTTTAGGACACAATTTGTTTTTGTCTGGTAATTTGGAGCCCTAAAATGCCAGATCAAGCAATGTTAGAGGTAATCTTGACCTTCTTTGTCACAAATCTGTAGGTGACTCTGCTTTAAATTACCGAGCAGATGTCAGAATTAGGCATAACTACCGGAATGTTTGGCTGTCATCTCGCGTATATGTGCCTAATTGTCCCCAAAAAGGGCAGGAGCTAAGTATTTCTTCTGGTTGTCGGCTTTTCATGTGGCACTTTGAGCCAAATTGCCAAAGAAGTGAAAGAATCTGTGATGCACCGCTGGTTGTTCGGTTGATATACATTCTATATTTGGCTCACGTCTAGCAGCAAAGTAGATAGTTGGGCCAGTTTGTTCATGGTTTTGAATTGTAAAAGCGTCAAAAAAAAGGCAAGTACTAAGACGAAGAGACACAACACAAAGCGCACACGCAATTGTTGTTTATCCGAAAAGTGCGTGCCTAACATAGGCACCGAACAACCAATCAGTCATCAAAATGTCTGTGCGACGCTTGTCTGATGTATTATAATTATTTTTTGAAAGGGCGACTGAAGGACTCGCTAATGCAATCTACACCCTTATCCCGAATTGTATATGACTCGTGCACCTATCCGCTTGTTTCATTTTGGTATCGAGACACAATCGTAATGGCATGCAACATAGGCGTGCAAGCGCATTTGCTACGATGAATGGCGAGCAGCTTCGGATATTATATGGCAAACCAGGTAAAAAACCAGAGAAACGCCAAGGCAGAGTACTCTGGCACTAACACAATGCCTTGGAGCAAAATCATAGAAAACCCAAGTCAAGCCCTTGGGATTGCCTAACTTGGGCCAAGTTGGACGTTTCTGTAAGGCGGTGCCTAGGACGCCTCGGAGATGGACTTATTCTCCCACTTTGAAGGTGTTTAGCTGCTCAGCTTCAGGACACGACTTCATGTCTCTTAACACTCGTTGGCGTCCTAAGTGCGCGTATTCATTCCGGCAGTTAATGAAGTGAGGGCCGACATGCTCGCTAGCATAATATGACTCGAGTTATTCGAGCGTCGTGTACTCGTCGACGCGCGTCCCGTATACCGGCGACGGTGCCCAGACG
Source organism: Ixodes persulcatus (assembly GCA_013358835.2). Classification (NCBI taxonomy): domain Eukaryota; kingdom Metazoa; phylum Arthropoda; class Arachnida; order Ixodida; family Ixodidae; genus Ixodes; species Ixodes persulcatus. The sequence goes on along the minus strand of JABSTQ010009182.1, from coordinate 592,108 downwards.
GTCGAGGCGTGGTTTCGACCTTTGCACGGGCTTCTGAGCCGGTTTTTGCATAATTGCGCACTTATCTCGGCGGCTTCTCATTAAGTGAACTCAAGGAAAATTGTTGAGGTGGCTCTTTGGTTTCTCCCTTCTCTCTAGCTTTACTCTCATCTTTTTTTCTACTACCTTGATCCCACTACAATGACGCCCCGCCGGGGAATGGTGATGCAATTGTGCTGGTGATAAGGCCATTTGTGCTATGGGGTATGGTCAATCAGTATTTTCAATCGTTCTGTTTCTTATATTAGCCTGTCATTTATGTTGAGAAAACGTTTATTGAAATCCAGTAGTTAAATAGTGGGGGGAGGTAGAAACTGCCACGGTTCCGACATACAGATACACACAAGTTCGTAGACTCGGTAAGTGCCTACGCGTTACTTCTGTTCCTTTAAAGACAATTGCTACACTTCTTTTCTGCTGAAGATCTTTCCGCAATAATCAGTTGGCGATGCGCAACATCGACATACTTTTCAATGTTTGACGAAGGGAAGTACAAAACTAAACATATCTACTAGGTTCTAGACAAATCACTTTTTTATTTATATTTTTATTTATAAAACATCAATTCATTTAACATGCACGAGAAAAATGTATAGTTTTCCGAAAAGTTTACAATAAACACGTCTTGAACTTCTCACTTCAAAAGGGTATTTGATGAGTTGCATATCTGAGCTTGATCGCCTCTTCCAAACTCTCACTCTTTCCTCTAATTTAATTGTCTCATTTTTGTTCTCACATAATCTGAAATAATAGTAGTATGGAAACCTTTCGCTATTAGAGAACTCACTTTGCGTCCTGCGATATTTTTTGGTTGTACATGATGGTATATTTATTAGGTCACAGAGACATTAATGGGCTCGTTAATACTTAATACACTCTCCTTTGCATTGAATTAGCTATACGATTCAGCAACACATCAATGCTCGAGTGCACACGCACACGCGTACACGCGCAATCAGAAATCGTCCGCTCACAGCAAAAAGGAAAGAAATTTATGCGCCTGGTTGCTCTCTATTTTAAAGTTTCACAACTGCCTCCCACGGGAAAACATGGCATTTTATGTCCTTGTGCGAAATTGACGAAAGGCGCATAAAAGCGGTGTAATCGAGAAGAAGAAACGTCCGCCACACGAACCGTTGCTGCGATATTTCACGGCCTCCTAGCGACGGGCAACAGTATCCTAAAATATGAGTCATCCTGCCTCGAAGATCGCAGTTGACGCAAGATGCCGCCATGCTTGCTCACGCTCCCCAGTGGCGGCGGTGCAGAGACCGAGACGACCTGCCGTGGCTGAAAGAACCATGAAGTTACGCACATAACCTTAGAAAACAGAGAAACACACCCATCTACACACGCACACCCACGCACTCGCACGCATACGCACAAACACATGGACACTCACACAAACACGCACACAAATACACCAAATGAACATCACAAAAATTGAGAATTTCTAAGAACGAATACGAAAGAAACTAACAAGAAAATTTTAGTTTTGCCAGTAGTCGTAGTGTCGCCTCAGAGGAATTGTGTTTTTGAGCGATGCAGCAAGACACACACAAAAAAGGTAAAAATAGTGAAAGAATAAAATAAAACAATACGATACCTAGCGGAAAAGTAACCACAGCACGACGTCTTTGTTCATCAGGGGAAATAAAAATTTATATACGGATAGAACAAGGTATGCCTAAACAAACCGGGAAATTTGTCGATCTGGGACACTCACAAAGCACGTGTCTTTGCTTTTGACCGGTTTGATATGGCTTTCGGCGTTGTTGTTTTACACGTTCTCGGGTCATCATTGCGACGAAGCCGAAGGTTAAAGCCCGTGCTTGAAGAGGCCACCGCCGAGTATAAGAGCGCGACACAAATATTTATAAAAAGGACGGAGAAATATTTGCCATCGCCGTATTGGGAAATCTACGAGGAGGAGTGTCTGGCGGACGGTCGTCGATTGCTCGCTATGGGCCGGATATAGTCATATAGTCTTACACATCTTATTTTATAGATGTGTTTCACCCTCATCATTATCACAGTGCTCCGTATCTTTCTTCGGATAACTCAGACGGTGGTTCTCACTTGAAAGAAAAAAAAAAAAAAAGAATCGGAGATCGAAGATGTCACGTGCTTGTTGACGCTTTACAATAAGGCAAGAGGGACATTTGCGACAAACAGAATGTCCTTCTTTCCTTATCGTAAATTAGAAACCAACACGCTCAACCATCTACACTGTTGACGCTATTGATTTACGACTCAGCTTGATTAATAATTGGCGGTGTCCAGTGGAATGCGATAAATGACCCTTGTACGAACGCCAGATTTGTAAAAATGTAAAAAAGAAAGGGTCTTATGGATCTGACGTGACCAATACTGGCGATCTTCGGTAAGATATAAATAGTACTGGGACGGAGCTGTGGCGAATCGGTATTTGTCACTACAACCTAGTAGGCGCATGTCATCCCGAGCTTGGAAGGTTGCGTGTGTTTGCGGTCAATCTCGGCTGTGATGGTTCTCATCTTAGAGATCTGGACAAAAGTTTTAGTTTCAGGGTGTATGAAGAGAAAGGGGGCTTGTCATCCACTTAATTGAGCTTCAGTCACATTTGGTTTGTTTGCTCAGTTATTGCAGTTTGAATAACCGTATACTTTGAAGTCAGAAGCTGCTAAAGTCACCAATATTCAAAATTTCATGTGCGGATTGTTTCAAAAATACGAAAAGAAATCCTGTACCACTTAATGAATTTGTTATCTCTCTGTTCGCATTCACATTGCTCATAGCTTTTCTCTTTAATATACAACTATGCTGCAGCGTTGATCATGGGAGCGAATAGTGGTACGAGAAAAATAAGTAAGAAAGAATAACAAAGAGTATAAGACAGTATAGGTCTATACATGATATCTCTAATGGGTGCTTGCACCTTAAATTTCCAATAATCTTTTTGAGCTGCGCTCAATAGTCTGAATTGTGGGTTTATAGAAAAATAATTCTTTTTTACGCCGATGCCTTAAGAATGATCAGGTTATAATCTCAAATGCCGAGACAAAGTGTTCTATCTCGCTTCAGAAGCTAAGATGTCCTCCTTCCCTAGCCTAGAAAAAAAGGCAAGCAAATAAAAAGGATGCTAGGGACAATTCCCTAGGAACTCACAATATGTGCACCGGTTCCTTTTTCATCTCGGAGAGTGGTACATTTCGGGACGATACTATCAGATAACGGCCGGTGGCTTATTTTCCGCCCAAACTTGGGAATTCATTTCCTCGCAGGACGCACTGTCTCCTCTCTCTATCTCTCTCTTTCTCCTTTTTGTCTTCGTATGTGCTCCCTTCCCCCCCCCCCCCCTAAAAACACAACAACAAAAAAACGTTATGGTTTTGTTTTACGTCTTTGGTGCCTGTCCGTTTGGCGTTCGTTGTCTTTCTCGATTTCGTTGTCTTGAGCTGATGTTTTTCATCGTCGCTAGGGTCCTTTCTTTTTTTTTTCTTTGTTTTCTTGGGGGAGAAGGGAGGAGAAAATTTATATTAAATTCCCCTTCCTTCTAGGGGTGGGAGGGAGAAAAAAAAAGAAAAAAACAAGAAAACGGGCAGGGCCAGACTGTTTATCAACGTCGCTGCATCGGTTCTAACTTATAACTAGGGTTCGGTGTTTTCGGATGTTATTTTTTGTCAAATTCGGAGGGTGTATTTTTGGAGTTCATTTTTCGGGGTCTGAGCTTATATTTGATAAGTTCACATTCCTCCGAAATCCAAAGTGTTGCAGACTTTTTTTTTTTTTTTTAATTTCTACATAAAATAATTGTTCGGGCAAAAATGTGCTCTAAATTTATAAAAACTCCCCAGTATTAAAATATATATCTGCAGCTGCATTTTTCATTGATGCCCTTGCGATTTCCTGTACTAACTGCCCCATGAGAAAACATGCAAAGAAGTGTTGGTTCAATAAACGATGGTACTTTGAAATAGCCAAACTCCTTGAACGTAATCATCGGATAGCATAAACGCTTCAGTTGCCCTCACCCTCCTGTGAAAACTACAGGCTCATATATTTCACTCTTAAAAGAACAAAAACCCTTCTCTATCTAAGAAGCACAACACGTCTAACCTGGAAACCCGGACAGTGCTTTTGTTGTCGTCCAGAAACAGGAAGGTTGAAGAAAGGGACATACCATTTCCTCAGTAATCCTGGACTAAAAGAAATTAGAAAAAAATATCAAGTGAAGTGGCTCTTTCTTAGGATTACTAACCCTGTGCTCTGACAAACTTAATTAAAAAAAAAAAAAAACATTTTTTTATCTTGCCGTTGTGATTTCGAAATTTGTAATTTCTTCGAATGAATCCAAATTGACGAACTTTTACCGGCGAGTGTTTTTCGAAGTTTCTGGAATTTATCCGAAAACATGGAATCCTAGTTATAACTATGATTCCGTGTTTTCAGAGTTTATTTCTCTTAAAATTCGGAGGGTGTTTCCTGGAGTTTAAATTTTGTTGAAAATTTGGTGTTTATCAGAGTTCATTGTTCTTATTCCAAATTATCTTAGAGTAGAAATTAATCTGACTGAGTTCCATATTCTTAAAAATTCCGAAACATAATATATCAAGTTTGGGTACCATGACTCGCTGTCCTGAGGGAACCTTGACGAGCTGAAAGGCCAACCCCTTTTTTCAGTAGTTCGATATCTCAATGGTAACTGACGTTGCATCTCCTCAGGACCACTAACCCAGACTTGTACACGTTACTAAAAAAAAGTAAGGAATTACAGTTACAGTTACTCAGGTCTGAAATGTAATTTATTACAATTACAATTACCCATCCGTAAAAGTAAGTGACCGTTACTCGAAAAAGTAATCCGTTACTTTCGCGGCGTTACTTTCAACTTTACTGCACTATTAATAAGAAACAAACCAAGAACGGGATTATGCAACTGTTTATTGTTTGACCAAGTCACACTTTGTTGATCTTCAGCAGTAGCTGGCTCTCGAAAGTTGCATCCGACATCTTTCCCCGCTTCTTTGTAAAGATGTCAGCCGCCACCTCCACCGAGGCGCTGGATGGGAGCGTAGTATTATAGCGCACAAACGCTTGGCGCACCGCATCGTACCTCTGAAGTGAGGCGATGGAGGTGCACTCTGCGTCCTGGAGGAAACGCGAAGCTTTATTCTGGGAGATGGAGCTTGATGCCGTTTTCATTGCAAAGCTGAAGTAAACTCTGGAGGAGTGGTTCACGCCGTCTTCCCGGGTTGATGGCGCGTCAATCGTTGTTGTCTCTTATGTTGCCTATTATGTTCATACAAACTCCAGCTTCTGGAGGGCAGTATGTGTTCCTCTCCCCTTCATCGGGGATAGCATCGGGGATAGCGAAGAGAGTTTGAAGGAAGGAAAGGCGGATTTGGCTCTAGTGGGAGGGAAGTGGAAAGAAGATGAATTTTCACTAGCAAAACAGCAACGTGAGCAAAATGGCAAGAAGGAAGATATTCTTTTCGTTTTTTATCCATTTATGCGGGTTGTAGAAGTTAATGTCTTGACCTGTTGTCGTCACGCCCTACAACTGTTTTCGTCGCGAGTCCGGTTCTTCCCATCAGTGTGCTTCCCCTCGTCGTAGGTAAGCAATCTATAGAATCAAGATTAAAAAGAAAGAGCTTTTAATGTTTAGGCGATGCAAAAAAAAAAGAAAAAAGCTTCAACAGGTCTATGTATGTGTGTGTGTGCGCGCGCGCGACGGCAGGTTTGCAGTTGAGCTATACCGGAACACTTCGTTTTTCCAGAAATTGAAGATGTTTTTTCTTGCGTCCAAATTTCCCGCTTTTTCCACCGCCAATAAAAGTAATGAATTACAAGTAATCCCTTACATAAATATGTAATTAAATTACTTTACAATTACCCCAGAAAATATGTAACGAATCCGTTACAAAATTACAGATAAATGTAACGGATTACAAGTAATTTCGTTACTTGTAACGGATTACGTACAAGTCTGCACTAACCTAACGCTCTTATAAGTTGTTTTGTAACACATCGTATTTTTTTTTGCTTTTATTTGTCGTTGTTACTTCGAAACTTCCTGCTTTACGGAGAAATCCGAAATGACGTTAAAGTTGCCGCAGAGTGTTTATCGAATTATGTTTCGGGTTTACCTGAAAATACAAATCCTAGTTATAACTATAAGGCATGCATGCGGTTGTGATGTTTTAACTTCCATTCGCTAGAACGCGTTCAGTTATTGTGTATTGCCCGCCACTGTTTCGGCACCAAAGGCTCAACCGCATGCTCGCGTCTTTAGATCCGCAAATAATGGAACTAAATTTCAGCTGTTCAGAATTGCACTGCGCGCTCAGCAAGCATTGCAAACTAACTTTTTATTTATTTAGACATACTGCAGGCCTACAGGCCTGCATGTCTGCAGGCCTGTTGGCCTGCAGACATGCGGCAAAATTAACGTCATGACAAAAACTTCTATGAAGTTTGTTTGCAATGCATACAGCGAGTCCCGTTCAGACGTTTCCGTTGATTCCGTTCACAGATAATGACATGACAGCCACGACAGAGTCGTGAATACAACCGGGATTCGTACGCCGGGGGACATTTAAAGCAAGTCGATCACAACCGATCGATCGCATACGGAAAAGGATACGGGCGCCTGAAAATTTGACTCGTGGCTGCTTCTCGCAGCTACTTACTGAACTGGGTTCTGCGAAATTTCTCAAGTACTCTTATCCTACTAACCCTGCCGTTGCTGTTATTTCAGTTGTGTTGACCACAAACGGCTAAATTGTGGCATAAAATAGGCTATTTTTGACATCAATTCTCAATGGGCAGTTAGAGTCATTATCTGTGTTGCTTTATTGTGCTCTTTGTATTTGATTCAGTTAAAAGTTGTACAATTATGTTAATTTTGTCAGAATGCCTTTGTTTAATTGTATTAATCTGCCTAATTATGAAATTTTTGGAGTAGGAGGAAGCTCTTCAAGCTAATTTTTCACCTTTTTTCTCCCAACCTCCTTCATCGCTTTGTTGGAAAATAAAGGTATTATTTTGAAAATTTAGAGGTGGGGGAAAAAAAATGAAAACAGTTTACAACTCCCTGTAACGCCGAATTGGAGCGCAGCTCTTGAGGAGGAGGAGGGAAGGGTAATCAGGGAGGGTATACCCCTCCTCCTCCTCCTCCCCTCATTCTTCAATCTCCTCCAGGGGGGGGGGTCACGTGACTTCGGGGAGGAGGGGGAGGGGGTCACGTGACCTGGGGGGAGGAGGGGGGTCACGTGACCCCCAAGATCACGTGACCCCCCTCCCCCCGAGGTCACGTGACCCCCTCCCCCTCCTCCCCGCAGGTCACGTGACCCCCTCCCCCTCCTCCCCCGAGGTCACGTGACCTGGGGGGAGGAGGGGGAGTGGGTCACGTGATCTGGGGGGTCACGTGACCCCCTCCCCCTCCTCCCCCAGGTCACGTGAACCCCCTCCCCCTCCTCCCCCGAGGTCACGTGACCCCGGGGGGGGGGGGGGCTCGCGCGGTGCATTATGGGATATTTCCCATAATGCACCGCGCGGTTACGCCGACGGCGACGGCGACGCCGCTCAAGCCGGAAACGGGCGCCTAAGAGCTGCGCTCTAAAAGATGGGTTCAAGCAAATAGTCACATAAAAAGAGTGCTGTCTAGCACTGTGTCGTTAATGACAATCAAACAAACACTGTCAAAACTCTTACAGAAAAAGAAAATAATTATGACGTTGATTATAGCCCTCTAAAGTCGTATGGAATTAAAACGCCTGATGTGCTTGTGTATAATGACAAATGAATGGGTTTTCTTGACGCAAAAGGTGCTAAGGCCATAGAGCGTCAAATAGTATTGTTTTCTTTAAGTGGAGTTGAAAGTTCATTAAATGGCGCGATGCGTTTGACCTCAAAAGAGATAATAGCCGAAACTATTCTGCTGAAATTACCTCGGTTCCCAAGATTATGTGCTAATCTTTGGCCGACGACGCTTAAACCAGGAGATAATATTATAAGGGCTTAATCGAGGTAGCAACAGTTTTAATTTTTTATACGTTTGCACGGATAGAAAGTGTGATATTGTAATTGATTAATAGTTTACTACGCAACTTGTATTGATCCTCTGGAAGGCCTGCGACACTAACATTAATAATTAAACAGAAAAACGATGATTTTAAGCGATAATAGGTTCATTATTTAAACAAATAAAGTTAGAAAATAATAGGGATGGAGTGAGGGGTCTAAGTAGTTAACACGCAAAGAAAATCAATGAAGAGAAACGCACAACGGATAATTTGTTTCTCTTGCAATGTTCTCGCCGTTACTGCAGTTTATTTCATTATGCGCCATCTTTCACTGTTTTGATTTTGCCACGCAGTTTGTTCTAAAATGGGGTCATTCTCCCGTGATGGCGGAATAGCTTCGGCGAAATCGGGAGTTTGGAAGAACTGAAATAAAGCAAATAACTAAAGAACAGATACAAATTATGGACAAAAAAGGGACATTCTTTTTGCGCTGTCTATTCGTATGCACTTTGCGTGGCAGCAATTCCTCTGAGTGTCTTGCATTAGGGATCACCCTGTCTTAATTCGTGTCTATTGTCCGGCTTCAGCCCTTAACGGTGGGAAAATCTTGAGTATCCTCTGTTGGCAAAAGGGAACGGTAGTTTGTTTGATCTTACGCTTGCGATTTTGTAAATACCAAAATGTCCTTTTCTTTTTTATTTTATTCTAAAGCGGATGTGCCATGGTGTACTTATGCGCAGAACGAATAAATTGGGTCAAAAAAGGGGTTCCTTGCGAAATATGTTTTGAATAATTTTTTGTTGTTGTTTAACTTCGTATTGGTTTTAAGTTACGCACTTCTTCTTTTTGGTTTTTTAGTGTGTATTTTGTAATGGGATCGCAGTGGAATTTGGGGCGACACAGCCTTTGAGGCCCGGTGTCGTTTTGCATATCTCATCCTCCCGCACCATCTGGAAAGAGCAGCGAAATTGAAACGGCCCTTCGAGATTTATGGTTTCACTTTTGGGGTAAAATTGAAAACGTCCGCCAGGTATCTATGACACACGGTAGGAAAAAAAAAAAGATCTCGTTTTTTTTTAGCTCGTTGACGTTACAGCCTTTTTGTGTGTGTGCGTATGTTTCTATTTTAATGCACTTTTGTTTCTTGCCTCAACTTCAAAATCCGCACTAGCCCCAAAATTGGTATTTCTTTGTACAACGTTGGCATATCAAGCTTCTTTTTTTTTTCTGCCTTGTTGACTTTGCAATTTCGCGTACTGGAATTAATTTGCTCCTTTCTTTTTTCATTCGAAATCGCCATCTAAAGAGTTTTTATTCTGGAGATTTTGAAATACTTGTTTTGTTTTCCTCGCAACAAACGGCACTTCAGTATAAATTATTTGAAGATAAATAACAGACATCGATAGAGTTGCACTCTCTCATAAATCCCACCAAATCAGTTATATTTTATCACCAGTTGGCTCGACGTCCATGTTCATAAAGTCGTACTGTCGGCGTACAGTGAAAGTTCGAATTATTATACGTTTTCCAGCTTACATATTTCGTGTTTCGGTGCTGGGGACCTGAAGGTCACCTGACGATTGTTCGACCGTTTCCATTGTGAGACGAATTTTTTTTTTGGGGGGTTACATGTTTTTTTTTTTTAGGTAATAGTTTCACAGATAACAAAATACAAAATGATCATAATCCTGCGTTACCAAAAATAGCACGAGCTCACATGCATTCTCTACAAATAAATATTAAAAAATACATTAAACATTTTCTAATACTTTAGTATATACTTTGCTGCAACCTACAAGTGCAGAACCCCCACCTCAAAATTTCACAGGAAATATATTATCTGTTAAAAACACAAACAACAAAGACAATACTTTTTTCTGGCATCTCCGAGTAAGACATTGCAAAACGCGTGCTTCTAGAATCAATACCAGTTGCTTGGAATTAATAAGAATATTAAATCGTTAATTTGATGGTGTTTAGTGACGGTTACTGAACATTATTTTCCCAGAAAAGAACCTCTGCCACATAAGCCGCCTTCACTTGATCTTGTGTTGCGACAAAATATATGTCTCTAATGAGCCTCCACACCTAAGTTATCTCAAGAACACCAGTTTCGCATAACGATTTACAAACACGCACAAACTGTATAAATGAAGAAAACATTCGGTAATGGGATATATTACACAAAAGTACTTAAAATGAAACATTTATTCCGTTTCTTCCGTCTTTGTTTGCTCAGCTCGGGAGCGCAGATAGCGGTACAAAGGCTCTTCAGGCACGAGATCTGATTTTGCTTCACATAACACTCGTTATTTATTAGTGTATTTAATCTAATCATGCAGTTGCTATTTTATTGATTGTTTCTGGAGAAGTTTGTGTAGGCACGCGTTGCAATCACCTGTTCGTTCGCGGTTCGCGTAGGGCGGCAAAAACCTTCCACTCCGAACTTTGATCGGTGAGTGCACGCCCGAATACACTTGGTGTTATGTGTGCAACACAGAAAAGAGCTCAAGAACATTGACATTTGGAGAATGATTGAAGGTGAAGTACGAGTTGTTGAAAGAAGCCGGTGACAAGTCTTCTAATCAATCAGTTTTCTGAGTTCTCCTACGCATTACCTAGTACTTTTTCTTCCAAGAACTTGATATACAATTGGTCCCGTAAGTGAGACGTCATTGCTCAAAACAAACCATTGCTAGGGGCGTCGTTATACAGAAATACGTGGAACGGAATTTCGCTCCGAAAGAACGATCGATCGAAAATCGGACGTAAAATTTAAACGTTTTAAAAGAATAAACAGAGGACGCCTAGATTTCACACTTCCCGCGACAGACGTTTGACGAGAATCGGCTGTTTATTAAAATTGGCGAAGTCAACTTCCGATCCTCAAGACGTCTCGAGACGCCTGCTGCAGACGACGAACCCGTGACGAACGCATGACGAACGCTCACGGAAGCACTGAAGTATGCCGTCTGCAACAGTTTGCATCACTTGCACAATGATACGATTTTGATTTTTCTATTTATTTAGCACATCGCAGCCCTAAGAAAACTCATGATGTTTATAAACACGACTTGTATTTGCGTGCAATACGGGATACTGTCTGTCGAAAATCATCACACGCATGGAGATCTGCTAACAATACAGCGATAAAAGGATCTGTTTAGGACATTCTATTAAAGCAACGTGGGGCTCTCTTATTGCTTGTGCAGTTGACGTGCATTGTAATGAAGGAGCAGTTATTTGGACTTTAACAGGAGCGGTTCGAGACCCCAAATTTCGTTTTTCAGGCTCGCTATATTTGTGTGTCTTTGATACCTGCTTGCAATCATCACACTGAGAAAATCTTCTCCAGATTATTCCGTTCTAATTAAGACACCAAATATCGAAGGAGCTCGATAATAACATCGTGTAAGGTATATATATGTTATGGACAGTTCGTTTCATTCCACAATGTGCACTGAAGCGACTGTGCTGTCAGAGACCCTCAAAACGTGTGCTGGCCTACACTTCGATCTTGATAAATTTCACGTCGTTGTCGTACGTGATTCGGGTTCGCAGTCTTTTCACCTCAAATATTGCGGAAGCGAGCTCCACGAAAAGGCGTCCGCGCGCTCGTGCTCCTAGAGCGTCGATCAAAGCTGTGCACGGGCACTCTTCGCCTCCGCAACCCCACAGAAAGCTGACCCCGAGAATAGAAGTTTCCACGATCGCCCCACACTTTATTCAATGCAGTCACGTACTCCATCAGAAAGAGCCAGGAAAGAACCACTGAACCCGCGAAGCCATCGTGTCGTCTTCTAGCAAGGCAAAACCAGTCGTGAAACATTATCACGGGCTTTTGTTGTCGTTTTATGGTGCTGATAGGGTAAAAAAAAAGTGTTCATATTTTCAAATGGAGCAAACACAATGCTTAAAAAAATAATTTACTCTTTTATCACATAATTTCTAGCCTCACGTCGAGCCCCAATGGATTTGCCCCAAACAACGGCCCTAGCAACGGTTTGTTTGCAGCGGAGCGTCATGTTGTTACGTCATTCTTTACGGGGCCAAATAATAAATATTAGACGCAGTATTGTTTCGTGGTTATCTTACTTTGTTCAGGCATCTAATAATTAAATTTAGATACCTGCCAGCGCTCTTGTAGAATGAAGGCACGCACAAATTTGTAAAGTGTAATCACAAAAAGCTAAACTCAGTTTTGTGAACGCTGTAACAGCCTAGAACTTTATTTAATCAGTATTCGCAACTCCAATCTGCCGCTTATTGCTTTCTCACGGACGAATAAAAACCCAGAGGAGCGGGGACGGCGGCGGCGGCGTGGGCACGGTGGCAGGGACTGTCGGCCTTAGTGCCCTAGTGATTCTATTACCACATGGTTCTATATATGTTCGTTATATACTGTTTCTGGCAAAGCATTTTGCCAGAAACAGTAACGTGGCCGGTGCCCAAAACGCGCTCGTCCTCCACAAAGATTCGATAGTTGAGCTTTCCTCAACTTTTGAATATCGACATGCTCGACTTCCTCACGAACATCAACATCTCCGTCACCTGTAAGGTGCTCTTGCCCTGACCGCTTCGCGTTTGTAGACTAATAAATTGTTTTTTAGCGCACAGACCTGAGCCAGAGAGCAGGCGCACGGGAAATCCTTGGAAATCTATCCCCATCTCTCCCGCCATCTTGGAACTACCGCCCCGCCATCTATAGGGCGTTAGACTCGCGAATATGTACACACTGGGCTACCGTTAAATTTGCGATCCAGACAAATTTTTTTTTAATGCAGCCCCGTATTTTACTCTTTAATGTTTCTCACTAATTTCAAGCACGGCCGATGCTTCGCTCTGATGGAGGAAATGAAGAACGCCAAAAGTGTATCATTACGACTAACGCCGCTATAATGCGCTTTTGGCGCTGCGTGTTTGGCTTCATTGGATTGTATAGACCTTTGCGTCGCTTATCACCCGGGCGAACATGCTGAGTCACTGAGCTGTGGACGCATGCGCCGCGTTCAATATACCGCACTAGCAGAGCAACAGCGCATGCTCAGAATGCGTTCCACAGCCCAGCAGACAAAGATGGCAGTGCGCAAGAAGGCGATTTCTGCAAAGGTCTGTGCGTCAACTGCGCTCGGACATCAAAATCGGAGATGGATCGTTACTGATACATGTCTATTTGTTACAGGACATATGCCTTTGTCAGCTATGTTTGTTTTGTTATTATCATTCCGTTTTCGATGGGGCTTTTTTTTTTCTCTCACTTTTTTTGGCTTTCCTTTTTGTGTTTGGAGAGTGTCTTGGCTTCGAAAGAATAGACTGCGGTATGGGTAGGCACTAGATTGTAGGTACACGTTTGGACCTCGTATACTTGCTTGGATAGTTCGCTGCATTTCAAAGCTCGTGCGATTATGGTGAACATTTTAACGAGTCAACGGAAATGTTGGTTGGTGTTTGTGAGGAGCAATAACTTCATCACGAGACAGCGTTCCCGATAAAAAACATTTTTTTCTGGCGTTTGGTTTTTTTTTTTTTGACGAGTTATTTTTTGCTTTTGTACGCTTTACGGACGGTCACCAACGCCACTGGTCTCCTCATGTTTTCTTAGGTATCCTAATCTGGACACTTGTCGAAAACGTCGGCGAGAAATCTGGCCGGCCGTGACTGGCAAACGCCGCACTTGACCTTGGCGCCGGTCAATCAAAGTCGCCGGACTTCTCGCCGACTTTTTCGCCAAGTTTGAGTTTTGCGTGCACAAATAAACACCGCGGCAGCTCGTTAAGGCCTTGCCACTTCGTGGTTTTCATGGAGTGTCCCTAGGCAAAGCCGCTGCAGAATCGGGATGATTTTTTTTTTTAAATATTTATTTTGTTTTTGCTCCTGTGTCTGGTCTTTACAAGAGACGATTTTCATCCGTGTTCTTTTTTTACTAAGATTGTGGGACTGCGATAGAAGAAATATACAAGAATTTGTTAATTCAATTTTTTTTTTACTTTATATGCATACAGGATGCTTTTCTGCTTAGCTTTACATATAAAAAACGGTAAAAGCTACACTAATGCAGCTTGCGCAGATCGGTTATACAGCTAGGGAGATATAATATAAAAGGCTAATCATCGCAAATAGGTGAATTAAAAAAGTATTAATTAACTTGTAATCAGTGGCGATAAACATACGGTTCCAATTAAAAAACCTGCTCAGCGTGATCAAAAACCACTAGATTGGTAAAGTTTAGAAAGACTTCAAGCACGGGGGAAGCAGGGTGTTGCACTTAAGCTACCACTTGTACCGGTGGGATTACGCTCCCGCGCGGGATTTCTATCTCTCATCATTCGTGATTTTTTCATCGCCAGCCACGTGCTTGTTGCACGACTAGTAACTTTAGCGCGCTACTACCTTTCCAACGGCGTAAAAAATGTTTTCAGTTTTTTTTATGAAAATGATCGATATAGTGGTTTTATGTAACGCTCAGCAGGTTTCTAATTAGAAGCATAAGTTCGGTTTCTCTAATTCAAAAGTTAGTTAATAAATCTTACTTAAATATTTGACTCATCCTGAAGATTTGACCCCAATATTACGTCCCGCTGGCCTTGTAACTGACCTGCACAAACAGCATTATTGTAGCTTTTACGTCTTTTTTCTTTCTTTTAGGAAATCCGTAAACCCAAAAAAGAAATGCGCTGTATCGTCACTGGGAACTTTAGGAGCGCAGGGTGTGGCCTCACATGTTTCTGCTTTTTGCGTCGTGATTGGGTCTTCGCCGTTTTCACTGAGCTTATGCCGCAATCCCATTGGCTGCAGAGCTGCGTTAAAATGGTCCAGACTCGCCGACTCTTTATCGGTTCATACCCTCTCATATACTATAATAGTACGTGTCGTGTCTTTTCGACGTATTTGTGTATTCGCATTCACAAATTAGCTATAAAGATATTCGTTTTTTGTTAAGCGGCATACTTTTTCTCACTTTCTCGTTAGCAAATGACTTTATCACAGGGAAGGTAACTAAACAATTGTAGTGTGAGACTCAAAAGAGAGAGAGAGAGAGAGCAGGACAATTCGCAATAAGAAACACCTATTATTCGAGTGATACTTTATCACTTGGTTTACATTAATCGATCTCTCTCGTCTGCAAGCCCAGACATTGTCAGCTTATTTTTTTCCACTTCTACCGGTTTTAGACAACCTGGTTTTGCTAAACTGTGTACCCATTTATAAATCGCTGCCGACTAAAACACGTTGAGGACCCTATATAAGAAATGATGCTGGGTATACGAGTTGATCCATATCTTTATTCTCTCTCCTATTTCACGAAGTGACGCAGTTAATTTTACCTTTCCAAACAATACGCCTTTGAGAATATACTATATATACTGGCTTTTAGAAAGACTTCACCGGTGAATCACGGAGATAGCTTTGTTCGGAGAAGGGTCTTCTAATTAAAGAATGACCACCACTCCGGCTTATTGAATCGGCGGGGAAAATGTATCAACACTCGAACAATCTCTTTTTCTATATGTTGGAAAATCGCCTTGGAACCGTATGTAGATTTCTATTCGCGGGAAAGCTCTGCAGGCGACTGCTGATTGAGACGAAGGGTGTCAAAAAAAATATACAAATAGGCTAGGTCTGCGAGATAAGTATCAAAAGAAAAGGCATGGGGCAAATGGAAGCTATAGGAATGGCGACAGGGGGGACTTGGCGACAAAGGAGCAAAAGGGCGATGCCGGAAATGGAAATCTGAAACAAACCTTGGGCGAAGCAGATGTCCAGGTTGCTTTTGTAGGCGTCTCACGTCCGCCGAAGAGGCGAACAACTGCGCAGCCTCCTCAGTTTCCATTTCGTCCCAGTTTTCCATTTTTACTTTTGTAACTAAGAAAGGGAGAACACTTCTGTATATTCTTGCCATTCTTTCTGTCGCGCCCAGCCTATTCAGAGTGTAGCCATTATCTTTTTTTTCTTTTAGCAAACATTTTCAACTTTTTTCTTTAGTTGAAGTGTTTGCTTTTTTGTGAATGCTTTTGGACGAACGAGTGCTTCATAGAACTCAAATGTGCGCGACAGTAGAAAATGAAGGGTATCGGAGGAAAGAAATGTGAATGGGGAAATGGGGATCGCCAGCTGTGGGGAACAAATCAGCGGGAATGGGGAACTAAGGAAAAGCGCTGGGAAGGTAACAGTAAAATGTTGATTGTAACTGCGAGCTAGAGGCTAGCAAGAACGTAAGCGGGAAAAGCAATGCTTGAGAGGACGAGAAGAGAGAAACGAGTATGAAAAGAATGCTGTAAACGTGAAGGGCGTTGTTTGCTGTGGGAAGGAAAACAACTAAGAGGGGTGAATAGCACGGGAGATGAGGGAGGGATGGTAACAGATGGAGATAGAAGCGGAAAGGGTGACAGGAATCAGTGAAGAGATGCAGAATCGGAATAGTTAACATGGGGAGGAGCTGGCGCAAAGTAGAAAAGAGGTGCTTAGAATGGCACCGTTATTTCTTTATTTTCAAATACTACTTTCCATGGGCCATTACCAGGAAGGCTATATAACGTAAATATTCACATTACAACTCCAAACGAAACAGATAGAGTGGGGGAAGCCTACCAAATCAGCAATGTTAGAGGATACATAAACAGATGGGAAAGACAGAAAAAATCACCATCGAAAGTGGCTCCACGATACTGGGTCTGAGTGAAGAGAAGAATATATATAAAGAGGGAGACAAAGTAGCAGAGTGGAGACTGGATAAAGAAGAAGAAAAAAAAGTGGCAAAGGGAGAGATAATGCCAGAAGCCACGCATCCCGTTTGGTCAACCCAGAAGTAGCATATAATGACGCCTAAATATGAATCATCTTGGTAAGGCTCATGCGGCCCTCTTGGGGCTTGGACATTTTTTCTCTGCTTAAATCTTCTATCATACTTTTGTTTCGCCGGATGTTTTTTTTTTTTTTTTATAGATGTTGAGTGTTTCGTCGCTTTTTTGTCTTACGTGTCGAGTACATTTAAGCCGGTACTTGGGTGTTTGGTGGGGTGTTTTCCCTCGATTTGAGTGAACTATTAATGCTCCTAGGAAAAGAAAAGAGAAGGGTCCTTAGGAAGCAGTTCCAGTCACATGGGGGAAAACGATCCTCTTTTTACGTTAACTAAAACGGAATGATACGAGATGTAGTGACTTAGTTCGTTTCAGCACTCGTAAAGCTGGTTTTGAAAAGGACTCTTAAATTGTTCAATTGCTATCTTTTTTAATCGTCTTTTAGAAGTATGACTTATTTAATGCGTTGTGCGGAGAAATGTAAGGTAACAACGAACCTGTGCTAAAACACGTTATATAACAGTTATAGATTTATACGGTGTTACAATTGCGAATATGTAACACTGCCACTGGCATCGCTATATTAAAATGACACTGAAAAAGTTATGTATCTACTTATAAAAAGCCACTCTTAAGGTTTGAAATATGTTGATTTTTTTCAGCGCTATTATCTTTGTGCTCCATCCATTTGAATTATTATTAGGCAAGACAGTCAGGAGTTTAACCATACCACGGTCTATCTCGATTCCTTCATTCCCAGGAGATCAACAGAGTTGGACCACGTATACCCTCAGTTTGAACATCAATACCATCACTTGAGTTGTTTAAAACGACTATTACTAATTATGTTTTTAAAAATGTTTTGTGACATTCTATTTTTTGTATTGCTTTTGCTTTTTGCTTTTGTATTGTTTCCTTTTGTGTGATGAAGTGCCTACCGCCTCTGTAATGCCCGTCAGGGTCTTGAGGGTATTGGCATAAATAAATAAATACATGAGGAAAACTTTTTTTAACATCATGAAGAGTACTTTGTTTTTCTACGTTATATATTATTGTTTTTAACTGAGATGCAGTGAATTATTTTCTCTCCCCACAGAAAGGCTGTTGTTGCATTTCATTTATAATTTAAACCTTGCAAAAGTGACGCACAGTACGAAGCCCTTTTATGTAAGCTTTTCCTATATTTCTCAGAATGAGAAGTCTTGTTTTTCTTTCCGATAATCATTTTTTCTTTGTGAGCTCAAAATAATCAGTCGTAAATTACCGGTAAGACAAGATGTCACATTTTGTTTCAATTACTGAACTTCGTTTTGCTGCGGGCTCTGGAAAATGTAGAATTCGGAAGGTTTTAAACTAAAAACAATACAATAATCTCCCTCACCTTTTTCTCTTTTTTCACCCTCTCCCCCCCTCCCTCCCCCCGCACACGCACCAGGCGCAGGCACAAAAGACTACCGCAATTCATTGTGATGTAAAGTTCTGAGCCCCTCATAGGATCCATACGGTTGAACTTTAAACGAGGAAATGTCGGCGCACGTTGGATATACTTTTCTTTCACTAGAATGGAATAATACGCTTACTGAAAACTGTGCTCATAGTAAGCACATTCTCACTCATCCCTTTTTAATTGGCGCCAACAGTTTTACGGAAATATCGAAACTGTTATTTTTTTAATTGCTGAAAAAATGCTTTCTTATTTTTTCTTTTGGTTTATGAATTATTAATTTCGGTATGAAATATCTTTTTCTAGATGTCTCGTCATTATTGCCAAAGTATAAAATGTATCTTTTACTCACTTGTTTCGGATCAAATTACATACATAATCAATCAATCAAGAATTCAATAAATGAATCAAGAATTCAAGATTGTGATTACTCCTGGCTCCTTCTGGCTGAACTATTTAAGAATACCCACCTTTTCAGTGCATGGGGCTTCCTACGATTCAGAAACGTTACATTTTAGTTTTAATTTAAACGAATTTGAATGAGCCTGATAGGTATTCCCTACGTGTAACCAAGCTGCTTTTTGTTACAGAGCCCTAAAGTCTGTTAAAGCTAAGTGTGAAAGGGCGGCTTCGATCTCCTTATTAACGCTGAGTAGTCAGTGAGATCCCAATATCACCCGATAAAAAGAAAGGCTAGCAACAGGAAAGCAAATAACACCATTATAATTTACCTATGAAATGCAGAACAATTGCGTTTTGTATATCATTCATCCAACGAATCCCTTTTACATTTCTAAACAAAAAATTATACGCCGAACACGCATGATAAATATAGATATTGCCACGCACGTTGGCGAGCAAGCGCGTGCGTGGCAGAGTGATTACCGCGCTCGGCTGTCGCGCGGAAGGTGTAGGTTCGATTCCAGTTGGCGGAATGTCCTTTTATTTACTCTTTCAACTTGGCCTTCTCGTAAGTTCGAGAACATTCTCGTCTGATCGAGTTCTGAATGTTCTACGCACCGAAAGTTCTACGCCGAATGATCCAGAAACCCACGAGGCTACATAAGGGACTCGGCAAGGCGAGCGGAGTCAGTTTCGCCCCAGGGGCGTTCGACACTGCTGTCACGCCGACTTCGTCGCCCGCGACGCTCTACTTTCTTCTGTTCTCTTTTTTTTTATTTTTGGGCACAAGTTCGCCCCATTAAACATTTAGTTTACTCCAGTTTTCGTCGCCTCATCACTTGTCATTCGTGACAATATTAAGCTCGCTTTCCAACACGGATTCTCTAGGCACCCGTGATGTGTGTATTTAGAAATCTCTAGAGACGAACTCGCCAAATAAATGTATAGAAACAAAGTAGGATTGAAGACGGGGTGATAACAAAGGCGCGGTTGACTCCGCGAGTATGTTCCCGTGTCGATTTGAGTTGAGAAAACGTTTGTATTTAATGTCAACGCACATGCACACACACTACCATATCCTAAGAGAGTGTTGGCGAGCTTCAATAGACCTTTTCCGGAATTCAGTGCCATCTGGTGACTCAAATGACAGTTTAAATTTCACCGTACTAATGTCGGCAAAGAACTTGCGATCTGCTGTATTTTATGGGGCACCGTCACTTTCGCAAGTCAACGGTGTGCTTCACTGTACAGTTCTTCATTCTCTGTGAAGTGTTAGCATGATTGACCAACTCGCCCACGTTCAAATATAGACCAAGGCTGATGAGTTTCGAAAGGAATCGTGTGAAAAAAATGCAATATCGATTTGCGCGTTTGCCAGCTAACATATTTAGAGAAGTTCTGAGACGAGCTGTACCGTTCTGATTCAAACGGGAAACACGTGTGTGGGTCGAAAACCTCCAGGCGGGACTGAACTGCGAATGTGCGACGGTCATTGCATATTCTTTCTGAATCTGGAAAAGAGTTTAGAGTGCACAAATAAAGTGTCTATCCAACCTTGATTCGGAAGACGTGAGCTCGCTGCAAATAACGTCTAATGTTTGGTCTGGCCAGTCGACAAAAATGTATTATAACTAGGTCGAGTGACTCCCGCTAAGACACGTCAAAAGAAAAGAAACACTCAGGCTGTGAGCAAGGCGTGCAAAAGCAAATCATACACTGTCGACCCATTTAAAGGTTACAACAAAACTGGCTTCATGCCTTCTCAAATCTTGCCCCCAAGTATTTTTTTTACACTTAAATAAATGACTTTATTGTGCTCTGTAATGGGGTTATTACTTCTTTTTCCAGCCTCCTTTGCAGCACCGACCAGGTTTGCAAGAATTGCTAAACCCCACCCCCATATCACAGTCCATTTATTCAGCTTTGCCGCGCTCTCTGGAGGGAAGAATCTCCGCGGAACCTTCTCAGGCTTTCGTGATTAACGTACAATAATATGCAATAGGTCTGCGGCACCCAGGGACAACTTCTAGGTTAGATCTACGCCCCTGTCTGTTTCCCTCTCGATGAGCATGATACCGGCAAAAACATTTCGCTGCCTAATCAATCAAAATCTAGTTTGCTAATTGTCGTGTCCAGTGACTATGAAAGAAGAGAACGAGGACAGTCACGGGACACGAGCAGTTGAGAGACGCCATAGATTAAAAAGAACGCACGTTTGTCTCCAGGCTCGTCTCATAGGTTGTCTAAGGTCCGCTCACGGTACGCGACATGGTGGCAGCTTTTGAGTGATCAACCACGCGACCTCGAAGACGCCTGCGGTTGGTTTCCGATGGCACAGAACCAGTCTGGGCCTTCGCAAGCTGGAGATGGCACGGTCAGCACGGCACCACCGGGAGGGACGCCGTTCTTCAACCCGTTTGCCGTGGAACTTCCTGAGAAGCTCGACTTCAGGGACCCAAACGACTGGAGAAGGTAGATAGCACGATGGGAGCGCTATCGCATCATATCTGGGCTACATCTACGAGACCAAATAACCCAGGTAAACACATTTCTTTACGCAATGGGACGAGAGGCCGAAGACGTGCTGTTCTCACTGAAGTTGTCTACAGACGAACTAAACGTCTACACAACAGTGAAAGACAAGTTCGAAGCGCATTTTATTCCTCATACGAACGTCATCTTTGAGAGAGCAAGGTTCAACATGAGGAAACAAGAGGCTCACGAGACAGCGGAGACATTTATTACCGACTTGCACAAGATGGCAGACACCTGCGACTACGGAAGCCTCAGGGAAGACCTGATCAGGGACCGGCTAGTCGTAGGTCTCTTAGACAAGAAATTAAGTGAAAAGCTCCAGCTCGACGCAAAACTCACGCTACAAGGAGCGATTGCAGCAGCTCGCAAGTCCGAAACAGTCAAACGCCAACAACACGAGCTCCGTGGTCACGAGGCAGCGCGTACCGACGTGGACGAAGTTCGCAATCGAAGTGCCCGTGATAGCCCAGCACACCGCGAGCATTCAAAGCAACAGACTGCGTATGAAACATCGTGGTCCTGCAGATGGTGCGGCGGCGCATCGAGGCACAACAAGGCGCAATGTCCCGCAAATGGGAAGAAATGCAACGGTTGTAAGAAAACCGGCCATTTCCAAGCGGTTTGCATGACCAGAGACCGTCCAACACACGTACGCTCAAGCAATCATGGGAGGCAAAAGAAGTCCGTCGTGGACGAGCTCTTCGTGGGACAGGTGCTCCACTCAACGAACGGCCAACCATGGACAATAAGAGCCAGAGTGGGACAAAATACACTGACTTTCAAGGTCGACACCGGTGCGGACGTAACGGTGATTCCGGCCACGGAATACGATGAGCGCGCCATGGGTACCCTTACGGTCGCCAACGAGAGACTCCTCACAGCCGGAAGATCGCACCTCTCTACCCTTGGGCAGTTCATCTCGACCATCCAGTGGAACAACAAGATGACCCAGCAGAAAATATTCGTTGCTGAAGGTCTCCAATGCGCGTTATTGGGGCGCCCAGCGATTCAAGCCCTCAACGTGCTTCCTACACTGCACGAGGTCAGCACCGGCAGCCACTGTCCGGAGGAATACGAGTCGCTTCTCGAGGGTCGCCTGGGAACAATGAAGACGGAATACAAAATCGCACTTCATCCAGATGCCAAGCCCTTTGCGATAACATATCCTCGACGCGTGCCCATCCCGATCCTGCCAAAAGTTCGCAAGGAAATACAGCGAATGCTGGACATGGGAGTGATCCAGAAAGTAGAGCACGCAACGGAATGGTGCGCGCCAATGGTAGTCGCAAAGAAAAAAGACGACAGCCTGAGGATCTGTGTTGACTACGCAGAACTCAACAACCAGATTGTCCGGGAACGCGTCATCATGCCCACAGTTGAAGAGAACTTGGCGAAGCTAGCTGGAGCACGTGTATTCAGCAAACTGGATGCAAACGCGGGATACTGGCAGGTTCCCTTGGCACCAGAATCCAGGGAACTGACAACTTTCATCACGCCCGTAGGACGCTTCCAGTTCCAACGTCTGCCGTTTGGTATTTCCACGGCACCTGAATTTTTTTCAAAAAGAGATGCTCCGAATTCTCGAAGGCATACCAGGTCAGGTGTGTCACATGGACGACATACTGGTGTTCGGGCATAGCAGGCAAGAACATGACACGAACCTCAAGGAGGTGCTTCGACGTCTACAGAATGCAGGAGTCACCCTGAACAAGAACAAATGCGAGTTCACAAAGAACAAAGTAAAGTTCTTGGGGCACATCCTGGACAGCACAGGCATTGCTGCTGACCCAGATAAGACATCAGCTGTCATCAAAATGCCAGCACCCGAGAACCTGAAGGAGCTGCGATCATTTCTAGGAATGGTCAACCACTTGGCGAAATTCCTTCCTATGATGGCACAAAAGACAAGGCCGTTGAGGGACTTGCTACACAGCGATGCAAGTTGGTACTGGGGCGAACCACAAGAGACTGCCTTTCAGCAAATCAAAACAGAACTCTGTTCGACTCCAGTCCTCGCTTACTACAACCCTCAAGCGCACGTCACTCTTTCATCAGATGCATCATCATACGGACTTGGATCCGTACTGCTACAAGAAGGCCAAGATGGCAACAGACTTCCAGTGGCTTACGCTTCTCGATCCATGACGGAAGCAGAGCAAAAGTACGCTCAAGTGGAAAAGGAAGCGCTCGCTGTCACATGGGCGTGCGAACACTTCCGAATGTATTTAATAGGACTGAGGTTCCATGTTGAAACGGACCACAAGCCGCTGGTGCCACTATTTTCAACAAAACGACTAGACGAAATGACGCCACGTCTGCAGCGCTTGCGGATGAGGATCCTGGAGTACGACTTCACGATATCGCACACACCAGGAAAGGAGATGCACACCGCCGATGTACTATCGCGGAAACTCCAAGCATCTCAAGCAAGTCAGGGAGACAAGGAGGAGACATACGTAAAAGAGTACGAACTTTTAGCACTCGAGCTCCTGCCCGCGTCATCTGAATTAATCGACAAACTCAGGTCCGAATTGAGTAAGGATGCGACCACGGCACGTATCATGCTTTACTGTCAAAGCCAATGACCTGCGCTCACAATGTTACCACCAGAAGCCAGGAAGTACGGGAGCGTAGCATCGGAACTCACCACTGTTCAAGGGCTGCTAATGAGGAACAACCGACTCGTCATTCCACCGGTACTACGACAAGACATTCTCGAACGCCTGCACAGCGGACACCAGGGCATCGTAAGATGTCGAGCCAGGGCAAGGGACTCCGTTTGGTGGCCAGGCATCAGTCAGCAGATGCACGACTACGTCAACCTGTGCCCCACCTGCCAGAAGTTCCGCCGACCAGGTACAGAGCCCATACTTCAGACACCTCTGCCTGAACGTCCCTGGCAAGAAATCGGCATGGATCTCTTCCTGTTGGACGGAAAAAAACTACTTGGTAGTTATTGATTATTTTTCCAAGTTCTTTGAGCTTAAGCAGATTCACAAGACGACATCAAAAGACGTCATCAGAGCACTTAGCGAAATATTCGCGCGATTCGGAATCCCGGAGGTGATTCGCTCTGATGGTGGACCCCAGTTCACATCGAGCGAATTCAAGAGGTTCACTCACGAGTGGGTAGTGCGACACGTGACGTCCAGTCCCT
Source organism: Ixodes persulcatus (assembly GCA_013358835.2). Taxonomy (NCBI): domain Eukaryota; kingdom Metazoa; phylum Arthropoda; class Arachnida; order Ixodida; family Ixodidae; genus Ixodes; species Ixodes persulcatus. The sequence continues at coordinate 567,727 of JABSTQ010009182.1, read as the reverse complement.
ACTACCCTCAAAGCAATGGCGAGGCGGAGAGAGCAGTGCAAACCGCAAAGAACTTGCTGAGGAAGTCAAAAGACCCTGCACAAGCTCTTCTGGCTCACAGGACTACCCCGGGGAAGGAGGGCTATTCGCCAGCGGAACTTTTGATGGGGAGAAGACTGAGGTCTACGGTTCCTTCATCACCGCGACTTCTGACGCCCAACTGGGAGTACACTGCTCGCTACAGGCAGCGTCACAAGGTTGTGAAGGCCAAAGAAGCGAGACACTACAACAAGCGCCATAGGGCGAGACCCAGAGCCGAACTGACACCTAGATCAGCAGTCTGGATGCAGGCGGGCGCTGCTCACCAAGGCGTTGTGTTACAACAAGCTAGCGAACCACGGTCGTACATAATACAGACTGATGACGGGGCGCGACGCCGTACAACCAGACATCTACAACCTGCACCACAAGACATGACACCGAGCGTGGTCACTGACAAGGGACCACCAGCTTCATTTGCAAGCAACAACGCGTTGGTTACCAGAAGCGGAAGGGTTTCTAAACCACCTGAACGTTATGGACAATAGAGCACAGAAGGGAAGGTGTCGTGTCCAGTGACTATGAAAGAAGAGAACGAGGACAGTCACGGGACACGAGCAGTTGAGAGACGCCATAGATTAAAAAGAACGCACGTTTGTCTCCAGGCTCGTCTCATAGGTTGTCTAAGGTCCGCTCACGGTACGCGACACTAATCGCTTAGCGCTACTTGTGTCGCGCCACCAAAACCCAAGAGCAATTCGAATCTTCGCATATTAGAGAAAGGGCTCACGACTTCGGCGTTTCCGAAAATGCAGCTTCGATTGTACTGCGCCATGCAGCACTGAGATATGTGGAAATTGGCGAATCGAACAAGCTGTGTTTTGCTGCATCCGTCGTGGATTAACAAACACCCTGTCTTCCAAAACCGCCAAGCTTGGCCGACGCGCACAAGCACCCCCATTCTATGCGGTTCTTTCTCCTGGATCTTTACGCGTGGCGGTAGGAATCGCCTGTTTTTTGACAAGTTTGGCTAGAGAAGGGGATAGAGGGGAACTTTTGGAAGAGCTTGCTTTTGCGGTTGCGCATTTTCTGGCGCGAGGGGTTGCCATAGGCCCTGTGTTGACTAATGAGAATTTAACGAGAGCAACGCCTCCCGTGTTCTCCTGAGAAAAAAGAGAGAGAGGAGACTGGGGTGGGTTAGGGAGAGACGAAAATGAGATAGGTGAGTAAAGTGGGGAGGAGTTATAACGGAGAAGAGACTAGGAAGAATGTACGGGAGAGAACAAAGACTCGGGGAACGGGGAGTTTAGGGACGGCCGAAAAAGGCGGAATAAAAATAGTGGTAGTAGAAGGAGGAACTGGGCGAAAGAAACAACAAAAGTGCCCAGATTGTGTGGGGAGGCGGCAGCGAGTGCATTTTAGGAACTGATACCTGGGAAATCATTAGGGAAAGAATAACTAGAGAAAAACCAAGAAACAGAGACAGTTTAATATAGGGAAAAGGTGTCCAAAATAATGAAAGTGCGCGAATTGGTAAGACGCTGGGAATAAGCTAAAATATTGTACAGAATTGAAACTTAAATGCTGAGACGTTTTGAAACGAGGAGACGGGGATGTAAAAATCTTAGTATTATTGGAGTTCGGATTCTTTCTATATTTACGCATATTTTTTTTCGTCTTGCGCGATTTTTTATTTTATATTTTATTACGATCAATAAAGTTATTAGGGAACCAATCTACTTTTTTTTTGCCAAGAGTTACAAATGGGGACTGCAAAAGGAGGAAGAGCGGCGGTCAATATTTTGAGACTAGAAGAAAAATGCAGTAAGGAAAAGTGGAACATTTTGGGAACGGTTTGTGGAGAATAAAAAGTCACCAAAAACGCGGAAGACTTGTGAGGCGATCGAAAGAGGTGCGGTTGACGCGTTCGCGTGGAAGTGATTGGATTTCTTTCGCCATCAAACCCCTTTCCTCCCAAGAGCGATCGCGTCGCCCGCGTGCCGTCTGTGATGCGGTGGAGGTGATCATCGCCTCTTTCTTTTGCTGTGGTGTGTCACGACGCGGCGAAGCGCGATATGCCCGTGGGAAATTACGGGTGGCGTTGTCTCCATTGCCGTCGTGTAGAAATATAACGCGCATTTGCTTCATTCGTTTACTACCTTAAGCTAATGTCTGGCTTTTTTTGTTAGATTTTAACATTGGAATTAATGTGATGAAGAAATTGCCATGTCGCCTCTTGGCAGTGGTGTCTGTGGGAGTCTTCAAAAACTTGCCTTAATTCGTTTGCTTTCAGCCACTTAGTTCTCTGCGTGTGATCTTTCGAGGGATTTTCGTTTTACTCGAATGTGGTGTTGTAGGAGCATAATTCTGCTTTTGCCAATTGTTTTTAACCAATCAAACGTCAATACACGTCAAATTATTTTATGCTTTGCAATATTATTTTACTTTGTACTTGCATAGAGAGGCCTGTGTGAGACGTAAATTGTGCGTCGGTTTTGTTCCCGCGGCTTTGTGGGGCGGATGTCTTGCATTGTATATCGACGTTAAGTTGCTTGCCTCCCAGGAACATGAGCAGGTTCATGTAGGTGATAGGTAAGACATTTTCGGTGAGATGCAGCGTGCAGATGTACACCAGCTCGGTCACACTACGGCCACACACGTGCTTGTCCTCTCTGCCTAACTCATGACGAGTCGTTAGTGAGGCAGTGGCCTACCAAGTAGGATCTTCACAGTTGATGAGTGCAGCTTTAATAAAGGAATGAAAGCGCTTAGCGAGGCCATTGGCCATGAGGTGGTAGGGTATCCTGCGGATGCGGTTTGTTCCCACCACATTCTAAACAAAACCTGGTCGTAAAATAACTCAAAGAGGTTCTTCGACTTGTTCGTATTTTGCACCCTGAAAAGGTTGTTTACAGCACACCCTAAAAGGATTCCTAGTTCAAACACCGATAAAGTGTTCTTTTCAGCTTTTTTTTATGCAAAGGAATTCTTTATCGCTAGTTGCCTTTCTAGTGCACCAGGGGGCGTTAGTGCCTGAGGCGATTCCTTCTTTAAGAGCTCAAAGGGCTCTTGGGTTGTCAAAAAAAGCTTTAAGAACGGATCCTTTTTTAGTGTCGTACGAGCAGTTTCTGGACGGCCTAATCCGTCAAACTAGTTAAAATAACACCGAATTGAGAAATACAACATCGCACAAAAATTGCTAAGCATGCAATCCCAAATTCGCCTTTTGCTTGGTTGGAACTTGGTTGTGATACCGTATTTGATGAGACGTTCAAAGTGTTAAGCTTGTTTTCTGCGTAATGGTTAAAAACCGGAAGGTTGCTGTGTACGCGCAACAAGACAATACACCTCTAATGACGATACGAATGAACCTCTGAAACGTGTGGGCGGACAGTCTTAATTAAAAATGTATTTAAAGACTTCCCATACATTGTTGCTTCTTTTAATTTTTTTTTGGCCCCCATAACCCCTAAATTTAAGTGATTTATTTTGGACATGCAGGATCAATTAATGTAGAGTGGTGAAATTTCTACAGTTGCGACGGACGAGATAATATTAGCTCATTATGTGGAAACAAAATCGGGTCTTTTATGGGGTTAAATGCCATCTTAAACTGACTTAATCATAAAGAGGTCGCGTGAGGTATGTTCTCACCTTAAAATATTCGTGTTCGCACAACCCAGTTTCGAAACGTACAGGCTCTGTCCCCGTTTGCGTTTGAAGTGTTGAACATTGAAGCTGAAACATCAAGAGCTAATCGTTCCCGTTCAATTTATATGCCACGGTAGTGGTGACAGCACGAGGTGCCATAAGGAAACCTTTTTTTAATCTTTAAAAAAAAATTTACTTCCACTTCAATCTGCTCGCGATGCAACTTTCCCGCTCGTAAAAAAGGGACACTTGCCGTAAAACCGGCGCAATTTAGAGACGCTCGAAGAAAACCTATTGTAGAGTTCGGTGTTTGTTCGTAAATCTAGGCGTTTAGAAATTGTTGTTTGTTCGCGTTAGTATTTTTTTGTGGGCGTGGCTGTTTATATGGGCACATATCTGTGCGTGTGTATGTGTGCATGTGTGCGCACGCGCGTTTCCGGCGGCAGTATCAAAATCGCCGCACCAGTCGCCGCTGACAAAGGGTCATTGCCTTCCGACAGCTGCGATATGCGCTATGTATGCGACAACGAGATAGAGAGGCTTAGAGCGATAAACGTCTATCCCGTTCACCAGGCAAAAGTACCCCCCCTTGGCTGCCGCCATGTTGTACAATTTTGATCACAAGACATGTGACCGTACCAAATCTTCAGAATGTTTCGCAAAACTGAGCCGAGATTTGTATTGCGATCGCTGTAAAATACATGATACACACTTTTTTTAATACTGTTAGCCCCAGGCATCAGTGTCTAGCTCCGATAAAATCCCAAAATACAGCACCGCGGCTGACGGCATCGGGCGGAGGTATTGCGAAGCTGCCCAAGTTTTTGTTGTAAAAGCACACTTTGGGGTTAAAACAAACGAAACAAAACAAATCTAACAATGTTAATGTAAAACTTTAAGGTCACGCGTCTAGGGGTAAAAAATGCGCAACATGGCGAAGGCCAACAGGGGGTCACTTTCATCTGCCAGTTTATTGTTTTATGGCCTTCTACCTCGTTGGTATGCGAGCGCAACGCTGTCATTTTGAAGCATGACGCAGCTAAAAGCCTTCTTCGCAGTAAAAACGCACTCCAGCGATACGTAGTCACGCGCCTTACTTCGTTGTTCTAGTTGATCCGCAGAGGCCGTAGCTTCCACCGTACACACATGTTTTACGCCCAAGGCTTCCTCACCTGCCTAGCATTTCTTGCTCCAGACACTAGGCTAAGCGACATCACCAAAGTAATATCTCCCGTTTGAACAAGTCAGCCGTCAAATCTAGGCATAGCCAATGTTTAATGCTTCAGTCGCTAGATAGCGCTAAACCAAATTGCATTGCAGGTTGCCTATATTTAGTCGTTTATACTGATACGATTTGATTTTTCGCGTCTTCAATGATGTGGCTCTTTCGCTGATATCAAGGCACAACGGCGCACGCGTTTTCTCATTTTCTGATTGCCTGAGTTCTTATACGTCGACGCAAATTCCAAAGTGTAGTGTCTAAAGTCGCAATGTTTTTTTTTTTCGATATAAACTCGCATGGTGCTTCCCTCCCGATTTCCTTTTACTTGAATTTGTTTGTTATGCCGAACCCACGCATTTATTTCACAAATTCTTTTCTTGCTGCGCGCCGTAGAACGCTTACAGATGTAAGTGAAGATTACAACTTGGAAATAAAAGAAATCAATTAGATCTGATGACGCCAAATTTCGTTTTGTCTTTTTGTATCAAAATGCCTTTCTAGCAGTTTTCTTTTATTAAGTATATTTTGAATGATTGACTTTGGCATTTATAAGATCCTATCTCCTTCACGTTTTCTCGAAAAACTACAGGTATTCGGTCAACGTTTAAGATAGAGCAACTAATTATGCTATGTTTTCAAATAATAAAGCTTTAAGCCAGCTCGTTTTTCAAAATTTTGTTCGCTGATTTTTTAAGCTTGATTTAAAATTAGAGAAAGAGCTTTTATGTTCCTTGTGATAAAAAAAAGTATGCCACAGAGCAAAACGTTATTTTCATAGCTTTTTAAAGGGACCATGAAATGCCCTTTTTACTTTTGCCAAATAGCTTTTGCATTAAACCTTCTATGTTCACGGAATGCCGAAAAGGCATCCGTTTTTGTTTCGGTTTATTATCTTCTACACAAACAATTAATGAAATCTCGACTTTTTCTTTCTTTCCAACTCACCGCAAATCAATCTGCGGCGTGATTTTGACGGTCGTGGCGTGCGCCAGCATCAGAATCAGATGTTCTCTCGGCAGTAGGAGAATGGGAGCGTCAGCGGCGGCGAGTTGGCGGTGTGCCGGTAGGTTTTACTGCGCTGATGGCGCTGATGCCACCGACATATTTTCTGAATCGGCGACTCTCATCGCCGCGATAGCCATGGACACGTCGCAGCTGAGCGAAATTTAATCAAATATGTTGCGCTACAGCGACAGCATGGGACTAGTCCCATACGTCATTGTGCCTGCTGGGAAGTGCGGAAGTCTTCCGACGAAAACTCCAGTTCTTCATCGGAATCGGCGGAGGGCTTCTGGAACCTGCCCGCATTCGCGGAGAACACTGTGAATTTGCCGTAATCACGCTCGGTGTCAAAATGTTCCGAGCATACACAAATGACCTCAGACCCGAGGTCCCTCAAACCGATGAGCCTGCACCAAGTGCTTCGACGTGGTTCATCGAGCGCAAAGTGGTCAAACTGCAACTGTCTCTTTCTAACCACCGGACTGCAGAGAGCCAGAAAGTGTGATTCGGGCACTTTAGTACACTGCAGCCTTTCGGCATAGCGACCGAGCGCTCGATCACAAACTATGTAAACCCTGCTCGAGCAGCGAGAAAACGGAAGTCGGCTCTGCGAAGAAAGCACGACCAGGAGCAAACTCGTTCACCAGACGACGCTCGTGGGTTGACTGCGCAGGCGGAGTCGGGTCTTTCTCTTGCTTCCTTTACCACACCATAGATGGCGCTTGGCTCTGAGCATGATCAAATTCGTCCATTTTCGGCCTCATCTCTAATTATGCTACAAAATGTAGATCTGAATATTATTTAACAAAACGTTTAGGAAACATTCGCCGGCTATATACTGTTTATGATCGCGGTGCTGGTGAGGTAGGCTTTTACCAAATAGGCGACGTGGATTTGGTGACGTGCTGCGGTTCCGCGGATGCATCGCAGTGAAAAGGGAGATAGTTTAGAAGGAAAGAAGGTGTAAAAGAGAACGGTTTTCTTTTAAAATGTCTATAGCGAAGAATTTTTTTACTCTCTATTTTTGTGTTTTACGGGTTCCTTTTCAAGTTCGTTTTCAAAATCGTTTCATGGTCCCTTTAAGCTTAGGCGATACCCGAATATTCAAAGTATGTACTAACTTTATTCGAGGAATATTTAGGTGTATTTCATCAATCTTTATTTCTCTTTTTCTTGCTTTTGGTTTGGTGACAATATTGCACGCTGGAAACATCCTAGCATTCAAGTCTGAGAAGTGATGTGGAACAGAGATTACTAAAACATGCAATTTTTTCTCCACCTAGTGCCCAAGTATGTCGTTTAAAGCATTAGATTATCGTCAGTATGTCCGCATTCTTGTATTTTCTTAAATTTTTCTTTTTAAAATTGAATATTCTTTTTTACTTGCCGATGAAATTATTTGCTGAAAGTTCTTGTGCCTGCCGAGCTATTAGGCTCTCTTCAGGTACTATCCCGCGCAGCTAATATATACATTATTTTTATTGCCTAACCAATAGAGAGGGTTTTAAAATAAATTGAGCAGGCTCAAAACAAGGCATTAAGGTTTTTTGACAAATGACTACAGCCCCTACACAAGTTGCACGGAAATGGAAGACAGATTAGGTTGGGACCCTATTAAATATCGAAGCTAGTTTTTAGGTTGATAATTTTTCGCACCATATATATGAACTAACAGGCATTGAACGTAAACTGTACATTCGAAAACCGGCCCACGTATCTTCGAGACTAGGCCTCTAAAACGAGTAGCAGAATTCCGTTATCATATTGTTTTTTTTTTTTTTTTTTATTCTTCGGCCAGACCAGTCGGGAGTGGAATTTATTTCCAGAATATTTTGTTTCAATTTCGTAAAATAAAGTTTTTTTAAGAAAGAATAAGGAGCTCCGTAGAAACATAAAGATTTAGTTTTCATTTTTGTTTTGTGTATATACTTTGAAACTGTTTTTTTGTTTTTGTACGCATTGTTTTATGTACACCCGTCCTTGCGCAATGCCTAATGGAGCATTAGGCATTGCGTAAAGAAATCAATAAATATGTATCTTTGGTAGTAGCAGTTGTGAAAAAGAAAGGAAGCTGAGAACATGTTGACCACACCTTCTGTAGGGGGCGAGTGAGTTCCGACTTCATTGTTTTTTTTTTATTAATGCTATTTAAGTCCATCAAGATTGTGACCCTTTACTTGTGCGTCGAACAAAAGGGGTGGGGGAGGTATTTTGTTCAAGCTCTCCACTTAACTACAAAACGAGCGTGTTGGTAACACTAATTAAACATGAGAAAAATACATAGGTCCCCCCTTTCTATGCATATTCATTGTGTTTAATTACTCTCCGCTTCATCTCGTTTAACTCGGACGTCAGGCGTTGGTCCGCATCAAAGATTAAATTCAATCGTCGAGAATGCATCTGTAAGATTGACGGAGAATAAGCCTGTCGGTCTACAGTTAGGCCTACCCAGTGACGCAGTCAAACGGGCTTGTTACGGACTCGAGCGGAAGGGGCAAATTGGTTAATTATTTGTTGCCACAGAGTCGCGGTAGACCATTGATCTGTTGATTGCGAATAGTGAAACCCGCAGGTGATAATTGGGGGGGGGGGGGGGGGAGTGAAGAGTGAAAAACTGGTCAACCGGAGGAAGCTTTTCTGGCTTCTCGGCACTCAATCTTTGATTAAAGGTGCTTTTTATTGTATGTTTAAAGCGAGAATTGAACGTGTTAAACTTGACGGGAGCAACATAGTTTACTGTAATAATATTAATTTTTATTTTGGTGTCCAAAAACAACGAAGGATGTCTTCACTTTGGTACACTAACGTCAAGAAACAATACAAGAATAAAAAAAAAGAAAGAGGAAACGCTTCCCAAGCAACAAATAGAAAACAATTAGGAGACAGATAACTGTTCATTTAATTGGTTGCGGTAAAATGCACCCGATGACGAAATGTCAAGGTGAGGGGGAGCGGTGGTGTTATACAACGACTGGATACGAGAGAGTTGTGAAGTGTTACAGGGCGAGTGAAAACAAAAAAAAAAAGACAAAATGTCTGGTTACACACAAAGGAACACAAAATTTAACTTTCCCAAGAAGCTTCGCAGAATAAATTGCCCCATTTATATGTTTATGCAAAAACAGAGTCATGAACATTTCTTCTGGCACACAAAAGTAGAAGTGACGTATATATTCATAGTAAACGCGGTGCTCAAAGAATCTCTCGTACGCGATTCGAATAACCTTTTTCTGAAGATTTTCAATGCGCATAGCCTGCGCTTTAAAAATCACGTTCCTTGTGACAGACGCCAATTCAAGTCCTGACCTTACCAAAGAATTGAAAAGACGCATAAAAAAGTGGAGATTTCAAAAATTATCCGACAATCGAGATACTGTTCCTAACACTTTATACGCATTGCCCACGACGAAATATAAATGGGTTCTGTAAGTTAAACCACAATCAACACACACTCTAATTTATTTTATGAGTGATACACGCTCTATTGGTATTCCGTCGAGATTTTATGTAAAATCAACAACAGCATGCTGTCGACAAAAAGATAAAACCTTTGTTTTTTGGGAGTTGAGAGACAGTTGATTTTGCTTACATCACTGGAGAACTAAAGCTACATCATTTTGTAGTGTATTACAGTCTAAAAGAGTGTCAATGCTCATGAATAACTTAATCTCATAAGCAAAACGTAGCAGCTTACAACTACTTACACAAGACACTACGTCATCAATAAACATCAAAAACAAAAGGGAGCCAGGATTGATTCCTTAGGAACACCGGATGTCGAAAAAGGTATATCGGTGTGACTGTCAGGAAACCCAACAATGTTCGAACGAGATGACAAATAGCTTTCAAACCACCTACATAAATCCCGACAAACTCCATATGAAAACAGTTTACGTAATAACAATTCATGACTAAGTCTGGCGAACGCTTTCGACATATAAAAATATATTCTAATACCTGAACTCCAATCAGAACAATAGGCGCGGCATATTCTAAAGAAGTGAACAAATTTGTCTCCACAGATCAGGCACTCACGAAGCCATGCTGCACGGGTGTAAGTTTCTGACGCAAATGAAGAAGCATTCGCGCACGTATCACAAGCTCAAAAACCTTGAGAAATCCGCAAAATAAAGAAACTGGGCGATATTTGTTGTTGTTTTTTTTAAGAGGAGGCATCTTCATTTCTTAAAATGGGTACAATCACAGATTTTTTCCTAAACTGATTATATCATTGAGTTTTATTCTTGGGAACGCAGCCATGACTTTGATGTTACTCGATATTTTTAATAATAATCATTTTAATATTAGACTTTTGTGGAATATGTATATCTTCGTGCACGGAAACTATTTTAAAACTCGTACTAACAGCACGGTTTAATATAAAGTTACTTGGTCTTTTTTATGTTGTGACGTCTTTTTTTTCGCTTAAACTTTATCACTTTTTTATGCAACATGCAAGATAGTCTGCTTGAGTACATAAATTCTTTGCTAACAATACTTCAAATGAAACGTGACGTATCGGAAACAAAAAGCAATCGTCGGCCTACGTTTATGCTGTGTGAAGTTTCGTGGAAATAACTGGAACGCGCTAGACGTTGGCGGCTGAAGAGGTGTATAAACGTTTTGATTCAACCTCAAGGATAGCAGTGCCTAAAAAGAAAGTTAACAATCTAAATACGCATCGTATTTCCCTACAAGCTGTTTCTGACTCAATCATGTGTGCCATCAACATTACAAGTCCTAATGGAAACATAAAAAAATGCGACAGGACGCCAGTAGATAAGGGTACTTCGATGAAACGCCTCCCTACTATCCACCTTCAACAATATAACGACCTATCTTATTACCGTTATAGCCAAATATGCTTGAATGTGAAGACCCTTAAAAAATTGATTGGTACGCGGTATGTATGTCGGAATTCTTTCAAGTGTAGTTATGAGCAGTTGTCTTGGAATACAATATTTTACTCTTTTCGATTTCTTTTACAGTAACCTTTAAATATGCATTAGCCATAGTAAGCTTCTGCAACGTGCTAGCCGTTGGCAGCTCAAGAGCCTCATAACAGTTCTGACTCAAACTCAAGGTTAGCAGTGACTAAGAAGAAAATGAACGATGCAAATAATAATCGCATTTCCCTCGAAGCTGTATCTTACTCATCCATCTGTGACATCGATAATATAAACCCTTAATAGAAACCTAAAACGAAAATACCGCAGAACGATAATTGACTATGGTAGTTCGACAAAACGCCTACCTATTGTTCAGTTTTAACAAACACCACCACCCATTTTATCACCCTCATGATGAAATATACTTGTGGGCGAAGACCAACGAAGAATATATTAGCACGTGGTATGTATGTCGATATTTTTTTCAAGTAGAGTTATGAGCTGTCGCCTTGGAATAAAATATTTCACTATTTTATGTTTTTATTCAGTACCATTGAAAGACACCTTAGCGATAGTTCGCTTAAGAGGCTCAGGGCGCGGCTTACAAGTTCCCTCTTCTCGCTTCGTGATTGGTTGTTTGATGTTGTGGTTGGCTAATGCCACAATCTCATTGACTGAGGAGTGACAATTAGATGCTCCGAAGTCGCCACACTTGGCAGTTCTTAAGTTGGCAGAGACCATAGCCAAGTCGAGTGTTTGACGTCCAATATAATTTGCTTTGCACATTTCGTTTTTTCAATTCTCCGACATACTGAAGCAAGTTTAAAGGTACAAAAAAGAAACAGTAAGCGAAACCAAAAATAACAAGAGAACACTTAAGCTTCGCCTTTAAGAATGGAACGCGATAACTTAACATATAAACCTATGCTCGTCCCCAAGCCTATTCAAGCGTGTCTGCATGGCTTGTCGGAAGCGTGTCTATCCCGCAATCGAAAGGTCAGGGGTTCGAATCCCGCCTAAAGTTCTGCAAGTTTTTCTCTTTAAAGCAAATGAATTAATTTACAAAGTGGAATCATGTTGGACATGCAGCGACATTTAATTCGCATTACATGCCGTGTTTTAATCTCTTTCATTCCCCGCGTGACGTCAAGTTTCACGTAAGCGTTATGCGTTGTTTTAAAATTGCGGCGCGAGGTCCTGTGGCTGGGACGTCATGACCCTATCGACCAATCCTGGACCTTCCGGTCTCGTCTACGCCGGCTTTTCCACGACACAGGCTCCTTAAAGCTGTCGCTTTAAAATTATTAAACGAGGCCTTCGTATCCGTTCTAAATTTTTTAAAATATAAGTACACAGACAGGAAGGAAACCCCAGAGACAAGTACGGAATTTTTATTCTGTCCGCCGATGAAGAAGCGATTGCATCTAAAATGCATGACGCTACTCAAAAACACTCTTCCGCTGACGACGTTTCTATTATAAATGAACCGGCTTATTCATCCTCAAGTAACGCAGGCGTTTAAAATCCACATCTTTGCTGCTTTAAGGCTTAAATAGAATCGGTACGTCTGGTAAAAACATTTTTTTTTCATGTTTGCAAAGAAGCGTGCCTAAGACCACCCTTTATCTGCGTGATGCTTAGCGACGAACACGCTGCACTCCTCGTCAGCACGTCGTGCTTCCTCCCCTTTCTCCAAGCCCCGCAAGGAGCTTTTCATTGTACCTAATCAGGCGCGAACGAGGACTGGAAGCCTGAGCTGGAACGGCCAATGAATATTTGATGAACGCCTTTGAGTACAGACGCGGACACTTGCTTCTGCGCACGGAGCAGTAGAAGTTTGCTTTATTTCGTATCAAGGACGGCACATATCCCGTATACATTAGTTCAGTATCTTGAAAACCATCCCTTGAATGTGAGTCTTTTTCTTTTTTTTAATTAACTGAACGAAGTTAAAAGAGTTAATATTCAAACAAGCTTTTTTTGTTATACTCCCTGTCGGCATAAACGGGCGAACGGCAGAAGCTCCGGGTCAAGCGAGCCAATAACATAGTCAGCGAGACACGTACACGGTGATTCAGAGTATCTTTAAATAAATGAATAAATAAATGAAGGTGCGATAAAGTAGGGCGTTTTATTGTCACGCGCTTTTTTCAACTTCGCAACAGGCTCCCATTGGCTGTCACTTTGCGTTTTCGAATTTATACCTAGAAGGTGAAAAGTTGATGGTAACGTGCATGACGCCTGTCCAGTTATGGAAAGGGATCTTCCGGTTTTGTGCCGCATCCCACACAGTTTTTCACACTTGACTCCGTAAATGCATTTTATTTCTTTCATTGTCAAAGTGGCGGTTAATATATATATATATATATATATATATATAAATTTGGCTATATATATTATATATAGCTAAATTTGGTTATATAATATAAGCTGTATATATAAATATATATATATATATATATATATATATTGTGAACGAAGAGGGGAGGAGGTGATTTTTGAATTTATGGCATTAAAGTTAGGGAAAGGGAAAGGGAGCTGGCGAAAAACTGGGCCAGGAGCGGGGATTGAACCCGCAGCCTTCGCCTGGCCGGAGCGACGCCTTAACTGATTAGACCATCCCGGCCACTGGTTTCGGCGGACTCAATTTTTGACCAGCTCTCTGTGTACCACTGATAGTTTCGAATTCGCTTAACTGGGGAGACGACAACCGTTGCTGACTTAAGGCCCGCGCTATTTCCGAATTGCGGCAGTGACGTGGCACGTCATCTCAGCTTGCAAATGTTGGAAAGGGCCCGTCTGACAAGATATCTTGGCAGACGGGCCCTTTCCGCGATTTGCAAGCTGAGATGACGATGGATAGATGGACAGATGGACAGATGGACAGATGGACAGATGGATAGATAGATAGATGGATAGATGGATAGATAGATAGATGGATAGAAGGATAGATAGATAGATGGATAGATAGATAGATAGATAGATAGATATTTGCGTTTATCTTAAATTTTATTCAAGTATAGCGTTAAACCGTCAATTAAACAGATTACTTCCCCCCTGTTGTTGGTTTGTCTTGCTGCTTAACCCTCCCAAAAGAATAACACGAATTCTATAGTTTCAAGAACATGAAACAGCGTATAATTGAACAGACGCAGCGAGATCCATTTGAAAATGTGACCTTGTGGTTGGGAAGAGAGTCCGCCACTCTGACACACGCCGCCTTTGTCGTGCCTTATCAAGGTTACTCGCGCAAGATGCGTGCTTAGGTAGTGCGCCAGAGAACCGCCTAACTTAAAACAAGCTTGTCAATCCTCACGCGCCTAACTCGTGCTTAATGCGGTTTTGGCTCCAAGGCGTTAGTTAGTGCAAGTTTGCTTTTTTTTTTTGGTTTATACGGCTTTTTTTTTTGGCTCGCCATAAAATTGCCAAGGTGCCAGACTTCACCCCAAGATGCCGCGGATATGCCGTAGAACCAGCAGTGAAGCCTAAAATTGGAACTTAAGTTTGGCAATGTAGGCCCGAAGTTGCCTCATACAAGTTGATCACTCTGGAAGTAAAGCCTAACTCTTACACTCGTTTGGCGATTTAGGCCTACATTCATTGAACAACAGCCAATCTACCGGCAGTGAACTGCCTCTTTGGCCTTTATTTGGCAAATTAGGGCCGAGATGCCGAGACGCTGGCCAAAGATGGTCAAGATCGGCTCTACCTTGACCTCTTCGTGCGTCTTTAGTCCCTATATTTTGAGAAAAAAACAACTTTTGGCCCAAATTACAATGGGCTACCTGCGTGAGTCACTGCGCTTTTTTCCACCGCTATAGGGCGAAAATGTGGCCTGCTGGTTTGGGCGTCAGCGAACATGGCCGGCATAAAAGAGTACTGGAATTCGTTTTATTATTTACTTGTTTTTCGGCCAGATAACATTTTTTATTCTAACTGTGTTCACCCAGTAGAAAGAGTTGAGCACAATTATCCAATCCAATTCAACCAAATGGGGCCGACATGGCGCCCGCAATCTGTCGTACTGTACAATCGCCAACGTTCGCGAACAAAATAATTTTCTTCAATGGTATACCCATCACGAAGGGGCGCTACTGTACGCTTTTTCTACTAACGTGTGGGAATTCGATTACTGAAAGTTAATATTATATACATTTGCATCGCAGAAACTTGGTAGCACCTTGGCGAAGCTTGCCCGCTACATGCCGGAGAGATTAACTTTCAATGATCGGAAGTAGCGTTTTCTTGGCAAGAGGTAATCAGCTTAATAAGGGGAAATAGACTGTTCCACCGCTAATGACGAATCGATACAGCGCTCCATTGTCCCGCTTCCTTTCGAAGGGGAGACTAGCTTTTTACTCGTAATATTTCTTTTATAAAGAAGGATTCTATTACTTAAATAGGGCCTTGTTTAGACTAATGGCAAAAATAGCAACAAAAATAGTCTGGGTATGAGATCCCCGTAAAAGATATTGCTAACGAAGGGAAATTCCTCAATGTACCTAATGAGCTCCCCATTTTTTTATTGTTTATATTTTCCTTGTTTTATTTTGTTCTTCACTGCTTTCCATTTGCGAATTTGTTTAATCATGCGTAAATATAAATGCTCTTTGACAGGAAAAAAAAGAAAGATGTAGATGCCCCTAAAGCAATCGAGTTCCTCGTTTTGACTTACAGAAATTAAAATAAAATTTAAAAAGCCGTTAAAATCGCAGACGACGCAAAGATCCGTTTGAGCCAATCAAACAGCTTAAAAGTGCACCGTCACGGCGCTCATAGTCTTGTGCATTTGCTATCAGCGATGGCGCAGAGAGAATGCGCGTGATCCTGTCCTTTTTCTAAAGCGTGAGTTATTCAGCCTGTGACTGAGGAACACTAAAGCAACGAGTTCCTTGACGATGAGCTTTTACCGCCGCTTGATCGGCCCGATCAGATCAGGCTGCGGCCGGACTTAAAGAAAATTGCAGCAGAGAATAGGCTCCAATTTTATCTGAGAGTCATTCAGTGAACGTGCCACTGCGAATGGGATTCTGCGGCTTCCGGTGTAGCGTATTATATAGCTCAATAGGTTTCTGTATCTGGATTATACGTGAAAGCTGCTTGAGAAAGCCGCCAATGGACGGTGTGAAAACAACGCGCTGAACGTCTCATCGTGGCATGGTAACCGCACGGCACAAAGGGCTCATGTTTTTTTGTTTTTTTTTAAATTACTCGGGGCGATCGTTACCGTATCACGTCACGTCCTTATAATTACATATTCGTTACAATTGAATTGTAAGGAACGATGTAATCTAAAATAAAAGTAGTGATATTAAAACAATAATTTCAATATTATCATCATCATCATTTATTAAACCTTGAAGGCCCTTACGGACATTACACAAGGTGGGGTACCTGCTGAAGAAACATTATATAAAAGAACAAACACAAAGTGGGTTACATGCTGGAGAACATTGTTATATAAAGCAGCAATGAGTGTGGTTCGCATTGTCAAGGGTAAGCAAAAAACAAAAACATGATCGTAATCAAATCCAAATTTGAATTTCGAATCAAGTTGAAAACACCAGGAAACCAAACACATTTTTTGTGAGGGAAGCGAGGCAAGCGAGAAATGCAATGCAAGCAAGCTGAGTCACAAAGATAGCAACATATACGTATAAACGAAAGAAGACATTGCGTAAACGTGCGAGAGGTTTGATAAAACGTGGAAGGGCGCTGTCCAGGTTACTAGACCGAGGTGGGTGACGATGTTGATTGCTTTGTTTTTCTGACCAGCTTCTTTTTTACCAGCGGCAGATTTTGACCAAGGCCGTTCTCAGTCACGCAATCTTAAACAAAGGTGCTTAACGTTTGGAGCACATGAAGACACTCTCTTCACTTGTTCTTCGAAGCTTCAATCCAGGGATTCTTGACAGGTGATCCTGTAGAATTTGGTTTTGCAATTATGTTGCTTGATTTCTTCGTCGCTCAGATTGTACGAGGACTGTGAAGCGTTCAAACAAAGCATCAAAGAAACATTGTTGGCGCTCTATGGTAGGGGTATCCGAACCCAAATGACCGTGTCGCTCACCATAGCGTAGGCGTGGGTCATTCGGGTGGAAGCCGCGCAGCCCCATTTGCCGGTAGGGAAACGGCGGTAGATGTGGTCGGCTTCCCCGCAGTTGTTGCACAACAGCTAGGCGTCGATCGGCCGTCCTCCACACCTCGGTCTTCCTCGGCGAGAGTCGTTCCGGGCGGACGTACTGAACTTGTCCTTTCTGGCGTCGAGGACATTGCGGCATCGGAGGGTCTTGTCGGGGTAGTGCCGTGACCTGGCGGTTAGCTTGAGGCGGTCGTCGGGCCATGGCGGCGTAGGTCAGCGTTGGCTCATCGAGTGTGTCCACGGTGACGGGAGCTTCCGGCTGGAAGGCTTGCTGAACCTCTTCTCGGACGACCTCGGCGATGAAGATTGAAGCCGAGCGCTCAGCAGTCGGCAGAAGCTTCTTAAGCTCCTCCTTTACGACGTCGCGGATGATGTCGCGGAGGAGGTAGATGCTAGGGCGGGTGTCGTAGCCCGATGCAGAAGCAGCATCAACGCTCGAGTGCCAATGGTAGTGGCTGGCTCTTGCGAAGAGGGTACGTTCCCTGTTCGTGGCCTCCGTGACGAAATCTTCGAGGGTGGATGGGGGTTGCGAAGAAAACCACCGAAAATGTCATCCTTTACCTCTCGCATTAAGAGCCGCAGCTTATTTTCGTTGGTGGCTTCAGGGTTGGCGCGAGCGACCAGGCGCAGAACATCCTCGACGAAATTTGTGATAGTCTCATTTGCGCCATGGGTCCTCATTCGAAGAAGGTCTTCGACCCTCTCCCGTCGATATTGGTTGGTGAATCTCCGTCTCAGCGCATCCTTGAAGGCAGTCCACAAGATCAAGGAAGTCCCGTGATTCTCGAACCCTTGCCAGGCTGTCCCTTTGAGCGCGAAGTAAAGACACTGCAGGCGCTCTTCGTCCGTCCATCGGTTGTGCTGGGCAATCACGAAGTTTCGCCTGTACTTAAATGGGAGCCCGTTCCGCGTTATCACGGACCGCCACTCACTCCGCTGGCTGGCGAACCTAAAGGACCATTTAGGGCGCCTCGCTTCGATGGAGCCTCCGACTGCAGGAGTTTAACATGTCTGTGGTCTACAAGTCAGGCCGCAAGCACTGCGACGCCGACTGCCTGTCCAGAGCCCCTGTCGAGATATCTCCCGGTAGCAGCGACGACGGTGACGACGAGTGCTTCCTAGGCGCAGTGAACATCGACGACATGGCACGACGTCAAAGGGACGATCCTGAGTTGCGCGCGATAATCGAACACCTCAAAGGACGTGCGGGTATTATCCCCCGTGTCTTCTCGAGAGTCCTGCCGACGTTCGTCCTCCGACAAGGTCGACTTTACAAGGAGAACTTCAGAGACAACAGCTCACCTTGGCTGCTGGTAATTCCTACTGACCTTAGAGAGTAGAGGAGATCTTCCAACCCTGCCACGACAACCCGACGTCCGGAAACCTTGGTTACAGCTGTACGCTGGCCCGACTTCATGAAAGGTATTACTGGCCCAAGCTCCCGAAGACCGCTCACGTCTACACATGATCGTGCCACGAGCGCCAGCGACGCTAGAAACCGCCGCGAAGCCGGCAGGTCTCCTGCAAGCGATTGCTCCCTCGACCGCACCGTTCAAGCATTTCGGAATGGATATATTTGGTCCTTTCCCACCATCGACGCAAGGAAACAGATAGATAATTGTCGCCCCAGATTACCTCACGCGGTACGCCAAAACGTCGCCAAGCTTTTCATTGAGTCCACCGTCTTCCGGCACGGCGCACTCAAGGTTCTGATCTCAGACCGAGGATCATCATTCATGGCTGACGCAAGAAATCTTTCGTCTCAGCCACACCAGCCATCGTCGCACCGCTGCGTACCACCCGCAGATCAACTGGCTGACGGAGAGACTCAACAAGACCATCGCCGACATAATCTTCATGTACGTCGACGTGGAGCACAATACATGGGACGAGGTGTTGCCGTACGTCACATTTGCCTACAACACGGCCTTACAAGAGACCACCGGGGTAACACCCTTTCAACTGGTGCATGGTAGCCAGGGAACGACAATGCTGGACCCGATGTTACCCCACGAACCGGCTGTCGACGGAAGCGACGACGCCCAGGTGGTTGCCCAACGGGCTGATAAAGTCTGTCAGCTCGCCAGACTTTGGATTAAAACCCAACAACGTGTCGACACTGGCCGCTACAACCGTCGTCGTCGGGACGTCCACTTCCAGCCCGGAGACAGAGTATGGGTCTGGACACCGATTCGCCGCCGTGGTCTCAGCGAGAAACTCCTGAAGCGCTACTTTGGACCCTACAAAGTGCTTCGTCGAATCGGGGATGTGAACTATGAGGTGATGCCCGACGGAACAGGGACTTCATCACGCCGACATCCACGACCGGAAGTCGTCCACGTCGTACGCTTCATGCCGTACTACGATCCATAGGACTGTGAATTGTGTTTTGTAATACGCTCGATAGGATTGTGTTGTACAAGCCTACGTAGTATGCCATTATTTTTGTTTGTTTTGCTGTTTTGTTTCCCAGCACGTTGCATAGAGACGATGCGCTTTTAAGGGGTGGGTAATGCCACGCGCGTCGCTGAGCGAGCGCGTGCGTGGACGAATGGTTACCCTGCTTGACTTTCGCGCGAAAGGTCTGGGTTCGATTCCAGTTAGCGGACTGCCATTTTATTTATTCTTTCGACTTGGCGTCCTCGTAAGTTCGAGAACATTCTCGTCTGATTGAGTTCCGAATGTTCTACGCGCCGAATGTTCTAGGCTGAAAGTTACAGAGACACACGCGGGTACAAAATGTGCTCCGCGTGGCGAGCCGAAGTCAGTCTCGCCCCAGCGATCGATCCTGCTGTTACGCCGCTATCAACGACAGCGATGCTCAATAGTTTTCTTCCGTTTCCTTTTTGTTTTTGGCACAAGTTCGCCCCTTTGAACGTTTAGTTTATTTCAGTTTTCGTCGCCTCATCAATTGCCATTCGTTATAATGTGGCTATTCGGAGTGCATCTTCAATAACTGCTTGCTATTCCGGGATTATATAGTGTATTCGCGTAAGGAATAGGCAGTATATAAACTCCGACAATAGCTAGAGTCTTGTAATGTTGAGCTTTATTTCATCGTTTTATTCATTTTATTTTATTTTTTCTTCCCACTTAGTTTAACTGTAGCATTAGTAGTGGTGCACGCAAGGGGAGTGGACCGGAGATACGTTTTAATTATTCTCGTCTTTATAAGTGTACACAGTTTTATGTTACACTGCGCTTCAACAGCGGTTGTTAATACAAGGGCAACAAGTAAAACGTCAAAATAAAAAAAGACGTTGTGTTCATTTCAAAAAACAAAAAAAAAAACGGTACTGGAAAAGTACGCCAGGATCAAAATGTTTCTATGCCGTAATCGTGTCTATGCTTCTGCGAGCACGCACTTATGGAATGCAACACAGATGGCAGGAGATAGCAATTGCCGATTTTCTTTCAAAAACGCTCTCATCAAGAGAAATATTTTGAGGAATGTGCTTATTAATGTTTACTCAGGTTAATAAATTAATAGATAAATGTAGTGCCGTAACTAACCTCTGAGCACAACTCAAAATATCACGGATGTCGTATCGCGCAGTTGATATTCTTGCCGTACGATGAATGAATAATAATGCGCTTTATATATTTCGGCCTGACTCTTCTTGATACAACTTAAGCGTTGTTTCTGGGGTAAAGAAGAGAAACAACGAAGTTCCTTTTAGCAGCGGCGAGAGTAAATATTTACTTTATTGGGGCTTCGTTGTGTGCCTTCCGTTGTGTCGTTCCCTGTGTGTTGACGTTCCCTTTTGATTTTGTAACGACAGGCGTGCCAAGGCATTCGAGAGACGCAATATGGTCTAGTGGGGTCGTTCCGAGCAATTCGCCGTTTCTTTGAAGCTGTTTATTTTCGCTCGAATTGGACGTTGCAGCTGTGAAATCTCAAACAACAAAACAACAGCGCGCACGAAACGATCCAAAACCGAGCATTCCCGTTTGTCGTCTCCTCGTAAAGTGAGCGGATTCTTTTGGCATTCCAATAACCATGTCCGAGGTGTCTTGGATAGCATGAAACTACCGAAGACACACGACGCCCTGGATGTTATTGCTTTATTTGCCCATTTTAATATCATTGGGTTATTTTCAAACGTTAAAACAGCGCACAAATATGACAAAGGACGAGTGAAAGAAGTGCACGGACAAAGCGCTGACTATCAACTAAAGTTTAATTTTCAGGCGAACCAGAAAAACAAACACAGTGAGCATAGGAAAGAACCAATCGAGACACAAAAATACAACCCAAACGACAGATGTCTACCACGTCATCACCCTCACACGTGCCTGCCATTCTCCTTGATAAAAAGGACTTCATCATCCCCCAAGTGTTGGGGGATTTTCAAATGACGTGCACAAAAATATTCACTCGGAGCTGAGACGCTTTTTAGTTTGAGGCGCCGCTTTTATGGTTTTGAAATTCACATCAGATCCTTATTGTTAGGAGCTAACTCAATGAGGTGCGGTGGAAGCTAGGCGTCATTTTCGCGGCTTTTATGGTGCTCACGTTCTATAGCTGAATGATGCTGAATTTTTGTTTGTCTAATTTGAATATATTCTTGTAAACATGGCTAGTCTAGAGTGCTCTGTGGAACCCATTTTATTATAAAAATAACGAATACGTTAACGCAGTACTAAAAATAAGCGTTACACGCAAAAACGCTCACGAAAATCACGCACTCAAAAAAAAAAAAAGAAGGAATAACAATACAAACGAGAAGGGCGTAATACAGACACTCACTGGTCTTTCAAAAAGATCTGAGTGTCTACATATTCCTTTTTTTTTAATGTTCTTTCCTTCGTTTTTTTTTTTGTTTTTGTTAACGGGCATGCCTTATACTCAGGTCTTTGAAAAGGTATATTCGAAATACTTTTTTTTTATTAAAAACAAACAAAAACAAAACTGCTACGGACAAATTTTTAACGAGATAAAAAAAATTTAAAGTAATACCTAATTATATTCCGTTCCAAGTTGAACCCGACTGCAGCAAAACCAAGCAGCGTCAAGAGCTCATCATAATGGAACTTGTCGTCTTAGTACGTTTGATATCCCCGGTAAAACCAATCACTCACAGTGAATGCTGTGCAGTCCTACGCTTCGTTCTCTGCGGGATTGGTTTGATTGATTTAGCCGGTCATTTTGCGAAAGCACAAGAACGACGAGCGTCGTGCCAATGCACCTTTGGCGCTACATGATTGGCAGCATCGGAGTGTAGATTGGCTGCGGTCGGAGTTGATTTGAAACAAATGTTAAACGTGAAGTGAGTGTAATAGGTTGTTTAAAGGACATAGATAAGGATACAATTGGACTGACAAAACTCCAGTCTCATGTAATGTAAAATCATCCAGAAAAATAACGTTCAATGTAGAAGCGCAGACTGACTTTGTTTTTATTTTCTTCCCGTTACCTTCACACCGCGATGCGTTTATGGGACAATATGAATGGCATGCAGATGCGGCTAAATGTAAAGTAATTTTAGAGATTTAGATTAAACGTTTCGTTCAAAGTGTGGAATGTGTATAGATTCAAAAGTGCAAGTTGTTTTTTTCTTTACACTTCCGAAACAAATGGCGTCACAAAACAAGTCATGCGATACTTTTTTTTAATCCAAGGGGTATGTCGGGACATTGAATCTTCCGTTAAACATCGTCAAGGTCACTGCATAACACGCATCACAATCATTAGGAATTTAATGGAAGTTACTTTTTTTCTTATGTAAAAGCCTAATGTGGTAGCTACATTTTATGATATTTCTTTTTACATTTAATCCTGAGAAAGGCTTAATCTGCGCTGAGTGGATGACGTAACGCAGATACGGAGCCCCCGCCATTACGGTCTTGGCATTTGGCCTCGATGGCCAGTTCGTAGTTAGGGTAATACGATCTCCAACTGCACAAGTTGTGCGATAAGCTATAACTATCTTACGGTAGCTTAACGACATTAAAATATAAAAAAGTGCGAATAAACATAAGAAGTAAAAATTGAGAGAAAAACTTTTGAGATTCTTTTCATTTATTCTTTTAACCTTACAAGCACTTTTTTTTCGACAAGGAAAACTTGAAAATGAGGAAATTATCAATGAACGAACGGTGTCTGAAAAAAAAATAACGGTCCGAACTTCCGCCTTTTTTTTTCCTTCTGATTATAAAAACTAATTTTGAACACAACTCTGAAGTTTGAACTCATCAATGAAAATAAACGAGATCCAAAACCCAACTTTCCCTTGACCACAAATATGTGCCCATGCGGCCGCGTGACATTCGCTGAGTTGGCCGTCTGTTTACCCAAAACAGGCCCTATTTGTTTTTACAGCAGGGGGGCGAACAATGGCTGTTCTTTGCCGATGCGTGGCAGGCTCGATCTTATGCCGAAAGAAGCCTTCTCGACTACACTTTCTTTGTCCCTAGAACGGCAGCAACCGTGAAGCCCCTCGTGAGAAACCTGGGATGCAATTAGTGATACTTCACGTTTCCCTGGAAACGAATTAGAGAAGAGCTAAATCGAGAAATTGGGATCGATGGAAGCGAAAAAGATGAGGCCTAGGGTTGAAGACGTATCAGAAAGAGCTGGGACGCAAAATGGCAGGTGAAGAAGGGGGATAAAAAGAAACGTAGGAATAAGGCCTAGGGAAAAAGGCGCGTGAGTAAGGGGTAAGATTAGGTATGTGCAGTTGCAGAAAAATAAAATAAAAACGAGTAGTAGAAAGTGTCACATAAATGCAACAGTATGAAAAGCAAGGGACACAAGACATAAGAAAAATGAATGGTAGAAGATAAATTTGAGCGAGAAAGTAGATAGGGAAGGGCCATAGGGAATAAGGGAAACTATCAAAACAAGGAAGATGATGGAGGTGATTGGTGAAAGTGTTTTACGGTAGTGAAAAAGCTGAGGAAGAAGTCTCACGGAAACGCGCAGCACCCTAGGGAAACTACAAAGCAAATAAAGAGAATCCAAGAGAGGAGGAATAAAAACAATAAAAGCTTGGGGAATCGGTGAGGAACAATTCAGTTTGATTTGTATCTATTTTTGATCCTTGATCCGTGGTCATTAACGGGGTAGAGTTTCGTTCGAGTTAAGTTTTTGCCGATGTAATTTTCTTCGGAATGCCGCTCCGGGCAGGCGCCAAAGTCAATGCTTTCGGGCGAACGACGAAAAAAAATCCCCGGAGAAAGAGAACAAGGGAAACAAAGGACAAATAGAGATATCTAAACAAAGCTAGGTGAGTGGTGCGCGACGGAAAAAATCCGCCTGGTCCTGGTATCGAACCAGAGACCTCTCCATTTCATGTGGAGCGCTCCACCAACTGAGCTAACCAGTAGTTACACGTCAGTAGGGCAAACGGGTTTTATCAGCTGCCACCAGTCTAACACCAAGAAAGGTGAACGGCTTGCATTTTTAAGGTAATGATGATAAGGCAAATAAATGCAAAGGTGCAAGCGAGCCGGACAAGAATTACGAAAATAATCCCTGTAGAGTGGGAACAGGGTACAAAGGACAGACACAAATCTCCAAACACACTGTTGGCAATCAGGTCAGCTGAACACGAAAAAACAAGGACACATAGGAAAGGACTGGGCAAACACAATGCTGACTTACGACTGACTTTTACTTTATCCTCTTCCCAGCCTAGGCCCTTTCTTTTTCGTCCTAAAGCACATTAAACACTTTTAATACAACCTTTTAGCCTACCACTCAGCGGGGTGTGGCAAACCGCAAATACTGTCGTTCTTTTTCGTGAACCGTAATTGAAGAGGTGCTCCCGAAATCTTCTTCTTTTTCTTCGATGGCCAAGGCCTCCAGCACTTGACGCGTGAGGGAGTTCTTGTTCCCATGAAGGACGGTTATACTGGTGAGCTCTGCATCACACTCACAGGTCCGGCAATGGATGTGATACAGAGCTAACCAGTATAACCATCCTTCATAGGAGCAAGAACTCCTTCAGGCGTGAAGTGCTGGAGGCCTTGGCCATTGAAGAAAAAGAAGATTGCGTGAGCGCCTCGTCCATTTCGGTTCACACACACAAAAAAAAACGCCAGTATTTCCGGTTTGCCACACCCCGTTGAGTGGTAGGTTAAAAGGTTGTTTTAAACGTGTTTAATGTGCCGTAGGACAAATAAGAAAGGTCCTAGCCTGGAAAGAGGATAAAGTAAAAGTCAGTTGTTAGTCAGCGGTGTGTTTGTCTAGTCCTTTCCTTCATGTTCTTGTTCTTTCGCGTTCAGCTGACCTGATTGCCAACAGTATGTACCAACAAGTTCAACTAAAACCCGTAACTCCAAACACAGCTGGGTGACTGGTGCGCGACCAAAAAAAATGAGCCTGATCCAATTATGTTTTGGGGACAAGCTGGTTTTGATGGTCGACAACAGATCCGTTTCAAAATTCCATTAAGCAACATTGGGACTCATCGTTGTTTGCACACGAAGCGCGTGATTGGATCCGAGTCTTGACCGAACGCGGACACAGCGCTCGTTTTCAATACGAGCCGAGCCGCGTTCACACCGAACGGTGCCGCAGGCCTCGTGTCCAATACATGCTCAGAGTATGTGAGAAAGCAATTGCGGACAGGCGTTGGCGCAGACTTTTGAAAAGGGTCTATTCCTGATGACCAGGTCTTCTCTGCTGCGTTGGTTTCCCGCTCTCTTTTTTTGTTTAATGTATTATCAGCTGGCTGTTAGTCAAGCTCAAACGAGCGTTTCTAAAACGACGTTACTTCATTATTGTTTAACTACTGTTTCGGTTCATTTTACGTTTCACTGCACGCAAGCTTAAGTGAGGAGCGGCGAACACAGCATTGTTTTTCTTTTGCTCTATGGCGATTCTGAAACTAGCGAAACTGTTAAAACTTTATTGGCTCTTAAATTAAGGCAATTTTGGCTAATATTTTAAGTCGTTCACAGTACGTTGCAAACAAGAATAATTTAACAAAAAAAACAATAAAAAGTTAAATGATAACAATAATAAGAAAAAAAAACATCACGAATCTCTTAGCGTGAAACACGAAGCCATTAAAATTATTTAGAAATCAATTCCAATTCGCGTCGGACTTGCTCTGAAAACTTTCACTGGAGTCAGCACTTTTAAGAGAACAAATGCATTAGAGCACAGACTGGGATATTTTTGTCTCAATCTGTCTCACTGTTCCTCTAACGCTAAGCTGTGTTTCACTTTTTCTGCAAGCTGTGAAGTACATATTTCGCACATATTAACACATACTTTAACGTGAAACATTCTTTAGCTAGTTGTTCAGCATTTCATGAAGCCTGATAAGGGAAGCCTGATAAGCGTGGCCGCGAAGCTCGATGCTGATTGGTTAACGGGGGAGGTCACGCGACGAGAGGGGTAGGCGAGGAGGGGCTCGACTACCTGTGCGCACCGAGGGTGAGGAGCTCGAGAGTACGGAAGCCTCTGGAAGATCGCCAGGTTTATCAGCCAGATTACCGGTAGTATCGCTTCATTCTAAGAACGACTATCAAGTGTACAATTTGTAGACGTTAACCTATCTGATGAAGAGCGCCGTGAGAGTATCTCTAAGCCATTTGTGATGCTGGAACGTTTCACGGAAGCAACAAAATTGCCTAGCAATTTGCCATACATCTTAGGATATTAGGCTATAAAAGGATCTACAGGCGTACAACAATTTGTATAACTAAACTAAAAAAGAATTCTCCAACCACAAAACCGTAAAAAGTGGTCCTGACGTTTCGAAGCTTACTTGGGTCCTTCTTCAGGGGTGGCTATAGGTAGAATGGGACAGTGACAGCTTCAAATTCTTCGTCTTTGTACACGAGGAAACATTATTTCCTCTTTTTTTTTTAAATAGGCGGTGTTTTGGTCACATGACGTAGGCCTTGCGTGTACACAGACGGTATGGCATCTAGAGATCTGTTGATGTTTCCTGGCGTCTGTTGGATGTGCCAATATTCCAATAGAAGCCTTTTCCGGAAATTTGGCTCCATGTCAATCACGTGCGCATGAGCAAAGTCGGGACTACTTTTTACAGTTTTATGGTTAGAGAATTTTTTTTAGTATAGTCATTTCACCCAACCAGACAGATTTCTCTTGAAGATGTTTACCTTCAAAAATTTGTCTCAATAAACCAATGAAGGAAGTGCATTCAAGCACTTCACAAAGATGCCTTTAAGGGAGCTTTTATTATTCTCATTTTTCACGAGTGTGGGTTTTAGAAAAAAAAAATAGCCTAAAAGTTCGATTTTTGTATGCACAGGGAAAAAAAACAAAAAAAACTCTAAGGCCCTTTTGTTTGAAGCGGCTGCTCACAGTTGGTAGAACACACTTGAATCAGGTGGATCTAATTTTGGGTGTTTGTCTAGAAAAAAAATTGTTTTGTTTTGTTTTAGTATGCTCTACTATTTTTAAGTAGCAGCGTCAACGAGGTGGGTTTTACCGTTTCCCTTGTTGTGCATTAGAAAAAAGGACTGCTTAGACTTACACTTTTTTTTCCTAAGACCCGCATTCGAGAAATTTTAGTATAATAAGTGCACTACCTAAATACATCTTTATGAAAAGTTTAAATGCACTCAGTTCGTTGATTTCTTTATACGAATTTTGTTTTACGTCCGGTTAGCGCTCAGAAATAATCTTTATTTCTACTTCACAGCATTTCGTTAACGTTTCAGCAAAAAACTGAACTTACCTTAAACACGCAAAACAACATATTTTTAACGGTGATTTTAATGGCTTTGTTTGGAATTCTGAACACCATGTCGTGAGCATGCATAACGAAAAAATTACGAAACAAAATGAGACAAAGGCACCAACTGAATAACAAGGGCAAGACAAAATTGCGCATAAACACCCATCACTAGGCTCAGTTGCGCAGGAAATTGGCGAAATCAAGTTCAGACTGCCACACTCATTCCACGGCAGCAACTTCGAAATGTCGAAAGAGGCTCACAAATATACTGTGTTTTTTTTTAAACTGAGCACGTCTGAGTTCGACTTTGGGGTTGTGACGAATATGGCTTCTCGAAGTTGGTCCTTTAAAAGCTCAAAAACAATTTCACGTGATACGTGATAGGGGATTTCTTACAGCTTTGGTGCGCCCAGGCAACCCCGCCTAGAATACAAAGTCGGAGCAATCGGACAGATGACGTCAAACTATGTCAGAGCAGAGGGCCGAAGCTTCGAAATGCCTGAGACGTCGGCTTCAACGCAACGCACCACCCCTTCCTACAACGACTCGCGCGGTTACGCCAAGCCGCGACTTGTCGGCTCCTGGGCAGCGTCGGAAGGCCGATTGCTCATACGTCGGAGTTCAACATAAAATAAAAAAAAAACAGCGCACGTTTTTTTCTTTTTTCTCTTTTTTTTTTTCTTGAAATTTCGGCCAATCCTCTTGGTCATTATCTTGAAGGCGTCGTTGTGTGAAGCTTGCGCGCTTGTTTGCCTTCGTCGTGTTAAACGGCATTCCGATGCCGTTGAAATGTTGCGTCCCTCGGTGCCGAGGTAATTACACCGGAGGCCCCGAGGGTGACGGTCCCGGGGGTAATTACACCGGAGGCCTGAGGGTGACGATTTCCGAACTAGAATGATCTTCGTGATGTTTGAATAGGAGCGATCCCGCGCGACAACCTCGCCTTTTTGAGTCACCAAGTGTGAGAACTTGCCCATATTTCAAGTCATTCTTTTTTCTTTCCTTTAGAACGCCAAGAAACTAGAAATATAGTCACACAAGAGCGGAAGTAAAAGTTCGAGTGGGTTCGCGAAGATGTTAACGTTTCGAGATTTCCTTACCGAAACCAACGCACGAAACGTCATTTTTCTTTTCTATTTTTTTGTGGGCACAACTCCTTTTTTTTGGCGCACGGCTATGTCGTTTCACCGATTTTCAAAGGTTTTTGAGTTCGTTAAAAGACTGAAGCACATTACTTTCGATAGTTTGTTCACTCTCGTAGCCTCTTCGTTCGCGTTCCGTCACTTACACGAAGGCGCTTTTTTATCTTTGTATGCGAGCTTCACTTCACGGTCGCTTAAGTGATTCGGTAGAATTCCATCATTGACGACGCTACCGGGCACGCCTCCGTAGTGGAGTAGTTCCGTCGAAGTTCCCAGGGTGCCCGATCTCCTTGTCAACTGTTCACATTAACAGAGAAGACCCGAACTCAAAGAGGAAGCGAATGGATGCCACTGCTGTTCAAGACGCGGTTGCAAAATTATTTGGTTGTGAATATGTGTGGTTTAGTGGTGACTATGTGCTTGTCTGGGATATAGTTTGCTTGCTCAAGCCTTTATGAATGCCCGCTATGGATACCTGAGAGTAAAGCCAAACTAAAGTTGAGAAATACCCATTTTGCACTCCAGCTGTGAGATTCACTCCAATATACTATGTTTATGTTTACATATAATTTTCTTATTATCCACATTGTTGTTCAGTTTCACTACCAAAACAAATTAAAAAACTTAGGCAGCATTAAATATGACACACAATAGGTATTTGAGTGCAAAATTTGAGTTTTCGGCATCGATATGATAAAACTCTGACTTACAATTTCACTTATTTATGTTTGTGGTGATTGCTTCTCCAACACATAAGGGGTGTTGTGAAACATTAACTGTATGGAAGCCTGTAAAATGCAAAATTGGTCTAACTAGCGCCTTTACATCAGAGGTGTAAAGTGCAGTTGGAACCTCGATAGTGTTACTTTAGGTGTTGCGTGTGTGTGATGAAGCAGATTAATTCCTGCGAAGTTTGTGTCATGGTGCAAGAGTCATTTTACTCACATACTTTTATTTTAAAATAAGTCTACTGAAACTCGGAATATCAATTATTTAAAAAATAAATGAGAGTCTTCCGTAGGCAACACGTTTCAACAACCGTAAGTTGTTTCTTTTAATTATATTTTTGCCTACTAGAAAGCTAGAGACCCGAGTAGGCCTCTGATTACCATTGTTAGTGGACATTATCTCCACGAACATATATTCAGTGCGTAGGCGAGGTGGTGGAAGTTTATCCTTATTATTTATCAGTTCTGTGGCGCAGTGAATCTGCATATGAGAAAGATTCTTCAATGAAATGATTTAGCTGAGTTTGCGACGATTTTGTTTCGGTTTATATTTTCTGCCATTGTAAAAGTCTTCCTCCTTCTGCTCAAGTTTCGGGTTGATATCATGATAAACTAAATCCATTATTTGAAGTGAGAGTTACACCATATTGCGGCTTAAACAAACCACTCATACCTCTCCTCCTCCCCTCCTCCTATCCTCCTCCTCCCCTCATCCTTTCCTCCTTTCTTTCACCTCCTCCTCTCCCTCCCCTCCTCCCACAGTTTCCCCGATAAATTTAGTTGAAAACTTGACGCCAGGTGACCTCAAAATACCAATTCAGTTTCCCCGCTAAATTAAGCGGCAAAAATGACGTCACACGACTTGGTGTCACATCACCTGTCAATACATTCAGTTTCTCCTCTAGATTTAGCGGAAACATTTACGTCACGTGACCTCAACACAAATTTAGTTTCCCGCTAAAGTTAGCGGAGAATTGATTTGGTGTTGAGGTCGCGTGACGTAAATTTTCCCACTAAATATAGCGCGTTTACGCCAACGCCGACGCCGACGCCGACGCCGACGCCGCGAAACACGGAAACGGGCGCCTATGAGCTGCGCTCTTAAAAAGGGGGTAGACCTCAATGCATCTAGCATTAAGGTCTACACTCAACGCGGAGGTTGATATCTTCGATAGTGAACGCTCGTGTAAAAATGCCCCAAGCATTCAGCTTTATTAAGATCAATGATTTTGTGTTTCCTTTTTTGTACAAAGAGTGTATTTGTGTGTACCAGCATTTAGGCTTCGGCTGTTCCTGGACGCAAGAAAGAAAGAATAAAGAATGAAGCCAACCAGAACTCGGCTGCGCAAGAAGCAGACGACATTGCTCTCCGCGTTGACATCTATTGTTTTTAGAGCGCAGCTCTTAGGCGCCCGTTTCCGGCTTGAGCGGCGTCGCCGTCGCCGTCGGCGTAACTGTGAGGTCACGTGACTTCCGTTAGGTCACGTGACCCACGTGACGTCATGTGACCCCCGGGAGGTCACGTGACCCCGGGAGGTCACATGACCCCGTGAGGTCACGTGACCACCGTGAGGTCACGTGACCACCGTGAGGTCACGAGGGTAACGTGACCTCACGGTTATGCCAACGGCAACGGCGATGGTGACGCCGCTCGGAGGGAGGAGTAACAGGCAGGATGAGGAGGGGAGGAGGAGGAAGAAGGGTTATACAATCCCCTCAATCACCTTCCCTCCTCCTCCTCAAGAGCTGCGCTCTAATTCGGCGTTACAGGGAGTTGTAAACGGCTTTCATTTTTTACTTAAAAATTAATTTCTTAAAAATGTAATTGCTTTCCTTGCGTAAGAGATCGTGCGAAAGTGAAAATACTAGAAACTAACCTAATAATGCCAATTTTTTAGTATTTGATCAACCCTTAATTATTTCCACTCTTAATAATATTATTTTTTATTGTGACGAAGACGACGACGATGCTGGGGCACTGGTGTGCCTGACTATCGCGCGGCGGACATCGCGCACACGGCCCGGCTTCGATAAAATATTTCTCTCTGATTGTGTGAATACATTTTTTGTAATTTGCTGCCGTCCGCACATCATCGTAACATTTGGTCGATGTGCCGGGTACATCATATTTTGTTCTTAGTCATCGTCATTCCTGACCTTGGTTGCAGCAGTCCTTCGCGCGGTCGACGCTCCTTCAGATCATATCCCCGCCGCACAGCTCCAGCCACTAGAACTGCTGCAAATGTTGATGTGACTGAGACAAAGGTTCAGCGAACGTGAGCTAATAGGGTTTTTATGTAGTTAAGAGCGCCGCGAACAAGATAAACTATGGACAAACTTGTGACAGACGCGAGCTTATGGTCCTCTGCCCCGTTTCCAGCCCCGCCTATGTTGAAAGCGGTAAGATAAATTCCCCAGCCCGAACCGTGACGTTATGGAGCTGTGGCTGGTACAGAGGTCGGCAATGCCGTGCAAGTAGGCTGCTGGTTCAAGAACACTTTTATTCTACGCGGCCGGCATTATTTTTTCCTCTCTCAATGTGTCTTTGTCAAGTTTTGTTTCGTCTGTTTGTGTTGTGCGTGTGTGTGTCTGTTTTCAGTTTACTCTTGTGTTTTCTTTATCCATCGGCCGGGTTCTCCTCTTTAAAGAAGGGGGAAATGTGAGAAGGAAGACGACGACGCTGAGGCATTGACGTGCCTGGCAATCGCGCGCCAAGCTCTGGACGTACGGCCCGGCTTTACTAAAATCTGTCTATTGCAGTGAGTGAATACGTCTTTGACGTTTGTTGCCGGTCGCATATCATTGCAGCAATACACCTGTAACGCGCTCTCCTCTGCAACTCTCTCATGGTCCTGAAGGTTCTTGAAATAAATAACAATATATAAAACAACCTTGTATTCTCTTGGTTGAAATATAATTTGAGTAGCTGTGTTGCCAGAATGCGTGTTTTGAGAGTGACGACTCTTTAATAACAGAATAAACGATCGCAAACTCATACTTTTAGTCGCTGGTGAATGCCGAGCATAATAAAAATAACATTAAGATACCGCTAGAGTGAATGATCTCAAGTTTTCTTGTATTCTGATGGTTGCGAAACTCTAATAAATTATTCTCAGGTACGAATAACACAATGAAAGTGTTTAGTTGCGCACTTCGTCTTAGCAGTGCAGGTTTCGTCGTTAGCGTTCTCACTATCCGGCCATGCTAGAAAAAAAACAACGATGACGGCATGTTTTTACGTTTTTGGTTATATATAAATGATATTCGCTTTCTTATACGCTACACCATGCTGCATTATGTGGACATTGTTTAGGGCGCCCTCACTAACGTTCACTCAGTCGAACAGTTCAAATCAATAACGTAATTGTTCTAGCAATATAAGTAATTCTTATACTATTGACTTGATGCCGAGCTCGCGCTTTTTTGAAAGGTGCCCAAAAACGCAAAAATTTAAGAAAGTATGAAAACACTTACAGACAAGGACAGACAGCACAGTTCTTTCAACGAGCCACGAACATTTACTGATGCCTCCTTCAACACGTACAATCTCCTTCCCTACTTATCAAACCGCAGACAAAGATACATAAAAAAACACCCGAAGAACACGAAAATCCCCTAACATAAAAAACAATAAACTAGAAGATAAATAAAAATAAAAGAAAAAATAAACGTTGACAAATTCTGAAAGATGAGTCGATTGACTAATTTAGTTCTGGCTTCAGGTAGTTCATCTCAACTTTGAACAACCCAAAAAAGGAGCTGGGATGTTGTGTTCGTCGCCAGCTATCCTGATAGGCTTCAATAATTTCTCGGCCAAGCTTTTTCTTGTATTTCCCAATTATGCTGGTGGCCTGGAAGCGAGTTTAACAGTTCGTACAGAGGAATTTATGCACCACAATTGAATGATAAGATTCGCTTGAAGCACGGGAAACCTCGAGGATGTGCTCTCTTAATCGGGTGTTCAGGGAATGCCCTGTCTGACGAATGTATCGGTCACCGCACAAAAAAGGGATAATGTATACCACCTGCTCTTCATAGGGAACGGTCTGATTGGAATGTTTGATGGCACATCCTTTGGGAGCTTCGTTGTTGCTTATTATTCTGAAAAGTTATTTTAGGCGCAACTTGCACGAGAAGACAACAGAAACGTAAAGCGCGCTGCTATTTCCTTCAGTCTGTGTGCAGAGTTGTGAACGAAAACGACTAGTAATTTGATTTCTAATTTGTTTCTGCCTTAATATTAATTAAATGATAGACACAATGCGTGGGAGAGTGAAAGCAAAGCGCACACATAAATAAACGGAGGTTAACTTGGACAGTTTTTTCTTGTTGGGAAATTTGCACTTGATGTTTACTTGTGTTCCAATCGGAAGCTGTACCGGGTGTTTTAGTGAAGACTTTCATAATTTGGTTCACGTTAAATTTTTCAAAACGAAACTTCTTTCTGCGAACATTATAGACACGGAGGACGCAAGAAGTTTCAAAAGAAAATATTATTTAGCTAAATAGTTAACTAAAAGTTGGTAATTAACTTTTAAATTAGTGGAACTAAACATATGTCTTAAATCTGAAACCAGCTCAGCATTACCGGAAACCATTAAATGATTTCAATTTTAGAAAGCTATAAGCCAGGTGCAGCATTTTGCGACGATAAAAAAAGATTTGAACGCCTTTCTACACATTGGTTTTCTATCAGAGCGAATCTTTGCACTCGCGACCCTGCCCCCCCCCCCCCCTCTCCCTCCTTGTCTGTCATGGCTGAGGTGCAAAGCTACCGGCTCTTTCCCCTTGTATAATAAAATGACGAAGGGCGCACGTCCGTTGCGCGCCTCAGCCATCGGGGGGCAGGACCACTGGTGAAAAGATGCGCTCTGACAACAAAACCAAAACCTAGAAAGGCGTCCATATTGACTGCTTTCGTTTTTGAACGTTGCAAAATGCTGTACTAGCCTTGAATCTTTCTTTAATGAGTCGATTCAGGGGTTTTCGATGATGCTGAGCAGGTTTACAAATAAAACATTTATTTTAATATCACTACTTATATTGTTTATTAGTAAATCCTAGTTAAATATTTAACCAATTAGTCTGTTTTTGCAATTCCTGACGTTCGCCATGGCTGTCAAAATGTTTCCAAGAAAGTTATTTCTTATTCGTCATAATACGTTTATTTTTACGAATTTTTGAACGTCGTCGATGAAACACCCGATATATTCATAATTATTCCTGCTGAAACAAAATCTTCTAGCGGCACATTTTAAATACATATTAACGTACGCGTTGATACTGCGAACACAAAATTCTAACAGGGAGAAATTCCGGCATATAAAATAACATTGCTGAGGACAGCGTATATTTAGAAAAAGCCTGCTTTTAGTCTTCTGTGCCCATCCACTGTTCATGCATTACACCTCCTTGCTCCTTAGAGAGCAGCGCTTTGTTTTAGTCGGAGGCCTACAAACCACATTATCTTCTTAGTTAAAAAATATAAAGGGATGCAAACTTTTTTTTTCATTTTGTTTCCGCGGGCAAGGATATTTTAATTTTTTATAGAAGCGTCGGCATGTTTTATGTTTACTTTTCGCTTCTGCCAAGCTAGCCGAATTGCTGACTCTCTGTAAAAAATAAACATATATATATATATATATATATATATATATATATATATATATTTATATATATAACTGCAGTTGTTGTTTATAGAACTTCAACATTTGGTTTCGTTCATTTTAAAGCGACTCCCGACCTTGCTTTCTTTTCTTCTCTCCGCTCACTTAATCTCCTTCACACTCAAACACCTGCGATTGTAGTGCCGCAAAAAAGAAGGAAAACCGATTGCACGTAAAAGCGAAACTGAAAATTGCAAACACAATTACAAACTATGAAAGGAAACAAAGTAAAAAATGAAATGCAGGTTTTGATAGCGACAAATCTACATAATCAAATTTTTGCAAGAGACTCCAAGAAGATTTCTCACACATCCCTGATTTAATTTTATATTTTTCTTCCTTTTTGGGGGGGAACTTGGGTAGGCATTCTTGTGAAGTCGCCGCACCCTCATTCCTTGTCCAAATCATCTCCCTACATCACGCCCAAAAGTAATTCATTCATACTTTTTGGGGCAGACCCATCATATTATCAGTACCGGCATAACGTTTTGTGGTGCACAGCCTTTATGTTACGATGAGAAAAACGAACCCTTGTGAGGCCTTCAAAATTCCATCATTCAGAGACATAATGACTCGTTAATGTTGTGAGACGTCTGTCGGGAAACGTTCACATCGTGGGGTTTGCAAGATTACTAATGGAATGAATAGTTGAACAGGTTTGCGTGAGATTCCACTGGAAACGTCATAAACAGAAACGAGGAAGAAAAAAAAAGGGCCATGTCCTCTGCCCTGAATATCTTCGTCCCTGATTTTGGTGAGGTTGTTCTTGAATATAATGTGTTGTTATATTTGGTCTTCCTTAGAGAGGCATGATAAAATTATGTATGGAGAGGCGTAGCGTGCAGTGACTCAGATCCCCTCTCATTGATGCATTGGTAACGGCATATAAATATACGCAGAATTCTTTGATAATTATATGTATTTCTGAATCGTAAAAATACGCATACATTACTATGCTGAATTATAGAGGTAGATCTACATTAACGGCATTAAAAATGAACATTTTGCAAAGTGTTTACGTTCATCATTCAAATGCGCACTGGGTTACATTCCATAATAGACAAAGAAAATTCTTATGAGGATCAGTCTTTGCTGTAATTTGTAAGGAAATCTCAAACACTAAAAAGTCAATATTTTTTCAAATCCGACATACAATTATGCGTCAAATAGCAGTGTAAGCGTTATTTACCCTTTTTTAAACTTTTTCTTGGACAATACTAAAAAAAATAATTAGATAACACTAGCTTGCAGGAGCCCAGATACTATGGCAAAGGGTACATAAAATGAAGATATTTTTGTGTGATTTTATTTAAAAAAAATGTATACCTGGCTTAGAATACACCGAATCGCGAGGTGGACTAAATTTCAGAGACGACACAAAAAAGGAGGAAAAAGAACTCTCCCGCGAAATGCCGAGAAAGTGTCGGCTTTAAGGCAATCAGAGAAGTTGTGTGCGCATACAAATAGAAACAAATGTTTAAAAAAAATGGATGAGAGACCGTGCGAATGAGGTCAAGAGGATCAGTGTTACATGAAATTTCCACCTAGTCTAACCTTCTTGGCAGTGGGCAATGAATGGTTGCAGCCTTTTGCTCGCGCACCAGACATAAAGGACGGCTTAAATGAGAGTTTAGATTAAAGTAAAGCCCTTGTAAGACAAATCCTGTCTCCCTTCGGCCAGAGAGAAATTTGTCTCGCCTAATCCCATTCTTTATCAATTTATGACTTCTTATAGTGTGAAATTAACTTGCTCAAGGTGTATTATCTATGTTGTACTAGCTTTATAGGACATTGATTATTGCAAGCGCCCTTTCTCGGAGTTGTTTTGATTAAATCTCACGAACCTGGTATTATAAAGTGCCTAAAATACGAGCCGTTTTGTAGGAAGCTTAAAGATGTCTGCATAAAGGTTCATTTTGAGAAAATGAACCTATTCTCATTGTTTAAAGGCATCTGTTGTTTTAATTAAATGTTCGATGATGAGTTTCGAGTTTGTGCTACCTGCTACGCTAGACTTCTGATAGCGGCAATACATCATTCTCTTCACTAGAACTTAAAGTGTTCCTGTTTTTCTCGAAGATCACTTATTGGGAGGGGGCGTGACATTTTTGTACTGTTGAAGTTTAAAGAAACGTTCTAGCATGTTTGTACGCACTAAAAGTCGAAATTAGTTCATACGTGTGGGGCAGCCATGTCCCCACACTTATTACCTCGACCAGTTATTCTGAAAGAAGTTTAAAAATAAGAATCCGTAACAAAATATTTTTCTTTTATATTCTGCACAATCACGTTGCAGCATAGTAATCATATTCCATAAATAAAGATCACACTGATGATTAGGCTTTGTTTAAGAAATGATCTAGTCGCTAGTCCGACATTACAAACGTAAATGCAGTACTTGAAATTATTCTGAACTATTTCATGATGTTGATTCATAAGCGATTCGGCTATTAAAAGAAATAAATAATGTGAAAATTAAAAAGAAAGTTCTTAATCTCATAATTTTGGTTACCCAAATAAGTTCAAACTTTTACGATTTTCAGGCCTATTATAGTTTTTCTCTCGAAAAATAAGCGACAATTAAGCTGATTAATGACAAAATTGTATTGAGTGAATTTGACGATTGGCCAGTTTTTGCTTCTCTGTATAACGCAACATAGAAGGTTGCAAAAAGTTTCATCTCTTGTGTTCAATACAAAGAAGGTACTAGGATATTAGTCATTTAGTAAAAACTCGGAAGTCCATTCCTGCACGGCGTGCTGTGCCACAGCAACACCTTTATGGAGGGGAAGCCAACCTTAATAAGTTCCCTTTTTGTTGACTGTTTCTTGGGATTTGGTAACTTCTAATTTGGTATATGGTTTTCAGCAGACGACCAAGAAAACGCAGCCACACAACGTAGATTGGGTTAAAACAGCTGTAGTTAA
This sequence comes from Ixodes persulcatus, assembly GCA_013358835.2. Classification (NCBI taxonomy): domain Eukaryota; kingdom Metazoa; phylum Arthropoda; class Arachnida; order Ixodida; family Ixodidae; genus Ixodes; species Ixodes persulcatus. The sequence goes on along the minus strand of JABSTQ010009182.1, from coordinate 529,676 downwards.
TTTCATGCGCGCTGGCCGGCGTTCGGCACGCGCTCCTCGCTAATGCCGATCGACGCCACCACATAGCTCCCCCCTCCAGAGACGAAGTAGCTTCTGCAAATTCTTTTCCATTCAAAATAGTGACGAGGATGTGGGGTTGTTTGTTTAGGTTAGGGCGTCTCGTTCACTTGGTCACACGGGGTTTGAGGTTGGTTGACGAAGGCCGGTTTAAGACGGTCCGTCGGAACAACTTTGCCTCGTTCATTAACCTTGATGGTGAACGATTTCTTTTTCCACGCGAGCACAGGATGTGGACCAGGATACGTTGGCTAGAGGGAGCGTCGAACCGAATCTGTTCTGAGAAGAACGTTCTTGGTCTCACGATGGTCTTGGATCAGGAAATGTTTAGTGGTTGCTTTGAAACCAGTGGGTACCGACCGAATGTCTTTGGAGATCTTCTCTAGCCTCTTACATATATCTCGGTCTTGGCAAGCGCTTTTGGAGGGGCTCAAGGGGTTGCCGACTCGTCCGGCCGCAGGGGCGAAGTGACATATACTAACTGGTGGGCGAAACAGGCGAGGTGTTCTTGGATGGCCGCACAAATGCCAAGAAGTACAATCGGGAGAATCTCCAACAAATAAGTGGGATTTTTGTCTGCCATTTATAAGGACTTCAGTTGGCAGTTAAATCTCTCGACGAGACCATTGGTTTCAATAGAAAAAAAAATGCACGAGGATATTGCAGTCATTCAACAACTCAGAAGTCCGCTCCTGTAGAGCATGCTTTACCACAGCAGAGCTCTTCTTGAGGAGAAGCCTACATAGGAGACCACTGGCTTCTCGCGTTGACGCCATGCTCTAATATAACGTTAAATCGTTATTTTGGCATGACAGTAGAAATCTAATTTGATCGTAAACTTTGAATTATATTCTGAATTTGTTTTTTCAACAGTAAAATGAAAGGACAGTGTTCCAAAAATGATTGAAGAGCGTCTAAAAAAAGGGCTCTTTGTCCACTCATTCATTAATGAACCGCAGACTTAATAAAATATAGTATAATAACAAAATCGTCTTCAAACTTTTTTTTACGCACGAAAATATGTAAAGCATACATCCTTTTAATCTCCTTAATTGTAAACTTTATTTTGTTATAGCGGGACTTCAGTATACAATCTAGGCGTGTATACATATATGCATATCTGCTATCTAGAGAAGATATACAACCGTCTAAATTATTTGGAGGCAGATTCAGTACACGGGTATTTTACAGCATAAAGTGAACATGGGTTTAGGCTTGGTATTGTACTTAACCACCGTAAAAAAAAACTGTCTGGTAAATTTTGTTTGTCTGTTAATAATGATTGTTTTTTTTTTGTTTCTTCGTATAATTTATTTTTGTGGAAAATCCCTCATCATTATTTAGAGCCCAGGGGGTCGGGGGGGGGGGGGGGGGGGGGAGGTTAAAGAAAAGTTGAATGTAGTGCGAAGCAGGAGTCTGGCGAAATCATATATGTTAGAGAGTAATATTTTTCCCATTCAGTTGAAGTGAACATAAAACGAGCAACGCGCAGCAAACGGCAAAAAAATTAAATAGTCGTCCCAGTTTGCATAAAATAGTAAACTTCCCAATTCAGCGAGCTGCCCTGCATTTTATGAATTTAGCTTTTTTTTTTCTTGCACAGCCCTTTACAATGTTCAAAATTAAGTAGCATGAGACGCGTCAAGGTTGGACAGTAGTGCTAAAAATATTTAAAAAACGGATATTTTCTTAAAATGGAAGGATGTGTAAGTGTTATATATTTGTAGTAACACCATTCTTCTAAAGTTTTCAATTTAGAGAAGTTAACTAGGCGATGGCATTGCAATGCTTTTGATAAAAAAGAAAGTCCATGACGTCGCAATATGTTCTTCCCTTTTAGTATGTGTCTGCGTATTGTCGGATATCCGTTTTCTTGTAAGCAGATATAGGTCTGGGATTTTTATTTAAATTTTACACAGATAGTGATGAGAACAAGGAATCGCATATCTTATGTGTCCGCTATATAATTCGACTTTAAATTTGTAACATTTGTATAGAGAGCATTGGCGGTAACACCAAGAACAAGCATGACAAAAAAAATAAAAGTGCGCGGCGAAATAATTTTTTCAACGTTTTTAAACAATAAAAAATATGTCACGTGCAAAAGTAGAAAATAACATCTTCGGAATAATTGGAGTTTATGCTCCTTCGGTAGGACCCTTAAAAATGGGAAAAAAGCACAGTGCGAACGTCAAACACTTAACACAAAGACAAAACATATGCCAATAATATCGTTCCCGTACAAGTTTAGTTTGCTCTGACTTTTCTTTGAGCTGCTCGAAGTCCAAATATGTGAGTAGCATATTTGACCAGCTTAAGTTGGTTTCAGAGGCAGGAGCACAGCAGAATAACCCCAATTGTCACCAGTACGTTGCATTTTTTATGTTGCGTTTTACTTTGCGAACATGTAAAACAGATTTTAACGATAAACGCATTGCTTCTTGAAATTGCCTTTTTATAACGTTTTTTTTTTTTTTTAATATTATATTTTTTTAGAAACAGCCTTTGTTTTGTGACGTTACTTGTTTGTAAATTTCACGTTTTCACAGTTGCTTCATCCTCACACTCTGAGTGAAATTTATAAAGATGATGGGACCGCGACCTGTTCAGACACATTTTGTCTCTGGAGGGCATAGAAAATATAAGGATCTTGATTTTGCAAGTACGTTTAACTTTATTTCTTTTTTATCTTTCGAAAACTTCATGTAATAATTATACTAAAATTTGATATACTTTTTTTTCTTTTTAGTTGCACCTTGCTTTTCCGGTGACTCCACCAACTTTAAGATGGTGGAGCGAACAACTGAAACGTGGAAACTGAACTCAGATCAACTTATGACGGAAACTAAAATCTAGCATATCGTGAGATACAAATGCAATTTTGAGTCGCGTTCTATTGTATTCAATCTTAGAGTAAACGCAATTTTAATAGCTGATACTTTGCAACTTCAAACGAGTCGTCGCTATCCTTCGCCCATTCCCAATTTTGCGCGTGCTACTGTCATTTTGCTACAAAAAGGTAACAAGATAGCGGAAATATAGTACGCTTCAGTATCCAGTAAGTCGCACTGAGTTCTGTTCTAAAACTAAACTAATTTCGGCAGTCTTGTTCCGCTGCTTGCGAGCGGAAAGGATCTGTCGTAGAGGGAGCTTGCTAGGGCGCCGTTTTATGTCTAGTAGCTCGTACATCGGGACAGTTTTTCGAGGTTTGAAATCCTTTCCAGGAATGAAAAGTGTACGGAGCCAATGAAATTTGCATACTGGTCTGCTGTAATGAGCACGAACGACCGTATGAAAGAGATTCTGATGGGGTCTTGCACTCTTGGACTCCCGAATACATAGAGCTCTTTGGGACGGGGACCGCCGTCCCTCTGTGAGATGCCGCAGTTGCTGTAGAAAAAAAAAAAAAAAATAGAAGAAAAAAAAACGGAAGGGAAAGAAAGGTAAAACTAAAAAAGTAGAGGATGAAGGCAAAAAAAAAAAAAACACAAGAAAATTTGAATGTTTATTTTAGAATAATCAGAGATAATAAATTTTTGGTTTCTATCCTCAGATCGGAACTGTCCAATTCTAGCAAGAGGTTCAAGAATACAATATTTAGCATGTAGGAATCAATTAAATTTACGTTGCATGATGTGTAGATCCAATTTGAGTTTGAAGTCTACGCAATGTCGTCTGGCTTTCAGTTTCAAAACCATCTTTCGACAAACAAACGGACAAATCTTACGAACTCAATTAGTACAATAACGCGCCCGTATAAGTTTTTCAATCTCCTCGACGCGCTGCTGTGTTTCCGAAGTTTCATTTCGCCGTATCTGAACTACACTCATTTGAGGCTGATCGGCTTGATAATTCGTTGGGTCAACAGTAATGTTAAGTAAACTACTACTCCCCCCAGGTAAGTAAGGCGAAAACCCGATATGTCTCATCGTTCAGTCCTTGAGCGAAAACACGTCGGTGACACAAAACGTATCAAAACCCACGGTTCGCCACTGGACCACGGGATGGCGTTACTTGTGCCACAATCGGCGGATGCGCGCGCGCTGCGCAAACCGAGCGGGAGAGGAGGACACTCTCGCTCAGGCAGCGGTGAAAAGCGGGCGTGCGACATGCCGTGAGATTTGCGGCGCCAAAAGTGCGTCGTCAGAGAGCGCTCTGTCTTCGAATGTTCGCTATCACCGGGACCACAGTCGACGCCACGATCCGAGTGAGCCAATGAAAAGGCGCCAAACGTGCGTCGTAAGAGAGCGGGCTGTTGATATGACCACTCAGGCGAATTAGAGCCAAAAAAAAATTAACAAGGATGACAAAGCGAATTAAGAGGAATCAAAGTGAATTAAGTAAATTGTGTGTCTGTGTCTGTCTTTAATGCATTGACGCTTGGGCTTTCGGCTTTAAGTCGTCTTAGGGATAATATAAGAGACCCTGTGATTTTTGTTTTGAGGGCGTCCTTTGGTAGGACAGGAATGAAGCCAGACTAGTTTTCTGGTGGCGCATAGCAGAGTTCCCAGTGTCCAGATTGCGCAAGATCGCACAGCCACTTTACTCTCTAAACAATGCCTGCAGCTCTACTTACCCGCAAAACACTGAAAGAGTCAATCTCTGCGATCTATGAAATCAGCTCTGCGAATGATAAGGCGGAACATCCGTTTAGAGCTAAAAATGAAGACTGCGCTGCGGCATTACGCAATGCAAAGTGTCATGCTTGCACTGCGCAACGCCACAGCCCAGACTTAATTTTGAGGTCTAAACAGATGTTCCGCCTTATCATTCGCTGAGCTCATTTGATAGATTGCAGAGACTGGCCTTTTGAGCGTTTTTCGGGTAAGTAGACACGCAGGAATATTTTAGATTGTGAAGTCGAAAATCAACTGCGCACTGGCCCTTGTTACAGAGAAACATCGTCGCTTCATTCCTGAATCGGAGTATGTGTGTGAATTGGGTGGCGAGTTTATTAGAATAAATTCTTCAGGCAAAAATAACAAGTTTTTTTCTAAGAAATTATCCGGTGTTCACGCCTAACTAAAATTGTAAAGCAGCTTTTTTTAGATGTTGCACTATATGGACTTTCCAGGAAATTATGCCTAGGCTCCACTTGCAAACAAGACACCATCAATATCAATTTAGAGAGCACATTAAGGGTCATTCAAGTTGACACTAATGTTGGAAATCTGTCGCTTGAAATTGGAGAATAAAGCCCCGGAAGAAACAAGACTGGGGCAATCGAATGGCGATACTAGGGAGAAGGAACAACATGGGCAGCATAAAAAAGGTGTAAAAAAACGATAAGAATGCAGGAGAAGAACTAAAAACATGGACATGGAAATTCCGGCAGAGGGTGTAAAGACTCCATAAAAACAGACTGCCAAGGCCGGCCGAAGCAAACACGACCAAACTGCTCCTGTGCTGAGGTTCGTAAATAGGGATCGATTTATGCGTCCCCAAAGTACCCCTCTAGCGTCCTCAATGGAAAATGCTTTCTCTCAAAATTTTGTCCCGATTAGGTATTTGTAAATGTTTTATATATTCGGCCACAAATCAATAAAAAAAACTATGTTTTATTGAGTTCTTTTTTTGTCTGCCCAAAGCAGGGTTCGTACGTCTGCGACTTGCTCCCACTCGCAGCTTCCTTGCCTACTCCACTTCGTATTTACGTGTTAGTAAAGTGAGCTCGCCCCTGAAGTCAATGAGAGCTATAGTTGGAGAATGATTGCACATTTAACCAGATGAAACATTCTTTCCAATATCAGTACATCGGTGCCAACACGCAGTTTCCGTCTTTCGAGTGATGATACCTTATTGCTGTACGAGTAAGTATTCAAGAATTTGCCGTGGCTCGCACTTCGCGCATTCTGCGAAGCAATCATATCGAAGTTCATTTCCCGCAGTTTACAATTTTTTACTGATTCGTCGCATATTATGTAACTCTATTTAGCTTGTGTAATGTCTTACACGGAACAACTGGCGGATGTGTTTCGGATATGCTTATCCTGCTTGAGCGAAACACACGCACAAATACAAAAACGAGAGACAAAGTTAACGCGCATGGCAAACTGATGGTATATAATTAAAAGAGAAAAGAACAGAGATACAAGAAACGTTGTTCTGTGTCTCTTTTGTTTTTTGCGCTTCACAGTATCTTATGTTAAAAAATACTGCCTGCCGACATTATAAGTGCTCGTTGTTGCGGTATTTCTATGAAGGATAATTTTAGACTGCCCAGTAAGGATGAGATCTGTGGACAAGCTATGCCAGACCGTGCTCGAATAGGGAAGCGTTACGAGTGTCGACAGTTTTCTTAACCACTTGGTGTGAATACGTTAGACGTACGACACTATTGACTCGAATTAAATCGTGCCCTAACGAACGGGCTTTCTAAAACGGAGGATCGAGCGATTTGGCTGTCTATGCTTATAATTCAGAGCCTGTGCGTTGTATATGATAAGAACGGAATTTTCTCAATAATATCGTCTGCTAAGAGCGGCGCAAAGCGGAGCACGTAGTTTTATTTCTAACGTTGTGCGCTCAACAAACATGCAGAGGGTAAACCTCGTGCTTTATAATTTTATATTGAGAAGCTCAACGCGCAAGAATATGCATTCACTACTACGACTTAATGGATACCACAATCAAGTCGGCGGCAACGACTCGACGTTTGCCTAAACATGCACAGTTTTATAGCCTTTTGTAGAACTGGGGGTCATAGATCACAACCTCCTGTCAAAGGCTGCATCTGTTTTGCGACCAATAAACTAGGTCTCTAAAAACGGCAGCTACTTTCTTTTCGGTGATCAGCGTTGATTGATTGTGCGGTTAATAAAACACATAGTATTGATTGCTATAGCTAATGGTTTCTTTTTGTTTAATAAAAACACTCTTGCTCGTGATTAAATATGAAACTTATATAAAAAGATGTAGTGACTGGGAATGCTTTTCTATCAGCCATTTTATACGAAACAAGAATAATGATGGTCCTGTGGCCTGAAGATGCTATATCTTTAGTATGAACAACGGTTGTCGTTGTGGTGCACTCTCACGTGTCCTTTTTTGTGTTCGTCCTACGAAGTGCTTTCTTTTTTTTTAAATTAAAGTATGTTATAAAAACACTCTCCTTCGGCGCTCGAACAAACCACGAGACTGTCACGAGCACTGCACTTCAAACTTTGTTCACGCTAGAGTCGCATTCGAGTGACTTCATAAATAATCACCCAGGCCTGCCTTCACATCAAGGGCGAAGTAAGGCGCGCTTGTGCCAAACCAAAACCGCAAAGACGACGACGAAAGCCATCGTCGAACGTCGCCCCAACGTCCATCACTCCGATACGGAACTGGCGCATCACGCGTCGACTCAACGAAGCGCTTACAACGGCATCGAGCTCGTGATCCACTGCGTACAAAAGTGCATTGCGAGAACAATCTGCTTGTATCGTCGTTCTATTTTATTTTTCTTGATTTTGTCCAGGATCGCTCGCACAGTGCGAAAACGTTTGAAATATTAACTTCGCTTAGAGCTTAGCTGTGCTTCCAGTTTGTGCATCATAAGCCCAGTGCCTTGTCGCCAGCGTGAACAGTAAACAACTCGGGAAGCAGAATTTTTCGAGGGCTGTTTTCGATCGCAAGAGAATCATGTTTCGACGTTCGATTGTTGGAGAAGAGGAGTTTTCGGAAGGATTGCTGCAGGTTGGACTTTTTGGTGTTTGATTGTGGGCTGGGATTTTGAAAGTCCTTTTTGAAATCGGGGTTTGGCTTACTTCGATGGCACTTTCTAGGAGCTTTATGGATTTCTTTACGTTTCTGCTTCAAATGCTCCGCCATAGTCATACAAAAATAGATGGCGCCACGCCGAGATTTGTGGAGCAGTATCCTTCAAATGTTGCTTCTGCTGTCAATTTCACTTGATGTTTTCAATGAGTTAAATAGATTTTGTTTCTGCGCTCTCCTTGAAAGAGGGTTTTGGAGCGTGTGGTACTTCAACGACGTGCTCGGGCGAGTTCTGTTCTTGCCTCAGGCCCTTTAGGAATCGTACGTTTTCTTTTTGTGCTGAGTGGGCGTGGTTGTCGACCGTGGGACCAGTCTTTATTTAAAATTTACGTGTGCGAAATAGACGTACCGAATAATTTTGAAAACCCTAGATAATTTTTCGTCAATGAAAAAGACGTGTTTATTTTAATTTCGTTGTTTTTACTTTCTGCCACACATAGGCGGGAACAATTGAATGCCTCCACAGGATTTTTGTTTTAACTTTTCGTTTTCCTCGCTCCTTGCCCATTTTAAAGTAGTGCTATAAATGACTACGTGTTCGTCACCACAGCTGCACACTTTTCGCACTTGCATCGGCTACAAATAACACATTCTATTTCCTTTTTAACGTGAAACGTTTCTTGGCTCGTCAGGAAGGGGGGAGGGGGGGATGCCAGGTTTCGTGGAGTCCCAAAAATTGACCGCGAAGCTCAACGCTGATTGGCTGGTAGAAATGTGACGTGATCAACGTTGATTTGTTTGATTACGGTGAGTATGGGAGGTTCTGGAAAACCGAGAGGCTTTAAAACCCGACCAGTGTCAGTGCCTTTATTTTAGGATCTGCTATCGAGTTGATATGCCACGTGTTAAGTTATCTGATGAAAAGCACCGTGAGCTGGGCGCCGGGCTGGGTATCGTTCCGGACCGATACCGGAAAATTTCACGATTAACGCAATTGCCCAGCAGTTTGCAACACATATTTTTTATGTATTTTTTGGTTCTTTATTTCTTCTCCCGTTTTATTTCATATCATTCGTTTTCTTTAGTCAGCCAGTTAGCTTAACTAAACGTGCCTGGGCAGCTTTTTTTAACACTTTTTTTTAGTATTCATTTAATGATTGTGAGGCACCCGAAAAGCCAACGCAGGGCCAGCCCGAAAAAAAAAAATATTAGTGAGGGTTCATCGCAGCGTAGAAGGCATGCAAGTTAGTCTGCTCCTTGCACACATCGTGCATTCATTTATTCCCCAAACGCGACCACGTGCATTTATTTACCCCCGACCTCGACCAATGACTGCGCGCGTTTGGCTGCCTCGTTATCGCGCCTTCTCTGCTCCTTCCCTATGTTGCCCTTTGATCGGCGTGCTCTTCCTTGCATTCCGATGCACGAAAGACGAATTTTCTAACATTTTCTCGCCATATAGTCGTCTTTAATGTGACGATAAAGAAACCAGTGGTGACGAAACGTTTCTGCAAGTGCGACCTTTTCCACGGGCACCGCTCAGCTTAGAGGGCGGTAGAAGCTACGTGCTCCTGGAAGCATTCATACGTCACCTATTCGCCACGTGATCAGGCTCCTGCCCCTACGCACTCGCTGGGAGCGAGGTTAGTCGGTGAAAACAACACGGGTGAATGGTCCGCTGTATGCTTAAAGAAAAGCTGAGAGTTCGCGAGTCACAAGAAAAAAAAAATAAGCACTTAAGCAAAAGACAATGAATGCGTTGTTGGCATAGAGCGTATAACACCCCTTCTTTTTGTTGCGAACACTGCTTCTGAACCTTTCTTTCAGGAGTAGAGTGGGGGACTTCTAGATACTTTTTATTGAAAGTCGGAAAAAGTAGTTGCTGTATCAGGAACGACAAAAGACTACCTTGGCGAGCAGGGGATTATCCCTTTACCGTCTCCTCCTAATAGTCTATGTGCATCTCGTGCAGGCATATCCGGATACCCCCTTCCTTTCTTTACTGAGTAAGCAGGAATGCTGAACTTGCGAGCTCCAGAAATCTGCCTACTGTTCGTGGCGTGTCCCAGATGACGGGACGGTTGCCTCAACCGCACTGAGGTACAAACATGAATGCCGGTGCGGTGTTCTTGTCGCAGCGTCACATGTGGTTCAGCTGCAGACCAAGTCGTCGGTGTTACCGCTGTGCTCACCGCACTCTGCTGCGATGCCTTTGGTAAAGTTTGCACTTCAGTGTTGTTAGAATCCCCGGCTTCCTGTCACCGGTCGGGACCATCGAAGTCTTCGGAGGAGGGGAGAAGGTGCTGCCTATTTCTTCGGAGATTACCTCCGTCCTGGGAGATGACCTTGTAAGATCTCGGTGCTACCTATGTCTCGAATTGAGCTTTCACTGTCGCACAGTCATCGTGTCGTACGCGTACATCTCCAGGTTGCACCGATGAGAGGTTCTGTTCATTGACTTTTTCTCTGCTTATGTTCTGGGCAAAATCATAGTGGTTCTTCTAAAATTCAGTTATACTTATGGCTCAGTTTTTTCGGAGTTTATTTTTCGTCAAGTTTGGAGGGTGTTTTTCGGAGTTTATATTTGCCGAAGATTCGGAGTTTATCAGAGTTTATATTTTTTTGATTCCCAATTATCCGAAATTCGGAGTTTCGCTCTGTTTCCTATTAAAATTAATAAATAAATAAGAACCGGATGTAAACGTATGTCAGAAATAAAAATAAAACGCGCTTGTATCAATTGAAATATCTTCAGTTGAATTTGGCATTGGTGCCATTGCCAGTGGCAATACTAATTTATCACCGATAAAAGTCACACACAAACGGCGCTTTGATAAAAGCCGATACCTTAAAATCAATAAATTCCCGGAGGAAACCGCAAGGAAGCTCGTAGTCATCCCATCCTATTCCATCAATCTAGCCCGCGGCCGCGCGAGGTGGAGTGGATTAAGGAGGTAATAGAGAGTTTGAACTGCAACTCTTCCCAATTTTATACAATCCCTATAGTCCATAGCTTTCACTGTTACTAAAACATACACTTTCCTTTTCCTAAATCACAAATCGCATGGCCCAAACTGGAAACCAAAAGAGTGACTTTTGTCGTGACCCGAATGTACAACGAACGACCATTTTCCCTAAATCAACCTTGAAGAGACAAGCGGCAAGACCCCTTTTGACAACGGTCCGAGATTAAAGTATTTTACTTTTTTCTTTTGCCACGATGGGGGGGGGGGGGGGGGAGGGGAGGGAAGTTGGCATTGACACATAAATGTTCGGAGTTTATCGGATAATTCCGAATTCACCAATATTTCACCTGTGCGTGTTTTTCGTAGTTTTTCGGATTTATCCGAAAACACGGAGCCCTAGTTATACTGCAAAAGATCCGGCGACACATAAAGTTTCGCCAGGCTACTTTCCTCTATCCAATGGTCAGTATCTGTAATTTAGCAAGCCCAGGCACAAATCATCGTCTGCGGGATTGGTTTTCTTAATAAACCTCATTATAACTTGTTCACCATTCTGGGCCTGGCCGATGGACCGTTGAGATCCTGGCTTTGAGGTCAAGGTGCTCAAACGGAAACTTTAAGTGAACGCTGTGAATTCTCGTTAGACACACTGAGGCCCGTTGTCAGAGCATAGATGTCGAGGCGTCGCGTGCCTTGCAAATATACTGGCAAGTTTGTCGACCACGGTGGTTGCAGTTTCCTCCGGTAGAAGCTCTACTTCTGTGGAGATCGAGTATACGCCGTAGACCACAAGGTATGACCTGGCGGAATACTGGAAGAGATATGCTCTCACATGTTTCCATGCTTGGCTCGGTGTAGGACGTATCATGAGCGCTTCTTTTGGCTAAAGATACGCATACTATTTGCATGTCTCGCAGCGGCTGATTATTTCCTGGATCTCGGACGTTATTCCGGGCCACAACATTGACGTTGTCGTCTTTTTATTACATTTGGCGAGGCCAAGGTGTCCTTTGTGTACCCTTTTGAGCATTTTATTTCGGACGGTTTTAGGAACTGATAAATTTCAATAATTTCAGCACTACACCTTTTACGATGAATAGCTCTGTAGCAAAAGGCTTGAGCTGTCCCTCAATTCGCTCATGGGTTTCTAGCGCTTGCGCGATTCGGTGAAGTTCTTCGTCATGGTGGGTTGTAGGGACCTAACGATTAAGTGCCTGCTTGCACTCTAGAATTGAAAAAAAACGGATGTTGCATGAACTTCAACGTCTTCAGCTTCGTTCTCTGCGGTTTTGGTTCTTCAAATCGGCGATCTTGAAAGTGCATCCTCGAGGACCGTTTGTTTGCCAGGAACGTACGGGAACACGTAATCGTACTTGACCAGGCGAATAAAAAAAAAAACGCCCCAGTTTTGAAAGCATGTCTTCTAGGTTCTTCTTCGAACTATATAGAAGTGGTTTGTGATCAGTTTCTTTTATATTAAGCTTTTCATAAATGAAATCATGAAATTGTTCACACCCGTAGATGTTCCCAAGCCCTTCGTTTTCAATCTGTATATTGTCTAGCTGTGTGTGAGTACTCTTGAGACGTAAGCCATTGGACTCTATTCGTGTCCATGATAGTTAAAATAAAGCTGCGCCCAAGCCGTATTTATAAGCGTCCGTAGACACTTCAGTTGCAAGAGATTGGTCTAAAAAGGCAAGGACTGGTGCTGCAGTGAGTGACGCTTTGATATCTCGCAGTGCTTTGTCATGAGCCGGTGTCCACTCAAAAATGGAAGCGTCTTAGTAGATCTCGTAACTTGTAGGTCTTGTCCGAAAATAGAGGTAGGTACTTTCCAAGGTAAGTGACGGCACCCTTCATCCATTGAACTCTTTTCTTGGTTATCGGAGCAAGCATCTATGCAACGCTTTTAAGAAGCTCAGCACTAGCCTGTATTCTGTCTTCAGATACCCTGTAACCCAGAAAGATTACTTCTCTGACGCTGAATGGGCACTTTTTTTTGCATTTAGTGTCAAGCCTCCATCTTGAGCCGCTTAAAGAGCTCTTCAGAGGTGTGTATCATGCTCCTCACGCGTGGCATCGCAGGTGAGGGCGTCGTCTATGTAAACTCGAACGCCCGGTGTTTTATTGTGTCATTGTCTTTAGAAATACCTGCCGTGCAGACGAAATTCCGAACAGAAGACGCGTGAAGCCGTAGCGGTGAAACTGAGTGCTGATTGTGCAGATGCGCGACGTGCTTTTATCCAGAGGGGTCTAGTGGAAACCCGCGTTGGCGTCTAACCAGTAGAAAAATCGCGTCACAGTCAACTCCGCTTCGACGTCTTCCTTTATTGGCATTTGGTAATGCTCGGGCTTTGGACTTTCGTTGACGAATCTGGAATCTATGCACACTCGTAGTTTGTTGTCTGAACATTTAGTTCGTTACCTGAAAGTCTGACGGTCCTTCCATCCTAGCTATATATTCCAGCCTGTTAAATTTTGTTTAGTTCTTCTTTCAGAAGTTCCTTGAGCAGTGCGCTTCTTAGCGTGCTGCTTCAATGACTGGTTTAATTCTGTTTCTCACCACCGTCCTGTACTTTTAAGTGATACATACGATACCCTCGAACTGTTTTGGAAAATTTTCTACGATACGTTTTGCATGATAATGGGCACCTGTCACGGCGTTCATATGATTGAATAGCCCAAATGACTCACGTGCTCTAAGTCCGAGAAGCACCCGACTGACTTTCTTGACGATAGAGAAGTCTAGCATTTTTTCTGTCCCATTGACGTTGACTCGCAGTTCTGCTTTTCTAATGTGCCCGATGACACCTCCGCTATAGTTCCTCAGCACATCCTTCGACGGTTTCGGCTCACTTGTTCCCCTAGTTTCTTGAAAATGTATAACGGTAGCAGATTACGTTGGGAACCCGTATCGACCTTCACTTGAACTTCTCTGCCAGAAACGGTTGCTGAGATATACCAGTCAGCACTACCATTTCTGATCTCCAAAACAAAAAAAAAAACGTCAACTGATTTCTTGGATTTCGCAACAAGCCGAGAAGGAATTCGTTTTGCTCCCTACGTGGCATGTTTTGCCATATGCTTGACATTTTTGTTGTTCGCGATGCATGTTACATATTCCTAATCGATTGGTATCACGCGAGTTTGCGTTCTCTGCCTGGAAACAGGAGCCACGCTCTTTTCTGGGTTGTCCCAGGTCTTCTGCCTTTTTTGGATACTTCTGCCGCATTGCAGAACGTGACTGCCTTTTCCAAGGTTAGGTCGTCCTCTCGAAGGAACTTTTTTGTAATCGCTTCTCGGTGACGCCGTACAATATCTGATCTCAAATCATGGAATCGGACAGCTATTCAAAGTCTCTTGATTGGGCCTTCAGCTCCGCGTCTTTATAACACGTTTCGAATAGCTCACCTTGCACTTGCATTTGCGTCATGAATTTGTAGAGCTCGTAGGTCTCATGGCATATAGGAGGGCAATAATCTTCGAACTTTGTCACGAGAACGCTATAGCTTGCCCTTGCTTGTTCGGTCAGCACCACAAAAGTGTTGAAGACTTTGATTTCTTCGGCACCCACGACATAGAGGAAGATCGTTGCCTTCTGTATGTCGGTGCGTGCTTTGGTCGCCTTGGTAGCGGCTAGGTAGAGCTCCAGGCGTTGCTCAAACTTGCACCAGTTGTTGGCTAAGTTTCTGGAAAGCAGCATGGCAGCTAACCATCAGGCGGAGTAATTCCTTCCTTGGCAAGACGAAGAAAGCCCCTTCTGACACCATGTCTGACGAACGACACGAGACTATAATGGCAAGCAACGGAATATCACTCTATGGTTTTCTCTTACTAGTCTATCTACTATAGGCTCAAGTCAAAAGCGAACAGTGACGGAACTTCGAGCCCACTACCGGCAAAACTTCCAAGCTTGTGTTGTGCTTGGTGAAGTTCCAACACATCGAAGTAGGACACAAAACCTCACAGCGCCCTACTCCGACGTGTTTGAACATCGCCAAGCACAATTCAAGTTTTGAAGCTGCGCCTGTAGTGGGCCCAAAGTTTCGTCACTGTTCGCAATTCATTGGAGCCCTATGGTACATCTAGTGTTGGCATATCCCGACACAGTTCCGATAAGCAATCTGCCGCAGAAAGCGCTTTTCGAATAACAATTTTCAATCTTTGGATTAGGGCTAGTTGGTTTAAATTTACGAGGTATACTTTTTTTCTGCATGTTGCCCTGTTCAATATATTCATCAGCGGGATCGTAGAAGCGATGCCACACGAGCATTGATGAAGCGCTGACGCACGTGTGTTGAACGCGGAGAGACTATATTGGGAAGCGGCAAATAGTTCTTATTATTTTTTTATTATTATAAAAGTAAAACTTAAATGGCGGTTCTTTTACTTTGCCTCGTACGAACGGTAGTGAGCAAAATAAATAGGATTTATTTGAATAAAAAGTATCTATCCTTATAAACAAGGTAGTTTTAGGCTGGCAGAAAAATGGTTAAAATGAAAGGTCCTCAAATCACCAGAATGAAATCCGACGTTTCGCTACAATACAGGGATTTCCCGAGAAAGGCGATGCGTGTTTTTCGGCCCCGGATAAATCAAGTATACATCTCAGAAACCTTGAAAATTAGTGCGAATGTGACCCTAGCGGTTGGGATAGAAGTCATATGTTTGATAACATAACGTTATCCGGATCAAAAGATATTTAAGAAAAACGAACTTTGTCTATACGCCGACGTCCAATTAAGTCTAATATTGCGAGTATTTACTGGCGCTAATAGCTGCGTGCGCGGCTGCTGCGCCCGTGCTGACGGCGAGTTTGCGCAGTTAGTTTGCTACGTGCATTCGGCACCATCAAGATTGCCGGTTTTAGCAAGCTATTATTGTGAGCTCGTTCTGAGCATGAAATCTAAACATCGCCCTCATATATGGTGTCCAGTGAATACCCCTATTGTCAAAACACGAAATGGTACTGCGGGCGTCAGTAGCATTTATAACTGAAAAAAAAAAAATCTTCTCAACAAAAAATTGTGTTTTTTTTTTTTTTTGCTAACAAGTTTTTTGTTTCACTGAAATAGGCGCTAAAGCCGCCTACAGTGTCGTTTCTTGTTTTGAAAATATTAGGCATAGGTGGGCTTCCGCTCGTAGAAAAATGTCATTTTTCTCAATTGTCTTTTGATCCAGATTACGTCATGTTTTCAAAATTTGGCGTTTTATTCCAAACGTTAGCGTCACATTCTCACGAAGATTTAGCTTTCAGGGATGCATGGTTGATTTACCGGGGCCAGAGAGCACTGTTTTTTTTTTTTTTTTTTTTGCTCGTGAACTTTCTGTGCATCTTCAATACACGAGAATATTGTCTATTCTTTTTGAAGGTAGCCTGCAATATTATAATTTCGCCCCACATCAACAAACAAAGCCAAGTCGAAGGTTTAGACTCTTAAATCACCTCGTTATTTACAATCACAGTGGTTAGTCGGCAATAGCTCCGCCTTGTTCGCATGCCAAAGAACCCGTGTTTCTTTAATATGGCCAAGCATACGTGCCTGCGGCATGTCACCGCGACTCTCGGTGCGACGTGAGAAACAGGATCTAGAATATAAATAATACAAATACAAAAAAAGTCATAGACGCTAAACAAGACAAATGCGCCGAGGTTTCTTTTTTCTTATTCTAAAATCTGACTTGCTTCTACGAGTGTTCCGTTCCGTAACTGTGATCCTCGAGGGAGTCAGCTTAGACGCGATCTCTGCCGATCCCATCTGCCCGCCGGGTTCAAGCGGCCCTAATCCGTCACTGCGAATCCCCTTGTCCCCCATTGACTACAATTCTTTTCACCTCACTGATAGATCACGGCGGACGCTACACGAGCTGTCGGAGCCAATCTTCACGTCGTTTAGTGTCACGTGACTTTCCGGACGGACGGAGCGTCGCGCGGGGCGCGCTGTCACGCGATGCGTTTTCAGCGCTCCATTGGTTTTGATGGCTGGCAGCGTTCACAGCGTTCCATGTAAGTTGCGACTGAGTAGCACCGCATGGGGCAGCCACCCTCCCTCACAAACGCATACTCTCTCTCTCACCAATGATCTCCCCTCTCTGTTATGCTCTTTTTGGTTTGTTCCCTTCCGACATGTCACGCTGGCTTCGGTTCGAAAAGGCGCACTTCCGTCGCCGCATATGGGGTAACTCCCCCCCCCCCCCCCCTTTTCCCCCGACCAAACCGAGCAGAGTTCAACCCCTATATAAGAGGGATTCAGGAAGAGCGCGGGGGAGGTCTGTTTATTTATTTATCTGAGCGCGCGGCACGAGCCGTGACTCGACCATGTTTGGCTGGTGTGAAAAACACCGTATCGCATCCTGGTTTGCTTGGCTACACAACGATCTTGACACGTTTGCGGCTTTGCGGCTTTTCTTTTCCCCATAGAAAATGAGAATGAAAAGTTGTATACAGAACTACGGCCCCTAGTTATATATGGACGGTAATACATTTTGTGAAGTCAAAACAATTTGGAGTTTTTTGCTGAAATAGAACGAACACGAGAGAAAGAAAAGACAAACACGACACCGGCGTCTGAGGCGTTGGCTTCTGTCGTCAGTTTCCTGATTTTTCTAATATTTAGTTTGGTGGCTTTCATTTTTCTCACGCAGCCTGGGGTGTTTCAGATAAATGGTCAACTTACACCAAGTAACGTTCTTCATGAATGCATTATTTTCTTGTTTTGTTACACTCCTTGCATTATTTGCCCCTTTTTAGGCGTGTGCATGAATTTTAAGCATCCGTATAGTTTTAAGCTTGTGTAAAAAGTTTAAGCATCTATACTTGTAGCGAATTTGTATCTCATTTTTTTTTTTACCGGAAAGGCTTTCGGGTTGTTGGTCACAAGAAAAAATAAACATTGAACAACATTTTTTATTTTTTACTTTATATCGGCTTTAAACATATATGCATCTTGTACGGACTTATTTAAACACAATGATAAAACAACCAACTATTTATTAAGCAAAACATAATGAAACTCAGATTAGCTGCTCCGCAGTTAAATGCGACCAGGGCTTAAAGTTGAATAAATCAGTCTGTATACACTAACCGGGACAGAAGTTCGATCGTTCCTCTTTGCGTGGAAAAAGCGGGGATGATCAATGGTCGCTCTACTCGTGTCCACAGGAGGGGGAGTTTATGACTCGTGCTCCCAATGAACGGGGCTCCCTGATTTATCTGCCTCCACTGCTGTCGACAGCGGCACTGCGCTGTGGGGAGGCATTCCCTGGGCGGCGATGGGGTTTATCGGCCCTAGCTTTAGGGACAAATGAAGGGTAGACTGCGACAGGGGACTGAGGGAGAGCTTTACTGATTGGAGACAAAAAGTGGACGAGGGGATGGACGTACGCGGAGACGAGCAGAGACGCACTTGATTAGGGCACGGGCTTAATGGCGCGGCCTGTTCCACGGGATATTGAGCGGCTGTCCTGGTTAGTGGATACCGGACTGACCGGTCTTTGTTGAGCTCGGCTTCGGCGACTCTGGGTGGTGCTCGGCAAGAGGCCTGGAAAAGATTAGTTACATTGCGATTGATGATAGAAGCTGCAGCATGTCGCTTATCAGGTTTGTGACAGTCCAGTTTAGAAATCAGGGAAGCTATATTACTTTAGCTTAGTTCCTTACTCACTCTTCACTGCTTTAGCTGCTGCTGGATGCCTGTCGACTGCCAGACGACCCGTTATCAGAACGAGCGTGGCAAAGATGCAATCCATGAGGGCCCGGACCACAGCCGCCGACGAATGGGAGTCCGACTTCGCGTCTCTGGGATTGGTTTTGTCCTTGGCTCGCCAACTGAGAGGCGTATGCCTAAACAAAAAAAAAAAAAAACGCATGGCAAAAAAAAAAAGTAGCCAGACACGTGAACGAGATCGAAAAATATGGGGGCTCCAATGCACGCTGTGAAGATGGTTGGCCAGCGAAGCACCTGCAACGATTGCCCACTCCACCATACAAAATGATTGACGAAACAAAAGTAAACGCACTGTACCAAAACGTTCTTATATAAACCATTTTCTTTCCGTACGCCACCATGATGTTCTCCAGTCTATGATGTCCTAGCGAACTTCCGGTCTTTAAAAGGAATAAACAAAACCTACCTTGACACCGCTGCCTGAAATTTTGATGAAACGTTTAACCACCGATTCTCCAGGTGAACGCCAAAAGAACGAAAACGAGTTGGATCTGTTAAAATGTTTCGAATATTTTGTAAAACAACTTGACTCCCAAGACGTTAAATTGTAGAGCAGAATGCCCTCGTTAAATATTCAACTTTGTTGCCCGTGTAGCGTTTATGCTTCCTAGCACTAGTGACATAAGCAAGCTCGACAAGCTTGCAAATACGGAGTGACCGGATGTCGCTTGGAACACAAGCGGCGGTTCATGTTTGTAAACAACAAAATGATCTTAATGAAAGACTTCGTACGCTGCCGTTGCCGCGACAGCTTATGCAACCGCAATCTTTACCGCGAAATGCATGCGGGGAGCGCTACGTGCTTCGCATTGTTCGCGCGTGCCTTATCATCTATCATGTGGATTAAAACAGGTGTGTTTTTCTTAAAAAAAAATTGCGGTGGCTTAGCTCAGTTATGCCAGGATATACGTAGCCTGAGCATATGCGCACAAAATGAGAGACGCTATCAAGCGGCTCCGATGCAGCGTCAGACTTGGCTACTGCGCAACGGAGGCGCACAGCTGGGCACGCGGCGGCACCAGTGCGTCTGCCGCGGCTATGACGTCACTCCTCTGGAATGTGCAGACCGGCGAGGCGCGCGCGGTGGCGGCGGAGCGCGCGGCGACGGCGACTCCGTCGCGCAGCTGTGTGCCGTGTGACGTCACTTCTCCTCGCGCTTACGCAGCACGGCTCTTTGAAAGCCACGCGAAATTGCTCAAAATCAACCAGTGTAGCTCACGCTACAAAAGTGATCAGACTCATGTTACAGAATGCGGAACTTGAATTGAATGGCTAGTAGTGACTTTATTTAGAACAGCTTTTGACCTGTTTTACGGCACTACGTCCTTTTTTTCGCTTTTCTACTCTGCTTTGCGATGATATATTAACAGTTATTTTAGTGACACAATAAGATACCCCACTTCAGCGGAAATGCAAAAAATAAATGGAAGTAGCTTGAGATGTTTTAGATAATGTACCTCAAAAAAAAAAACACCGGTCAATGAGGTTGAATGCAACTACACCCTCATCGCCCCACAGTGGAAGTACCTATATCAAGTTTGCTGTGTCTTTGTCGCAACTCAAAGTTTGCATCTTCGCATTATATCTAAAAAACCTTACAAGGTTGACCTGTACTCTAGCTGTGATAATGACAGGACTGTTACTCTAACAGATGTGACATTAAGTGAGCCATATACTCAGAGAAACCGCGTAATCTGTTTTTCTCTTTGTCCGGGGTGATGACTTGGGGTGGCCGCGCTTCAATGTGTATTTGAGCGACTCCTTTCGTTCGCACCCTTCTGATCGGGGTGTGGTAATGAACTCTTACCGGCATTGGGAGCAAGCAAGTGAATCCTTAAGCGAGATAATATCGGTGTGTCTTTTAAATTGCCGTCTTTCTTTTTTTATTTTTTGTCCATCTCTTTTTTTTTTCAAATTGAACCTCCATAAGGGGTGGGAGTTTCTTGTGCGAGGAGGAAATATTAATTTATCAAAACCATACACTACGCTCTCACGAAAAACTGTGTTAGTGTTTGTGCTTTTTATAGTAGTTTTTCCCTTTATTTGTCTATCCACAAACCGTCTACGTAGCTTTTTTTAATATGTATTTTTTTATGCCGGTACGTGCTTCGGCGTACGTGGGCATATATGCGTCCTTGCGAGAATGCCTCAATAGAGCGTCTTCCGGCACATACTCAGCCCGGCACAATTAGCACGATCAAGCATTAATATTTTCAAGCCTATTTTACAACTAAAACGTTATCAAAACACCGCCATGTAATGCTCCTAACAAGAAAGTACAAACATGTGCGGCACATGTATATTGTTTGACGTTTACAGATAGCCTGCATGAACCAATATGACAAGGAACCTTCATGCCAGTTTTGTCGCTCTAGCGGTTTCACACTGTGTGAGCGTGTTCCTGCGTCTGCTTATGCATGCGATGGACTGTATACTTGGTCACTTTGTGTGCTTTAGTAAATTTATGCATATATGTTCGACTGGACGTAAGTATAGCATTAAGCTCGGTTGCAGTTGGGAATGAAAGAATAAGGGAGGAGGGGGCATGCACATTTTGATCCGCAGCACCGATCACCGTTATCATCAGTAGGTCGGAGAATTCACAGCTCAAGCAGAGGCCACAGCACCTAGAGAAACCCGAGTATATACAGAAAATTGCAAAGTGTTTATGAGGAGGATGGAAGTCTGCGTAAAAAAAACAGAGCAGGAATTTAGAGTCCGTTCCATTTACATCCTTTCTTGGAGGAACCTTAGGTTACAATTTCGCCTACAAATAAGGTTGAGCTACATGACATTGGTGTAAGCGCAAACGACACACTGATAAGTGAGATGCTTAAATTATACTTGAGGCATTAAGTGCGCGCATTCTGTAAGACTAGTGGGAACGGAACCAAAAATAGGAAGTAGTCTTCTAGCCTAAAATGCATTGTTTCTATCTGCATACGGGAGAAAAGGTAGGTTCACACATTTGCGCCGACCGCGTTGTGTCGTGTAGCAGAGCGCTTCCCCATGGGCTCGTCGTAAGCGTAGCCGTAGCATCTGCTCGACGCAAGTAGTCTTAACGAGATGCAAGTGGTTGCAGTCGCACTCGAACTCAACAGTGGAAGCGAGCCTTAAGCGATATTCAATAAGTTACGATTCGTTATCTTCTCTTCCCACCTGCAATAGTCTATCTCAAACAAAGTACGAAGCTCCACGTCCAATTTCTATACGTCGCATTTCACTCTCTGTTTTTCTTTTCTCATTATTTCCTACCCTTTTAGCCAGCGTATTGCCTTGCTTGCGTGCGGCTTCACTAGTTCCACATCTCTGCTAAACGAAGCTCCGCATTGTAGTGCTCTTTTTTTGCTATTGTAACTGTTTTTTTATTTTTTTTTGTTGCATAGTTGAATTTTTGCTTGTTACGGCGTAAGGCTTCGACGAAGCGACTATGTTTAGGAGTGCAGCGAAGCGGAACGATGCCTTGCCCGAGGCGCTTGGAACCATTTCCGGCACGCACCATCGATTAGTTTCGGATTCGCTCCCGATGCGCTGCCTTCACCCCGAGGCACGTTGTTGCCTTTCATGCCACGCGATCCTGGGTTCTCGTGCAGCGAGACACGGCCGGCAGCGCATTGCAAAAAGGACGCCCAAGTTAATTCCCAGTTTGCGGCTACACGCTGAAATCATATTTTTAATCTCGCAAACCAACCCACAAAGTTCACTCAGTCAGCGAAGTTTTAAGATGTTTGTGTGGCACGTACAAGATGTCGCGCTACAAATATGGTAACAGTTTAGTCGCGATTCGTCTTCTTCATATTGAAGATTTTGTATATGTGGAAATTTTTGTCGTAAATTATTTGGTTTATGTTTCTGCAAAGAGCTACACTTCGGTTTACCAAAAAGGCACGTTCAGACAGTTGCGTATGACTTCGTTACGACTGCTTGCGTTGAGCTCTTTCTATGACGACCCTTTCGACGAGTCAATGGGCAGGCGCTGTGCTGCAGTCGTCACGCTGCACAACGCAGTCGACGCAGCTGTGTAAACGGGCCTTAACCTTGCTAAAGAACGAATGGACCACTCAAGCCAATCAGTAGGGATGAAGGCGGAGCACGTGACGGTCTTTACTAAATGTACTTACAGGGTCGAGAGTTGGAGAAGAAAAAAAAGGAAGAACCCCATTTTTATCCGTACGCCTTTTCGTGTATACTTGAAGATTAGCCCGTCACTCAATATCCGCACAAAAGCGGCTTTCTTTTCCCTCCCGCCTGCAGCTTCGACAGCACTGCGCGCAACTAGTGAGATAAAGTATAGTCACGTTTGTCCCTCCGACGCGTTGACTTGCTCACTGGGACTGTAGCCTTCGCCGCTTGTCAAGTTACGGCGAAACGAAGTATGGTAATTGTAATTACAGCCTCGTAGCTGTCTTTCATAATGGTACAATAAACAGCCGATTTTATTTTCGTCCGATAAGCTGCATCACGGTTTTTACCAGCGCGGACGAAGTCTGATTACACATTGTACAGAGGTTTCCGAGTTTCTCAGGATGATATGGCTCACGAAACACTGTCACCTGGAGAAATATTTTGACTTGGTCTTGTCTCCATGTGATCCGGTTTCTCATCCGGGTTCTTTTCCCCAAACTCTGACGTCGTCCCCTTCCAATCGATTAAGTTCCTTTCATTTGCTCCCTCAACTTGCTCCTGCTTCTCGTTATCGCTTAGTGTGTCGCCATTTTGTTTTTACGTTGGTTGTTTATTTGCTGGCTGGATCAGGAGGACGCTTGTTACCGCACTCTGTTTCTTTCGCCGCTCAGGCTGCTTCTTTCTTTTATTTAACTGACCAAGCGAGTTTTTTTTTTTTTTTTTTTCTAGCTTGGAGTGCAGCTTGAGTTGTGTAATGCTTTGAGCAAGATTGGACGAAAGGACTCGACGAAGTCCTCGCAAAAGAAACAAAAATAAGTTAATAATTAGACGCAGTCGGGTCTTATTTCGTTCTAATAAAGAAGAGAGGGTCAGCGGGCTTTATAAAAAAAACGGGAAAGCGTAAAATGAAGACTTAAAATATAACAATACAAAAAACAATGCTATCATGTTACTTGAAGTTTGTGAAGATATATTGGAGGCAGGGGGCATTATATAACTAAGGCGTGCTCGAGAAAAAAAAAAAAAGTTGTGTGTCTCTGTCGAGGAATTAGGTACGACGGTTCGGCCCTATACCCTGTTTATCTTTTTAGTTGCACTTTTTTTTTCAAACTATGTTTGAAATTAATGAAATTTGAAAGCGTTTTCTTGTATCTGCGATTTGTGTATTTTTACCTCAATAAAAAACGCGTCTTTCGAGCCAGTAGAACATTTTGCGCCTTATCACGTTCAACAACCTTTTTTCTTTGTATTTTCTGCTTAACTGATTCAAGGTACCATATTTTCAGGGCTATTAGCCCCGAGAAGTTTGCATGGCGCCCCCTTACGGCGAACCGGGATGACATCGAGGCGAGGACAGAAGTTTTGCATGACTCGCTCCGCTCGCCCTGTGGAGGCTGTGATGACGGTTAGCTTTCGGCGCTCTCGTTCCTGTTGAATGTTTTGGTACGCGTTTTTCGTAGGAAGTGTAAAATTTCATATGTGGCTTTATTGGTGTATGGCATGTTGCCTGCGGACGAAACTTCAACCAACATTTTAGTCAGGGTTGACAGGACAGGCAACGCATGAATCGCAGCTGGTATGTGAACATGAAGAAATATGGCACAATTGCAGGAGCATCAGTATAGATTTGCATCTCACACAATCAATGGTACTGATGGTCTGAATAATTTTGCAGGTTATGTACACTATTTCGTTTTTTTGTAAGTATTTTTATTTTTAGACAAAAACGCCGAGGCAGAAAAGTTGCATGCCGCTCGCGCAATATGTTAAATGTAGTCTAGGCCATTGACAGAGAATCACAAGTGAGACAGCCCAACTACATGGATAAAGTAAAGAAAGCATGAAGGCAGGCATATACAGTTGTTTGTTTATATCTGTTTATATTGCTCGCATTTGACCTTTGCTAGAGGCCGATAGTATTTCAATGAACTCAACTGGCGCTATCTGTGGACTTCTTTATAATATCGCTCAAATAATGTACAACAAACGTAGGTGAAGTTGTGTAGTCCGTTATTAGTTCCTTAGGCGCTAAAATTGAGATTTTAGCTCAATAAAATTGTCCTGATGTTAAAATACTAGAAGTTTTAATCACGCAAACGGTCACCCTTCACAGGCTACATATTTTCTGCTATTAGTGCAGCATCTACCACTGGACAGCCGTTCGAATGCTCGCAGTTTCTCCTGTTTTCCTCGGTTGTCAGAGAGTCCAGCTCTATAGAAGTTTGGAGGCTGAGGGAGCTTTTGGGCACCTGCAGCAGTGTCTCTTTTAATTTGAAATGACAATTCATACTAAACGGTGTTTTCCCCGAATACAGAAGGGTGAAATAAAGGAAGGACGCCAAGAAAAAGTAGAAACATTCCGAAGTACGGTACTATTGCTGCGCATATTTTGGGCAGCTCAATATCTCATACAGGCAGCTGGGGGAAATTCGGCCGTTTTTCCTGCTGCCATACAAGAAAATTTCCAGTAATTCAGCGTGTTCTAAATATAAAACATGCCCTCATACGTGTACCAACAATATAATTAATTCACGAAGAAGCTACATTGATGTAAAACAACCTTGTTCCCCGAGCACTTCAAAGGTTTTCAGGCCGATGGCCTTTAAGACATCTGCGAACCAGCGCACGCAGAGTGGCACGCACAGAGTCGAGGTCGCGAGCTAGTTTGCCAACTGCCCAAAGGCCTTTGATATAAATGCCATTTGAAAGGCCTGCAAAGCGGGATGTAATACTCTCATAAACCATGAACATACAAGGAACAGAATTCCAGCGTCTGAAGCACTTATACCGCCACTTCACCGACCCCTCGCACGATTGCCTTCTGACGTGTGGACCGACTGGTAGGTTCATCGGTGGAATTGCCTCCGCTGATAGCCTTCGAGATTTTTAACCCAATTATATAGGTCAAAGTGACAAGCACGCTTATAGAAGGTACGGAAGCATGTCGTTATCGGCCTATCCTAGCACCTTGTACACCGGGTAAACAAGGTCCCGCTCCTCGAAGTACTTGCGGCACACAACGGCCAAACCTGGAATCTAAGGCAGGGAAGCGAGCCGGATGCGAGATCGCGAAGCAGAGACCATCATCTGACGTCACAATACACCTTACCCAATCAGGGGATGGCGACCGCAGCGACGCTTGTGTTCGTTCTCGGGGCTAATATTCTACTGACTATACATGTTTAAAAGTTGAAAATTTAGGCCGTGTGGAAGATCTGTACGTGCAGACTATACAGGAATTTCGTTTTTCAAGATCGTTCATTATGTCGAGTCGTTATGAATTCGTTAATAAAAGAGTATCTTAATAATGATTTCCTTATATTACAAGCTTCTTTGTGATCTTACAAAACAGACATTTGTCAAAGTATGACATGTATGAGAAGATATTTGTGTGAACTAAGCACAAGGGGCGGACTTTGCACGGAGTGCGGACTACGAACCGGGTGCTTACTCTCAAAGCAAAAACTCTATTTTTGGTTGTAAATTTGCCCTTGGGGACTATACACCAGGTGCAATCTATAGCCAGAAAAATACGGTACACAAAATTTGCCTGTCTTTTTTTTATGTGCTGCATACTTTCAAGTCCCAATGTAAAAAATATATCATAAATTATTTATTGAAGAGATAGTGCTTTACCGAGTAACGCGATACTTGCGATACATTGTCGATTTTAATAACTCGGTGTTCGTATTTTAAATAAGTTTACAATAGACAAATGTTATCGGTGACATAAAAAGAAATGCTCGATCACGCAAGTGTAGCATGCGACGTTTAACTAAATATTAGCTTCGAATATTTACAACTATAAAAGCTACGGCTCTCAGCAAACGTCGCTGCCCCTCTGAGTAATCCAGAAGGTTCCTCTTCAATATACCTCTGATAGCTTTGACTATCCATGTCATTCATTTGGTAACATAATATAAACCACATGTTAACGATAGAGCCCCCCTTTAGCGATTCAGGGCGCTCACAAACGTGTTGGTTTGTTGTTGGTTGATGGCAACAATTTCATCACCAACTCTAACAGCGTTGTGCGTTTATCTTATTTTCCAGGAAAGAGCTGCTTTTGGGGTTCTACCTGTGTAACCGGGATTCTGAAGTACTCTGGTTTAACTCACAGTCCTGGAGTTTTCGTTTTAGAGCTGGTTTATTTAGAAAATTTGAGATTTCTCGCACCTTGTTTTTATTGTCTGCCTTATTAATGCACAGTGTAAGTCGAGTGCAAGGAATGTGAGTACATGACAAGTCTTTTTTTTTTAATTAAATACTTTTATTTTTCGAAAGCGAACTTTTGGATACATTACGTACACTTTTTTTTTAGATGTGTCGCACCACAAAAAGAACGTACCTATAATGTGAACGAACACTCAGGTGGAGCATGTGGCGCAAAAAACCAGGGAAGAGGGAGGATTGCCCCATGGAGAGGAAATAAAATTGATTGATTGATTGATTGATTCTCTCACCCGTCTCGGCGCGGGTATCCACCGAATATCTTTTTTTGTCCTCGCTATTTCACCTGGGCGGGTATCACAAAGGAGAGTGACGAGTCTCCATCTTGGCAGTCCTTTGATTCCAGACTGCATCCGCCGCGCGCACGCGGTACGGGTAGGAAAGCTGGAAGTTGGCATCATCTGTATTGGGAGTGTCACGCCATCCGCCGGCATACCTTGTCAACAAACCCAACATCTCACAAATGCAAGAGTTGTTTTTGTCAAAAAGTGGTGTTTTTAATTCACTTTTGAATATAAACTTTAAAAAAGAAACATATGGGCCAGGCAATATCCCCTACGCATTTCTGAGAAGATATTCCGAGTGGGTGTCGCGGTACTTATATATAATTTTTCATGCGTCCGTCCTTCAGAGCGTGTTACCAGAAGACTGACTTTGTGGGAAGATTTTGCCCATTTTCAAGGCCGGAAATAAGATAGACCTTTAAAATTATCGCCCTCTATATTTAACAACGACATGCTGCAAACTATTTGAACACAAAATTTCGTAACATATAAATAAATACTAAGAGGAAAATAACTCACTGTACCAGCACGGGTTTTGGTGGGGTTTGTCGGCAGTCACGTAACTAATAGAGTGCACACAAGGGTTTGCTTCAGTTATAAAGGAACAATGTAAGGTTTACGAAATATTTATAGATTATTTTAAAGCGTTTGACAGAGTACCCCACGACGAATTAGTTCAAACATTTATCTCGTTTGGATTAAATTGAGATTTGATATCTAGGATACGTTCTTAAGTATTTAGAGGGACGAATGCAGTATGTTAGCTGAAATAAAATTTGATCTCACTCGTTAGCAGTTTACTCAGGAGTACCCCAAAGATCAGTGTTAAATCCTTTTTCATTCTTAATTGATATAAATGATATGGCAACAAATTTCCCTTCCTCTGTTCAAGTTAAATTGTTCCCAGACGATTGCACGGTATCTTCAAAAGTGCCTAAAATTCAGGACCAGTAAATTCTCTCCAGTTCTCGGAAGAAATCTTCTCGTACAGTAAGAAATAGGGTGCGGAAATTAATTTGAAATAATATTGTCCCTTGCAGTATTATAAACAAAAAAGTGAAAGCCGTTTACAACTCCCTGTAAAGCCGAATAGGAGCGCAGCTCTTGAGGAGGAGGGGGGAAGGGTACTCAGGGGAGGGTATACCCCTCCTCCACCTCCTCCTCCTCCCCTCATTCTTCAATCTCCTCCGGGGGGGGGGGGGGGGGTCACGTGGACTTGGGGGGGCTCGCGCGGTGCATTATGGGACATTTTCCATAATGCACCTCGGGGGGAGGGGGGTCACGTGACCTCGGGGGGGGGGGGAGGGGTCACATGACCCCGGGGGGGGGGGAGGGCTCGCGCGGTGCATTATGGGACATTTCCCATAACGCACCGCGCGGTTACGCCGACGGCGACGCCGACGCCGCTCAAGCCGGGAACGGGCGCCCCTAAGAGCTCCGCTCTAAAAGGTATTTGACTCCCGTTACTCTATAGACGGCGTGGAACATAATAAGTAGAATAATTTAAGTATTTAGGAGTTATTTTAGCTAACACCTTAGCTGGAATAGTCATGTAGATTACAAATGCACAGAGACTTCTCAGAAGTTAGGCTATCTTAGAATCCATTTTGGACAACCAAACAATGATGTTCTATACCTAGATATAAGTGTTACGTGCGTCCAATATTGGAATACGCGGGGTGCGTATGGGACCCGTACAGAAAGCAGCAAGTCGCACAAATAGAACAGGTACAAAAATTGGCACTTCGGTTTGTTTTTTTTCTGAGTAAATGCGCACGGAATCTATTAGTGCAATTATAAATGAAGTGCGGCTTGACTGATTAAAGAAATAAAATAAAGTGTGTATCTTAAAATATTTATACGCTGCGGACAATGGCTTGACGAAGATTAATCTTGAACTTTTACATTTTGCCTTCAACATCACGCTCCAAGAGGACGAGCAATACTAAAGCGATTTCACCCTACCAGTACAGAAATGATCTCTTTAAATATTCTTTTTTTTTAACTACCATTGAGTGGGATACTTTGCCAGTGATGTTGTTACTAGCTGTAATCGAGAAATATTTGAAGCAGAGCCAAATGAATTCCTTAGTTAAGGTAAGCCAGAACCTAACTGCGCTCGCCTCACGCGGTGAGTGCATGATTGAATTTATTATTTTGCGTGTGTTTTATTTTATTTTCTTGTAGATCTTAGGTTTCACGGCGCTTTAGATAAATAAAATAAAATAACTAAATAAATAAAATGTATAGCTTGTTTATTACTAGCCAGCAAGCTGTACTCTGACTGGCATTTTTTTTATCAAAGAAAAGGAGCGTTGCGGACTATCCTCGCTTGCTTCGGGGCAATATTTGAGAAAAAAAAAACACATCGAGCACTGCCTTTTTTTAGTACCATGCAGTTCACTTATTATATCAACCGTTATGCGGAGTTCAGTCCTATACACTCTGTTTAAACAATAGCTAGTCATGCCGCAGTGAACTAAAATGAGACATATAAACGCGATCGCATAATGTGGAAGGTCGCTGCACACTCCTTGCACTTGATTGGTTTAGATGATGATCGCGCAAGCACAAAAGAATGACGAAGAACGTGAAGTTGCGCAATTGGCGCTGCTGAATTGGTTATATCGGTCCGTATCGCTGGCATGCGCTATGTGCTTAATATAAAACAAACTATAGGCATAGTACAGAAAAAGGCTTGATACTGTTCTGTAACCACCAGATCTGGGCATTCCGCGCGCTGCACGGTAAATCAGACACACTCTTTTGTTTCATGTTAACCTGGTTTCTGTGAAGACTGTGGACATGGCGGGTAATATTCTCGAGGCGCTCATTCTTTGAAAATACTCGTGAATGGGCGTAAAACGCAAGTCAACCGCTTGAGCTTTGATATTCCCGGTCGATTGATGAGGCGTAGGAAAACCCGAGACAGAAAACTCGTGATATAGACATTTGGTCGGAAATTAAGTCGTAATTTTGGTGGATATAAGACGTTTTAGAATCATATAAATTGTATTTTGCCAAGGCATTACGACCACTATGATGAAATGTTTAACGCGCGTTGCGCAGGTACTTACACATGAATCACTCCGGCACGCCGGATCCCGTTCTACTTCAAATGAAATGATTGGCAGGTCAGATACGGTCGACGTTTTTGAATAAAACAAATATTTCAAACCTGCATTGCGAACCTGTGCTCTGCTGGTCATACTTGTTCCAGACTAGAAACACTATTCCTTTTATAGTCTGTCAAGTTAACACATACTACAAATTCGCACACATTTAAGCAAAAACATTTTTTTCAGTTTTTATTTTTTCCACGTTGTTAGTAAGTTGTTGTTTGTTACAGCTGACAGTTAAGAACGATTGGCTCTTCGCTTGAAATGGGACAACATTCACCGGCATGTCGGTTTGGTTCAAAATACTCGTACTTTTTGAAAAAAACTTTGGTTACCAAAATATTGGGAATAAAGCGCTCGAATAGTTGGGACAGAAATGGCGTGATTTGATTGAACCTTCCGTAAGAGGTAATAGTAATACAATTCATAAACGCCCAAGAGGTGTATTACGGCCGTCCATCGTTAACCTGATGCCATTACCTGTCATGGGGGTTTGCGCAAAGTCTGAAGCCGCATATCTCAAAACGCAGGACGGTGCTGATCACATTCATTACCTCCGCATAAATTCAATTATGTTTTGTTTTATAGAAGCCTGTAGTGGGCCGTCGGCCCAAACACGTTTTGCTTTCTGCATAACCATATCAGCGTTGCTTCAACAAAACAACAAAATGAAGTAATATTCTTTTTTTTTAATTTCCTACAACCTTGCGTCAGAATATAACGACGATCCGACGCCCTTGCACAAGACCACTATAGCGGCCGTAAATCTCATATTATTTTTATCACGGTCACTCTGCGCAACAACAGGCTCTGCTACTCGATGAAAAATAAACGTTTTATAGATCTCCTTCAGCATGACGATACAAAAAAACTCTAAGGTGGCGACGGCCGGCTCGTCCGTTGCTCAACAGCTGCCAATCACTCCAGGCGCTTGCGGAGTAGAACATGTTCGCTCTCAAATTAAAAGAATACCTTTTTGGGCTCCTAGGAAACCTTCAAGTTACAAAAGGGCCTTTATTATTTCTGTCTCGATTCAAGAGCGAAACGGTTTGAAAACAGGGGCACCTCAGGGACTGATAAACAATATGTTTTGTAACCTTATGAGCTAACGTTTTGTTTCCTTATGGCTGATCTTGTTACATATAGGAGGTGGACGCCATATTTGAGGTAACTGCTCACAGCGCATGCTTGGGAGGAGTTTCCCGTCAGCTCTCGGGTAATCACAAGAGAAGAAGGGAAGGAGAAACTCTCGTCTCACCTGAACTTTCCTTTGTATGTCCCAGGCTTTTCCAGATGTCGCTATTCTCTCTCTAGAACATTATAGAAGATTAACTTTTACTCAAAATTTATACAAAAGCAGCTTTCCCTTCTCTTCCCCGGTGGTTCAAAAGCAGCAGTGAGCTCAGCTATGACTGCCTGTGAATACAACCTGTAAGGTCCCTCTTCTTTGTATTTCTTCTTTAAATTAGCATAAAACTTCGGTGCGTGGATATAACGAGAAGAAAAAAAATGTAGAGCCCATCCACTTCACGTGAAGATAGAGGACCAGCGAAGCTGTTATCTTTACGACAACTTTACGACAACTATACGACATCTATAGGATTTACACATGTTTGCTATAAAGACACGTACACGAGCTTGTTGTTTCATTGTCTTTATTTAATTCTTAGTAACTAAAGTGATAATTGCCTTATGGCCTTATGGGACGATGCTAAACCGCCATTGGTTTTATTTTCACTTCGGATACGTTCTTGCTAAACGTGAGCTCAATACACGTTCTGTTGTTGGCCGTTAGTATACGTATACGTGTTGACATACGCCTATTTTAGGTTTTACAGCAACTTCGGCTCTTATCAGTGATGCTGATCAAGAACCTAAGTCTCTTTATCAGCACCGCAGAAGCGAAAGAAGGTTAAATTGGCGCGTTCTGCCCTCAGCCTCGTCACAGCGCACTCTTAGCTGAGATAAATCGGCGACCGTAGATGATAACAAGGGATCAAGACCGCACCATTTAATAATGCCAAGGAAGGCTGACTCACGCGGTTTGCCACCTCTTTTTTTTTATACTTGCCGGGGCAAATCGGAACGAAGGAGCGCCGTTTAAACGGGAGTTTTTTGTTAACATTCATTGACACATTTTTTTCCAGATCCTAGCACATAACACCTTTGTTGTAAAATGTTCTTAGAAGAACACGTATCCGCGGTTGATATTTTTTCGAGGGTTAGTGTGATGAAAGAAATTTATTTGCGGTTTTCAATGTAACAAGAAACTAAAAAATTAAAGCCGTGTACAACTCCCTGTAACGCCGGGTTAGAGCGCAGCTCTTGAGGAGGAGGGGAAGGCACGGAGGGGGGGGGGGGGTCACGTGACAAGGGCTCACGTGACCTCGGGGGGGGGGGGGTCACGGGGCCTGGGGGTCACGTGACCTCGAGGGGGGGGGGTGAAAATTTTCCGCTAAATTTAGCGGGGAAAATTTTCCGCTAGATTTAGCGGGGAAAATTTTCTGCTAGATTTAGCGGGAAAAATTTTCCGCTAAATTTAGCGGGGAAAATTTTCCGCTAGATTTAGCGGGGAAAATTTTCCGCTAGATTTAGCGGGGAAATTTTTCCGCTAGGTTTAGCGGGAAAAATTTTCCGCTAGATTTAGCGGGAAAAATTTTCCGCTAAATTTAGCGGGGAACATTTTCCGCTAGATTTAGCGGGGAAAATTTTCCGCTAGATTTAGCGGGGAAAATTTTCCGCTAGATTTAGCGGGGAAAATATTCCGCTAAGTTTAGCGGGGAAATTTTTCCGCTAAATATAGTGGGGAAAATTTTCCGCTAAATTTAGCGGGGAAATTTACCCATCGTGCACCGCGCGGTTACGCCGACGGCGACGCCGACGCCGACGCCGACGGCGACGCCGACGCCGACGCCGCTCGAGCCGGAAACGGGCGCCTAAGAGCTGCGCTCTAAAAGAAATGGTGGCGAGAGTGCGCAGGGTGTCGAAACGCTGAGCTCTTAATGGAAATATGAATGGGTAGACTAAAGCTAGCAGTTTTGTCTCTACTCGTTGTTCGAACGAGTTCGGACGCAAACGCCAAGCGCTGGACGCCGGCCTCTGGCAATCGAACACCTTCGAAGTGTGAGCAGCGACAAAGACATATGGCTTTGCGTGCTCACTAACCATTGCAACCAGACGCCGGCATTCTGACGCCTACATGGGCTCTCGTTTCCTCCTCTTCCTCAATTCCTCGGCGCATAGGTTTCAGAAGGATCAGAAGCATATCGGTTATGTATGAACGAGACTTTTGGAGTTTTTGACCGTGACTGTTGACTGAGCTGGCAGACACGTAGCCCTCACATCCTTATATTGGTATATTTATTGAGAAGCAAGGCTACGTATGTTTTTTTTTTAGTCTCTTTGGCACGCCCTTGTTGTTTCGCCGGCTACGGGACAAAGCGTGACCACTGATTGGCTTGCTTGCTCATCTTGTTTTTGTAGATAAATCGTCACGCATCACTACATGATTTGTGAGACACCCTACTGCCTGTGGAACCAAAAAAATGAGGAGCTCACGCCTGACATTCGGATAATTACAGGAATGCTCATGCCTGCGCCCGTGGCATCTTATTTTGTATTTGTATGTGAACACGTTAAAGGGGCGGTGCAACAATTTCCGGACTTCGGTCAAAATTGGTGGGAGTTGTCCTCTGACTTCTGAAGTAAAGACCAGAAAACCGATTTCGCCTGCGTGTCCTAGTTGTTGCGTAAAAAAAAAAAAAGGTACTATTGGCATTTCTGACACCCCTCAACTCACGCGCAGTCTTCAGGGTCACACCTGGTCCCCCTCCTGGTGACGTCATTCGGAGTGCCATGTAGCTTCCCGTGTGCTCTCTCGAAAGACACTTCCTCTCCTCTCTCTGCTGACATTAGCGGGCGTTATGCTGCAGCCTAGAGCCGAGCGAGGTCACGTAATCTACAAGCCGTAGTTCCTCCGGCTGCCACTTGCGGCTGCGGGTGTGGGAAAAAGCTCGACTTTTGCTTTGCGATTATGAAGCGGAATCGCGACATTTTTTTAATGAAGGAAATGTTTTCTCTATCCTCCGGGACACGATAAACAACGTAAAAATGACGAGATGCCAATTCTTTTAGACTTGAAATCGTTGAATCCCCCCTTTAAAGGCACATAAAGCTTGCATCTTTTTTTAGCAAAGAAACGCACCTATGCAGTCACAAACACTGCCGTGAAGGAACATTGTGAAAAAATTCAAGATGGCGACTGACTTAGCAGACGAGAAAGGTGGCATCACTCTGAATGGAGGACGCGCAGATATAGGAGCGCATACTCAAGGACAAAAAAAAATTAAGTAAAAGACATGTCCGCGGCGGAGCCAAGATAAAACTTTAAAAATAATTTAAATCAACCACGAAACACTCTCAGTGGCTGCAAGTTTTCAATAGTACTATGAAATGTAAGAGACTACGACTATAACGTTTTTTTACAGAGACGACACTTATTCAAAGCGATTTAGTCTCATAATCATAGCTACGAGTGGACCCTGCATCACTCAATCTCTACTCGTTGAGACTAATTCAAACAGTTTAAAACTGAACGCCTTTAAAATTGCAACTAAACGTTAATTACACATTCAAATTAAATATTCTAGCGCCCGTTCACACCACTAGCCTAGTCTTTGTGTATTCAGCCCCAACGCTACCATAGCCGATACCACATCCTCTGGCGGTCGCCATTGCACGGCGGAAATTTCCAAGGCTCCACAATTTCGCTTCTGCGTCCGTGACTCCATAGAAGACCCTAAGCGCCCGCGCAGGATGCTATCGACCCCAGAGCGTCACATGCCAACAAACAGTGGCGCAAGTTTTGTGGCCTTTCGATTCAGCACCGTGACACAGGCTTTATTTACCGCCTCGAGACCGTTACAGTTATTCGCAAAAGATCGAGGTGAAGAGCAAAAGCAGGGTGCCTCGACGTATAGCCCACTTTTGTTCAATCCAATCGTCTTGTCCTTGTTATTACGTTCGTTTCTTAAATATATATATATATATATATCAAGGAAGGCACTAAGCCGAAGAGCAAATGCAGAGCTTAGTTTAAGGGAAGAAGGGGGAAATGCATTTCGCGAAAACGCAATCGAAGAACCGGTTTTGCGAGAAAGGACGGCGCCAGATCGAAAGTTCTATTTGTTCGCCTAGTCTTAGGCTCACTTTCAACATTAATATTGTTTGGCTTCTCCTTTTTGCGTTGATAGTTTTAGAGCGCAGCTCTTAGGGGCCCGTTTCCGGCTTGAGCGGCGTCGGCGTCGCCGTCGCCGTCGCCGTAGCCATTGGCGTAACCGCGAGGTCACGTGAGCCCCCAAGGTCACGTGACCCCCCCCTTGAGGTCACGTGAGCCCCCCAGGTCACGTGACCCCCCGGGTCACGTGCCCCCTCCCAAGGAGGACAGGAGAAGGAGGGAGGTGGAGGAGGAGGGGGAGGAGGAGGAGACGAGGGGAGTAGGTTGAAGGATGGGAGGAGGAGGAGGTGAAGGAGCAGGAGGGGGTGGAGGAGGAGGAGGGGAGGAGGACGAGGGAGGAGGGGAGGAAGAGTAGCAGGCAGGATCACGAGGGGAGGAGGAGAAAGGAGGGGTATACCCTCCCTTCAGTACCCTTTCCTCCTCCTCCTCAAGAGCTGCTCTCTAATTCGGCGTTACAGGGAGTTGTAAACGGCTTTCATTTTTTTTTTGTTATTTTACTTTGTCGTACCTTGTTTTCTTCTCGTAATTGAAAGTTGTTTCAACTCTGAACCGCATCACACGTGCGCTTGGTAACTTTTACATTTTTTTTGCCTCGTCGAAAGTGTCGCACATCGGAGTGTTTTTGGAGGAAGTAAGAAATTATGTTCTTATAGATGCTGTCATCTTTGTTTTCAGAAGGAAATCTTTATCTCGCCATAGTCTGCAAAAAAAAAAAACTCTATGTTTAGTCGGTGCCTTTGCAGAGAAAACAAAACAAAAATACACAGCTACCGCTAAAAAAAAGAAAAAAAAAGCCTATCTAAGTATGGGGCGTGTACGGAGAAGTAAGATCGCACCGGCTTATCTTCGTTTCCGGGAGAGGCACGTCACCATAATCTTTTGTTAGACTCCAATGTGTATAAAAATGTATACAGATTCCAGAGTCGTACAGTCATCTACAGATATTATCATCTATTTAAGATATGACTATGGGTGAAGCTCGACATTCAATGCTTAAGACGTCACTATAAGTGAAGACCGACTTTCGACTAAGAATACTACACGCCATATAAGTGTTTATATGGAGAGGTTACAGGGAAACCTTTTAATTATGAACAGGTCCGGAGTATTCCAGTTTCTACAGTGTAAAGAAAAAAAAAATAGAGTGCACAATAATTCCCGTTTATAATCGTTACTTTAAATTAAAATGTCGCTCGGTTAGAAGAGATAGGTTCGAAGTCATACCTGGCTTGCATGCCTTTTTTTTTTTTGTAATGCACCATTATATATTTTGTACCTATACAATTTAGCCATATATTTCGTATTGAGGTTAGGATCCACTCTTAAGATTTTATCATCACCAAACGTATGCCCTCAGCGTGATCCCACACATATTGCGAGCTGCTGTTAATCAGCAAAGTTTAATCTGTAATGTTTTGTATTAAATAACTAGGGCAACGAAGACTACTGTAGTGCTGAAGGAAAGAATATTGCTCGACGTTTTTATGTTCACATTATTCGTTGTAGCGATGTTCATGAGGCACTGGGCCCAACTGTCTAGGGTTGTTTCTTTACATTCGTAAAGGTATCTGCATCCTGTCCCGTAACTTGCAAGTCTACTTCCTTAAGATTTTATCTGTGTCACTAATTGGCTCGTCCCGTTATTTCAGAAATTTGGCCATCAAAGCATAATGACCACACAGGGAGACATTAAATGTGCGCGTAAACAAATCGACACTGCAGTGAACCATAAATTTACTACCCAGTGTGGTACCTGAAAAGCGTATTTCTCTGACGTGTTATTGCAACTGCAGGAGTTTGGTGAATGTGGATCGAAAGCCAGATCCCAAGGACCCTTGGCCTTTCAACTTCCCTTTTTGATCTATACTTGTTGTCACATCAAGATAAAAATAGAAATATTTGGAAAATTTACTCATTATTCATTCGCTTCAAAAAATAGTTTTCACGAGGTTTAATTGTCGAAAGAACAAACAATGCTCTTCGCTTCTGAAACGTTTACGTCTTTAGAAAACAACAAAAAGCGAATCTAAGAGAAACATACGAGTACATAAAACTCAATTCGAAACATGAAAGGGGAAATAAGTAATGCACTGGGAGGAGCGGGACTTTTTTTACTGCAGGTCTTTAAGTAAATAACAGTATAGATGTGCATCGAATTGGCGTGCCGTCGTGTATCACTAACGCGCGATGCACATTGAAGACCTTAGTCTTGCGCTGGTATCGCAAGAGGTAAATATCTCTTCAGCGGGGAAGACAACATATGCCCCTAAATGCAGACTAAATTTTGGCCGACTGAACTTCCATACAGATGATTACTTGTTTACCTCTTTGAACACGTACGTCGAACTATTTTATTTCTTAAAGCGGAATCTTTTTCCCTAAAGAAAAGAAAGGCAAAATAAAAACAGTTAGGGAGGAAAAAGGTATAGCAAACGAAAAAGAGCACGAAAGAGAGATAGTAGCGTCATTATAAGTCCGCCAGCATTCCTGAATGAATGGAGCTTAAAAGCAAGCGACAGTATTGTACAGGGAGGAGAGAGCAAAAGGCGAGGAGTGGTTTACAATATTGGAGAAAGAGAGAGAGAGAGGCGTTTGAAGGGAACCTAAGAAAGGGCTTCAAAGTTGACGTCCGCCGAAACACCAAATTGCACTCACGTTCGGAGTCCGGCCCAATTCTGTCCTAGTTTACAACTTGCTAGTTTTTTCCCCGACCTGTATCATTCGTACAAGGAGGCTTTTGAAGAAGTAAATGAGCTGTCCAGAACTCAAAATGTTGTCCTTCTTTCTGTATTAATTTTTATGGTAACATTGAACTACTAATGTTGATGTTTTGTTGCCCCCCCCCCCCCCCCCCTCCCCATGTACTGGAGATGACGAGTGCGTGTA
This sequence comes from Ixodes persulcatus, assembly GCA_013358835.2. Classification (NCBI taxonomy): domain Eukaryota; kingdom Metazoa; phylum Arthropoda; class Arachnida; order Ixodida; family Ixodidae; genus Ixodes; species Ixodes persulcatus. The sequence goes on along the minus strand of JABSTQ010009182.1, from coordinate 491,345 downwards.
GGCGCGTGATTATTTATGCTACACAAGCCGCGGAGTCAAAGACAACAAAGAAAATCGAGGATTCCCTTTTTTTATATTGTAGGGCAAAGAAATGACTTCATTGGGGGGCAGACATAATCATTCTAAATATATCAGGCGTTTATGGCAAAAACAAAAAAAAAAAAGCTTTTAATTCGCATAGTGTCCTTTTCTTGATGTTGAGACTATCTTCCTTTTTTTAACCCCCCCCCCCTCTTTACCGGAAGTCTTCCTTTAAGGTGTTGTTTTATGTTATTGTTACTTTGTTGCTATCAGTCCCGTTATTCAGGTTCCTTTAAAAATAGGAGAAATAGCCTTTCCCTTAGCCATCTATCGTTATGGAAATTCCGTGTCACTGTTTATTATCCAGTTGCTTCTCTTACGTAACGTTTTGCGCTTTTCTCGTCCGTAAAGTAGAAACATAAGGTGGTCCGTGGCTTCGCATTTTATAATGATTAGTGTTTTCGAGAAACCAGCACTTGCATTGTAAAAACAGAAAATACAAAATACAACACATGTATTTCTGTGTATTTATATACGTGTGTGTGTGTGTGTGTGTGTGTGTGTGTGTCTGTCTCCAATCCTGATCAATATTGAAATGGCTAGTCGCGTTGGTTAATACATGCGTTCGGGCCTACGGGATACTAAATGCATGCAGAGAGAAACAAATGACGAAAACATGAAAGACGTTTACAACACCCTGTAACGCCAAATTAGAGCACAGCTCTTGAGGAGGATGATGCAAGGGGTCTGAGGGGAGGTACTGAGGGACCCCTCCTCCCCTCCTCATCCTCCCTGCTACTCCTCCTCCCCTCCTCCCTCCTCTTCCTCCTCCTGCTCCTTTATCTCCTTCTCCTCCTTCGCCTCCTCCTCCCCTTCCATCCTCTCCCCCTCCTCCTCTCCCCCTCCTCCTCACCCTCCTCCTCCTCCCCGCGCGGTGCATCATGGGAAATGTCCCATAATGCACCGCGCGGTTACGCCGACGGCGACGGCAACGGCGACGGCGATGGCGACGCCGCTCAAGCCGTAAACGGGCGCCTAAAGGCCTGACCACACTAGCGTAAACGGCGCCGCCGGTCGGCGCCACCGGGCGGCACCGCCGTCCGGCGTCCCAACGCGAGGAGTTCACATTGTCCTCCGTTTTGCGGGCGTCACGTGACAGCACTGGCTCTCGCGATCGCGCGCGCACCTCTCTCGGATTTCCCGCTCTTTTGTCGTCTGCTCTTCGGTAAATATTTCCGTTTTGGCTCTCATCTTTCGCATGTAGCAGCATCGAAACCGCACTCGCTGCCTACATGGTAGGTGTCCATGATGACCTGGTGATCAGCGTGAATGTGATAATCCTAGCCTGCTCGTTAATCTTGCGACGTCGCCGCGCTCTGAAGGGAAGGAGGCGCAGGTTTTGGGTCCGGCCGAGTGGCTTCTACCGAAACACCGAAGGACAGGTCAGTGCTTTGCTGCCCCGGCGGCGCGCCAGAGACGAAGGCTACTTTCGAAAGTGTCACCAAATCAACACGACATCCGTCACAGCACAGACGACATGCAACAAGTACCATGGAGAAACTCACCTGTAATTTCGAATTCCTCTCCTATAATTTCCCAACGGTTGTTTTAGCGTCATTATCTAGGTAGTCGGGCTGCGTCTTGTCATATAAAAAGGGAAACAGTCGCACAGTTTCAAGGAACCGCTCCGTTGCAGAAGGCGTCGGGGGGAAATAGGGATAGCAGACGACACGACGAAACACGTCCTTCGGAACGACGCGCGACGGAGACCGGTTTGAGCGTTGCCATGGCATCGCGACGTCACTATCTACGCCACCTCCCATTGGCTCCTCTCTTCTGCGGCGAGCGGCGGCGCGCTCTGAACCGTGCAAGGAGCGGTTGGCTTTGCGGCGCCGTCCGGCGTCCTGCTGAAGCCGAAAACTGGTTTCGGTCGGCAACCGGCAGCGCCGACCAGCGCCGACCGTCACGCCGTTGGCCTCCACGACGCCAATGTGGCCGTGCCTTAAGAGCTGCGTTCTAAAAAGATCTACAAATCCCTATACTTTGTGAGCTCCCTGTGATGGGCTAGCATTCATGACGACCTCGCCAGTTTTCACCTGTGGAATATACTTATTTTTATTTTTATTTCAAAATGGTGTAAACCGCAATCCCTACAATAAAATAAATATCGCCGAAGAAAAATACCCCGTCCGTAATGACTCACTCGTCTAATAAATGAGACGCGAAAAGGCAGTACCAAACAACGTGAAATAAACATTAGAAAAAAAACACATACCGATGATTGCCTTGGCTGCGCTGCACGGTTTTTCTGTTGCGTGCTTCACTAATGTGTTTTTTTTTTCTTGTTTTTTGCTTTGCAGAATACATGCTTTCTGAGCGAGCTCGTCTAATCATGGTAATAATGTATGTGTGTTATTTGTCTTTAAAACAGTTATTAAGTTTTGAAATTGAGGACGACAGCCCCAACAATAATTAAGTAGAAGGAAACAAAGTTCGAGTAATGAGCCGGTTGTTTATTAAATTAATAAAGAAATTTTGATACATTTTATTAACTCTAAAAATTTCAATTATTTGGCTGCCAAATGTTTTTTCCCGCAGCATTTCTTGTTTTAAAAAGTGAAATAGTAATGGCGTTTCTTTCCGGTAGTATATTTTACTTTTCTATACGTGGTGCATGTGGATTATATCGCTTGAAGATATGTCAAAATCATGGAGCAAAGCAATACATTTTAGTTGTGCCTTTCAATTTCCACCAACTTTTGTTGTAAGCAGTTTTCCGCTTGAGAGTGACAAATCTATTTTTAATTTGCAGTGGGCGTGTGGAGACGTCTGAAACACTGCAAATTTAACATTCTTTAAAAAAAAGTTAAAAAAATAATTAATTTTTTATTGTATTCTAGTCATTTTTGGTAAATATTAGTATTTTGATTTTGGTAGTTTTGTAATTATTTTTTAGCCCGTTTTATTTATTTATTTTTTTTAAATTAGTCCTGCTGTCAATCTCCAAACAGGCCGAAAACCTCGTCAAGCTGCCGTTGGAAGCTTTTTGTATGGGGCACCGCTAGCTATAAGGCCAAAAATAAAGACTGATTGATTGATTATTGGGTTTGTGGTGCGCTTTAACGACTCCGGCGTAAGCCGCCGGTAAAAGAAGGTATCCAGTCGCGTTTAGGATGGCGTAAGATGTCTTTGCAGTATTGGGCTATTTTATGCAGACACTAAATCATTATATAAAATTAGTGATATAAAATTGCCCCGCCTGTTTAGGTTATAGATAGAAGGGAACATCCTTGCGTCTGTAGTACGAAGTGTCGTCACAGAATGTGATGCTAAGTTAAACTCGTCCTTGTTTTGGTGCCGGTAATTGGCCAGACAGATATCAGAAGCAACGTACAGGGGGACGCAGATGACTCTGAGATCAGATTGTCGACTTCACCCGATGTTTCTCAAAGTTAAAAAAAAAAAAAAATGAAAAACGTTTACAATTTTTTGTAATGCCGAATTAGAGTGCAACTCTTGAGGACAAGGAGGTGAGGGTACGGAGGGGAGGGTATGCCCCTAATCTTCATCCGTTTCCTCCCCTCCTCCTCCCCGGCCATTTAGGGGAAATTTTGGATATATTTGCCGCTAATCTTAGCGAAAATTGTCCCGCTAAATTTAGCGGGAATATTTTCCGCCAAATTTAGCGGCAACAATTTTCAGGCGCGGAAATTTTCCCGCTAAATATAATGACAAAAATTACCCCGTTAAATATAGTGGGGAAATTCTTCAGGTAAATTTAGCGTAGGAATTTACCGACAAATTTAGGGGAAAACGTTCCCCACTAAACGTAGCGGAAAAATTTCCTCGCAAAACTTAGAGGAAAAACTTCCCCGCTAAATTTAGTAAAAAAATTTCTCTGATAACTTTAGTGCAAAAATTCCCGCTACATTTAGAGAAAAAAATGTCATCACTAAATTTAGCAGGAAAATTTCCAGCTAAATTTAGCCTAAAAATTTCCCAACTAAATTTAGCGGTAAATTTTTCCGCTAAATTGAGCGAAAAATGTACCCAGCTAAATGTAGAGGGAAACTTTCCCAGTTAAATTTTGCGGAAAAATTTCCCCGCTAACTTTAGCGGGGAAATGTCCCTCAACACAACTTGCGGTTACGCCGACGGCAACGGCGACGCCGCTGAACCCGAAAACAGACGCCGAAGAGCTGCGCTCTAAAAGTATCTGTAAAGCTTGAACCTGTGTATCTTGTTTGTGTGAAATCAACCTGCGCGACCGCGTTTTTATTGTAATAAAATTACAAATTAATATGTAAAAATTAAAACGTATAAAGTGGAAATGTGGTGTTTGCGCTGGTCAGTTAGTGTTACGTGGTTTCGCATTAAATGTTTTGTTTTAATATTGTATTTAGTTTAATTCTGGAAGACCGTTAATATAAAGAAACAAATATACATGTTCCATCCGCCAACGACTCCCATAAAACTTCGCCACTACTATTTTGCTAGCATTCAAAATGGAAGTCTCGCAAACGCCTCTCTTATCAATTGAGACCGTTTGACATAGTACTGTTTCAACAAATCATTCGCTTCCCGACCCGCTCAAAGTTTTCGCATTATATAAGGGACTCAGCCGCTTTTTCTGGATCCTTCCTAGAGTTCTTAACGTTTGAAATTAAGTTAAGTTGCCCTTTAATTGCATTTCGACGTAAGAACTCTTCACAGAACTAACCGAAAAATTACATTCTACGGTCTGACCCCACCGTCGGACAAGTTTATGACCCGTGTAGAGTTTTCCTTTTTAAACAATTTTTTTCGCTTTCAATCGCACTTCCTTTTGGCTATGTTTACGTCCACGGGATGATCCCCGCGAAATTACTAAAATTGGCGTGATATCCCTAGTCCCAAAGGGAGTGCGCGGGAAATCCAACCGCCTCTCGCTGTCAATGAGAATGATGGTTTCAAAATAAAAATGAACATAAAATGCCAACGGAACAAAAGCCCGGCGTCTGAAGTCTCGCGGGAAAACGCGAGAAGTGCACGACATCCCTTTTAAAGGGCAACTCCACTCAAAAAGTCGACCCTATCGAAATGACAGATATCGCTATAGGGTGTCAAAATACGGTCATACCCAAAATATCACATTAAACCGACGCCGCATTACCAATTAAACCCAATGTTAAAAATGTTCTCCCGGCTCGGTTAGCGGCCCGAAAGCGGGTGAGCAACGCTGGCACCGGGTGAGCTAGTGAAGCAACACTGGGCAATGACGTAGGTCTAGTCCTACGCTCTCGTACGGACGCCGCGGACGCTTCGTTTCCCGTGGCATTCTGCGATTCTGCTAACGGCAAGAGGTGCTTACCACGTTATCCTGTGTTCTCCTATTTTTATTAGCGTCCAGGCAGTTCATTTAACTCCAGCATTGCTTCCGCAATAGCGCGGAAAAGAGCGAAGCGGTGCTGCTCGCTCACCCGCCTGTCGTGGAGCCGGAGAGACTCGCCGGACTCGCGTTGGGCGATGTCGAGCACGACTTGTTGTGCTGTGGGTTGCACCAACAATCCGGTGCGCAACCAGGAGCTGCGGTTCAACCAGTTCCCAAGAGACCGGAAGAAGCACAGAGTGTGGGTCGGTGCCGTTCGCCGGATAAACTTCGGAAGACCGCCGACTCCGAGCTCCAAGGCGAAGCTCTGCTCCCAGCACTTTACGTCAGACACCTACACATGGGATCTGCGGCTGCCGACTGTTGCGTGTTTCTCCACGAAACATGCGTCTTTGAAGAACGATGCGGTGCCGTCGCTGTTCGCGTACCGTCCGCCGGCTGCTCAAGCACGATGGGCCGGACGCAGCAGGTCGCGGCTGATCTAAGTAGCGTGCCCATAAAGGTACCTTAGCTTTAACATCTTAGACCGCTTGTGGATACATCTGTTCATCTATCTCACATTATTTCTTTTTCTCTCGGTCCGCGAGCAAGAAACAAATACAGTCACGCTGCGCCGGCACTGACCGCGTCATATTTATGGCAGTCGCATTCGCTTTTCAGCCGCCAAATTTATAAATACACACTAAAACTTACTACATTTGGTGCATATTAACAAAGTGAAGTGGTAAAAAAATAAAATGTGCAACTTACCTCCTGTTTTGAAACTCCACGTGGGACTGAGCGGACATTGTCGGTGCGTCGGCTCAGAAGCGCGGGACGAGAACTAGGTCATGCAGACGACGCGCCACTAATATCAGTGTCACCAAGCTGCTTCAGCCGGTAGTTTCGGTTTCGCCGTGCCGCCGGAACGATAATTGGATTCGCGATATCTACAAAACTATACACAATACCAAAAAACAAACTATATCTCGTAATTCAGGGTCGCCGACCTCGACTAAACAGATCATAACCCAAAAATTGTAAAAATGAAGTGGAGTTGCCCTTTAAACGCGCACTTTACCCCCCCCCCCCCCCCCCCCCCCCCCCCGCCATTAAGCAGCGGCTCCCCCTGAGCATCTGCCAACCCCGTTTTCACGCTCAAAACCAAAACACGAAAGCATGCACGCATACACATACACGGACTCGTATGGAGAGTTAAGAAGAGGCGATCGTGAATCTTCTCTAGATTTAGTCGGACTCTTCGACAGGTGTTTCATCCGCTCCACGTTCAGGTATTTTGGTAATCCCGTTGGACGATTCGCCTACTGCAATTTGGACGAGGATCTCGCCGAATAATATGCGACTCGGAGACTCCTCAAATGGCAGAAATTCCAGTCAGTGTGGTTCAGTTCCGTGTTGGTTCAGGCGTCCTGTGTGTCCGCGTTTCAAGCACTATACCCTTTCAAGGGGAAGCTCCAGGGGAGGGGGCTGGCTGCATGTTGAAATCGTTGTTGTGAGCGCGCATGATGGACTACTTGAGCGCTCTAGCATTTATACAAATCCTGGTGTATTTGTGGTTTCAAACAATTATAATAGCTGTATTTTCCTCGAAAACGAGTGGGAGACGAAGACAAAAGGATGACATGGTTTTTGTCCCTACGCCGGGGAACAGGAATAATTAAAAAGAATTGAAGGACGCTTTAGCTTCACCTTTAATAGTGGAAAGCGATAGCATTGTCGAGTCCCGTTCACATCGCCTTCTCATTCACTTCCCATGCTCTTTCTGCCAGCGAGCAAAAAGTGCGGCGGATATGGCGCAGTCATATTCGGCTTCCGGGAGTGATAGCGAGCGGACGCACGATGAATCGCTCCTCTACGATAACGATAATAGTTGAGACCAGTCGCGGTGACGCCGTACACGGCGATGTGCCCAACGAATATGCCGTCTTATTGCCGGTACTTCCAACAGGCGACGAAGCGAAGTGTTGCCTGGTGCTGCACGCGGACACCCGTGGTCGACCGTACTTCGTCAAGGACTTCGTCGGACCCCTCAAACAGAGGGGAGTCAGGGAGGACATAACAAGACTTGGAGCCTACCAGATGGGCCACGTATGGTTGGTGAATTTGCATACTGGTGAAGCTAAGGAAAAGCTGCTATCCACAGGAACCTTGAAGGTAAAAAATGGCCATTGCCTGATCGTCAACCCTGACAGGTGGGAATTGAGGATAAGGGTTCACTGGGTGGCTTTTGGAGTGTCCGTCGATGCCATCCGGAGTGTCTTTCAGCCATACGGCGAGGTCAAGGGTGTCGCTCGTGAAAATGCAAGAAAGAAGGCCTCGTGGACGTCCACTCAACGACCGTAAGCATGAGGATTGTACTTCGCGACTCTTTGACCCCCGAGTTCCTACCACACCAGTTCCGCATCAATGGCTTAGTGGAGCTGGTAGTAGTGCCCGGGCGAGCGCCGCTCTGTCTACGTTGCCGACGTGCAGGGCACATTCGGCGTGATTGTAAGGTACCTAGGTGTTGAGAGTGCCAAGCCTTCGGGCGTAAGGCCAGAGACCGTGTGCGGATCAACGCGCGTGCTGTCTTTGGCCAGAGCTTCGAAGACCCGGGGGCGACCAACTTGAGGAATGAGGTCGATGCAGAGGCGGCGGCGACTCTGTTAACCCGGCACGTTGCACCTAAGGACTCCCCACCTTCTTCTGAGATCATCATGGCGCAGCGGGGCAGCGGCGTGCCACCCAGGATCAAAAATGCGAACCCTCCCCTCAGTCGGCGTGGGGAGCGGCCAAAATGAAGCTTACTGAGAAAAAAAACTGTCGTCGGCGTCACAAGCTATTCGGAACGTGGCCGGTGCTTTATATGGCAAGGACGTCGTGGCCATAGTTTTACAGCGACTGTGGCCACTTCGTAGGCACTGCGAAGTGGTTTCGGAAAGCGTCGAGATGCATCAGCAATCTCAGAGAGGGGAGAGTGAGGGACAAAGTAAGAAAGGACAAGGCGCCGACCGCGGAAGCTCGTCGCCACTACCCCGGGAAGGCGCACGGTCGCAGTGATATCCCGGTCGTGGCCCCACACATGGTGTTGAAAGGGGTGAGGGACTTGTGCTTTTGTGAGACTTTCCTTCTACGATATGCAGGGAATGTCTAGGACATTCCCTGCGTATCGCCACGCTTAACGTTCGGAGATTGGCGGCTAGACGTCGGCAACGACCTCTCTACCGGCTGATGACTGAACAAAAATTGGACATCGTCGCCATCCGAGGGACTAAAGTAGAAAGTGAGGAGAGTACTTACTACATGGTGCAGCCTTTTTTGGCACAGTACCACGTCTGTGTAAGTCACGTGGTAGGCTTTTCTTCTGGGTGTCGCCTCTTTCTGAATAAGTCTTTAGGCGTAGTTGTGCAAACAGTCATGACAGACCCTTCTGCGCGCTTTGGTTTGTGTGATCTTACTGTCTTGGGCCACGAGTGGCGATATAGTAACGTCTATGCGCTAAAGAAGTCATATGAGCGCCGCAGTTTTTTTTAGAACACTTCTCAGCATTTTTAGAGCGATCTTCTCATTATCTTTCTGGTCGACTTCAACTGCGTGTGCCGAGGAGTGGATCGGTCTAACGGAGCGCGTTATACTGACGCCATTATCGTCGCCTTATATTACCTGACTGAAGATTTAATGATCGAGGATATAGCTTGCTGTGCACCAAGTGCGAAGGCTATGTCGTATACTCACTTTCAGGATGACAGTCACACAAGATTTGACCGTGTCTACATTTCGGCTGAACTCGTTTCTTAGTGTTGTAAATACTCCGTTCATTATATCTCTTTTAGTGATCACTAGCCTTGTCTGCTTTCAGTTAAGATAATCAAAAGGGGCGTCACCTTTTACGTGGGACTTGTGGAAACTCAACGCTAAGCTCTTGCGCGATGAATCTTTCGTTAGCACACTTAAGGCAACATGGCAGGCTGTAGAATGGAGGGGGGGGGGGGGGGCAAGGTGGAGGCGAAAAGTGGGAAATGTATAAACAGGAAGTTAAAATGTGTGCGATCGAGATCGCGTGTACACTGAAGCACGAGGAAAAGAGGCAGGAGGGTGAAATGCGTTTTTGTTTGTAAAAACATTTACAAGAAGAGTGTCGTACTCCCGGCACCTTCACGGAAGGTATCAACAATCTGAAAGACCGACTTGAATTTTTAGAGCAAGAGCGGTATAGGGGGGCGGTTATTTGTGCGCGATCAGAGAAATTGATGGTTGGTGAAGCGCAAACAAATAGAATGGTAGCGGCGGAAAACAAATAGTCCTGCACTAAAGCATTGTAGAAATTGAGCATGAAGGAGTTGTGTCATTCGACGCAAGCGTTCTCGAAAAAGCGTTTCTTGAACATTATGTTGATTTGTTTAATTCCCACGCTTCACATTTAAAGGAATCGACGTATGACATATCTTTGTTGCCAACTGTTTGTCGCGATGATAAAACGTTATTGGAGACGCCGCTGAGTTTGACTGAGATAACAAGTGCGATCGACGAACTGCAACCCATTAAGTCCCCGGGCCCTGACGGGCTGACTGCGCTTCTTTATGAGATGTTTAAAGCTGAACATGCTCCCATCTTACTCAACGTTTTTAGTGAAGCTTACGAACAGAAAACCCTTCCCACCTCGTTTTCGCGCACCCACACTGTTCTAATCCCGAAGAGTGAAGATCCCTTAAAACTACGCAGTGTGACTTCTTACCGGCCAATCTGTCTGACTAACGTAGTATATAAATATTAATGAAAACCCTCGCGAGCAGGTTGCAGCGAGTGATAGCGAGTATTGAAGGGCCGGATCGGAGATGCGGCATAAAAGTTCGCACTATCCTGACTAACGTTCATTTAGCGCGCAGCATTCTGGAATGCTACGACTCCGACCTACGCAAAGTTCCGATGTTGCAGGTGGATTTAGAAAAAGCATTTGGCCGTGTATAACATGCAATAATCTTCAACATTTTGGAGCATATTGGAGTAGGGCTGATTATTTTAGAGGGATTACGAATCGCCTAGCGATACTGTACGACAAGCCTGGTTTTAATTAAGCGGATTAGCGAGCGAATACCGCTGAAATCGTCAGTCAGACTGGGGTGACCGATCTCACCATCACATTTCGCGTTGTTAATGAAACCCTATTGTCTTAGTATTTTTCACAACCGCCGTGTCCATGGGCTCACGTTAAACACGTGCATAGTTCGCATCATTGCTTACGCGGACGACATTGCAATTTTGTTTTGCGACGACAAGGAGAGTGTAAGAAGAGTATTCGAAATTACTAACATATTTTGTGCTCAAACCGGCAGTGTCGTAAATTGGGGAAAGTGTCCGGGGTTCTGTCATGGCGAGTGGGCGTCGAAGCCAAAAGTTTTTGCAAACATTGAATGGTCGACCCTGCCGACCCGTTACTGGGAAATTTCGCTATAAAAACAGCAACGATTTGTGGAGTATTGATACAACCAAGCTGCGGGAAAACACGAAACAATGCGGTGGTAGCCACTTGTCTGTTTTTGCACGTGCAACTGTGTGTAATATATTCTTCTAGCAAAACTCTGGTGCATGTTTCAGGTACTGTACTGCATGCGTATTCACGTGCAAAAGATACACCGGGTGTTTTCTGTATTCATTTAGGCCTCCTGTTGGGTGCGCACCAGCCGACAAAATTTGTTTCGGCGTGTTCGGAATGGTGGCCTTTCATTGACGTACCATTATTTTACGACAAGTTGTCATTTTCTTTCTTTTTCTGGGGGACCAAAGTGACCCCTTTTAGCGTACTGTCCTTCAGGTACTACTTCGTGACGCTTTACCCGCCTTTTATTGTTTTGTCCGGTGATGGTGCGACTGGACCGCTGAGCCCCGTTTTAAAAGAAGCTGTCGCTGCTTACAAATGCCTTGCCGTGAGGATTTTCCCTGGAATATCTGGGTAATGTTTCGCGGAAGAGATTGATTA